>OZ037779.1:41275495-41312995 GCA_964035525.1 Porites cylindrica | reverse complement strand
TGTGGTCTGTGCATGAAGAAATGCTACAGGGGTATTCCAGTGGGTCTCAATTTATTTACAGTAATCATTTTTTCCTCTTCACTAGATAACAGAAGTGAAGCTTACATACTGAATGCTCCCATCCATCAATACCCCATCTGTTTGGGGTAAATGTCACAAAAAATAAATCTCACATGTACTTCCTTGGGTTATATTTTTACCATCTTTACAATATTATTTTTCTTGTACTTTGTGCGGTGCCCTGCTAAGTAAATCCATGTCCCTTTCACGGTGTTCTGCGGGAACATAATGTACTGAAATTGTGTGAAGCTATAGAACATTTGCACTCATAGAGGTTTCCCCACAGAGATATAAAGAGTGACAACATTATTCTTACAGAGGTAAACAATATGTACCACCCAATGCTCATTGATTTTGGAAAGGCTATCTTGCTATCGGATGCCCCTTCAAAACAGCAGTCCATGACTGCTCACTAGCACTGACATATAGCTTCAGAAATATGCCTCAGATATATCGATATTATGTTTTCACTTGGCGTTACTAAGTCATGGCAAAAATTAGTGGCAAAGTGAAAGTAGAAAGTCATTTTGTGGAAGGGCAAAGAAAATGCCTTCAGACAGTACAGATCCAAAGTTGAGATTTACTATTTCATGTCTTCTGTCACTGCTCAAAACAAATTTTTACCTGGAACCTTTTTTGTGTCCAGCAATTATAAAATATCATATCCCTATTTAGAAAGGAAAATCAAAAAGTTATCTTACTGTGTGAATTCCTATTCTAAATAAATCTATTAAAATTCGACTCATTTAGTGAAAGGGTGTATAATAATATTGAAGCTGTAAACCCCATTGGTCTAAGAAGTTAATAGGTTTAAGTGAAGAAATGCACCATGTTATTGTTGTTGAGTGAAGGCTGATATAAATCTCACCAGTCTGTTTGAGCAGTTTAAAAAGACAAATCATATTGAACTCAAAGTCAGGGTTGTAAAGAGCAGCATGTCTGTGCTGAGTTTCTATTCACAAATTATATGAAATACAAAGCAATTTCACCATTTGTTGTAGTATTGGCTGTTGGGCTTTCAAAATGTGGTCATTTTTAGGAGGCTTACCATCAAGATGTGGTCATCTCTAGGTATAGTCAGGGAAAATTAGAACAAATAGTGGTAAGAACAAAATTGTCAGTTTTGATGTGAAGTTTCTTGAATAAATGGCCATGAGGAAATTATGTACAAGTGAATAATCTCAACCCTGACTTTGAAATGCACAGAACTTTTTTTTTGGACCAAATTTAAGGTACTCTGGGTGGCCTTGTTATTGTTAGCTTTTTAATAATAATATTATGATGTAGAAAAAATACAGTAAATGATCTGACTACTGGACCTTTGTCCAGTAGATTTGTTGTAGTGTATTTACTTTATGTAAAGGGGAGGTAGTGTGGGCCCTCTGTAACTGTATGCAACAGTTAGTGTCATTTTGAATTTTTAGTTAGTAATTTTAAATTGGAGATCCCTGCCCATTGTGCGACCCTAGGCTTCACTATTATCAAATGACAGAAGAGGAATGTAACACATGCCCAGGTTATGTATCATTGACTCACTTCGAAGTGGTTATGTGTTGGACCCAAAAAAAGACCGGGGCCCAGTTGTTCCAAAGACCGATTAGCACTAACCCAGGGTTAGATTTTAACCCGCGTTTCTTTTTCCTTTTAATCAAAATCATTTTGTCAGATAATTTTCTCTTTTTTTTTAAGTATCAAATCACCAAATTGTAGACAAAAGGAATTCAAATGAATTTGTTTTTAAAACTTTCATATCTGAATTCATATTTCGTACTAACCTTGGGTTATCTTAACCCAGCTTTGAACAAGCCAGCCTGGAAGGATAAATGCTGCATGTTAATTTGTTTCACCGCCTTAGTTTTTTCTTTATAGCTTTAAACTTTTCATGATCCAAGGCCAACTCAGAGCTCCTGTAACCCAGTAGGGGTCTGTTCATTTTTTAAGGGGGGGGGGGGGGGGGGGCTTTGTTGGGTGGGATTTGACCGGTAGCTCCTGTATATGAAGACCCTCTCTTCATCAGAATTTTTTTGGGGAAGCCACAACCCCGCTCCTTGTATCCCAAGATCAAATAACCAGGATTCAGGTGAATTTTAGCCAGCAAAAATGCTATTTTTGGATTGAATAGGTAGTACTTAATGAACAGTAAAACTCAAAATCAACATTAAAATCAGTGAAACTCAAACTCAGGGTTGCAAACAACAGAGTAAGAAAGATTATCCGGAAATCGCTTCCTCAGGGCCTCCAACAGCTGCTTTTTACCATCAAAGCTACTCCCTTTGAGAGCTATGAGCCTTTAAAAAGAAAAATCTGTTTCTCTCTGGAAAAGTGTGTCCGGATTTTTCTTCACAGGAGTTCACCCTTATATATGCATTATGGGTAATCAGGGCAAGATGGCAGGAAATTTTTTAATAGAAGATTTATATTAAAATTCAAAACGCGCTATTTCTTCCTGAATTCATGTATTTGATGCTTTCTCTTTGAAAAGAGTAATTAACTAGTTCAAAGAAGCAATTCACTAAAACCGGAGTGCAAAGAAGTCCGTGATCAGTTTTTAGAAAACCTTGATTTTCCCATACATTTTCTGTAATTCCACATTATGAAAATAACTGATCACGGACTTCTTTAATTTGCACTTCGTGTCTGCTCCAACCTCCTCGCCGATATCAACTAGAGATCACATGCAAGACATCTTGCGCGTTAAAGGCGGGGTTACATTGTATCTGAACAAAAGCCAGATTTTTTTTTCACACTTTACTGTTTTGAATTAAGCCGACTTCCGTTCAGCAAATTTAACCTCCGAGGTAATTTTTTTCAATGAGAGCGAGAGGGTAGCTTCTATTGCGAAAGCTTGTGAGTTCAAAAGTGGGTAGTTTGTTTTAAAATTGCAAGGTCTTCACCTTTCATGAGACCTTTCTGACCTTTTCTGAGCTATATATATTCTGTCAAACATGAGGTCGATTTGTCGCAAGTATAGTAATGGCTGTATAATTCACTCCGCTGACCCCGAACGAAACAGCTAAAATATGGAGCCAAATCTGCAGTCCATCAATGATCATTAACAAATGCAGAACATCACCTGGTTTGTTGCTTTGAAAACACGTAGCCAGTTAGGCAGACCAGCCAGCGACCCTCTTTGTTCCTAATTCCCAATGCCTCGTTTGGCCCTTCTCGCAATTGTCCTATAATCTTCAGGGAGAAATCGGCAAACTCAGTCACTTTCTTCGCTTTCCCCGAATATGTTTGCCCATCTTTTGTAAAGAAGCGAGGAACTGCGTCTGTGTCCTGGAAGAAATAATACCAGACAATCAGTGAATTACGGAGTGGCATCGCTATTCAGTATTTAATTTAACATTGATCGTCTGGTTATATTTTGGAAAGGTGCGTGTCCAAAAAGAAATTATGAAACCAAAAAAGGTATTAAAGTACAGTAGGTCCAAATCATACGAAAGCTTCAATGAGGCCAGGTGAGGCACGTGGTCGGCTCACTCTTCAAATGGTCAAATAAGGCTTACCTCGTCTCTTCTGGAACATTCTGACTGCAAGCCAGGAGGCAAATCCGTTTCCATCACAGCACTAAACAACAAAACACAACAATATCCACGAGTCTTTGAACGAAGAAAACGGCTGCGAAGTGCCTGCAAAAAATGACAAAGGTAATACGGAAGCCGAGGGATCACATGTCGTGGCCTCCTGCAAGTTGTTGCTTCCAAATTGTAACCGCATTCCATGGGGACTTCTGGTATTACAAAATGGATGGCGCGCGAATCACCAAGATGTAAATATTACTTTCTTTGAATTATACGAGTTCATATTCAACTTCTCCCCTTTGAAAACTGTCTTCCACGTTGTCGCTTCCAGACCTTGCACGTTGTCGCATCGTTGTCGCAACAGGTCACGAAGCTAGCATGGCTGCACGTGTTTCTTCTTCTCAAAATATCCCCGTTTGTGGTTTGTACACTCCAGTATATTCCAGATAGTACTGTTACAGGTACGTTAAAGCCCCAGGGGAGGGAACTCTTATATGAAAGGGGCGGCGATGCTCGTCGTCTCTCTTAGGGGTGTAAATTTGGGTTCTTTTTCTCATTTAGGGTGTTCTGGTCAGGTGAAAACGTCATTACATTTAGCCGTAAAGGTCTTTTTTTTGGGGTTGTACACGAGGATATAAGTATTTAGTAAAATCCAACTAGTGGTCTATTATCAATGCTGCGCTCTGATTGGTTGAGCTACTACTAGGTTATATAGGTTATAGCCGACGTAGCGCAAAGCACCGGCTTTTTGGCGGCAAAGAAGGCTTAAAGTCTCGCTTAACTAGCTAAAGTTGTTTTGTGGATTTTACTAAAACAATTATTCCTCTCGCCCTCATGGCCTCTGTGTCAGTGGACCATTTGGTCCGCGGCCTCATAGGCTATCGACTCAGAGTCCATTCGGGCTAGGAGAAATAATTGTTGAATATACATATATCTAGCCGGATTTTTTGTAACGTTATCGCCATGCCATCCCCCTTATCATTATTTTTTTATGATGGGTGACCAGAAATTTATTTGACGTTGACTTTGAGTTCCAATTGTTCTTTTGTAAACAACCTACTACTGGGATCAAGACAGGCCAGCGGGGTGTGCTCGCATCCCAACCCCCACCGGGCTACACACGTTCACTTCTTTATTGATTAACGTTCTACAACAAGGTGATTTTATTTATATATTTAAAAGCGGCTCAATTGTTTTCAGATTTTTCTGAATTGTTATTTCAATAGCGAATAGAAGATTTGACATGCTGATCCCAGCTCTTTAGCGTTATACTTGATGTACGATATTGTAGCTCTTTGTAAAAAGTTCCACTGTCACTCGGTCAAGATTGTTGCTTGCATCAGTCAACTCCAAGCCTTTTCATGAAAATTAGTGTTATGCAAGTCTTACGCCTGGTGCGAGAGATAAATGATATCATTCCTCCTTTTCCCCTGACAGTCTGTAGGGAGCAACATTATTACATGATTAAAGACTTAGAGTGGGCCACGCTGGAAACGAGAAGACGGAAGTCTAGATTAACGCTTATGTACAAACTAACACATGGTCTTATTGATATAGATACCCGAATATATACCCGGATATCGGGGACAGAATCGAAGTATTTATTTGTCCTTTAAAACACCTATGGCGGGTGCCGGGAAAAACAAAACTGCAACAACGAATGTTAAATTTTGAACGAAAACACCAGTGAATAAAGGACTAAGTTACATTCCAGCATAAGATCACACTGGAAACGTAGAAGATGCGCGAAAATAAGCGCATTCGATACTGAAAACGGCGCGTTTTCCTGGAGAAAAAAGTTTTGAAACGATGGAAAACATCTCATTAACCGATGGGTGAACGTTGGGGAACATGCTGTTTCCCGGCATTTTCTAGTTGTTCGCTGCCCCAGAAAACGCGAGAAAACTCACGCAGAATGACGGAAAACGTCTGTGAATTCTTTGTTTTGCCACTTGAAAACACCAGAAAACACCAAAAAACGCGATGTTAAGTCACTGGAAACTGCGGTGAACAACGGAATACGATCCGTTCCTCATGTGTTAACCGTATGTTTTCCGTGTGTTTTGCTTGTATTATCCGTGCGTTAACGGTCCGGTTAACACCAGTGAAACAAGCGTTTTCCTGGTGTTAACTGAGCCTGAAAACTATCGGATAATGGAACGAATACTCAAATTCACCGGCCAGAAAACGACGGGAAAAGAGTGGATTTTACGACCGGAAAACGCGAGAGAATTTTAGCAAAATGCCGCGTTTTCGAAAATTAACCGAGGGTTTTCCGAGACGGTGAATGCCATATTTCTTGCCGTGTTATCTATAGAAAGTTCCCTCTTTCTTAAACTTAATTGTAATATATTCCTATACATAATTATTTGCGTTCTACTGATAGGTTTTCTTTATAGTCTTAAATCATTATGTATGTATTTTTATTTTATTCGCGCATTATTGTAAAAACTAATATAATGTACATCTGGTATTTGTAGCTATACATGAGCAGGAGATCTCAGCAAGCTCTGCTGAGCCTTTCAGAGGAGATTCCCAACTTTACTTATCAATTTAATTACTAACATATTGTTTGCCACTTAATATTACAATATAAACTCTATCGAATTTTTAATGAAATGATGCAAGCTTATCAATGTTAGGAATTTTAATGTACTGTCACATGCCTTTCAACCTTTTAGACGTTCTTTTAATTCTTCCAATAAACAGAACTCATGATCATTTACTTCAACAAGTTAACTGCTTTTAAATGTAAGTAGCTTTATTCTGATGATCCGGGTAACCGAAATCTTTCGTAACTTTGTATTCCTGGGTAAGTCCATTTAACCGAAACAGAATGTTTCGTGGAATCACAGCTACGATAGCATCAGCTTAATTTACAATTTTAAATGACACCTGACCAGACCACAGAGTCGTTACGTATAAGAAAAAGCTTTACATTTTGAAGAAAACCTTATTGTATTCGTAGCTATTTCTTAAGGCAAAAGCTTATTATTATTAACGTTTCTAACTGGCTTCCTTATTTTTTTAATTAAGATTAACTCTATTTCCGTAGAACTATTTGCTAATTATTCTGGTCTTGTTTTTTTACCTGTTTATGTTTTAGAAAAGACCCAAATGGGCAGTGTTCAAGAAGCTATTCACCATGGCATAATTGCCGCCGATTTTCTTTGGACCACTAAACGAGTTGTCCAGGCTATCGAGCTGTGGAACGAGTGCTTAACACTACTAAACAACAAAATCTTAGAAAACGAACATGAACTTGCCACAATAGTGCGTATAGCGCTGAACAAGAGGCTGTTTTATGGAAATGCTGTTGTTACGAAACTTTCACCAGCTATAGAATCTGGCAAAAAGCTTTTAGGCCTACTTCGTAATCTTAGGAGAAAAAAAAAAGCAGGTAACACAGCCTTGATGTTATCAAAACTGTACTTTCAAAAAAGTGAATACCAGGAAGCACAAGCAGTCCTCAAAATTGCACTCTGCGTTTACAAAGAAATCGAAGACAAAGAGGGACAAGCGTCATCCTACGGAAACCTAGGAAATGTGTTTCAGTCTGTCGGAGAATATGCCAAGGCTGAAGAATATCTTCATAAAGCACTTTCCATCAAGACAGAAATTGGCGACAGAAACGGAGAGGCGGAATGCTACGGAAACCTAGCAGCTGGGTTTCTATCTGTCGGAGAATATGCCAAGGCTGAAGAATATCTTCATAAAGCACTTACCATCAACACAGAAATTGGCGACAGAAACAGAGAAGCGACATGCTACGGAAACTTAGGAAATGTGTTTCAATCTGTCGGAGAATATGCCAAGGCTGAAGAATATCTTCATAAAGCACTTACCATGAACACAGAAATTGGCCACAGAAACGGAGAAGCGTCATGCTACGTAAACCTAGGAAATGTGTTTCAATCTGTCGGAGAATACGCCAAGGCTAAAGAATATCTTCATAAAGCACTTACCATCAACACAGAAATTGGCGACAGAAACGGAGAAGCGACATGCTACGGAAACCTAGGAAATGTGTTCCGATCTGTCGGAGAATATGCCAAGGCTGAAGAATATCTTCATAAAGCACTTACCATCAACACACAAATTGGCGACAGAGTGGAAGAAGCGTCATGCTACGGAAACCTAGGAAATGTGTTTCAGTCTGTCGGAGAATATGGCAAGGCTGAAGAATATCTTCATAAAGCACTTACCATCAAGACAGAAATTGGCCACAGAAACGGAGAAGCGTCATGCTACGTAAACCTAGGAAATGTGTTTGGTTCTGTCGGAGAATATGCCAAGGCTGAAAAATATCTTAATAAAGCACTTACCATCAACACAGAAATTGACGACAGAAACGGAGAAGCGTCATGCTACGGACGCCTAGGAAATGTGTTTCAATCTGTCGGAGAATATGGCAAGGCTGAAGAATATCTTCATAAAGCACTTACCATCAACACAGAAATTGGCCACAGAAACGGAGAAGCGTCATGCTACGTAAACCTAGGAAATGTATTTCAATTTGTCGGAGAATATGCCAAGGCTGAAGAATATCTTCATAAAGCACTTACCATCAAGACAGAAATTGGCGACAGAAACGGAGAAGCGTCATCCTACGTAAACCTAGCAAATGTGTTTCAATCTGTCGGAGAATATGCCAAGGCTGAAGAATATCCCCATAAGGCACTTACCATCAACACAGAAATTGGCGACAGAAACGGAGAAGCGTCATGCTTCGTAAACCTAGGAAATGTGTTTGGTTCTGTCGGAGAATATGCCAAGGCTGAAGAATATCTTCATAAAGCTCTTACCATCAACACAGAAATTGGCCACAGAAACGGAGAAGCGTCATGCTACGTAAACCTAGGAAATGTGTTTGGTTCTGTCGGAGAATATGCCAAGGCTGAAGAATATCTTCATAAAGCACTTACCATCAACACAGAAATTGGCGACAGAAACGGAGAAGCGTCATGCTACAGAAACCTAGGAGCTCTGTTTGTACTTGTAGGAGAATATGGCAAGGCTGAAGAATATCTTCATAAAGCACTTACCATCAACACAGAAATTGGCGACAGAAACGGAGAAGCGTCATGCTACGTAAACCTAGAAAATGTGTTTCAACCTGTCGAAGAATATGCCAAGGCTGAAGAATATCTTCATAAAGCACTTACCATGAACACAGAAATTGGCCACAGAAACGGAGAAGCGTCATGCTACGTAAAAATAGGAAATGTGTTTCAATCTGTCGGAGAATATGCCAAGGCTGAAGAATATCTTCATAAAGCACTTACCATCAACACAGAAATTGACGACAGAGTGGGAGAAGCGTCATGCTACGGACGCATAGGAAATGTGTTTCAATCTGTCGGAGAATATGGCAAGGCTGAAGAATATCTTCATAAAGCACTTACCATCAACACAGAAATTGGCGACAGAAACGGAGAAGCGTCATGCTACGTAAACGTAGGAAATGTGTTTCAATTTGTCGGAGAATATGCCAAGGCTGAAGAATATCTTCATAAAGCACTTACCATCAAGACAGAAATTGGCGACAGAAACGGAGAAGCGTCATCCTACGTAAACCTAGGAAATGTGTTTCAATCTGTCGGAGAATATGCCAAGGCTGAAGAATATCTTCATAAAGCACTTACCATCAACACAGAAATTGACGACAGAGTGGGAGAAGCGTCATGCTACGGACGCCTAGGAAATGTGTTTCAATCTGTCGGAGAATATGGCAAGGCTGAAGAATATCTTAATAAAGCACGTACCATCAACACAGAAATTGGCGACAGAAACGGAGAAGCGACATGCTACGTAAACCTAGGAAATGTGTTTGGTTCTGTCGGAGAACATGCCAAGGCTGAAGAATATCTTCATAAAGCACTTACCATCAACACAGAAATTGGCGACAGAAACGGAGAAGCGTCATGCTACAGAAACCTAGGAGCTCTGTTTGTACTTGTAGGAGAATATGGCAAGGATGAAGAATATCTTCATAAAGCACTTACCATCAACACAGAAATTGGCGACAGAAACGGAGAAGCGTCATGCTACGTAAACCTAGGGAATGTGTTTCAATCTGTCGGAGAATATGCCAAGGCTGAAGAATATCTTCATAAAGCACTTACCATGAACACAGAAATTGGCCACAGAAACGGAGAAGTGTCATGCTACGTAAACCTAGGAAATGTGTTTCAATCTGTCGGAGAATATGCCAAGGCTGAAGAATATCTTCATAAAGCACTTACCATCAACACAGAAATTGGCGACAAAGACGGAGAAGCGTCTCGCTACCTAAAGCTAGGAAACACATCTCAAGCCTTATCGGATCTCTGGTCAAGCATTCAAATTTACGAAAAAATGCTTACTTCTCTAGGAAGCAAAGATAGCCACAATATATCATTTTTTGACAAGAACGCGTCTCCCTATCGGCTGTTTTGTTCATTGAGTTGTTCTTGTGGGAAACCCTATGAAGCTTTACACGCTGCTGAACTTGGACTGGCCAGAGCTCTAGCAGAACTTATGTCAAATCGCTACTCCATTGAAAAAGAAATATCCATCAACCCACAATCGTTTGTTGGCATCGCGGAAGTAATTAAGAAAAATGGCAACAGCACCTGCCTCTACATCTCCTATGACTACGATGACAATATATTTTTGTGGGTTTTGAAACAAAACAAACCGGTAGCTTTCCGAAGAACGAAACTTTGTGAAAGCTATGTTAGCAAGCATGGCAAAATCTCTGTGTATGACCTGTTTGGAAACGAAAGCTTATTAGGAAAATTTCACGTTTTACCTCAAGAGCAATGCGAAGACCGATCACTCTTCTCTTCATTCGCCAACCAACTTACAAACGAATCAAATCTGGAAGATAGTCTCTTAACCTTGCGTCCTCTTTTAGATGAGGGAGAAGTATACACGGACCCTGAACCGCCAACACTTTTTCAGGTTTACAACATGTTGATTGCTCCCGTGAGTGACTTGCTAGAAGGATCTGAAATCATTGTTGTTCCTGATCGCTGCTTCTTCCAAGTTCCGTTTGCAGCATTACACGATGAAAGTAGCCGCTATTTATCAGATTCTTTCAGGATACGAATTGTCCCTTCTTTGACGACTCTCAAGCTCATTCTGGACAGTCCAGCCGACTCTCACAGCGAAACTGGTGCATTGATTGTGGGTGAGCCAAGAGTGACGGATGTGTATTTCAAGGGAGTGTTAAGGTATCTCTGTCCATTGCCTGGCGCGAAAGGGGAAGCAGAGATGATTGCGAGACTACTACCTGAATCTCACCTTTTAATAGGAGAGCAAGCAACAAAGCAGGCGGTTCTTCAGAGAATACCCTCAGTGAGCCTCGTACATTTCGCTGCTCATGGTGATGCCGAAAGAGGAGAAATTGCTCTTACTCCCGCTGACTCCACAGTGGAGTTTCCACACGAAGCAGACTACTTACTGTCAATGACCGACATTTCACAAGTTAGACTGTCAGCCAAACTGGTGGTCCTTAGTTGTTGCCATACCGCACGTGGACAGATCAAAACAGAGGGCGTTGTTGGAATCGCTCGAGCATTCTTAGGATCGGGTGCACGCTCAGTGTTGGTGGCATTGTGGGCCTTACAAGACAGAGCAACAGAGGAGTTCATGGGAAGATTCTACGAAAACCTTGTCCAAGGGAAAAGTGCAAGCGGAAGTCTTCACCGGGCCATGAAGTGGATGCGAAATAACGGTTTCTCAGAAGTGAGGCAGTGGGCACCTTTCATGCTGATTGGGGATGACGTGTCATTTCACTTTGGTGAAGAAAAGTGAAGGTAATTGTTTCCTGACAATTAGAGCCATAGGAAATCTGTCAGGTCTTTTTGTATTACAGTTTTATCAACTTGGGTGCATTTGGTACTTTTAAGTACCAAATAGAAAGCAGTATTTACCCTTAAAAGCCACATTATTGACTACATCTGAAGTTAGCTTTTACTATGACTGAGGTAAAATATCAATTAACCGCTTTTTAACATTCGACCACACCTCTGTACTTATCAGTCAACCCGTGCATATGCGGGACTTTGCATTTGAAAAAAAAAAAAAAAACACTAAGCCCCGAATCCCTACAACAACACAGAATGATTTAATTCTTTTCTCTCTTTTCTGATATATGAGGCACAAATAATTCAATATTCTTTTATTTGCTACGGTTCAATTATGGCGGAGATCTAGATCTCAGAATTGATCGAAAACACTGCAAAGTACAAATTATGGACTGTGTATGGAGTCTTGACCGTAACTAGAGGGCTTTTCGCTGACACTGACTGAATTACAGAAGTACACTGGTTCTGATCTAAACTTGGACCAAAGAGGGAAGACCGAGATTCCATAGGTCATCAAGGCAAGAAGTTTCAAACCTATTTTAGCTGTGCACCCTACATTTCATTTGTGATGCCAATTGATTGGAAAGTTTTAGCGGTGAGATAAACTCAAATAAGTAAACCTCTTCCGCCACGATAAAGCCGGAGGATCCCTCCTCCATGTAAAATGAACCTAAATGCCACTTAGCCCAGCTGGAGTCTTTTGTGTTGAGTAGATGTGTTTTATTAATTTTTATGTTTCTTATACATTACTGTTGCAGGTATTACACTAACGACACACCATGGAATAACGAAACAGCCCTTCCGCAGAATTCCAATGAGGTAGTCCCTGGCGGATAATGTAAAGGATCAATCTCTGCAGCATACGAATATTGATTAAAAGAATTACTGTGAAAGAGAACTGACTTGCTTGGCCCAGCGGTTTATCTTTGCCGGCTTAATTATTTTGCCCACTAATCTTATTTTGTGTGTGTGTGTACGTACCTTGAGTACTCTAATCTCTAAAATGTCTTGAAAAGCTCAAATCACCAACTTTGTACATGTAGAAGTGTACATCGGTAGCTCGGAAAATGATAAAATTGTAATTGTGACACGAATAACGTTAGGATTAGCTAATTTCCCTGTCTTTTTAGGTAATTTGCAAAAAAACCCTACTTCCTTAATTAGTCCCTAAGGCTACAAATAAAAAATACTTTTTATGTAAACGAGATTTTTTTTATCGCAAATTGAAGTTTTATTACAATGCAAACAACATTGCAAGGTTTATAGTTTAGTAGAATTGTATATATTTTAGAGCCAATCTTTTTGTGAACATAGAAGCAGTAGTTTTGCAACTTTGCATTATGAAATAAGATTTGACGACTCAATTTAGTCAAATAAAAGCCTTGCGAAACCAACTTGTCCTAACTCCAAACTAGCCCAGTTGTAAACTAAAGGTTATTTCATTGTATAATGTTCATGCCTGAGCATAGGTTAGTATGTTAGTATAGAAGACCAGTATTTGCTTTAAGTATGATGCAAAGATTTGGTGGTCCAGTTTTCAGTAGTGCTTTGAGTAGGAAAACTAATTTTAGTAGTTCGAACAGCATGTCGCGTATCCGAGAAGGTCGTACATGGAGGTTTGATTGTAATCTGTAAATAATCTCACCAAGTTTCTTAAAATAAAGCGTATTGACATAGCAAATTCGTGTTTATCCTTAATTATCTATTTGCTCTTTAACAAAAAATATTTCCTACAATATCGGAGAGATTTAGAATACATTCAGGTCAAACGGCAACGTCAATTTTTACGTGACCGAAGTATCATTCTAAAAAATAAATAACTAAAATTGTAATTTGTAATTTGTTTTCCCACGGAGCACTTAGAAGTTATTAAGAACTCGCTTAAACGAGTCCGTGCGTTGCTTGCGGATCGAATTGGAATTTGGAAAGGTTGGTTTTTGGAGAGAGAGGAAAACAAGAGCACCCTAAGAAAAACCTATCGGCAAGGAAGAGAACCAACAACAAACCTATCCTTTCATATACCTGAAGCATGAAAAAGGTACCCCTTTCGGTCGGAGCCTCACCATAAAGGCCATTTTAGTGATTTCCACCCCCCACCCGGGGGAAGCGAGGCAAGAGCCCTCACCACTGCACCACCCTTGCGCAGTTTTCGTCAGAAGCCGATTCAGTTGTTGTATCTGCACAAAAAAGTTAGTAGTTTCATGTAGATCAGTCTAATCCATAACAATTATTTTGCAAAGTTTGTACCTGTTCATTTCCTAACTCAAGAAATCGAAAATGTCACCTTGGGTCTGAATGTTTGCCGTTTGCCGTGACTCTCGATTTTCCTTTCAACGACTGGAATCCATAAATTTGGTCTCATAAAAGTTACTGCCACGATCACTCCCGTCGATTCGGAATCGTAGAATTACGTTGACGACAAAGTCGAAACATCATGTTCAAGTATTACAATTACTCAAGTTAGGAAATCAACAATCAACAGATAAAAACTGAGAAGATTAAATTATCCTTACGGATAAACCTGACATGAATGTCTTTATTTTGGGGTAGTAAAGATAAACATTTAATGACAAATAAAGAGAAAGCTTAGCAACATGTTTCCAAATGGCGTTAACTGTAAACGTGATTCTAAATCTCTAGACGCCTGCGTTCGCATGGAAGTTCTCCAACGAACCAATGGGGCAGGAATGGTAACAATTCTTTTCGGTGTCCGTTTTACCACCGCTGCTTTACTTCCAAAAATCACTAGCTGATCCTTTTTTTAACTACCGTTCATCCTTTGCACAGATACCAGGAAATAAATTTAAGACTTTTCAAGACTTTTTCCAAAACAATAATTTCTTTTACCAGACTCAAGATTATCAAATAGGTAAGTGATCAACAGAGACCTTAAAAAAACGCAGGAACAAAGATTTTTTCATGATAGGCTGCAAACAAACGGGCGAAATTAAATAAGATTTGACCAAAACGAAAAACATTTCACTCATCAAGCACTATTTGTTGTAGCTTTGAAAAAAAAACTCAAGATTTTTTTTACTATTTTTTCAGACTTCATCTCCATGTTTGAGACTTTTTTCAGGTCTGGAAAATTTCTGAAAATTGATGCTCTGTACGATCCCTGAGTGTTGTACAAGGTATTTCACTCCATAACTTGCACGTGTACACCACCGTTCAGAGAGCTACTTTAATTCGGGTCCCATCGGGGATGGATTTTGATTTTCGTCACTATCCAGATCTTGGTAGTACTTCTGATTGGTGAAGGCAAATTTTTAACCAATCAGAAGAGTACTACCCAGATCTGGGTAGTGACACGTCATCAGTATGGAATTTCTGCGCTCGTTTCTCAGACGTCATTTCGCGGGGAAACCAGTGGTGGCGTCGCGAAATGTTGGTTGTTTTCTCAGGCTAAGTTGGGTCAGTTACGAGTGGAAATGCCACGACATTTGATGCGTGTATCATGGCAGAAAGGCTCTACGTACGCGTGACAGAAATTAATGTGCAACGATGCTAAAGTAAGGTGATGGCTAATCCTAACACTGTACTGATGAGACCTGTTTGTATTGGGAAGCAAGTAGTTGAGACTGTGAAGACATACAAACTACTCGGAGTACCTATTAAGGAAGATCTTAAATGGAACTCACATGTAGACTGTATCATTGCTAAAACCGCAAAACGTCTGATAGGATAGAATGTATTGAGAAGAGAGCTCTCAGAATTATATATCCTGAATGCACAGCCTATAATCAAGCCCTTTTAGAGGCAAAAGTCTCATCTCTAGCAAATAGAATGGTTTCCCTGTGTCGTCGATTTGTCTGTGATGTGGCTAGCAATCACAGTAATCATTCCTCATTCTCAAAACTGAAACAAGATCTGTCTGTTATAATACAAAGAACAATAAACAAATTAAGAAGAACTAAGAGAGCCGACGAATTTTTTACACTATGATTTCTAGTACAACTGTATACTCCTACTGTAGTTAAGTTGTATCTTTTGGATTGTATACATATCACTTGTTCATTCATTATTTTTTAACCGCAAGAAAGTGAAATAAACTATATTTATTATTTATTATTATTGACCTCAACAGTGTGCATAAACCTTTAGCCAGGCCGGAATGAGGGAAGAAAAAGCCTCCTTGAAATTAGGCTTAGCCTCTTTATAGGGTTAGCTTTTTGCCAGGGTACTTACCCAGAAAACTATAGGCTGAACATTGGCTTACAGGAGCTGTGGCACGAAATGTATTATAATTCAAAAAGGGAGAGCTGCCAGCAAAGTGAGTAAAACATAAAATAAAGCCTCAAAACACTAACATAAGGTATGAAAACACAGCAAATACAAAAGGACGCATGAATGGACAAACATGAAGAAGATTGAAACGGTTTATAATTGTTTGTTTTAAAAAAGGTTTTTCATAGTTCGTTTTTGTTGTTTGCAACGTTTGATATACATAATGCTTTTGTGGCCTGCGTGACAGGCGCAAAAAGGGGAGGGAGAGGGGGAGGGAGAAAAGCACGAAAGAGGGGAAAGGGAAGGGAGCGCCTACTATAAGAGTCGGTGTTTTTGTAATCCGCCCACCATTTTCTCAACTAATCCGATAATGTCACTGTCAATACGTGACCAATCGCAAGTACGGGGCTTCTCAGCATGGTCCGAACTTAATTACTTGTTTTACCGGAAATTGTCAAGTTGAGACGCTTTCTTCAAGTGATATCGTGATCGAGCGAAATGACACATTTTTACTGTTCTTGCTCCCGCAGCAAACACGACAAACATAGACTACGAGCAGTCTCTCATTTTTTTACTGCTCGCAGTCTACGACAAACAAAGATCAGTTTCGTGTGAATACACAAGACCTTTTCATCTTACAACCTCAACAAGCACCGTGATGGTCACAAAGAACAGAACACTGGCCAGCCTGAGACGCAAATAATGAAAGTAATGTACAAGTCAATTCCAAAACCGCCCATCCCCCCCTCCCGGACAATCCTCGGGCATTTGACTCGCGTTAAGCTCCGTACAGTGGGGAATTTGACCCAAAATGAGGCCCGCCCGGTGGGGCATTTGACTTTCGTGTCAAAACGTCTGTCAGCGGTCGGAAACAAAAGGATTTCGCAATTCTTTGATTGTCGATACCACGCGGGTTTTTCTGTTGTTGTCGTTTTTATATCGTGGAATGCATTAAACAGAGCAAGAGGGGTTGAAAAGGCAAAAGCGACTCGGCAAAGAAACAAGCAAGAGAAAAAAAATGACACTATGTCTGTATCATTACAAGCCGCAGGCTCGATTTTCGGGGGATTGCGACGTTCAGCGTCGCAATCTTCGCATATTTCTGAAGGGCGAGGCGCCAGGTCTATTGTTTTGAACCAAGGGTTATATTACATCAAGAGACCCTGAGCCTATCTTAAAGCTGTCAACAATGTTCGTTTTATTGAGCAATCTTTCATCTTCGACACTTAATCCAGTTTATCTTAAGTGGACACCCAACCTAGTTGCTATTCACGCGCACTGTCGAAAGCATAATATCAAATAGACTTCAAAAATTCTGCATTGGAGCTTCACTCTTCGTCTTTAATTTTAGCCGACCCACTCAATAAACAATAAATAAGAACAATATTACCGAAAAATAATTACAACTGAGAACTTGATGAATAAACAATGAAAACAACAACTCAATTATCTCTCAGGGAGATCACCCGCCAAAGCGGATACCCGCGAGGTTTGTTCGGTTTCAACATAGACGGTGGAAATTTTTACAACCCTAGTATAAATCTGGCCTAATTGTCACATTTGATCGAAGAGAGATATTTACGCAAAAAAAAAAATATCACAGTTCACAAATGATTTAGACATTATCTTAATATTTTACCTTGAACTGTCGAAATTAAAGTATTGCCGCCCGCGGACAAAACTAGCTTTTCTCCGGTTTCCGGTGTACATCAAACACAGGCATCACGCTGAATATTATCCAGACTGAGAGCCGTAGATCAGAAAAAAAATAACAATGACTAAATTTCGCTTTTGAAACCAACACCACTCGTCGTAAGATTGGGAGCATCGCATAAGAGCGAGAGAAAATAAAAATCTACTGAATTATATACACTAACAAAAACAAAATATGAACAAAAACAACATCTCTGTAACGACTAGCTAAAACACGATCGATTCAAGCTGTGACTTACTTTATACTTTATCACAGCTTCTTAAGAATGGGCGCGCTGCCCGTAAGCCATTAGGAAGAGGAGAGAAAAATCTACCGAATTATACGAACTAAAGCAATGTAAAAAAAGCTGCATTTACTAGCTAAAACACGATCGATTTTAGCTATGTACTATTCACTTTAAGAAAATCTTCCTTCACCTCTTAAACTTGGGCGCGCCGCCTGTAAGCCAAAAGGGAGAGGAGAGAATAATCTACTGATTTACCAAACTAACACAGCGTATAAAAACTGCAATTGGCTAGGTAGTAAAACATGATCGACTCAAAATACGAATGTTTCAATCTAAAAAAATCTCTCTTCACCTCTTAAACTTGGGCGCGCCGCCTGGAAGCCAAGGGGGAGAGGAAAGAGTAACCAAACTAACACAGCGTATGAAAACTGCAATTGGCTAGCTAGTAAAACATGGTCTATTCAGGCTACGAGTTTTTTACCGTTGAAAAAAATCTCTCGTCACCTCTTAAACTTGGGCGCGCCGCCTGTAAGCTAAGAGGGAGAGGAGAGAAAAAATTACTGAATTATCCAAACTAACAACGCATGAAAACTGCAATTGGCTAGCTAGCTAAAACATGACGATTCAATCTACGAGTTTTTTACCTTAAAAAATCTCTCTTCACCTCTTAAACTTGGGCGTGCCGCCTGTAAGCCAAGAGGGAGAGGAGAGAATAATCCACTGAATTATCCAAACTAACATAGCGCATGAAAACTGCAATTGGCTAGGTAGTAAAACATGATCGATTCAAGCTACGAGTTTTTTACCGTTGAAAAAAATCTCTCTTCACCTCTTAAACTTGGGCGCGCCGCCTGTAAGCTAAGAGGGAGAGGAGAGAATAACCTACTGAATTATCCGAACTAACACAGCGTATGAAAACCGCAATAGGCTAGCTAGAAAAACATGATCGACTCAAGCTACGAGTGTTTCAATTTAAATATTTCTCTCTTCACCTCTTAAACTTGGGCGTGCCGCCTGGAAGCCAAGAGGGAGAGGAGAGAGTAACCAAACTAACGCAGCGTAAGAAAACTGCAATTGGCTAGCTAGTAAAACATGGTCTATTCAAGCTAAGAGCTTTTTGCCCTTGAAAAAAATCTCTCGTCACCTCTTAAACTTGGGCGCGCCGCCTGTAAGCTAAGAGGGAGAGGAGAGAAAAATTTACTGAATTTTCCAAACTAACATAGCTCATAAAAACTGCAATTGGCTAGATAGTAAAACATGATCGATTCAAGCTACGAGTTTTTTACCGTTGAAAAAAATCTCTCTTCACCTCTTAAACTTGGGCGCGCCGCCTGTAAGCTAAGAGGGAGAGGAGAGAATAACCTACTGAATTATCCGAACTAACACAGCGTATAAAAACCGCAATAGGCTAGCTAGTAAAACATGATCGACTCAAGGTTCGAGTGTTTCAATTTAAATATTTCTCTCTTCACCTCTTAAACTTGGGCGTGCCGCCTGGAAGCCAAGAGGGAGAGGAGAGAGTAACCAAACTAACGCAGCGTAAGAAAACTGCAATTGGCTAGCTAGTAAAACATGGTCTATTCAAGCTACGAGCTTTTTGCCCTTGAAAAAAATCTCTCGTCACCTCTTAAACTTGGGCGCGCCGCCTGTAAGCTAAGAGGGAGAGGAGAGAAAAATTTACTGAATTATCCAAACTAACATAGCTCATGAAAACTGCAATTGGCTAGATAGTAAAACATGATCGATTCAAGCTACGAGTTTTTTACTCTTGAAAAAAATCTCTCTTCACCTCTTAAACTTGGGCGCGCCGCCTGTAAGCCAAGAGGGAGAGGAGAGAATAATCCACTGAATTATCCAAACTAACATAGCGCATGAAAACTGCAATTGGCTAGATAGTAAAACATGATCGATTCAAGCTACGAGTTTTTTACTCATGAAAAAAATCTCTCTTCACCTCTTAAACTTGGGCGCGCCGCCTGTAAGCCAAGAGGGAGAGGAGAGAGTAACCAAACTAACACAGGGTAAGAAAACTGCAATTGGCTAGCTAGTAAAACATGGTTTATTCAGGCTACGAGCTTTTTGCCCTTGAAAAAAATCTCTCGTCACCTCTTAAACTTGGGCGTGCCGCCTGTAAGCTAAGAGGGAGAGGAGAGAAAAATTTACTGAATTATCTAAACTAACACAGCGCATGAAAACTGTAATTGGCTAGCTAGCTAAAACATGACGATTCAATCTACGAGTTTTTTACCTTTAAAAATCTCTCTTCACCTCTTAAACTTGGGCGTGCCGCCTGTAAGCTAAGAGGGAGAGGAGAGAAAAATTTACTGAATTATCCAAACTAACATAGCTCATAAAAACTGCAATTGGCTAGATAGTAAAACATGATCGATTCAAGCTACGAGTTTTTTACCGTTGAAAAAAATCTCTCTTCACCTCTTAAACTTGGGCGCGCCGCCTGTAAGCTAAGAGGGAGAGGAGAGAATAACCTACTGAATTATCCGAACTAACACAGGATATGAAAATTGCAATTGGCTAGCTAAAACACGATCGATTTAAGGATCCGAGTTCTTTTTACTTAAAAAATCTCTCTTCACAAAATGCGTTCCTATAATCCATTCCTCGAAATTTGAATCTGTAAATCACTTTCGGTGAAAATCTAACATCGTGCAGAAAATACTAAACGAGCTGGGCCCAGCGTGACATAAATTGAAGGAAACTATCACATTCACGGACAAAAGAATATCGCCTTTAGCTATTCAGATCCAGGAGGCACTTTGGAGAAGACTAAACAACCTAAAACTCTTATTTAGCCGCAAAGGAAGAGATTTACGTTTCAAAAGAGGTCGAAGAAAGTGCTCTTGCATCAGAGGACAAATCATGCCGACCAGAAACAATAACCGCAGAAAATCAATATGCGTGTCATGACCTCTCAGCATGAAACAAGCGGCAAAATTCACTTTTACTCATTCAAAGAGTAGAACCCAGAATATAATATACCCACCAGAGAAAACAATTTTTGGAACAAGCAGCATTTTGGCACGAGGTAAAAGTCATGTGTTGCCTACCAGCCTCCTTTTTACACTCTGTTAGATGGTTCGAGCATTTTGGCGGGATCACGGCTCTTTTGGCGCGTGTTGTAAATGCCCTTTGAATTATAATATTTGTGCGTTATTGTATAGTGATCGAGGATATACACAATACCAAAGGCAAGTAAATATTTTCCTCTGTTTTCCTCAGTGTCGTCAAACCGGCTTCACCGATGTGCTCGAACTCCGCATGCGAGAGCCATAACAAGCTGCTCCTCTACCTTTTAAATAATAAAGGTCTCTCTTACCTTATATCGGCGAACACAGTTTCTGTCCTTCGGACATAATGCGAAATAACATCCAGAACTCTTCACGTTGAACTTTTGAAACCATTTCGGCGACAATATGTAACTTACCAGGTAACGTACCGAATAATTATTACTTTGGAGGGTTCGAATTCGACCTTCATAAAGCGCTAGATTTTGCCTTTCGCTTAGGAAACGTAAAAAATATTTCTTTTTTTTCCAAGACTTGCACCAAGACCCTTTTTTAACACCAACCATGAATTTAAGTATTTTCATTAAATGATTTTGACGAGAACCATAGCTGAGTTAAAATATCTCGCTCCGATGGTATAAATTCGTCGCGCAGAAGACAAGCTCTGATATTTTTAAGGGTCTTAAAATTTTTTGAAGGGAAAAGGGCAGATAGTAAAAATTTCTGAAGGCAGGAGAAAGGGATGCTAATTTTTTTAGATGCCATTGAAAGATTAAGTATTTGTAACATTTATTGAAAACCAGTACACATGTGAAGTTCCTTACTTTTTATTAGTTCAATGAATCGAAATGAAGCTCGGATGTTTTTATTGTTAATGCACTAAACTGTATAATGTCCTTTACTTTGTGCAGTAACCAGCTCTATCTACATAATCATTATCTCCTTTACTTTTATCCTGCTTTTATGACGTCAGCGATTGTTTTCACTGTCATGAATATTATTGTCATCATCATCACCATCATTAGTAATGACGAGTGAAATTAGGGAATAATTTCACGCGCGTTTTGTCCAAATCGTAATAATTTCCCGAGCATTTAAGCTCCCTAATTTCACGAGTACACCATTTGATTACCTATTAATATCATGGGTGAAGAATTACGTTTAACTTAGCAATCGTAAACTTTTGACATGTTTATCCTGGATCGTATCGATCGAGAACTCCACTCAGTCAAATGTTTAGACCTTAAATTTGGCTTAAGTTTAGAATTTTCAAAATTTTTTGACAAAATATCTGTTAGGATCCTTCTTGATGTGCTCTTTCGTGTGTTCAGGTTTTCTAAAGCGTCTTTTTGTGCCATGACATCTTCATTAACGGCATTTTTATAGAACTTCGTCGCCATCTTGACACTGAGACGTACCGAGGAAGGTTGCCATGGCAAAATTACAAATTAACTCAGTTCTACTACTACATGAGAAATTTCTGCAATCTGATTGGCTTAGAGCAGTGGTATTTCAGCTTAATTTGAAATACCTAAATGTGAAAATTCCTGTAAAACCTTTTGCGGGTAGTAGTATAAGCAAATAATACCATGATTCGTACGTGATATTTGGCATAAATACCACGCGTGATATTTCAAAATTGTCTCAAATTTCATTTCAATTACGTATAACAATTTTGAAATATCACTCCTGCTATTTATGCATTTATGCCAAATATCACTACAAATCATGCTATTACCTATTCAAATTTCGCGCCGAAGTTAAGGAGTAATTCGTCACCTATGATATTATCATCAAAATTAACCCACCTTTCTCCCTATCAAAGCTTTTTAAAGTTATGATTAAGTCCTCAGTTTCCATGTACGCAAGATTTAAATCAACTTTCGCAGCTTAGATGGAGTGAAAATGATCAGGGTTTGTTGACTCTGCAGTTACCCTGCAATCAGAATGAGATACTTGACTACAGGTTGTGCACCCTTCTATAATCAGAAGTAATCATATGCAAATTAAAAACTCATTTTCATAGTCCTTACAATTCCCTGGTAAAAGAAAAATAAACTTGAACCAAGGTGAATTTTGGCTAATTTTGTTCTTTATTTGCTATTCTGCTGACCAGAGAAAATAAAGCGTAAAAATAATAGTATAAACTTTCTTGTAGCCAAAACCTGCACTACAATCAACCACTGTAATCCTGCTGCTCCTAGTATTTCTTACGTCATAAATCCTGATGGTAGTGAAGTTCTGGCCCCCTTTGTTGTCTCTTGTAACATAACAGACAAGAAACGAGTTGGTGTGACAGTTGTCAGTGACGCTAGTGTAAACAGAATGCTGGTTGAATGCTATGAGCCAGCCGGATGTTACTTGCGCAATATAAGCTACCTCTCAGGAAGTATATACTAACGAGTGTTCAACAACTGGCCAGACTGGCCGATATATCCGCACACTGTGAGTACTTTGTCAAGTACGAATGTCTTGACTCACAGCTCCTCAATGGTCCAGGCAGCATAGGTTATATACATGATTGGTGGGTATCACGCGACAGCAAGGCGATGACATATTGGGGAGGGTGGAATTATACTTCTTACGTGCAAGCGTGCGGGTTAAATCGATCACGGGCAGATCCGCGCTATGGATGCAATTTTGACATGAATGATTATGTTTCGCGGGAGAACAAAGAACTGCTTACAAATAAGGCTGAACTTCCTGTGATTCAACTGAGATTTGGTGATACAGGGGAAGCTGGAGACGATGAACGAGGTAACCACACCCTTGAAACTGATGTGTTATGGCATAAATTGAGAGTGTTGCAAGTTATACATGTCAGATAAGTACTAATGAAAGACAGAGTGCATCAAAGCAAAAAATCAGACGTCTTTTAAATCTGTTAAGAAACTAGAATCTATGGTACTTAAGTATAAAATACCTTGAATACTTGCGTAAATTGAACACAGCTGGCTTATGTTACTATTGGGTTACATGCGTAGTCGAGTTGAGAATTGAGTTTGAGTAAGGCAGGGAATTAATCCTCGTCTGGGCCAGTCAGGTCTTGCTATGTTAAAAGAAATTTTAGCCCGGTCATTAACTGGGATATACCGTGGTTTACGAGATAGCAATCAAAAAGGATAAAACTCATTATTGTTTTTTTATTGTAATATTGTTGTTGTTATAACAAAAAAGAAAGGTACTTAACTAAAAGAAAAAACTACGACTTTTTTATTTTATTTATTTACAACGCAATAGTAAAACTACAAAAATTGTAAGATAAGTAAAAAAAGGAGAAGTAGAGAAGAGACCTAATACAAACTATAAGAAGCTTAGGCCTCCTTCAACCACGCTCTATAATTGTTTACACCAAGTGATGCAACCTATGGCGGAAGGTCTAAGGCGGTGGAAATGATTTAAGATCGTTTTTTATATTTACTTATTAATTTAATCTTTAGCATTTTCTTAAAGGAGGAAAGGGATCGAGAGTTGATGACGTCGTTGTCAAGTGAACGTTTTTCCTTGGAAAAAAAAGAGACTGAAAACTTCCTAATGTTCGTTCGACAATAGGGTAGACGATAGGCCTGGGAGTTTCCAGTATGGTAAGGGTGGAAATGATTTGGGAAAAATTTCTATAAAACCTTAGAGGTTATTAAAAAAAATTTTGCAAGAATACATAAATTAACCTAGTTGAAGCGAATGGATATGGATACTTAGAAAAGCTCATTCCCTGTCAACGCTGCTCTTCTTGTTACAGTATCATTCCAGTTAGGAAAATACCTGAATTTAAACCAAATAATAACACTACTATTAATAATACCTGTAAAATAAAAAATTGAATAGAAACCCTTCCCGTTATTTATAAAAAGAAATAAGTAAACATTTCTGCGACGTATATGGAGTAGGAGCTCTCTATCAAAATAGATCAAACAAGACGCCGATGACTATAAATTCAAGGGTGTAGGCCTCAAGCACCCCTAATGATTAGAACATACAAAACAGTAACGAGACTATAAACAGGGGAAGGATGAAGACAGTGGATGGCAGGAGCTGGAGAAACAAGACCATCCATGATCATGGCCAAGCGTAAGTACTTCTTCTAAAAAAGCTGGGACCAGGTTACTGGCATTGGAGTTAAAAGGAAAAAAAGCAGGCAACCAAGGCAAAAACATAGATAAACTTGTACAACAGCACTAAAATGGCTGGCAGCGATTAGATCTTATTACAATGCCAAGCAATGGAGAGGGAACGAAGAACTATGACAAACCGTAATAAGAAGACAATGTCTAAATGATATACTGCGATGAAAATGTGACCACCGCCTCATGGCCTTACACCCCTCCCCCCCTCCCTCTAATAATTACCAACAACTTTAAGCAACTGTGGTGTTTTTTGTCTATTGCTGTGATTATTAAACTGCTGTGTGGTCATTGAACTGATGTGTGTTCACAGGGCCGTAGCCAGTATGAGGCAAACCGAGGCACTTGCGTCAGTTATATTGAGCGCGTTATCCCAGTGTTGTTTTACAGTGTAGTCATCATTAAAACTCTAAATAAATAGAAAAAGAATTTAACCATGGGCATTGCCTTGGTCATAATATTTTTCTGGCTACGGCCCTGCAACTTGATCTGCTGTGTTTTTTTCCTCCCCCTCAACACTTGAACGAATAAACATAAACAACACTAACACCACAAGGCTGTGATTACTGAACTCATTTTGTGGTCTTTGAAATATCGTGTCTTCTCTGAACTTTACTCCCTGACTGAAAAGAAAATTGAAGCAAATGGATATAGAAAGTCATTCCAATACTATGTCAGTAATCTGGTGTTAAACTACGTCGGGTGCTTAGTTTGACTGGCCTGGCTCATTAGTTCTTAAGGGAAGACGTTAAAGGAACTAAATGAAGTCAAATGATGGAGCGAGTTCATAGAGGACGACGTAAACTTAATACCAGACGAAAATGAAAGAAATCGCATCATTTCTGTTTCGCACACAAAATGAGATTTTAAGGCGTTACGATTTTACTTTCATCTGACCACCCACTGGATCAATAGGCCACTTGCACTAAGAGGTCACGTGACCAATGCTTCCTTTAAACAATGAGTTGGAATCTTGCTGATGCCAAAAATTGTTAGAGCACACAAAAATTATCTTACACCCGAAATTTGAGAGGAAACGCATTTAAGGGAGATATTTTGTGGCACTTTGATTTTTCAGCAAAGTAGTATGATTTGTATTGGCCGCCATGTTGGAGGGCATTCTCTTGCCCTCCAACATGGCGGCCAAAACTACTTCTTGCTCATATCTTGTTCAACGGTTCATAGTTACGCTCAAATGTGCTGTAAACGTTATCACATCATCTTTTCAACATTTTCCTTGAAGTTTAAGTGCAAAATTTGTGTTCAGAGAGAGGTAATTCATAATTTTAAAAATCACATTTTGGTCACGTAACCATTTACGAACTTATTCATTTTAAGAAAATGGTGCGGGTTTGAAAAACCAAATCACCATTATTTTGTTTAAGATATGAGCCACTAATCCTTTTTCGAAGGCAAAATCATATAACTTTCATTTTCATAAAAACGGTGTCGCATGCCTCTTAGTGCAAATGGCCTATTAAATATTGGCAGTCACTGAGTTTTGAGATTTTCAAAATGGCTGTAATAAAGTTGTAATTTAACTTTGTGTCGTGCAACTTTAGTCTGAAATCATGCTTGTGATTTCAAATCGAACTCTCGCTGCACACTCGTCTGATTTTAAAATCACGTGTGTGATTTCAGACCAAGTTTACTCCACTCACTCGTTTAGTTAAATTGCTGGTTTTCACTGTCACGCCATCAAAAATAAAAATAAACGATAACTTCCAGAATCTATGACATATGAAATGAGGTTGATATAGAAAGACCCATGCCAAGATTCAGGTCAGTGTGATTTTTCACACGCGAAACATTTTAAGGAGTTGTTTACCCAAAATAATAGAGCTCTTTCTGTGAAGGCGCCATGTTGGTGCCCATCCGGATGGGCACCAACATGGCGACCGGAAACTAACAGAAACATCTGTCACTGAGTTTTTCTATTAAAGGGTGGATTCATCTCTCAAGGAACTCATAAACATTAAAGCAGTACCTTTCCTAATAAAATGACTGTTTAAATAGCAAAATCCCTACAAATAAGTCACTTTTTTAACCTACATGACAGCTCTGTCGGCCGCCATCTATATGCTGCGTCACGCAAAAGCTTAGAAATTCAAGCGTACTGTATCACAAAAAGAAGAGCTTTTTCGAAGTGAAAATTTGTGTAAATTTCATTTTTTAACTGCTCTAGTACTTCATGAAAGTAAAAGCGTAAGAGGATCCATAGCCAAATGGGTCTAAAACACGTGGCACGCCCTAGTTACCTGATTGGGCGTCGCCCAGACAAAATATGAGATAAACTCTATATGGAATAATTATTGTTATCTTAGGTTGTACTTATGGCTTTTCCTTACATAAGAGATAAGATGCAACGTGACTTGAAGTATGTGATATTACACGTGAATCCGCATGAAACATAAAAATCCTGGATCAATTTAAGGTTTCTGGGAAACTGCCCACCTACCCTTCCCCTATACCAACATTAACACTTACTTCTTACTTAGGGCAAAATGATGGCGTAGGGGAGGGGTAGGTGGGCAGTTTCCAGGAAACCAAAATTGATCCAAAATCCTATTTGTGCCGAATAGAGCGATTTTTGCATGACTTTGAAATGAAAACGCGCGAGCAAAACAGAAAAAACAAACGAACGGAAATAAAGCGATTTGATTGGTTTATCGAACGGATACAAACGCGCGTGGCTTTTGGTTGATTAAGCGAACGCTCGGCTGAAAACACTTCATGCCCGAAGAACTTTCTAGAACTCAATCAATACTTCGCTTTGACATCATACTGCAACACGATTGGCCAATCGAACAATGCCTTCCCCATATTAGGATTTTTTGGCAGGAAAACGAAGAGTCCATGTTTTGATCTTTTCATCCATTGGCTGATAAAACAAATAACGATCATTTACCGAAACCATTTTTCAAGGTCATACGAAAATCGCTTTATTCAATTTAATAAACCCGTTGCTTTTTCTAGTTTAGTGGCCGATCCATGGAGAAGGGGTTGGAGGGGTCCCGACCCTAATATATCCATTAGATAACTGCTTTGAAACTGAAATAATAACCACCGAACATGCTTGTATTTTTGAACATTGTAGTTTTAAAACTTCACTAGTGGCGCACGTTTAACTAAAGGCACTCGTTGAAATTAAAGAAAAATGCATGGCCAGTGGGGAGTGGGGGGTCTCTCCTCTCCTCCAGAAAAGCAACTTCTGCGAAACGAAAAGGCCAAACAATTTCTGTAACATAAATCGACGTGATGTTGATAGGCTGTCAAATAATGATCAGTTGTTTCGTTTTTGAACATTGACGTTATGCTATGCTATGCTCTGCTATGCTTTGCTATATTTATCCCTACTTCAAGCACAGGCTATGCCTCCATAACCATGCTTCCAAAACACTCGTTCTCCGGCCATTCCGGTAGACATATACGTAACGCTGTGACAACAATTTGGTTTCTATTCCTTATAATTTATAGTTTTTAAAACCTTACCATAACCGGAAATTTATAACATTTATTTTAAAACCAGTGATGAATTGTTTCATTTTCGAACGCAGGTGTCATAACATATATTTCCTCACTTGAAGCAATGCTAGGCCATACCCCTCGACTGAGCTGTCATGAACCAGCTTACACAACTCAATTGGACATATCAAGATTTCTGTGAGTACAGATTTCTTTTCTTTTCCTTATCATTTATAGATATTTAGGCAACTTACTTTGTATCTATGCTATGCGGTTAAAATTCGTCGACAAAAAGCAATAAACAACGGAGGATTAAATGAATGAACTAGGGTACAACAATGATTGTTGCAATTGTTCTATATAATTGTAAACTGTTTTATTTAAATAGCGTAATTTGTACCAACATTCCAGTCATAATATAATCTGCAAAATCACGATAATTGCATTCAGTTTCCACAGAATTATGGTGAATGTCCTCCTGATTATGAACAATAATATTATTTTATTACACAGAAACTGAAATATGGAGTAAAAACGCCGAGCAGGCACAATATCGCGTCAATCGCCTCCTTCAAGCGTTCAGGTTCTTTCAGGTTTGTTTACAATTATAAATTTTTTTACATCCTAAAGCACTTAAAATTCAAACCCGCAGAGGAGAAATATCAGGCTTTAAAAGGGTTTTCCTCTGACGTGCTGTCACAACTCGACTCTGACCAGGGCACAACAAGAACAATTTTTTTTTTGTACCCAACAGTAAACAAAAATATAGAGGAGTGACAATGCCGCAAATAACCATAGGAGCTAAAGAACAGTGGCAGCCATACTCTGGTGATTTATCTATAATTGTTTTGGTCAGATACCACACACACACTCACACACACACACAAACACAAACAAAACTCCCAAACACAAAACACACACGCGCCCATGCGCAATCAACACTAAAGCAAAGAAAATAAAGAAAGTTAAGGATTTAATGTAAAAAAGCAACGGGAAGCCAGATGAATTATGGTGTTAAAATACTTTACAATTTTTAGTAACTTTTAAGAACAATTAGCTTGACGTTTTTCTTAAAGCGTTAGAGAGAAAGAAGATTTACATAAATAATACAAGTTGAAGGGTGATAATGTCAAACAACTTGACAACATTTAGATCTTTAAATAAAGCACTTCAATGTTCATTATAAATAGTGAAAGTAGTTATTGTTAATAGAAATTATTCTTAATAAGGCAAAAAAAAAACTTAAGGCAAAAATTTTAAAAAAATCAGTTTGATATTGAGGTCAGTTATAAAAAACACCAAACCTCGTTACCACCAAGGTCCGGAAGGCATTGGATCCAGTTTGGTTGTGGTTTGCGGCTTTTGATGAAACCCACTGCTCAGAACATTCTTGATAATCAAAATCAGTGTTCGTAATAAGCTGTAATGGGACCTAAAAGTTATCATGATGCTATAAGTGGCTGAGTTTTCATTGTACAACTTATTTTTGCATGAGCCCTAAAGAAAGTATCGAGTGACTCATTCAGGCTCATGAGCGAATGATTTCGTCACCTGCGGCTCAAACTGGCTTTCTGCAAATACTGTTGTGAAGATAGATAAAGATGTGTTGCCTCCAATATTGAACTTATGAACGGTTTGGCCTTACGAAGTCAATGCCACGTTTTCCTGTTTTCTACGACATACAGAAGATATATTACAGTTTTGGGTTTACAAAACGAAAGCAAACAATAACCAGTTGAAGACCGGGTCTTAGGGCTAAGCGAAGTAACACGGGGAAGTTCAATACAAGAAAGGGTACAACAATGATTGTTGCAATTGTTCTATCTTTTAAACTGTTTTATTTAAATTGCGTAATTTCTACAAAAATTTCAATCATTATATAATCTCGAAAATCATGATAATTGCATTCAGTTTCCACAGAATTATGGTGAATGTCCTCCTTATTTTTGCATGAGCCCTAAAGAAAGTATCGAGTGACTCATTCAGGCTCATGAGCGAATGATTTCGTCACCTGCGGCTCAAACTGGCTTTCTGCAAATACTGTTGTGAAGATAGATAAAGATGTGTTGCCTCCAATATTGAACTTATGAACGGTTTGGCCCCACGAAGTCAATGCCACGTTTTCCTGTTTTCTACGACATACAGAAGATATATTACAGTTTTGGGTTTACAAAACGAAAGCAAACAATAACCAGTTGAAGACCGGGTCTTAGGGCTAAGCGAAGTAACACGGGGAAGTTCAATACAAGAAAGGGTACAACAATGATTGTTGCAATTGTTCTATCTTTTAAACTGTTTTATTTAAATTGCGTAATTTCTACAAAAATTTCAATCATTATATAATCTCGAAAATCATGATAATTGCATTCAGTTTCCACAGAATTATGGTGAATGTCCTCCTGATTATGATCAATATTTTATTTCACAGAAACTGAAATATGGAGTAAAAACGCCGAGCAGGCACAATATCGCGTCAATCGCCTTCTTCAAGCGTCAAGTTTCTTTCAGGTTTGTTTACGATTTTAATTTTTTTTACACCCTAAAGCATTTAAAATTCAAACTCACAGAGGAGAATCAGGCTTCAGTAGAGTTTTACTCTGACGTGCTGTCACAACTCGACTCTGACCAGGGTATCAACAACAACAACAACAACTTTATTTCTACCCAACAGTATACAGAAATATCGGCGAGGAGTACAGGCTGCCCCAAATAACCATAGGAGCAAAAGGAAAGTGGCAGCCATACTTAGGTGATTTATCTATAATCATTTGGGTCAGATATCACACACACACACAAACACACAACACACACGAGCACATGCGCACTTAACAATAAACAAAGAAAATAAAGAAAGTTAAGGATGTCAATGTAAAAAAAAAAAAAAAACAACGAAAAGCCAGATGAATTGTGGTGTTAAAATACTTTACAGTTTTTGGTAGCTTTAAGAAGAATTAGCTTGAGGTTTTTCTTAAAGCGTTAGAGAGGAAGAAGCTCTCATGATTGGCCCAGCAACCTTCAGCTTGAGCAAGTAAGACATGCTAGAAATTTACGGTCATCAAGTACCATAATAACATTTTACTGTTTATTACCTAGCTTTTTACAAATTCATAATTCAGATTTATGTAATTTCCTCATTTTACTTTTATATCAGGCGAAGAGCCATACCATGGATGTACTGATATTAAACCGTTATTATTATTATTATTATTATTATATAAATAATGCAAGTTGATGGGTGATAATGTCAAACAACTTGACAACATTTAGATCTTTAAATAAAGTACTTCAATGCTCATTATAAATAGTGAAAGTAGTTATTCTTAATCGAAATTATTTTTAATAAGGCAAAAAACAAAACCTAAGGCAAAAATTTTAAAAAATCAGTTTGATATTGAGGTCAGTTATAAAAAAACACCAAACCTCGTTACCACCAAGGTCCGGAAGGCATTGGATCCAGTTTGGTTGTGGTTTGCGGCTTTTAATGAAACCCACTGCTCAGTACATTCTTGATAATCAAAATCAGTGTTCATAATAAGCTGTAATGGGACCTAAAAGTTATCATGATGCTATAAGTGGCTGAGTTTTCATTGTACAACTTATTTTTGCATGAGCCCTAAAGAAAGTATCAAGTGAGTCATTCAGGCTTATGAGCCGGAATGATTTCGTCACCTGCGGCTCAAACTGGCTTTCTGCAAATACTGTTGTGAAGATAGATAAAGATGTGTTGCCTCCAATATTGAACTTATGAACGGTTTGGCCCCACGAAGTCAATGCCACGTTTTCCTGTTTTCTACGACATATAGAAGATATATTACAATTTTGGGTTTACAAAACGAAAGTAAACAATAACCAGTTGAAGACCGGGTTTTAGGGCTAAACGAAGTAACACGGGGAAGTTCAATACAAGAAAGGGTGCAACAATGATTGTTGCAATTGCTCTATAATTTTAAACTGTTTTATTTAAATTGCGTAATTTCTACAAAAATTCCAGTCATTATATAATCTCGAAAATCATGATAATTGCATTCAGTTTCCACAGAATTATGGTGAATGTCCTCCTGATTATGATCAACATTTTATTTCACAGAAACTGAAATATGGAGTAAAAACGCCGAGCAGGCACAATATCGCGTCAATCGCCTTCTTCAAGCGTTAAGTTTCTTTCAGGTTTGTTTACGATTTTAATTTTTTTCATATCTTAAAGCATTTAAAATTCAAACTCACAGAGGAGAATCAGGCTTCAGTAGAATTTTACTCTGACGTGCTGTCACAACTCGACTATGACCAGGGCATCAACAACAACAACAACAACTTTATTTCTACCCAACAGTACACAGGAATATTGGTAAGGAGTACAGGCTGCCCCCGCCCCCCCTCCAAATAACATAGGAGCTAAAGAAAAGTGGCAGCCATACTTAGGTCATTTATCTATAATCATTTAGGTCAGATATCACACACACACAAAAACACAAAACGCGCACGCGCACATGCGCACTTAACACTAAAACAAACAAAATAAAGAAAGTTAAGGATGTCAAAGTAAAAAAAAAACGAAAAGCCAGATGAATTAGGGTGTTAAAATACTTTGCAATTTTTAGTAGCTTTTAAGAAGAATTAGCTTGAGGTTTTTCTTAAAGAGTTAGAGAGGAAGAAGATTTACATAAATAATGCAAGTTGAAGGGTGATAATGTCAAACAACTTGACAACATTTAGATCTTTAAATAAAGGACTTGAATGTTCATTATAAATAGTGAAAGTAATTATTCTTAATAGAAATTATTCTTAATAAGCCAAAAAAAACTTAAGGTAAAAATTTTTAAAAAATCAGTTTGAGATTGAGGTCAGTTATGAAAAACACCAAACCTCGTTACCACCAAGGTCTGGAAGGCATTGGATCCAGTTTGGTTGTGGTTTGCGGCTTTTAATGAAACCCACTGCTCAGTACATTCTTAATAATCAAAATCAGTGTTCGCAATAAGCTGTAATGGGACCTAAAAGTTATCATGATGCTATAAGTGGCTGAGTTCTCATTGTACAACTTATTTTTGCATGAGCCCTAAAGAAAGTATCGAGTGACTCATTCAGGCTCATGAGCGAATGATTTCGTCACCTGCGGCTCAAACTGGCTTTCTGCAAATACTGTTGTGAAGATAGATAAAGATGTGTTGCCTCCAATATTGAACTTATGAACGGTTTGGCCCCACGATATATAATCAATGCCACGTTTTCCTGTTTTCTACGACATACAGAAGATATATTACAGTTTTGGGTTTACAAAACGAAAGCAAACAATAACCAGTTGAAGCCCGGGTTTTTAGGGATAAACGAAGTAACACGGGGAAGTTCAATGCAATTTCAAGAGTGTTTTGAATTAAATCGCCTGCTTAAACAAAAGTCAGTTTGCATAGAACAGGGGCACCCAGAGACTGGTTTTTCCCAAATAACTTAAAACTTGTGTAAGGCCATCAAGACTGCTAATTTAAGCTTAACCATACATTCTGAAATAGCCAGCTTTATTAACGTTTTTTCTGTACGGTTATCCCGGGCAAATTTAGCCTTTCAAATTTATTAGGTTTTCTCATTATTACGTTTTGGTTCCTGATCACTTAGCTATTGTTATAGTAACGTGTTACGAAAACGAGGGATTTTCTGATACCTCTTTCCGTGATTGTTCTCGAAACCAAAAGTTAGGTGCTCTTTCTAGCAAACATGCTGGCCACACGTATATAGATGAATGGAATAATCATCTAGAAATTTTCCGTCTTTCTTAAGCTATAGAAATTTCAAGGCAATATTTTTTCTTTTTCAAAGATGTTTTACGGAATACATTCGTTGGGTTCCTATGAAAGAATCCTACTGAAAGCCTTTCAATTCATGTCAATCGTTTATTTCACAGAAACTGAAATATCGAGTAGAAAACACCAAGCAGGCACAATGTCCGTCATCCGCTTCAAGATGAATGCTGATTACCAACAATTAGAATTAGATCTGAATTTCTCTATCTAGATCCTGTAAAAACCATACTTCTCTTACGGAACTGCTCAAGCCTTCCGCGTTTCAAAAATGGTATAAAAGCATGGTCCAATTAAAATGTGGAAAAGCAAAAAAGGGAGGAGAGAAAGTTAAAAATTGTTTTTCGTGGTAGAAAGAGCTATTTTGCCTTTTTTCCTAATTAAATATGCACGATTTATGAGCCAAGAATCAATGAGCCGGGATTTGAACAATTTGTTGGACAATGAAAGCGGCAGCCAATAGAACTTGCATAATTACGTAACGACTCAGTGACACCATTAATCAACCAATGAATACTTTCCTTAGTTTTTAGTCAAGAAACAAAAAGCAACTGGCCTCCATCGACCTAGAAATTACCAGAAAACCTGTCCAACGGGTTGAATCACCTAACATAGCGCATGAGCTTATGTCAATTAAATTCCTCGGCGTTTTACTTATGGGATAAAGACAAAGGATTATGACGTCATCAGCGTTATTGCATTCCTCCGCAAGTGAATGCGATTTCTCCACAAAAAGGGGTTCATTTCATCTCTACTATACTACTGATAATATCGCAGAGAGGAGACGTTAGCCTTTATTTTCTAACATAGGCACTTTTAACGTGCACGAGCTATTTTGAATGCTTTAGTGTAATCGTATCAACAATCTACTGTTTTAATCCTTAATGTAGACTATTTTTGTGCGAAATTTGGTATTGTTGTACATTAATAAAAACGCGAAACTTGAAACTAAGCAACATTTCTTAGTCTTTCCTTCGGACATCTGGTGCAAAATAAACAAATTGTTAAAGTTCTATGATTATCAACTCATTAAACGTTACTTAGAAGGAAGACTCAAAAGTTTAAAGGTTTCTTTATGGCGTCTTAAGATAAGATCGTTGAATACCGAATAGCTAAGAAATGTCACGATTTTCATCATTGTTGTAGTTGGTTGCATCATCATTATTCATGAGGTTGTCACGTGCGATTCTACTTCAAAATGAAACAGTCTTTAACTCTGACAACTTGATTTTAAAAGTGTTATAAGCCTTAAATTAAGGCACTAGTTACAAAGCTAAAGAGGTCTTCATTTATTCAAGTTACCGTTATTACTCTTATTACAGTTTGGACATGAAATTGTTGTACTTTGCCCCTTTCGTAGTTCGCACGTGAGAGAATTCGAGTTATCACATAGTAATCCAGTAAGCAGGATTATAAAAAATAACTTATGCACACAATTTACACGTGAAGATGTTGGACTTTGTCCCTTTTACAACTCGAATTGTTTACTAGAAAATTTGCTCAAACTATTTTAAAGAAAACATCTCGGCTTTGCAACATCTGCAATTAAATTATGTTCATGCAACGTTAAAGTTAATGGCCTAACATTTATTTACTTCCCAGAAAATTATCAAACTGCCGAAATATATTTCTACTCATATCATGTTATCAGTCCACCCAATAAAACAATATCTAATTATTTTGTCAACTAGCTTCTTTCAATTTCTATTCCCTAACGCTATTGTTTCTACTTAAGTTACGCATCTTTACTAAATAAAATACATTTCAATAACTGTAACGACTCTTAAGCAGCAAGCACGTATCATGTTGTTTACTTGATTCATGGTTTTTTTACCGCGGAACGTAGAAGGTCTGTTGAACTTTGTAAGAGAGAGAATAAAAGCTTGTTTACAGGATTAACTTACTCGGTAAAGCTTTAAAAAAGAAAAAAATAAGCTGCCTTTCAAACTTCTAAAACCACAATTTATAGGCACTTCCGAATGAAAGTTCATATCTAAAAATAAGTTATTGTTTCATTGGAAGAACTTTGAAAAAATATATGATCTTTTATACTCTACCTTGAAGCAGGTGAAACAGAACTCATAATTTATGAAATACGTGCGTTGTACCATTCGCAATAGCCGAATTAGGTCAGAAATGTCTTGAAACAGCACCCACACGAAAATACTGGAACCCTTAAACCGAGCTGCATCACTGTACTGAGTGTTTTAATCATGAAGATATTTAAATGTTATGCTTCTAAACACCTTTAGCCGTAATAAAAGTCGAAAAAATAGTGAAGAATCAAGATGGCGATCTCAAAGTGCTCTTGTTTGACCTCTTAGCAGTGTCATGTTTAAATGCCAAAATATCATTGGCTGCTAGCATCAAGTCATAGTATCTTCAACCTTATTGATCCCTGCAACGCACATCCGAACGCACAAAGCCACAAAGATACATACGCTCAGACCACTGACATACGAGCTTGTTTTTCAAAAACGTTCAACAATTTATGGTATGTGTATGTGTAATTGACCATTATCACATAAGAGTAGAGATTCACCGGATGGCGCAAGCTCATAGGGAGATAAATAAAATACACTCAGTGGAAATTCGAAGCTTAACGACAGACGTCTGCATACACATGAAAAGGACCCATCACCCTCCTCTTACCACACCACTTAGTGCTTTTAACCTCTTGGGCATCATTTTAACTCGGACGATTCCAACATCTGATCGCGCAAGGGGATGTTCGATTCACCTTACCCAAAACATTGGCATCATCTCGAATACATCCCCACAAGGCGAGCTATCCTATCGTGCATCAAGCTTACACGTAGCCTTCACAGCGCAGAAGGTGAGACTGACCATTCTCTGGTGTATAGCAAAATGAAAACTACAGGCAAAGAGAATCTACCACACAAAGACTGTGTGAAAACCATGCCTTGACGTCAGCAAGACCCCCGATGGACAGAAAGTTGAGGAGTTCATAACTACGCTTGAGAAATCTCTCCCCCAGCCTCTCTATTGGTAAAGTCCAAGAAGGATTGGATTACTTCAGGGATGCGGTTCATGGATCAGCCATGCCCAACTTCGGTAAGAAGAAAAACAAATCTGCAATAGAAGAAAAGAGAAAAGTGATACCTGGATAAAAGACCTGCCCAAGTGAACAAACTGTCTACAGGCTCTAGAGGCAGCACGTAGTCATGTGCAACGATGCAACAGACCCTGTGCAAATGAATACTAGCCTGAAATCTGTGCTAGTATTCATTCTGCTGTTGAGACAGCTATTATCAAGGCCATATGTACGATGAAATCAAGCAGACACTTGGTCCTTCTCAGAAAAAAACAGCCCCCTTAAATTTTGCTACAGGCGAGATAATCCAGGACCGAACGCAACAGATGGAGAGCTGGGTAGAGATGATTACTCTGAGCTGTCTGCCAGAGAAAATATGGCGTCTTTGGAAGCACTGAACGCCATAGATTGCTTACCTGTTTTGGAGGACCTGGAGAGTG
>OZ037779.1:41255495-41267995 GCA_964035525.1 Porites cylindrica | reverse complement strand
CGGCATAAAATGTCATAATATACATGTAGGAATTCTTCATCTGCTCGTATACTATGCAAATTTAAAAGCTCATTTACAGCGGGGTTGTCGATTTCAGCAATTTTCAAAATCATAAAGAATACAATTCACTTCTGGTCAAACGAAGCCCGTTTTGAGTTTGGAGTCTCAGCAACCAAAAGGCTCTTTAATAAAGACTGAATTCAGCTCAATTTCCTTTTGGGTTTTCGTCATGGTCATATGTTAATTAATATTGTTGTCACGCAATGAAAGCGGAAGGAGAAAGCAGGTTGGTGCCTCTTAGTCAATGTAACAGGTGAGCGTTATTACGGCTCGATTCGAGGCGATGTCACTTTACGAAAGAAAATATTACACTGAGAGAGCGAACTTACAGGGGCACCCAACGAGAATATAGTTCAAAACCACTTAAACATAGCATTGTTAAACGTATTTTAGTATTTAAACGGTAGATACAGGCATATTTTTATCCCCTAAAAATTTTTCATCTGTTCGGATTTCCTAGTGATCCGAAAATTATAGGGATCAAAACTTACCTTTTCGAAAATTTCAGCCAGCAAAAAGGCTTCCGAAAATTCTAGGTGGCCTTTTTAGAGTAAAAATCCGTTAAAAATAGGCAAATATACCATTTTTTGGATGTTCGAAAATCCTAGGAGAGGCAGGCAAGCAAGAAATTTTACAACAAATGTTTCGAAAATTCTAGATCTCAAATCGTCTTCCGAACAGATATTCTTCCGAAAATTTTCATTGGGTGCCCCTGAACTTACTTTGCAGCGGGCTGGGTATTTTGGTAAAACTGCCCAGCAAGGTGAAAAAATGTTTGTATGTCCGATACATCGTGCGAACCTAGGGAAGGACTGGGGTAATCCAACTGGCCGCACTGAATGCCGATATCCATTTCTGTGAAATATCTGTTCGGAGAAGCAAAATTGCCCAGAATTTTCTGTAGCTTGAGGAAGACTAAAAATTTATTAGATGACCGTTCCACGCATGTACATATTTTGAAGCTAATCTAAATTCCCACGGTTTTCTGAAGTTTAATTTTTCCTATTTCACACCCCAGGTTAAGCTGTTTTTGGTAGAGAAAGGAAACCTAAAATTCTCGGAACCGAAAATGCGATACAGAAAGGAATCAGAAAAATCCTCACTTTCGTAAAATTTTAAATTGCAGCTAAAATTTTCGGGAAAAAAGACTCACGGTTGCCCTAGTATGACCCAACAGATAAACGTTTTTTTAGCGCCACTTGGAATACATTTCTAGAGATCTAAAAGTACTCTGGATAGCCTAAAAAGTGTTCTCAATCCATTTAGGAGGAAACCGTCGTTGGGTGCCCCTGGCATATAATAGGAGTTAGGATTTTTTTCTGGTAATGAATCAATTTAATTACAAGCAATGTGGCACTTTACGTGTTCTTGGGCGTGGACCGTTCGATTATTGATGGGGGTGGGGGCTGCATTAATTTTGGCTTCTAGATAAAGTTGTATATATGTATGTATATAATAGAAGTAGACTGATGGGACTGGATTATATCTTGAACATTTATTGCTACTCAGTGAGTCATGCCTCTTGCGAGGCGAATCATCAGGTAAACCAAAACAATAAATGCCAGGCGTGGCGTAGGTGCGTGGCGCGTCGTACTTAAGTGATGCTTACAACATGTCAAATTTGCGACAAGAACTAACCAAGTTAGGACAGTGTTTAGTAGAAATTTCTTTGAGTGCCTGCAACCTGAGATCAGTTCATTTATATTGTCCAGGGTAGACATTTCAGGTTTACAAATTATAAACAGCGCAACGAGCCACGCGCAACGCCTAGTATTTACGGTTCTGTTTTACCTATATCTTTGATTGTAACCGTTAATTTTGGCAGTTGCCTGATGATTACCTCGCAAACTGTAACTGAACTGAAACTCTGGGTAGCAACAAATTTTCAAGATTTAATCCAGTTTCATCAGTCTACTTTTATTCTGCTCTAGGTTAACTATTGAGCACTTGAATATATTTATATAGATATTTGCGCCTTATAAGTTTTTGAAATCGCCTTATAAGTTTTTGAGCACTATCGATGAGGACACCACTCTGGCACTTCGTTGTATGTATAATATATATTATCCTTCCAGCCCTGTAAAATTCTTTTTTAATCTCGGTGTCCTTGTCCTCCCCCACCCCCTATCAATAAGGTAATGGTTCACCCTTTATTTGTTTATGCAAAGAAAGGGATCGATACGGGAGGTATATTGCGTGACAAAAATGCAAATTAGCATATGACTGAGGGCGTGTATGGGACAAACGTTCAATCTTACCCGCACTCGGAAAAATATTACAACAGACATACCCTTCACCAAACTTAAAGTGATTCATAATAATTTCTCAAGAGCTACACGACAAAAGTCACCCGAGGTGAGAGAATCCGACATGTTGAGCATAAATGAGGGATAAACACGGATGTGGGAATTCAAATTCAAATCATGTCAAATGCTCGAAACGGAAAAAGAAACTCAAATGGAATATGAGATAAATTTCTATTTTAAAAAGGGTATCCAGTTGCTGAGTTTCCAAGCTGAAGCTTGATTACATTTGAGAAGAAGTTAATAACCATACGTAGTTTGAGATTTTAACATGCTGAAATGGACAACCTGTCTAAAAACAAGCACGATTTACATATCCGACGGGTTGATCAAGAATGTCAGTTTATGGCATTTTTTTCGGCTTTCATTTATAGAAACTTAAAAAGACTAGTGAAAAGAAAACACATGTTGGTAATTTTGAGGATACACAACAACATTCTCAGCTACTGAGAAAATATCTACTAAATTAAAGTCGTTGTGCGTGAACCGTTAAGCGGGCAAATCTATGCAAATAATGCCGAAAAGAGGCTCTTAAAAACGTTTGATCACGTCCAACCCAGAACGATACCCGCACCTTTGACTTTATTTTCTGACAGAATAAGGTAAGATCTTTGCTGTGAAGTGAATTTTACCTGTGATTTTTGTACCGCTTTGGAGATTTTAGCTTTTACTTTGGAAGAATTTGTCAAGAGGGAAAAAAAAACGCAAAGGGGCTTGTGTTTGATGTTATTAATTTAATTTAATTTTGCGTCAAGTTATTCCATATTCCGTCATAGGACAAACCAACTGCAGCTAAATCCATTGTACTATGTAGAATTTCGCGATATTTATCCGTTACGAAGAAGCGCGGCTTTTAAAATCACCGAATTTCGGCTATGGAATAAGGTTGAAAAAGCGCTCTCAGACAGGAAAGAAGTTTTGTGCTGTGGCGAAGCCCAGAAAAGAATTTTGAAAAAAATTAGTTCGATTTTAATCATTCCTCATTAAGTCCTTTTCACCCACAAAAAACAAAGGGAAGGTTTACTGGCGATCCCAAACTCGCCGGACCGCTCTTAGGTGGACAGCCACTTAAATAAAAACGTGAGTCAACCGTTCCGGCCAAATTCAAGCGAGAAATGATGATACAATAGCCTAAATACTGTATTCAATATATACTGTGTGGCATTTCGCCACCCCATTTTCAGTTTTCTTTTCTTTCCTGGACTCGACAATGAGTGGTCACGTGACACAGATATCTACCGGTTTTATCCGAGGTTGCCAAATTTTGTAAGGTTCTGATAAATTTTCACAAAGTTATGACCATTATAAGATTTTATGCAAATTAGCCTCAGGCCATGCCTTAATATGCTTGAGTCTGTCCGAGGACCCTCAAGCGACGATGAAATGTGATCTTCATGCAAGATATAATAAGGCAAGTGCTTAGCTCCTCGTGCGTTCAAAATAATTTGTGGACTTCCCACGTTCGAGTTTATAACTTCCTCTTTTCAAAACAAATTATCTATAGAAAGTTCCCTCTTTCTTAAACTTAATTGTAATATATTCCTATACATAATTATTTGCGTTCTACTGATAGGTTTTCTTTATAGTCTTAAATCATTATGTATGTATTTTTATTTTATTCGCGCAGTATTGTAAAAACTAATATAATGTACATTTGGTATTTGTAGCTATACATGAGCAGGAGATCTCAGCAAGCTCTGCTGAGCCTTTCAGAGGAGATTCCCAACTTTACTTATCAATTTAATTACTAACATATTGTTTGCCACTTAATATTACAATATAAACTCTATCGAATTTTTAATGAAATGATGCAAGCTTATCAATGTTAGGAATTTTAATGTACTGTCACATGCCTTTCAACCTTTTAGACGTTCTTTTAATTCTTCCAATATAGTTGTTCCTAACTTAAAATTCTACAAGAGAAACCACCTTTTTCAAAGATGCAAAGAAACATAAAAACTAAAAGATTTCTTGTAAATACAAGACTGCATGCAGATACATATTTTATAGACTTAGATTTCAACAAACAGAACTCATGATCATTTACTTCAACAAGTTAACTGCTTTTAAATGTAAGTAGCTTTATTCTGATGATCCGGGTAACCGAAATCTTCCGTAACTTTGTATTCCCGGGTAAGTCTATTTAACCGAAACAGAATGTGTCGTGGAATCACAGCTACGATAGCATCAGCTTAATTTACAATTTTAAATGACACCTGACCAGACCACAGAGTCGTTACGTATAAGAAAAAGCTTTACATTTTGAAGAAAACCTTATTGTATTCGTAGCTATTTCTTAAGCCAAAAGCTTATTATTATTAACGTTTCTAACTGGCTTCCTTATTTTTTTATTTAAGATTAACTCTATTTCCGTAGAACTATTTGCTAATTATTCTGGTCTTGTTTTTTTACCTGTTTATGTTTTAGAAAAGACCCAAATGGGCACTGTTCAGGAAGCTATTCACCATGGCATAATTGCCGCCGATTTTCTTTGGACCACTAAACGAGTTGTCCAGGCTATCGAGCTGTGGAACGAGTGCTTAACACTACTAAACAACAAAATCTTAGAAAACGAACATGAACTTGCCACAATAGTGCGTATAGCGCTGAACAAGAGGCTGTTTTATGGAAATGCTGCTATTACGAAACTTTCACCAGCTATAGAATCTGGCAAAAAGCTTTTAGTCCTACTTCGTAATCTTAGGAGAAAAGAAAAAGAGGGTAACACAGCCTTGATGTTATCAAACCTGTACTTTCAAAAAAGTGAATACCAGGAAGCACAAGCAGTCCTCAAAATTGCACTCTGCGTTTACAAAGAAATCGAAGACAAAGACGGAGAAGCGTCATGCTACGGAAACCTAGGAAATGTGTTTCAATCTGTCGGAGAATATGCCAAGGCTGAAGAATATCTTCATAAAGCACTTACCATCAAGACAGAAATTGGCGACAGAAACGGAGAAGCGGAATGCTACGGAAACCTAGGAAATGTGTTTGAATCTGTCGGAGAATATGCCAAGGCTGAAGAATATCTTCATAAAGCACTTACCATCAACACAGAAATTGGCGACAGAAACGGAGAAGCGACATGCTACGTAAACCTAGGAAATGTGTTTGAATCTGTCGGAGAATATGCCATGGCTGAAGAATATCTTCATAAAGCACTTACCTTCAAGACAGAAATTGGCGACAGAAACGGAGAAGCGACATGCTACGTAAACCTAGGAAATGTGTTTCAATCTGTCGGAGAATATGCCAAGGCTGAAGAATATCTTCATAAAGCACTTACCATCAACACAGAAATTGGCGACAGAAACGGAGAAGCGACATGCTACGGAAACCTAGGAAATGTGTTTGAATCTGTCGGAGAATATGCCAAGGCTGGAGAATATCTTCATAAAGCACTTACCATCAACACACAAATTGGCGACAGAAAGGGAGAAGCGAGATGCTACGTAATCCTAGGAAATGTGTTTGAATCTGTCGGAGAATATGCCAAGGCTGTAGAATATCTTCATAAAGCACTTACCATCAACACAGAAATTGGCGACAGAAACGGAGAAGCGTCATGCTACGGACACCTAGGAGCTCTGTTTGTACATGTATTAGAATATGGCAAGGCTGAAGAAAATCTTCATATAGCACTTACCACCAACACAGAAATTGGCGACAAAGACGGAGAAGCGTCTCGCTACCTAAAGCTAGGAAACACATCTCAAGCCTTATCGGATCTCTGGTCAAGCATTCAAATTTACGAAAAAATGCTTACTTCTCTAGGAAGCAAAGATAGCCACAATATATCATTTTTTGACAAGAACGCGTCTCCCTATCGGCTGTTTTGTTCATTGAGTTGTTTTTGTGGGAAACCCTATGAAGCTTTACACGCTGCTGAACTTGGACGGGCCAGAGCTCTAGCAGAACTTATGTCAAATCGCTACTCCATTGAAAAAGAAATATCCATCAACCCACAATCGTTTGTTGGCATCGCGGAAGTAGTTAAGAAAAATGGCAACAGCACCTGCCTCTACATCTCCTATGACTACGATGACAATATATTTTTGTGGGTTTTGAAACAAAACAAACCGGTAGCTTTCCGAAGAACGAAACTTTGTGAAAGCTATGTTAGCAAGCATGGCAAAATCTCTGTGTATGACCTGTTTGGAAACGAAAGCTTATTAAGAAAATTTCACGTTTTACCTCAAGAGCAATGCGAAGACCGATCACTCTTCTCTTCATTCGCCAACCAACTTACAAACGAATCAAATCTGGAAGATAATCTCTCAACCTTGCGTCCTCTTTTAGATGAAGGAGAGTATACACGGACCATGAACCGCCAACACTTTTTCAGGTTTACAACATGTTGATTGCTCCCGTGAGTGACTTGCTAGAAGGATCTGAAATCATTGTTGTTCCTGATCGCTGCTTCTTCCAAGTTCCGTTTGCAGCATTACAGGATGAAAGTAGCCGCTATTTATCAGATTCTTTCAGGATACGAATTGTCCCTTCTTTGACGACTCTCAAGCTCATTCTGGACAGTCCAGCCGACTCTCACAGCGAAACTGGTGCATTGATTGTGGGTGAGCCAAGAGTGACGGATGTGTATTTCAAGGGAGTGTTAAGGTATCTCTGTCCATTGCCTGGCGCGAAAGGGGAAGCAGAGATGATTGCGAGACTACTACCTGAATCTCACCTTTTAATAGGAGAGCAAGCAACAAAGCAGGCGGTTCTTCAGAGAATACCCTCAGTGAGCCTCGTACATTTCGCTGCTCATGGTGATGCCGAAAGAGGAGAAATTGCTCTTACCCCCGCTGACTCCACAGTGGAGTTTCCACACGAAGCAGACTACTTACTGTCAATGACCGACATTTCACAAGTTAGACTGTCAGCCAAACTGGTAGTCCTTAGTTGTTGCCATACCGCACGTGGACAGATCAAAACAGAGGGCGTTGTTGGAATCGCTCGAGCATTCTTAGGATCGGGTGCACGCTCAGTGTTGGTGGCATTGTGGGCCTTACAAGACAGAGCAACAGAGGAGTTCATGGGAAGATTCTACGAAAACCTTGTTCAAGGGAAAAGTGCAAGCGAAAGTCTTCACCGGGCCATGAAGTGGATGCGAAATAACGGTTTCTCAGAAGTGAGGCAGTGGGCACCTTTCATGCTGATTGGGGATGACGTGTCATTTCACTTTGGTGAAGAAAAGTGAAGGTAATTGTTTCCTGACAATTAGAGCCATAGGAAATCTGTCAGGTCTTTTTGTATTACAGTTTTATCAACTTGGGTGCATTTGGTACTTTTAAGTACCAAATAGAAAGCAGTATTTACCCTTAAAAGCCACATTATTGACTACATCTGAAGTTAGCTTTTACTATGACTGAGGTAAAATATCAATTAACCGCTTTTTAACATTCGACCACACCTGTGTACTTATCAGTCAACCCGTGCATATGCGGGACTTTGCATTTGAAAAAAAAAAAAAAAACACTAAGCCCCGAATCCCTACAACAACACAGAATGATTTAATTCTTTTCTCTCTTTTCTGATATATGAGGCACAAATAATTCAATATTCTTTTATTTGCTACGGTTCAATATGATCATGAGGTTTTGCTGACAAACTTTTTTCTTTCTGAATATAATAGGAAGAGAATTCTAGTTATGAATCCGAACCAAACAGCCCAGGGAAGGTTTTTGTTTGATATAAAGATAATCGGATCAAAAATATTATGGCGGAGATCTAGATCTCAGAATTGATCGAAAACACTGCAAAGTACAAATTATGGACTGTGTATGGAGTCTTGACCGTAACTAGAGGGCTTTTCGCTGACACTGACTGAATTACAGAAGTACACTGGTTCTAAACTTGGACCAAAGAGGGAAGACCGAGATTCCATAGGTCATCAAGGCAAGAAGTTTCAAACCTATTTTAGCTGTGCACCCTACATTTCATTTGTGATGCCAATTGATTGGAAAGTTTTAGCGGTGAGATAAACTCAAATAAGTAAACCTCTTCCGCCACGATAAAGCCGGAGGATCCCTCCTCCATGTAAAATGAACCTAAATGCCACTTAGCCCAGCTGGAGTCTTTTGTGTTGAGTAGATGTGTTTTATTAATTTTTATGTTTCTTATACATTACTGTTGCAGGTATTACACTAACGACACACCATGGAATAACGAAACAGCCCTTCCGCAGAATTCCAATGAGGTAGTCCCTGGCGGATAATGTAAAGGATCAATCTCTGCAGCATACGAACATTGATTAAAAGAATTACTGTGAAAGAGAACTGACTTGCTTGGCCCAGCGGTTTATCTTTGCCGGCTTAATTATTTTTCCCACTAATCTTATTTTTTGTGTGTGTGTAGCTACCTTGAGTACTCTAATCTCTAAAATGTCTTCAAAAGCTCAAATCACCAACTTTATACATGTAGAAGTGTACATCGGTAGCTCGGACAATGATAAAATTGTAATTGTGACACGAAAAACGTTAGGATTAGCTAATTTCGCTGTCTTTTTAGGTAATTTGCAAAAAAACCCTACTTCCTTAATTAGTCCCTAAGGCCAGAAATAAAAAATACTTTTTAGGTAAACGAGCTTTTTATTATCGCAAATTGAAGTTTAATTACAATGCAAACAACATTGCAAGGTTTATAGTTTAGTAGAATTGTATATATTTTAGAGCCAATCTTTTTGTGAACATAGAAGCAGTAGTTTTGCAACCTTGCATTATGAAATAAGATTTGACGACTCAATTTAGTCAAATAAAAGCCCTTGCGAAACCAACTTGTCCTAACTCCAAACTAACCCAGTTGTAAACTAAAGGTTATTTCATTGTATAATGTTCATGCCTGAGCATAGGTTAGTATGTTAGTATAGAAGACCAGTATTTGATTTAAGTATGATGCAAAGATTTGGTGGTCCAGTTTTCAGTAGTGCTTTGAGTAGGAAAACTAATTTTAGTAGTTCGAACAGCATGTCGCGTATCCGAGAAGGTCGCACATGGAGGTTTGATTGTAATCTGTAAATAATCTCACCAAGTTTCAAGTTTCCAAGTTTCTCACCAAGTATTGACATAGCAAATTCGTGTTTATCCTTAATTATCTATTTGCTCTTTAACAAAAAATATTTCCTACAATATCGGAGAGATTTAGAATCCATTCAGGTCAAACGGCAACGTCAATTTTTACGTGACCAAAGTATCATTCTAGAAAATAAATAACTAAAATTGTAGTTTGTAATTTGTTTTCCCACGGAGCACTTAGAAGTTATTAAGAACTCGCTTAAACGAGTCCGTGCGTTGCTTGCGGATCGAATTGGAATTTGGAAAGGTTGGTTTTTGGAGAGAGGGGAAAACAAGAGCACCCTAAGAAAAACCTATCGGCAAGGAAGAGAACCAACAACAAACCTATCCTTTCATATACCTGAAGCATGAAAAAGGTACCCCTTTCGGTCGGAGCCTCACCATAAAGGCCATTATAGGGATTTCCACCCCCCCCCCCCCCCCCGGGGGAAGCGAGGCAAGAGCCCTCACCACTGCACCACCCTTGCGCAGTTTTCGTCAGAAGCCGATTCAGTTGATGTATCTGCACAAAAAAGTTAGTAGTTTCGTGTCGATCAGTCTAATCCATAACAATTATTTTGCAAAGTTTGTGCCTGTTCATTTCCTAACTCAAGAAATCGAAAATGTCACCTTGGGTCTGAATGTTTGCCCTTTGCCGTGACTCTCGATTTTCCTTTCAACGACTGGAATCCATAAATTTGGTCTCATAAAAGTTACTGCTACGATCACTCCCGTCGATTCGGAGTCGTAGAATTACGTTGACGACAAAGTCGAAACATCATGTTCAAGTATTACAATTACTCAAGTTAGGAAATCAACAATCAACAGATAAAAACTGAGAAAATTAAATTATCCTTACGGATAAACCTGACATGAATGTCTTTATTTTGGGGTAGTAAAGATAAACATTTAATGACAAATAAAGAGAAAGCTTAGCAACATGTTTCCAAATGGCGTTAACTGTAAACGTGATTCTAAATCTCTAGACGCCTGCGTTCGCATGGAAGTTCTCCAACGAACCAATGGGGCAGGAATGGTAACAATTCTTTTCGGTGTCCGTTTTACCACCGCTGCTTTACTTCCAAAAATCACTAGCTGATCCTTTTTTTTAACTACCGTTCATCCTTTGCACAGATACCAGGAAGTAAATTTAAGACTTTTCAAGACTTTTTTCCAAAACAATAATTTCTTTTACCAGACTCAAGATTATCAAATAGGTAAGTGATCAACAGAGACCTTAAAAAAACGCAGGAACAAAGATTTTTTCATGATAGGCTGCAAACAAACGGGCGAAATTAAATAAGATTTGACCAAAACGAAAAACATTTCACTCATCAAGCACTATTTGTTGTAGCTTTGAAAAAAAAACTCAAGATTTTTTTTACTATTTTTTCAGACTTCATCTCCATGTTCGAGATTTTTTTCAGGTCTGGAAAATTTCTGAAAATTGATGCTCTGTACGATCTCTGAGTGTTGTACAAGGTATTTCACTCCATAACTTGCACGTGTACACCACCGTTCAGAGAGCTACTTCGGGTCCCATCGGGGATGGATTTTGATTTTCGTCACTATCCAGATCTTGGTAGTACTTCTGATTGGTGAAGGCAAATTTTTAACCAATCAGAAGAGTACTACCCAGATCTGGGTAGTGACACGTCATCAGTATGGAATTTCTGCGCTCGTTTCTCAGACGTCATTGCGCGGGGAAACCAGTGGTGGCGTCGCGAAATGTTGGTTGTTTTCTTAGGCTAAGTTGGGTCAGTTACGAGTGGAAATGCCACGACATTTGATGCGTGTATCATGGCAGAAAGGCTCTACGTACGCGTGACAGAAATTAATGTGCAACGATGCTAAAGTAAGGTGATGGCTAATCCTAACACTGTACTGATGAGACCTGTTTGTATTGGGAAGCAAGTAGTTGAGACTGTGAAGACATACAAACTACTCGGAGTACCTATTAAGGAAGATCTTAAATGGAACTCACATGTAGACTCTATCATTGCTAAGGCCGCAAAACGTCTGATAGGATAGAATGTATTGAGAAGAGAGCACTCAGAATTATATTTATTTTATAAGTACTGAGATTTATCCGCACAGACGACAGTGATGAAAAAATCGTTCTGTTTTTAGTCGCAGCCAATCAGCGACGCGAACGATAAAATTTCACTAGTGAAAAGTGATCGTACGGCAAGCCACGTCATCCTTGGCGCGAAAACTGGCAAGCCGCCTTTTTATTTTCAAGATGTCGGAAAGGTTTGTGGACGTCGGTTCAGTTGACAATTTCATTGTAGAACAAGAAAACAAAGCCACATTACAAAAAACACAACGAGATGTAATTGCAAACCTTTTTAGGAACCAGGAATGAACTTAGAAAAGTTGAAGAAATTCCAGCATTGGAGTTAAACGAATACATCTGCGAGTTTATCATTTCGGTCAGAACCAAAGATGGGAAAGACTATGAGCCTTCTTCACTCCAAAGTCTATTGGAAAGTTTTGAACGACATCTAAAAAAGAACAGCTACTCTGCCAGTCAATGAATGGCCTCGTATTTGAGAAAACAATAAAAGTCCTGCTATCCAAACAGAAAGAGTTAAAGAAGAAAGGAAACTGAGGAAACAGGCCAAACGCTTCGATAGCAGTGACAGTGGAGGACAGTGACGATGAGTAAAAACATTGCTGTGATATGAATATGTTGTTATGTACCACTAGCTCTAATTTCCTCTTTTCCCTTTGCTGAAATTTTGAAAAGAAAATGCTGAAGTTTTTACGCTTTCAAGTGAATAAAACTCATTTCCTTGTCTAGAAATTTTGAAAAGATGTTGAATTTTCAAAGAGCGTATGAGTAAATAAAACTCATTTCATTGTCTTATCGCTGTTAATTGTCATCATTGTTTGAAAGAAATCTCAGTACTTATAAAATAAACAAATAACTTCATGGTTGGTTCGCTTGTACGATTTTTATTCTCTTGTTGTGAAGAATGGCAAACTCACTCGTTCGCTGCGCTCACTCGTTCGTTTGCGATTCTTCACAACTCGTGAATAAAAATCGTACGCACTCACCAACCATGAAGTAATCTCTATATCC
>OZ037779.1:41245495-41250495 GCA_964035525.1 Porites cylindrica | reverse complement strand
CTATGGTACTTAAGTATAAAATACCTTGAATACTTGCGTAAATTGAACACAGCTGGCTTATGTTACTATTGGGTTACATGCGTAGTCGAGTTGAGAATTGAGTTTGAGTAAGGCAGGGAATTAATCCTCGTCTGGGCCAGTCAGGTCTTGCTATGTTAAAAGAAATTTTAGCCCGGTCATTAACTGGGATATACCGTGGTTTACGAGATAGCAATCAAAAAGGATAAAACTCATTATTGTTTTTTTATTGTAATATTGTTGTTGTTATAACAAAAAAGAAAGGTACTTAACTAAAAGAAAAAACTACGACTTTTTTATTTTATTTATTTACAACGCAATAGTAAAACTACAAAAATTGTAAGATAAGTAAAAAAAGGAGAAGTAGAGAAGAGACCTAATACAAACTATAAGAAGCTTAGGCCTCCTTGAACCACGCTCTATAATTGTTTACACCAAGTGATGCAACCTATGGCGGAAGGTCTAAGGCGGTGGAAATGATTTAAGATCCTTTTTTATATTTACTTATTAATCTAATCTTTAGCATTTTCTTAAAGGAGGAAAGAGATCGAGAGTTGATGACGTCGTTGTCAAGTGAACGTTTTTCCTTGGAAAAAAAAGAGACTGAAAACTTCCTAATGTTCGTTCGACAATAGGGTAGACGATAGGCCTGGGAGTTTCCAGTATTGTAAGGGTGGAAATGATTTGGGAAAAATTTCTATAAAACCTTAGAGGTTATTAAAAAAAATTTGGCAAGAATACATAAATTAACCTAGTTGAAGCGAATGGATATGGATACTTAGAAAAGCTCATTCCCTGTCAACGCTGCTCTTCTTGTTACAGTATCATTCCAGTTAGGAAAATACCTGAATTTAAACCAAATAATAACACTACTATTAATAATACCTGTAAAATAAAAAATTGAATAGAAACCCTTCCTGTTATTTATAAAAAGAAATAAGTAGACATTTCTGCGACGTATATGGAGTAGGAGCTCTCTATCAAAATAGATCAAACAAGACGCCGATGACTATAAATTCAAGGGTGTAGGCCTCAAGCACCCCTAATGATTAGAACATACAAAACAGTAACGAGACTATAAACAGGGGAAGGATGAAGACAGTGGATGGCAGGAGCTGGAGAAACAAGACCATCCATGATCATGGCCAAGCGTAAGTACTTCTTCTAAAAAAGCTGGGACCAGGTTACTGGCATTGGAGTTAAAAGGAAAAAAAGCAGGCAACCAAGGCAAAAACATAGATAAACTTGTACAACAGCACTAAAATGGCTGGCAGCGATTAGATCTTATTACAATGCCAAGCAATGGAGAGGGAACGAAGAACTATGACAAACCGTAATAAGAAGACAATGTCTAAATGATATACTGCGATGAAAATGTGACCACCGCCTCATGACCTTACACCCCTCCCCCCCTCCCTCTAATAATTACCAACAACTTTAAGCAACTGTGGTGTTTTTTATCTATTGCTGTGATTATTAAACTGCTGTGTGGTCATTGAACTGATGTGTGTTCACAGGGCCGTAGCCAGTATGAGGCAAACCGAGGCACTTGCGTCAGTTATATTGAGCGCGTTATCCCAGTGTTGTTTTACAGTGTAGTCATCATTAAAACTCTAAATAAATAGAAAAAGAATTTAACCATGGGCATTGCCTTGGTCATAATATTTTTCTGGCTACGGCCCTGCAACTTGATCTGCTGTGTTTTTTTCCTCCCCCTCAACACTTGAACGAATAAACATAAACAACACTAACACCACAAGGCTGTGATTACTGAACTCATTGTGTGGTCTTTGAAATATCGTGTCTTCTCTGAACTTTACTCACTGACTGAAAAGAAAATTGAAGCAAATGGATATAGAAAGTCATTCCAATACTATGTCAGTAATCTGGTGTTAAACTACCTCAGGTGCTTAGTTTGACTGGCCTGGCTCATTAGTTCTTAAGGGAAGACGTTAAAGGAACTAAATGAAGTCAAATGATGGAGCGAGTTCATAGAGGACGACGTAATTCTCTTGCCCTCCAACATGGCGGCCAAAACTACTTCTTGCTCATATCTTGTTCAACGTTTCATAGTTACGCTCAAATGTGCTGTAAACGTTATCACATCATCTTTTCAACATTTTCCTTGAAGTTTAAGTGCAAAATTTGTGTTCAGAGAGAGGCAATTCATAATTTTAAAAATCACATTTTGGTCACGTGACCATTTACGAACTTATTCATTTTAAGAAAATGGTGCGGGTTTGAAAAACCAAATCACCATTATTTTGTTTAAGATATGAGCCACTAATCGTTTTTCGAAGGCAAAATCATATAACTTTCATTTTCATAAAAACGGTGTCGCATGCCTCTTAGTGCAAATGGCCTATTAAATGTTGGCAGTCACTGAGTTTTGAGATTTTCAAAATGGCTGTAATAAAGTTGTAATTTAACTTTGTGTCGTGCAACTTTAGTCTGAAATCATGCTTGTGATTTCAAATCGAACTCTCGCTGCACACTCGTCTGATTTTAAAATCACGTGTGTGATTTCAGACCAAGTTTACTCCACTCACTCGTTTAGTTAAATTGCTGGTTTTCACTGTCACGCCATCAAAAATAAAAATAAACGATAACTTCCAGAATCTATGACATATGAAATGAGGTTGATATAGAAAGACCCATGCCAAGATTCAGGTCAGTGTGATTTTTCACACGCGAAACATTTTAAGAATGTGTTTACCCAAAATAATAGAGCTCTTTCTGTGAGGGCGCCATGTTGGTGCCCATCCGGATGGGCACCGGTAAATTTCATTTTTTAACTGCTCTAGTACTTCATGAAAGTAAAAGCGTAAGAGGATCCATAGCCAAATGGGTCTAAAACACGTGGCACGCCCTAGTTACCTGATTGGGCGTCGCCCAGACAAAATATGAGATAAACTCTATATGGAATAATTATTGTTATCTTAGGTTGTACTTATGGCTTTTCCTTACATAAGAGATAAGATGCAACGTGACTTGAAGTATGTGATATTACACGTGAATCCGCATGAAACATAAAAATCCTGGATCAATTTAAGGTTTCTGGGAAACTGCCCACCTACCCTTCCCCTATATCAACATTAACACTTACTTCTTACTTAGGGCAAAATGATGGCGTAGGGGAGGGGTAGGTGGGCAGTTTCCCGGAAACCAAAATTGATCCAAAATCCTATTTGTGTCGAATAGAGCGATTTTTGCATGACTTTGAAATGAAAACGCGCGAGCAAAACAGAAAAACAAACGAACGGAAATAAAGCGATTTGATTGGTTTATCGAACGGATACAAACGCGCGTGGCTTTTCGTTGATTAAGCGAACGCTCGGCTGAAAACACTTCATACCCGAAGAACTTTCTAGAACTTAATCAATACTTCGCTTTGACATCATACTGCAACACGATTGGCCAATCGAACAATGCCTTCTCCATATTAGGATTTTTTGGCAGGAAAACGAAGAGTCCATGTTTTGATCTTTTCATCCATTGGCTGATAAAACAAATAACGATCATTTACCGAAACCATTTTTCAAGGTCATACGAAAATCGCTTTATTCAATTTAATAAACCTGTTGCTTTTTCTAGTTTAGTGGCCGATCCATGGAGAAGGGGTTGGAGGGGTCCCGACCCTAATATATCCATTAGATAACTGCTTTGAAACTGAAATAATAACCACTGAACATGCTTGTATTTTTGAACATTGTAGTTTTAAAACTTCACTAGTGGCGCACGTTTTAATAAAGGCACTCGCTGAAATTAAAGAAAAATGCATGGCCGGTGGGGAGTGGGGGGTCTCTCCTCTCCTCCAGAAAAGCAACTTCTGCGAAACGAAAAGGAAAAACAATTTCTGTAACATAAATCGACGTGATGTTGATAGGCTGTCAAACAATGATCAGTTGTTTCGTTTTTGAACATTGACGTTATGCTATGCTATGCTCTGCTATGCTTTGCTATATTTATCCCTACTTCAAGCACAGGCTATGCCTCCATAACCATGCTTCCAAAACACTCGTTCTCCGGCCATTCCGGTAGACATATACGTAACGCTGTGACAACAATTTGGTTTCTATTCCTTATAATTTATAGTTTTTAAAACCTTACCATAACCGGAAATTTATAACATTTATTTTAAAACCAGTGATGAATTGTTTCATTTTCGAACGCAGGTGTCATAACATATATTTCCTCACTTGAAGCAATGCTAGGCCATACCCCTCGACTGAGCTCTCATGAACCAGCTTACGCAACTCAATTGGACATATCAAGATTTCTGTGAGTACAGATTTCTTTTCTTTTCCTTATCATTTATAGATATTTAGGCATAACTTACTTTGTATCTATGCTATGTGGTTAAAATTCGTCGACAAAAAGCAATAAACAACGGAGGATTAAATGGATGAACTAGGGTACAACAATGATTGTTGCAATTGTTCTATATAATTGTAAACTGTTTTATTTAAATAGCGTAATTTGTACCAACATTCCAGTCATAATATAATCTGCAAAATCACGATAATTGCATTCAGTTTCCACAGAATTATGGTGAATGTCCTCCTGATTATGAACAATATTTTATTGCACAGAAACTGAAATATGGAGTAAAAACGCCGAGCAGGCACAATATCGCGTCAATCGCCTCCTTCAAGCGTTCAGGTTCTTTCAGGTTTGTTTACAATTATAAATTTTTTTACATCCTAAAGCACTTAAAATTCAAACCAGCAGAGGAGAAATATCAGGCTTTAAAAGGGTTTTCCTCTGACGTGCTGTCACAACTCGACTCTGACCAGGGCACAACAAGAACAATTTTTTTTTGTACCCAACAGTAAAAAAAAATATAGAGGAGCGACAATGCCGCAAATAACCATACGAGCTAAAGAACAGTGGCAGCCATACCCTGGTGATTTATCTATGATTGTTTTGGTCAGATACCACACACACACTCACACAAACACACAAACACAAACAAAACTCCC
>OZ037779.1:41215495-41240495 GCA_964035525.1 Porites cylindrica | reverse complement strand
AATAGTGAAAGTAATTATTCTTAATAGAAATTATTCTTAATAAGGCAAAAAAAACTTAAGGTAAAAATTTTTAAAAAATCAGTTTGAGATTGAGGTCAGTTATGAAAAACACCAAACCTCGTTACCACCAAGGTCCGGAAGGCATTGGATCCAGTTTGGTTGTGGTTTGCGGCTTTTAATGAAACCCACTGCTCAGTACATTCTTAATAATCAAAATCAGTGTTCGTAATAAGCTGTAATGGGACCTAAAAGTTATCATGATGCTATAAGTGGCTGAGTTCTCATTGTACAACTTATTTTTGCATGAGCCCTAAAGAAAGTATCGAGTGACTCATTCAGGCTCATGAGCGAATGATTTCGTCACCTGCGGCTCAAACTGGCTTTCTGCAAATACTGTTGTGAAGATAGATAAAGATGTGTTGCCTCCAATATTGAACTTATGAACGGTTTGGCCCCACGATATATAATCAATGCCACGTTTTCCTGTTTTCTACGACATACAGAAGATATATTACAATTTTGGGTTTACAAAACGAAAGCAAACAATAACCAGTTGAAGCCCGGGTTTTTAGGGATAAACGAAGTAACACGGGGAAGTTCAATGCAATTTCAAGAGTGTTTTGAATTAAATCGCCTGCTTAAACAAAAGTCAGTTTGCATAGAGCAGGGGCACCCAGAGACTGGTTTTTCCCAAATAACTTAAAACTTGTGTAAGGCCATCAAGACTGCTAATTTAAGCTTAACCATACATTCTGAAATAGCCAGCTTTATTAACGTTTTTTCTGTACGGTTATCCCGGGCAAATTTAGCCTTTCAAATTTATTAGGTTTTCTCATTATTACGTTTTGGTTCCTGATCACTTAGCTATTGTTATAGTAACGTTTTACGAAAACGAGGGATTTTCTGATACCTCTTTCCGTGATTGTTCTCGAAACCAAAAGTTAGGTGGTCTTTCTAGCAAGCATGCTGGCCACACGTATATAGATGAATGGAATAATCATCTAGAAATTTTCAGTCTTTCTTAAGCTATAGAAATTTCAAGGCAATATTTTTTCTTTTTCAAAGATGTTTTACGGAATACATTCGTTGGGTTCCTATGAAAGAATCCTGCTGAAAGCCTTTCAATTCATGTCAATCGTTTATTTCACAGAAACTGAAATATCGAGTAGAAAACACCAAGCAGGCACAATGTCCGTCATCCGCTTCAAGATGAATGCTGATTACCAACAATTAGAATTAGATCTGAATTTCTCTATCTAGATCCTGTAAAAACCATACTTCTCTTACGGAACTGCTCAAGCCTTCCGCGTTTCAAAAATAGTATAAAAGCATGGTCCAATTAAAAAGTGGAAAAGCAAAAAAGGGAGGAGAGAAAGTTAAAAATTGTTTTTTGTGGTAGAAAGAGTTATTTTGCCTTTTTTCCTAATTAAATATGCACGATTTATGAGCCAAGAATCAATGAGCCGGGATTTGAACAATTTGTTGGACAATGAAAGCGGCAGCCAATAGAACTTGCATAATTACGTAACGACTCAGTGACACCATTAATCAACCAATGAATACTTTCCTTAGTTTTTAGTCAAGAAACAAAAAGCAACTGGCCTCCATCGACCTAGAAATTACCAGAAAACCTGTCCAACGGGTTGAATCACCTAACATAGCGCATGAGCTTATGTCAATTAAATTCCTCGGCGTTTTACTCATGGGATAAAGACAAAGGATTATGACGTCATCAGCGTTATTGCATTCCTCCGCAAGTGAATGCGATTTCTCCACAAAAAGGGGTTCATTTCATCTCTACTATACTACTGATGATATCGCAGAGAGGAGACGTTAGCCTTTATTTTCTAACATAGGCACGTTTAACGTGCACGAGCTATTTTGAATGCTTTAGTGTAATCGTATCAACAATCTACTGTTTTAATCCTTAATGTAGACTATTTTTGTGCGAAATTTGGTATTGTTGTACATTAATAAAAACGCGAAACTTGAAACTAAGAAACTTTTCTTAGTCTTTCCTTCGGACATCTGGTGCAAAATAAACAAATTGTTAAAGTTCTATGATTATCAACTCATTAAACGTTACTTAGAAGGAAGACTCAAAAGTTTAAAGGTTTCTTTATGGCGTCTTAAGATAAGATCGTTGAATACCGAATAGCTAAGAAATGTCACGATTTTCATCATTGTTGTAGTTGGTTGCATCATCATTATTCATGAGGTTGTCACGTGCGATTCTACTTCAAAATGAAACAGTCTTTAACTCTGACAACTTGATTTTAAAAGTGTTATAAGCCTTAAATTAAGGCACTAGTTACAAAGCTAAAGAGGTCTTCATTTATTCAAGTTACCGTTATTACTCTTATTACAGTTTGGACATGAAATTGTTGTACTTTGCCCCTTTCGTAGTTCGCACGTGAGAGAATTCGAGTTATCACATAGTAATCCAGTAAGCAGGATTATAAAAAATAACTTATGCACACAATTTACACGTGAAGATGTTGGACTTTGTCCCTTTTACAACTCGAATTGTTTACTAGAAAATTTGCTCAAACTATTTTAAAGAAAACACCTCGGCTTTGCAACATCTGCAATTAAATTATGCTTCATGCAACGTTAAAGTTAATGGCCTAACATTTATTTACTTCCCAGAAAATTATCAAACTGCCGAAATATATTTCTACTCATATCATGTTATCAGTCCACCCAATAAAACAATATCTAATTATTTTGTCAACTAGCTTCTTTCAATTTCTATTCCCTAACGCTATTGTTTCTACTTAAGTTACGCATCTTTACTAAATAAAATACATTTCAATAACTGTAACGACTCTTAAGCAGCAAGCACGTATCATGTTGTTTACTTGATTCATGGTTTTTTTACCGCGGAACGTAGAAGGTCTGTTGAACTTTGTAAGAGAGAGAATAAAAGCTTGTTTACAGGATTAACTTACTCGGTAAAGCTTTAAAAAAGAAAAAAATAAGCTGCCTTTCAAACTTCTAAAATCACAATTTATAGGCACTTCCGAATGAAAGTTCATATCTAAAAATAAGTTATTGTTTCATTGGAAGAACTTTGAAAAAATATATGATCTTTTATACTCTACCTTGAAGCAGGTGAAACAGAACTCATAATTTATGAAATACGTGCGTTGTACCATTCGCAATAGCCGAATTAGGTCAGAAATGTCTTGAAACAGCACCCACACGAAAATACTGGAACCCTTAAACCGAGCTGCATCACTGTACTGAGTGTTTTAATCATGAAGATATTTAAATGTTATGCTTCTAAACACCTTTAGCCGTAATAAAAGTCGAAAAAATAGTGAAGAATCAAGATGGCGATCTCAAAGTGCTCTTGTTTGACCTCTTAGCAGTGTCATGTTTAAATGCCAAAATATCATTGGCTGCTAGCATCAACTCATAGTATCTTCAACCTTATTGATCCCTGCAACGCACATCCGAACGCACAAAGCCACAAAGATACATACGCTCAGACCACTGACATACGAGCTTTTTTTTCAAAAACGTTCAACAATTTATAGTATGTGTATGTGTAATTGACCATTATCACATAAGAGTAGAGATTCACCAGATGGCGCAAACTCATGGGAAGATAAATAAAATACACTCAGTGGAAATTCGAAGCTTAACGACAGACGTCTGCATACACATGAAAAGGACCCATCACCCTCCTCTTACCACACCACTTAGTGCTTTTAACTTCTTGGGCATCATTTTAACTCGGACGATTCCAACATCTGATCGCGCAAGGGGATGTTCGATTCACCTTACCCAAAACATTGGCATCATCTCGAATACATCCCCACAAGGCGAGCTATCCTATCGTGCATCAAGCTTACACGTAACCTTCACAGCGCAGAAGGTGAGACTGACCATTCTCTGGTGTATAGCAAAATGAAAACTACAGGCAAAGAGAATCTACCACACAAAGACTGTGTGAAAACCATGCCTTGACGTCAGCAAGACCCCCGATGGACAGAAAGTTGAGGAGTTCATAACTACGCTTGAGAAATCTCTCCCCCAGCCTCTCTATTGGTAAAGTCCAAGAAGGATTGGATTACTTCAGGGATGCGGTTCATGGATCAGCCATGCCCAACTTCGGTAAGAAGAAAAACAAATCTGCAATAGAAGAAAAGAGAAAAGTGATACCTAGATAAAAGACCTGCCCAAGTGAACAAACTGTCTACAGGCTCTAGAGGCAGCACGTAGTCATGTGCAACGATGCAACAGACCCTGTGCAAATGAATACTAGCCTGAAATCTGTGCTAGTATTCATTCTGCTGTTGAGACAGCTATTATCAAGGCCATATGTACGATGAAATCAAGCAGACACTTGGTCCTTCTCAGAAAAAAACAGCCCCCTTAAATTTTGCTACAGGCGAGATAATCCAGGACCGAACGCAACAGATGGAGCGCTGGGTAGAGCATGATTACTCTGAGCTGTCTGCCAGAGAAAATATGGCGTCTTTGGAAGCACTGAACGCCATAGATTGCTTACCTGTTTTGGAGGACCTGGAGAGTGAACCTACTAAAGTGGAGCTGAAAGAGGCCCTGAGGTACCTGCACCTGGAAAAGCGCGCGGCCAGGATGGTAATACTCTGCCTGTGGTAGAGGAAGAGAAGGTACCACAATGATGAGAGACGCAAACACAACAACTTGACGTTACAACCGACTTTGAGCTGAGGCCCCGTCCACACGAAGACGATTGTAAACGCAAACGCTAGTAAACGCATATTTTTATCTCCGTCCACACGAAAACGATCATCGTTTACGTAGCGTTTTAACCCGTCCACACGAAAACGCTCGTAAACGCATAAATTCGAAAGTTCTCTTTCCACTCTTCTGGTATCACCACTTGATCGGCAAAGTTGTTCCACCAGGCGCTTGTACGACCTGGTCAGGTCCAGAATCTTCTCTCTTTGCTCTCACGTCTGCATCTAAGTCGTTTTACTCGAGTAAAAGTGCTTGTAGTTGTTGATATCAATCTTGAGAGGTTTAGTCTTCTTCTTTTGTAGTTTTCCTGTATATCGATTATTGCATGATTCAATTGAATGCTCGCAATTATTCTTGAAATAAGCGCAAGCATGACACAGCTCAACACTCGTGTGTACGCCATCTTGGAAACGCACTCTGTAAAAGAGACTGGCGCTGACATCTGACGTCAGCGTTTTCACAGCGTTTACGAAAATATACGTTTACGGCCGTCCATACGAAGACGCATAAACGGCGTTTTCAAATTTATCCACTTTGGAGAGCGTTTTCGAATTTATGCGTTTACGGTGAGCGTTTTCATCGTCTTCGTGTGGACGGAAGGCCTAAACGCATAAAAAAGTTTGCGTTTACTAGCGTTTGCGTTTACAATAGTCTTCGTGTGGACGGGGCCTGAGACGGCCTTCCGAATGAGTTATCCCAGGTAATAACGATAATTACTGACGGTGGAATAAAGGAACATTTGATTTAAGCTCCTTCGGAATTAAGTTAAGTGTTACGTGTTGGTACATGAAAAAAGAGCTGGCCCTGGTTGTTCAAAAGGTGGATAGCGCTATCAACTGCAGAAATCTCTATCAACAGGGATAATGCGATTGTTTTCCTCCCCTGGATATTGATTTATCTGATAGAGAGCAACAACTGGGATCTGGTGTTTATATTACATTTCCCCTTAAATGATCGATTTTGTAAAATTTACACACGAACAATTTCGTCTCTGTTACTTCACTTGAATCTTTCAGGCAACCTGAGTTTAGGATGCGTACTAAGAACTGAATCAGATTTTTCTAAATCTTAAGACTAGACTAGTCAGTCGTTGGCAGCTCGTGACGCAATTAGATACTTTTGCAGTTGTAACCCCCAATCACAAACTCCTCAAGCATGTTAAGGCATGGCTCAATTTTTGGTCTCGACCCCACGCGAAGATTAACTTGTTTTTCTTCTACGGCCACGCATTTTAATTCTAAAAGTTGCAAAACTCTTTCGAGAAACTTTCTTTCGAGGAGTTGAATTAGTAAGGGTTAAAGTGATGTAGTCACGTTAAACGTGACGTCACAATGATATTCAAAAACAAATTTAAAATGGGATAGGAATGGTTGATTACAACTAAGTTTAAACCATGTGTAAATGCTTATTTTACCGTACGAATTTTTTCCGTGGCCGGAACGGAGAGAATTTTTAATTTCTTTAAGATATTAACAGGTGAAAAGTGTCACGTGACCTATTTTGCTTAATTACTAATTAAGTGGCTGTCCACCTAAGAGCGGTCAGGCGAGTTTGGGATCGCCAGTAAACCTTCCCTTTATATTTTGTGGGTGAAAAGGACTTAATGAGGAATGATTAAAATCGAACTAATTTTTTTCAAAATCTTTTTCTGTGCTTCGCTACAGCACAAAACCTCTTTCCTGTCTGAGAGCGCTTTCTCAACATTATTCAATGGCCAAAATTTAGTAATTTTAAAAGCCGCGCTTCTTCGTAACGGATAAATATCGCGAAATTCTACATAGTACAATGAATTTAGCTGCATTTGACTTGTCCTATAACGGAATCTTGGATAATTTGACGCAAAATTAAATTAAATTAAAAAGATCATAGACGAGCCACTTTACGGTTTTTTTTCTCCCTTGACAAATTCCTCCAAAGTAAAAGCTAAAATCTCCAAAGCGGTACAAAAATCACAGGCAAAATGCACTTCAGAGCAAAGATCTTACCTTATTCTGTTAGAAAATAAAGTCAAAGGTGCGGGTATCATTCTATGTCCAGGCCCGTAGCAAGCATAAAATGACTGGGGGGGGGGGGCTGAGCGAGTGAACTACATTAACTCTCCCCCCCCCCCCCCCCCCCCCTGCTTCGGTCCCTAGGCTAAAGCATACTTCTTGGTACATGTCAGATCACTACCTTTGTCTACAATACCTTTTGTTTTTGTCTCTAATTTTCCGTTGGTGTTGACTTTGACAAAATAGAGAACTTGTTTGGGATATCTTTCGCGGAAAATTTGCCGAACAATTGCTTTCGGGTTATTCTTTGATTCGGATTGTTTCTTCGACTACACCAGGTCTGTGTCACTAGTGCATGGTTTTACCCACGATAAAAGTGTTTCCTGCTTATTTAAAAGTGTTTCCGCGGCAGGTTTAGCTCAGTCGGTAGAGCCCTTGACTGGGGAGCGGGAGGTCGCGGGCTCGATTCCCGGGGCCGGACCAATACTCAGGGTCTTAAAAAAACCGGTCAGTGTAAAACGCAGACTGCGGACTGCAGACTGCAGACTGCGGACCAGGGGTAAAATGCAGACTGCAGACTGAGAGTAAAACGCAGGAGGTCAAGTTCAAAGATTGTCATTGGTGCATTTCGATCCATTTCAGGGTCGTAACATGGCATATGGGCTCAGGGCTCAAAGCCCAAAATATGACTGGGATCAGGGCTCAGAGGAAAGGGCTCAGGGCTCAGAAGAATGGGATCAGGGATCACAGGGCTTTTCAGCCCGAATCAGGGATCAGATTTATTACACGGTCTAGAAATCTCTTATCACAATATTTTTCAGCTTAATAAGGTTTGTGTCCATAGAATTTCCTGGCCGAGGTACATTACCTATTCTTGCTTCCGGTTGGCGGCAGTTCCTGTCATACGAAGTCCTGCTTGTTTGACGAAAACAAGGTATCATATTCTTAATTTATTAATTGTTGAGGGCACCGTAATATGAATTTCAAGTCACTTTTCTCGCTTTTTAACGCAACTCCTCAACGCGCTGTCAACGCCAGAAGGCAGAGAAAGCGATTTATACATATCTTTTTTTGCGAGAAATGGGGAAGAGGAAAAAGGACAAAAAGAAATCCTGTGCAGGGGAAAGGTTGGCAAGGGTCCAAGCATAGAGTATTTGGGCCGATCAAACATAACAATACTGCCAGGACAATAGACAAACCGATTCATTGAAAGCGGAATAGGTCCCGATTGCCTCATCGCCTAAAGCAAGTCACAAGGCGACTATAAATCGAGGTTCGTCTTTTTTGACCAGTAACTTAACTCTTTAAAAGTACTTAAATAATTACAATGGACGTCAAAAGTAGAATACAAAAGTACAACGAATTCGCGCGCTTTGTTGCAAAATAAATGCTTTCTCGCAAGTTAATAAATCTGCTCTAATTGCATGGAGTTTTAGGGTTATCTCGAACTCTGATAAGAAACCGAGATTAGACTGCTTGCAATCCGCCTTTTTTCTTAAAATCCGTCTAATTCTTATCTCATCCAGCGCGATTGCAAACCACGACTTACGCCCTCGTTTTTCGCGGCTCCCGACTTCGCCGCTCGCGTGCTTAGGTTTCGCGTGCAGTAACTTTGCAAAGAAAAACAAGAGACTACTCGCAGTCTAAACCGAGATCGGTTCACCTACCAGTACTAGTATTGGGCCGGGAAAGTAAAGGACACATTCCATTACTGTACAACTGATAAACGCTTGTATGATAAATAGTCTGAAATTACAGTGTAGAATTAGTGAAAATAAGTGGAACACCAAAGACTTACCTCGGTGAAATAAAAGTAACAAAACCTTTATAGTTTATTTTCTTTAGTTTAAATATATATATATATATATATATATATATATAACTATAAGTAGATAAAATGAAGACTTCATCTGCTATAAGAGTGCTCAATGGTAACACCAGAGCTGTAAATAGATAAAAGATGAACTTCTGGAGTCGGACTAGTTCAAAAACATTTAATCGCTACTCGGAGTTTCATGCCTCTAGAGAAGCAATCATCAGGCGACTGACAACATTAGCGGTCACATGTAAAGATATACAAATTTGAAAAGACGTAAGAATTCTGATTGGACGGCTAAAATGCTTAACGAACAGGTAAATCTATATTAGGTTATCGCGGTATTTAAAAGAAATTTCTTAGAATGTCTACAGATCGATGACAGTTCGTTTCTACGATTGAGTGTCGACATTTCCGGTTTGCAAATAATAAAGTATTTCTCCCACAGGCAGAGATTACATTAACAAGAAATTAAGGTTCAAGGCGGTTTTAAGGCATGGGTTACCAGTGGATTAGTCAGAATTGTCATAAGGTGCATTGAACAGAAAATTACAGGCATGATATCTCTGCTATTGTATGTCCATTAAGTGATTTTCCAGCATAAGCAATGGCATTGCTTAAGTCCTAGTAGTTGTTCTCCATGTCTGCTAAGGAGGAAATAGTTTGCTCTTTTCAAGAAATTGTTCTTGCCCATTGCGGTTTCAAACCAAGGATAGCAGCAAGTCAGTCGTGGTCATGTACTGCTACTTCAGTGCAAAAGAAGCATAGGCGCACAAGTCAGCGCTTGCGTTTAGTCAGGTGCCGAAAATGAAGTGGAAACTTAACCCCAATACAAGGGCGTCCGTGTTCGCTCCGGCTCGAAGAGGTAGAATCAGTTGTGCAGTAAAAAGTAATGCGAAAAACCTGCGGGGGCTGGGGAAAGAAAGGCGTCTTATTTTTCTTTGGCTTGTTCTATTTTCGCGACGTGGTACAGGCTACGAAATACTGACAAGCTCAGTATATGTCTTCACCACCGAGAGTCACTGGCCCTTAGCCGGACACGCCCCTCACGTATCACGTTCCTAAAGTTATTTCAAAGCACAGAACCAAACCTAATCAGCGGCCGAAGGCAGAAAGGGGGATGAGCAAACGGATGTCACAGCATATTTTGCAAGAAACCGGTATCCTTGTGCCTATCGGCTCAGGAACGATTGATTACTACTAGAATTTATATCAGGGTCAGAATTTGAGTGCTACAATGGGAGGGAAGGAAGAAAAGGAAAGCGCCGCGCACACCTGTTAAGTCTTCTATAAACTTTCTCGTCCTGACGGTTTCAAAGAAGGGCGTTGTGGCTGCTATTTAATTTACAGTGTCTGTTGCAGGTGTCGAATTAATCTTACAGCAACTGGAAACGTGGCCACCCCTTCTGAAACTGAGATTGCTTGTAGGATGAACGGCTATAGTTTGGTGTATTCACGAGCGCGTTTTGTCCAGTGAACTGAGTGCGTAGTTTTTCTTAACGAAGGGATGGGGTGGGTCAAGTGAATAGTTCGGGGGAACGTTTGCTCTCTTTAGGCGGGGGGGGGGGGGGGGGGGGTATATTTGTTGATATCAGGAGTTCTGGCCTGGTAAAGCTATTTTTGCTTCGGAGTATCGGTTTGCCGGAAGCTGAGCAAGGAAAAGTCAATGGTGCATTTATGGAATAATAATAGAGATTCTCATGGTCTAACAGTGCGAAGATTAGACTTCTGGTCAAGGCCCGCATTATAATTCATGATAATTGAAGGTCATGATGTGGAAAAAGCGACTGAAATGGTGGATGCCATGCAATCCTCTCGGGTGGGGGCGGCGTACCTGGCCTTAACGGTTGCCCCTGCGACAGAAGGCAAGCATGCCCAGATTGTCCACGGGTTGCTAAATGAGACCGTCCCTTTCTTAGTACCCGTTCCCTGTCTTGTAATTAGACCCGGGCAAATTTCTCGAGATTGCACCATCATTTTGGGCTTAAAGCTTCCAAAGTCCAACAATAATAGCGCATGTTCGCGACGGTTTTTTAAGTCAGTCAAGTTCTTAAACCAGGCCTTAAACGGCCAGTTTTAAGTGTCGATAACAGTTAAAAAGGCATACAAGCCTCATGCAAAAGACAGTGGGAAGGAAGTGCACATCGGTGATGGGGAAAAAGGAGTAGCCCACAGCCATTTAGGGATGGATCTTTCGAAACATTCTTATACTCTTGGACAGATATGCATTGTTTAAAGTTTTAGACAAATCAGGTATAAATTTATAGTAACAAACTGTTAAACATACATCAGCAAGATTTTTGCGAATCCTATTTTTCGCCGGAGACTATCATTTACTGGCTGGTCACGCAATCAAAGGTAACGTACTTTCCCACGTTTGTTTACTCACCTTTCGCTCAGCAATACACTGCGTTCCACAAAGGATCCAAATTGCGCTAGAAATGTTTTGCTATTCGGCCCACTTTTTGTCTCAGGTAAGGCACTGCAAAGCTGATTCACTTACGGAGATTCGAGGGAGAATTATTTCTTGATGTTATTCTGATTTCGCAGTGACGGGAAAACAGACCTAGACTCAGGTCCACTCGCAGACGCCATGCTGCAATCTACAAGATCTCAAGAACAGAAATTACCCATTGAACGGCCTCTCCTTTTGAAGATTGCGTATATTTCATTAAAACAGGTACATATTAAAAGAATCTTGTTAGTTTCTCCCTTTTAACGAGCTCAAATCGATGCATAAAACTAAGGTGACGTGCACGTGTCAACTGACCCTGGGGTCAATTAGCGGTTGTTTGGAGCAAAATAACCTCAAAATAATCGATCTATTTTACAAGCTTTCGCAAGAACACCAGACTAACTTTCAGATAATGTTGAAGTACTATATCTCATTAGGTAGTAAGCGGGATTTGGGGTGATTTGGAGAATTCCCCCATATAGAAAATTCGATTTTGGTTTTAGCGGTAAATTGTTGTATTTGTAAGCATTATGTAAATTACGTTTCAAAATTCTGCTCGTTCGTCGATATTTTGTACTCTAAGTCTAAAAAATGTGCCGTTCAGAAATTGTTAGATATCTGCTTTTTGAGATTTAAGTGGAAGATTGCCAATATATTCGCTCGTTTATGAAAGTCAGCTCATTTCTGTCGCTGGGCTATTTTCCCGAGTTCGGCGGCTAATTTTAGGCCCGCTGACCGTTGAAATCGAAAATCTCAAATAATTCCCAAACTCGGCCGCATTTTGAAATTTAAACCTCAGCAGTGTTATAAACTCATTAAAACCTTATTACAGACTGAATATGAGGGTAAGTTAGGTTTTGAGCTGTGGCCACGATTTGCCGATTTTGCTCGATTTTTCTGTGCATTCGCTCTTAAATGTTTTTGAACTAGTCCGACTCCAGAAGTTCATCTTTTATCTATATATATATATATATATATATATATAATAAACGGTTGAATTGGTGAAAGGAATGTTGGATACTAGGTACAAGTAGCAGAGTCTGCAGGAATTTAATATATTATAGCACTCAGCATGAAGGGCCACCAGTAAGGGGCCCACTATTTGAGCCGGGGATGGGTTATTTTTTTCATGCAAGATTTTTTCAGACCTCATTCGTGGAGTGGTTATTTTGTTTTGCACAAAATTTACAGACTTTAGTGACAATATTGATCTACAAGAATTTTTTCGCCCCTTTGGGCTATTCAGCCTCGGCTTATGTAATGGTTGGCCCCGAAAGGTATCACCACCTTAAATTTGGAGCCTAAATTTTTTAGTGGAGTGAGAACACCCGCTCTGAACGACAACGCATCGCGGCGGCCCAGCTGCCTTTTAGAATCAATAGAGAGGCTCCACCAATCCTCGTTTATATTTTATACTGGTCGTCAAAGCCATTACACACACAGAAAGCTGGGTCCAAAGGCACCGGAATGGCTTCGAACTTCGCACGGCAAGAGTAAACCTTAAGGAAGATATGGACGAGGAAACGAGCGACGAAGGAAGGCATTGCAGAGCTTTGCGAAAGAATTCGGACGGGGTGTACGACAGCAACGAACGAGAGGGAAGACCAAAGAAAGAGCTGGTACACTTCCACTTGCTCTGAGAATGTTCAGAAGGGATGCGTCAGCATATGGAGAAGTCGATCTGCTGAAAGAGGTTTAAGGGAGTGAAGGACAAACTACAGTTCAAGACGCAGCCGAAGAATATCAGATTATCTATTCAAAAGGCGACGCAGTTGCTCTCAAGCACAATTACAAGAGGTATATCATTCCTTTCTTCCTTGTAGTTCTTTTAAGAGATCTCCACCATAAAGGTGACGCATTCCTGGAAGATCACATGGGTTTGTGATGGCTGTAACAGTCACAAGAAGATCCCCTTGTATACCAGACTGGGCACCATGACGATAGAAATTCACCTAAGTGTATCATCGGGAAAGTTCAAATAATAAAAGATGGAAACAACTTCTGTTTGGGCTGCCTTGAAGAACAACGCCTAGTTGCATTGCTCCAGGGGTCAATTGAAACAGATGATTCACCTGCGTCAGGTAGTGACGAAGAGGAAGGGGAGGAAGCTCAGACGGACAACTTTACGGAGCCAATTAGATTTGAAGCTGGAAGGATTGTCCTCTGACAATCTGCAACACGGTTATTAAGCCAGGGAAAGCCATTAATGGACTTGATACAGAAAAGCTGTTAAACTGTAGAACCTGTGGCTTGCATCATTTAATTTTTCTACTTCATGTAAAACAGATATTTTGCTATTGGTAATTGATCGTGATCCTCACTGTAACACACACAGAGTGAAAGAGGAAATTAAATTCACACAAAACTACAAAATCAACAGCAGGGATAGAAAGCTCTGATAGAACCTACAACTTGCAATAAAAATTAAAGTTAATTTTTTTTCTCATCAGCCCATTTGAACATGTTCTATATTCTATATTTCGAGATGAACAAAGTAAAATCATGGATGGGCTCAATTCTGTTATTAGGGCTCAGGGATCAAAATGAAGGCAAGAAAATAGGGATCAGTGGGCCCCGGATATACCATGTTACCACCCTAAACAAGCGTTTTTGAGAGCTCCTTTTGTCAATATTTACCTAAAATTGCACGTTTGGCACCTACACTTAAACTCATATGATAATGCTGATATTTTTCCCACGGGGCAAAATCTTGGTATGCTTCGTCAAAATAACGTACATTTGTTGTTTTGTAAGCCATCTTAGGCCTATAAACCGGCATAAAATGTCATAATATACATGTAGGAATTCTTCATCTGCTCGTATATTATGCAAATTTAAAAGCTCATTTACAGCGGGGTTGTCGATTTCAGCAATTTTCAAAATCATAAAGAATACAATTCACTTCTGGTCAAACGAAGTCCGTTTTGAGTTTGGAGTCTCAGCAACCAAAAGGCTCTTTAATAAAGACTGAATTCAGCTCAATTTCCTTTTGGGTTTTCGTCATGGTCATATGTTAATTAAGATTGTTGTCACGCAATGAAAGCGGAAGGAGAAAGCAGGTTGGTGCCTCTTAGTCAATGTAACAGGTGAGCGTTATTACGGCTCGATTCGAGGCGATGTCACTTAACGAAAGAAAATATTACACTGAGAGAGCGAACTTACAGGGGCACCCAACGAGAATATAGTTCAAAACCACTTAAACATAGCATTGTTAAACGTATTTTAGTATTTAAACGGTAGATACAGGCATATTTTTATCCCCTGAAAATTTTTCATCTCTTCGGATTTCCTAGTGATCCGAAAATTATAGGGATCAAAACTTACCTTTTCGAAAATTTCAGCCAGCAAAAAGGCTTCCGAAAATTCTAGGTGGCCTTTTTAGGGTAAAAATCCGTTAAAAATAGGCAAATATACCATTTTTTGGCAGGCAGGCAAGCAAGAAATTTTACAACAAATGTTTCGAAAATTCTAGATCTCAAATCGTCTTCCGAACAGATATTCTTCCGAAAATTTTCATTGGGTGCCCCTGAACTTACTTTGCAGCGGGCTGGGTATTTTGGTAAAACTGCCCAGAAAGGTGAAAAAATGTTTGTATGTCCGATACATCGTGCGAACCTAGGGAAGGACTGGGGTAATCCAACTGGCCGCACTGAATGCCGATATCCATTTCTGTGAAATATCTGTTCGGAGAAGCAAAATTGCCCAGAATTTTCTGTAGCTTGAGGAAGACTAAAAATTTATTAGATGACCGTTCCACGCATGTACATATTTTGAAGCTAATCTAATAAATTCCCACGGTTTTCTGAAGTTTAATTTTTCCTATTTCACACCCCAGGTTAAGCTGTTTTTGGTAGAGAAAGGAAACCTAAAATTCTCGGAACCGAAAATGCGATACAGAAAGGAATCAGAAAAATCCTCACTTTCGTAAAATTTTAAATTGCAGCTAAAATTTTCGGGAAAAAAGACTCACGGTTGCCCTAGTATGACCCAACAGATAAAAGTTTTTTTAGCGCCACTTGGAATACATTTCTAGAGATCTAAAAGTACTCTGGATAGCCTAAAAAGTGTTCTCAATCCATTTAGGAGGAAACCGTCGTTGGGTGCCCCTGGCATATAATAGGAGTTAGGATTTTTTTCTGGTAATGAATCAATTTAATTACAAGCAATGTGGCACTTTACGTGTTCTTGGGCGTGGACCGTTCGATTATTGATGGGGGTGGGGACTGCATTAATTTTGGCTTCTAGATAAAGTTGTATATATGTATGTATATAATAGAACTAGACTGATGGGACTGGATTATATCTTGAACATTTATTGCTACTCAGTGAGTCATGCCTCTTGCGAGGCGAATCATCAGGTAAAACAAAACAATAAATGCCAGGCGTGGCGTAGGTGCGTGGCGCGTCGTACTTAAGTGATGCTTACAACATGTCAAATTTGCGACAAGAACTAACCAAGTTAGGACAGTGTTTAGTAGAAATTTCTTTGAGTGCCTGCAACCTGAGATCAGTTCATTTCTATTGTCCAGGGTAGACATTTCAGGTTTACAAATTATAAACAGCGCAACGAGCCACGCGCAACGCCTAGTATTTACGGTTCTGTTTTACCTATATCTTTGATTGTAACCGTTAATTTTGGCAGTCGCCTGATGATTACCTCGCAAACTGTAACTGAACTGAAACTCTGGGTAGCAACAAATTTTCAAGATTTAATCCAGTTTCATCAGTCTACTTCTATTCTGCTCTAGGTTAACTATTGAGCACTTGAATATATTTATATAGATATTTGCGCCTTATAAGTTTTTGAAATCGCCTTATAAGTTTTTGAGCACTATCGATGAGGACACCACTCTGGCACTTCGTTGTATGTATAATATATATTATCCTTCCAGCCCTGTAAAATTCTTTTTTAATCTCGGTGTCCTTGTCCTCCCCCCACCCCCTATCAATAAGGTAATGGTTCACCCTTTATTTGTTTATGCAAAGAAAGGGATCGATACGGGAGGTATATTGCGTGACAAAAATGCAAATTAGCATATGACTGAGGGCGTGTATGGGACAAACGTTCAATCTTACCCGCACTCGGAAAAATATTACAACAGACATACCCTTCACCAAACTTAAAGTGATTCAAGATAATTTCTCAAGAGCTACACGAGAAAAGTCACCCGAGGTGAGAGAATCCGACATGTTGAGCATAAATGAGGGATAAACACGGATGTGGGAATTCAAATTCAAATCATGTCAAATGCTCGAAACGGAAAAAGAAACTCAAATGGAATATGAGATAAATTTCTATTTTAAAAAGGGTATCCAGTTGCTGAGTTTCCAAGCTGAAGATTGATTACATTTGAGAAGAAGTTAATAACCATACGTAGTTTGAGATTTTAACATGCTGAAATGGACAACCTGTCTAAAAACAAGCACGCTTTGCATATCCGACGGGTTGATCAAGAATGTCAGTTTATGGCATTTTTTTCGGCTTTCATTTATACAAACTTAAAACGACTAGTGAAAAGAAACCACATGTTGGTAATTTTGAGGATACACAACAACATTCTCAGCTACTGAGAAAATATCTACTAAATTAAAGTCGTTGTGCGTGAACCGTTAAGCGGGCAAATCTATGCAAATAATGCCGAAAAGAGGCTCTTAAAAACGTTTGATCACGTCCAACCCAGAACGATACCCGCACCTTTGACTTTATTTTCTGACAGAATAAGGTAAGATCTTTGCTGTGAAGTGAATTTTACCTGTGATTTTTGTACCGCTTTGGAGATTTTAGCTTTTACTTTGGAAGAATTTGTCAAGAGGGAAAAAAAAACGCAAAGGGGCTTGTGTTTGATGTTATTAATTTAATTTAATTTTGCGTCAAGTTATTCCATATTCCGTCATAGGACAAGCCAACTGCAGCTTAATCCATTGTACTATGTAGAATTTCGCGATATTTATCCGTTACGAAGAAGCGCGGCTTTTAAAATCACCGAATTTCGGCTATGGAATAAGGTTGAAAAAGCGCTCTCAGACAGGAAAGAAGTTTTGTGCTGTAGCGAAGCCCAGAAAAGAATTTTGAAAAAAATTAGTTCGATTTTAATCATTCCTCATTAAGTCCTTTTCACCCACAAAAAACAAAGGGAAGGTTTACTGGCGATAACAAACTCGCCGGACCGCTCTTAGGTGGACAGCCACTTAAATAAAAACGTGAGTCAACCGTTCCGGCCAAATTCAAGCGAGAAATGATGATACAATAGCCTAAATACTGTATTCAATATATACTGTGTGGCATTTCGCCACCCCATTTTTAGTTTTCTTTTCTTTCCTGGACTCGACAATGAGTGGTCACGTGACACAGATATCTACCGGTTTTATCCGAGGTTGCCAAATTTTGTAAGGTTCTGATAAATTTTCACAAAGTTATGACCATTATAAGATTTTATGCAAATTAGCCTCAGGCCATGCCTTAATATGCTTGAGTCTGTCCGAGGACCCTCAAGCGACGATGAAATGTGATCTTCATGCAAGATATAATGAGGCAAGTGCTTAGCTCCTCGTGCGTTCAAAATAATTTGTGGACTTCCCACGTTCGAGTTTATAACCTCCTCTTTTCAAAACAAATTATCTATAGAAAGTTCCCTCTTTCTTAAACTTAATTGTAATATATTCCTATACATAATTATTCGCGTTCTACTGATAGGTTTTCTTTATAGTCTTAAATCATTATGTATGTATTTTTATTTTATTCGCGCATTATTGTAAAAACTAATATAATGTACATTTGGTATTTGTAGCTATACATGAGCAGGAGATCTCAGCAAGCTCTGCTGAGCCTTTCAGAGGAGATTCCCAACTTTACTTATCAATTTAATTTCTAACATATTGTTTGCCACTTAATATTACAATATAAACTCTATCGAATTTTTAATGAAATGATGCAAGCTTATCAATGTTAGGAATTTTAATGTACTGTCACATGCCTTTCAACCTTTTAGACGTTCTTTTAATTTTTCCAATATAGTTGTTCCTAACTTAAAATTCTACAAGAGAAACCACCTTTTTCAAAAATGCAAAGAAACCTAAAAACTAAAAGATTTCTTGTAAATACAAGACTGCATACAGATACATGTTTTATAGACTTAGATTTCAACAAACAGAACTCATGATCATTTACTTCAACAAGTTAACTGCTTTTAAATGTAAGTAGCTTTATTCTGATGATCCGGGTAACCGAAATCTTTCGTAACTTTGTATTCCCGGGTAAGTCCATTTAACCGAAACAGAATGTTTCGTGGAATCACAGCTACGATAGCATCAGCTTAATTTACAATTTTAAATGACACCTGACCAGACCACAGAGTCGTTACGTATAAGAAAAAGCTTTACATTTTGAAGAAAACCTTATTGTATTCGTAGCTATTTCTTAAGCCAAAAGCTTATTATTATTAACGTTTCTAACTGGCTTCCTTATTTTTTTATTTAAGATTAACTCTATTTCCGTAGAACTATTTGCTAATTATTCTGGTCTTGTTTTTTTAAATGTTTATGTTTTAGAAAAGACCCAAATGGTCACTGTTCAAGAAGTTATTCACCATGGCATAATTGCCGCCGATTTTCTTTGGACCACTAAACGAGTTGTCCAGGCTATCGAGCTGTGGAACGAGTGCTTAACACTACTAAACAACAAAATCTTAGAAAACGAACATGAACTTGCCACAATAGTGCGTATAGCGCTGAACGAGAGGCTGTTTTATGGAAATGCTGCTATTACGAAACTTTCACCAGCTATAGAATCTGGCAAAAAGCTTTTAGTCCTACTTCGTAATCTTAGGAGAAAAGAAAAAGAAGGTAACACAGCCTTGATGTTATCAAAACTGTACTTTCAAAAAAGTGAATACCAGGAAGCACAAGCAGTCCTCAAAATTGCACTCTGCGCTTACAAAGAAATCGAAGACAAAGACGGACAAGCGTCATGCTACGGAAACCTAGGAAATGTGTTTCACTCTGTCGGAGAATATGCCAAGGCTGAAGAATATCTTCATAAAGCACTTACCATCAACACAGAAATTGGCGACAGAAACGGAGAAGCGTCATGCTACGGAAACCTAGGAATTGTGTTTCAATCTGTGGGAGAATATGCCAAGGCTGAAGAATATCTTCATAAAGCACTTACCATCAACACAGAAATTGGCGACAGAAACGGAGAAGCGACATGCTACGGAAACCTAGGAAATGTGTTTCGATCTGTCGGAGAATATGCCAAGGCTGAAGAATATCTTCATAAAGCACTTACCATCAACACCAAAATTGGCGACAGAAAGGGAGAAGCGACATGCTACGTAAGACTAGGAAATGTGTTTCAATCTGTCGGAGAATATGCCAAGGCTGAAGAATATCTTCATAAAGCACTTACCATCAACACAAAAATTGGCGACAGAAACGGAGAAGCGTCATGCTACGTAAACCTAGGAAATGTGTTTGAATCTGTCGGAGAATATGCCAAGGCTGAAGAATATCTTCATAAAGCACTTACCATCAGCACAAAAATTGGCGACAGAAACGGAGAAGCGTCATGCTACGTAAGCCTAGGAAATGTGTTTCAATCTGTCGGAGAATATGCCAAGGCTGAAGAATATCTTCATAAAGCACTTACCATCAACACAGAAATTGGCGACAGAAACGGAGAAGCGACATGCTACGTAAACCTAGGAATTGTGTTTGGTTCTGTCGGAGAATATGCCAAGGCTGAAGAATATCTTCATAAAGCACTTACCATCAAGACAGAAATTGGCGACAGAGACGGAGAAGCGACATCCTACGTAAACCTAGGAATTGTGTTTCAATCTGTCGGAGAATACGCCAAGGCTGAAGAATATCTTCATAAAGCACTTACCATCAACACAGAAATTGGCGACAGAAACGGAGAAGCGACATCCTACGTAAACCTAGGAAATGTGTTTCAATCTGTCGGAGAATATGCCAAGGCTGAAGAATATCTTCATAAAGCACTTATCATCAACACAGAAATTGGCGACAGAAACGGAGAAGCGTCATGCTACGTAAACCTAGGAAATGTGTTTCGTTCTGTCGGAGAATATGCCAAGGCTGAAGAATATCTTCATAAAGCACTTACCATCAAGACAGAAATTGGCGACAGAAACGGAGAAGCGACATCCTACGTAAACCTAGGAAATGTGTTTCGTTCTGTCGGAGAATATGCCAAGGCTGAAGAATATCTTCATAAAGCACTTACCATCAAGACAGAAATTGGCGACAGAAACGGAGAAGCGTCATGCCACGGACACCTAGGAGCTCTGTTTGTACATGTAGGAGAATATGGCAAGGGTGAAGAAAATCTTCATACAGCACTTACCACCAACACAGAAATTGGCGACAAAGACGGAGAAGCGTCTCGCTACCTAAAGCTAGGAAACACATCTCAAGCCTTATCGGATCTCTGGTCAAGCATTCAAATTTACGAAAAAATGCTTACTTCTCTAGGAAGCAAAGATAGCCACAATATATCATTTTTTGACAAGAACGCGTCTCCCTATCGGCTGATTTGTTCATTGAGTTGTTTTTGTGGGAAACCCTATGAAGCTTTACACGCTGCTGAACTTGGACGGGCCAGAGCTCTAGCAGAACTTATGTCAAATCGCTACTCCATTGAAAAAGAAATATCCATCAACCCACAATCGTTTGTTGGCATCGCGGAAGTAATTAAGAAAAATGGCAACAGCACCTGCCTCTACATCTCCTATGACGACGATGACAATATATTTTTGTGGGTTTTGAAACAAAACAAACCGGTAGCTTTCCGAAGAACGAAACTTTGTGAAAGCTATGTTAGCAAGCATGGCAAAATCTCTGTGTATGACCTGTTTGGAAACGAAAGCTTATTAAGAAAATTTCACGTTTTACCTCAAGAGCAATGCGAAGACCGATCACTCTTCTCTTCATTCGCCAACCAACTTACAAACGAATCAAATCTGGAAGATAGTCTATCAACCTTGCGTCCTCTTTTAGATGAGGGAGAAGTATACACGGACCCTGAACCGCCAACACTTTTTCAGGTTTACAACATGTTGATTGCTCCCGTGAGTGACTTGCTAGAAGGATCTGAAATCATTGTTGTTCCTGATCGCTGCTTCTTCCAAGTTCCGTTTGCAGCATTACAGGATGAAAGTAGCCGCTATTTATCAGATTCTTTCAGGATACGAATTGTCCCTTCTTTGACGACTCTCAAGCTCATTCTGGACAGTCCAGCCGACTCTCACAGCGAAACTGGTGCATTGATTGTGGGTGAGCCAAGAGTGACGGATGTGTATTTCAAGGGAGTGTTAAGGTATCTCTGTCCATTGCCTGGCGCGAAAGGGGAAGCAGAGATGATTGCGAGACTACTACCTGAATCTCACCTTTTAATAGGAGAGCAAGCAACAAAGCAGGCGGTTCTTCAGAGAATACCCTCAGTGAGCCTCGTACATTTCGCTGCTCATGGTGATGCCGAAAGAGGAGAAATTGCTCTTACCCCCGCTGACTCCACAGTGGAGTTTCCACGCGAAGCAGACTACTTACTGTCAATGACCGACATTTCACAAGTTAGACTGTCAGCCAAACTGGTGGTCCTTAGTTGTTGCCATACCGCACGTGGACAGATCAAAACAGAGGGCGTTGTTGGAATCGCTCGAGCATTCTTAGGATCGGGTGCACGCTCAGTGTTGGTGGCATTGTGGGCCTTACAAGACAGAGCAACAGAGGAGTTCATGGGAAGATTCTACGAAAACCTTGTCCAAGGGAAAAGTGCAAGCGAAAGTCTTCACCGGGCCATGAAGTGGATGCGAAATAACGGTTTCTCAGAAGTGAGGCAGTGGGCACCTTTCATGCTGATTGGGGATGACGTGTCATTTCACTTTGGTGAAGAAAAGTGAAGGTAATTGTTTCCTGACAATTAGAGCCATAGGAAATCTGTCAGGTCTTTTTGTATTACAGTTTTATCAACTTGGGTGCATTTGGTACTTTTAAGTACCAAATAGAAAGCAGTATTTACCCTTAAAAGCCACATTATTGACTACATCTGAAGTTAGCTTTTACTATGACTGAGGTAAAATATCAATTAACCGCTTTTTAACATTCGACCACACCTCTGTACTTATCAGTCAACCCGTGCATATGCGGGACTTTGCATTTGAAAAAAAAAAAAAAACACTAAGCCCCGAATCCCTACAACAACACAGAATGATTTAATTCTTTTCTCTCTTTTCTGATATATGAGGCACAAATAATTCAATATTCTTTTATTTGCTACGGTTCAATATGATCGTGAGGGTTTGCTGACAAACTTTTTTCTTTCTGAATATAATAGGAAGAGAATTCTAGTTGTGAATCCGAACCAAACAGCCCAGGGAAGGTTTTTGTTTGATATAAAGATAATCGGATCAAAAATATTATGGCGGAGATCTAGATCTCAGAATTGATCGAAACACTGCAAAGTACAAATTATGGACTCTGTATGGAGTCTTGACCGTAACTAGAGGGCTTTTCGCTGACACTGACTGAATTACAGAAGTACACTGGTTCCAAACTTGGACCAAAGAGGGAAGACCGAGATTCCATAGGTCATCAAGGCAAGAAGTTTCAAACCTATTTTAGCTGTGCACCCTACATTTCATTTGTGATGCCAATTGATTGGAAAGTTTTAGCGGTGAGATAAACTCAAATAAGTAAACCTCTTCGGCCACGATAAAGCCGGAGGATCCCTCCTCCATGTAAAATGAACCTAAATGCCACTTAGCCCAGCTGGAGTCTTTTGTGTTGAGTAGATGTGTTTTATTAATTTTTATGTTTCTTATACATTACTGTTGCAGGTATTACACTAACGACACACCCTGGAATAACGAAACAGCCCTTCTGCAGAATTCCAATGAGGTAGTCCCTGGCGGATAATGTAAAGGATCAATCTCTGCAGCATACGAACATTGATTAAAAGAATTACTGTGAAAGAGAACTGACTTGCTTGGCCCAGCGGTTTATCTTTGCCGGCTTAATTATTTTTCCCACTAATCTTATTTTGTGTGTGTGTGTAGGTACCTTGAGTACTCTAATCTCTAAAATGTCTTGAAAAGCTCAAATCACCAGCTTTGTACATGTAGAAGTGTACATCGGTAGCTCGGACAATGATAAAATTGTAATTGTGACACGAATAACGTTAGGATTAGCTAATTTCCCTGTCTTTTTAGGTAACTTGCAAAAAAACCCTACTTCCTTAATTAGTCCCTAAGGCTACAAATAAAAAATACTTTTTATGTAAACGAGATTTTCTTTATCGCAAATTGAAGTTTGATTACAATGCAAACAACATTGCAAGGTTTATAGGTTAGTAGAATTGTATATATTTTAGAGCCAATCTTTTTGTGAACATAGAAGCAGTAGTTTTGCAACCTTGCATTATGAAATAAGATTTGACGACTCAATTTAGTCAAATAAAAGCCTTGCGAAACCAACTTGACCTAACTCCAAACTAGCCCAGTTGTAAACTAAAGGTTATTTCATTGTATAATGTTCATGCCTGAGCATAGGTTAGTATGTTAGTATAGAAGACCAGTATTTGCTTTAAGTATGATGCAAAGATTTGGTGGTCCAGTTTTCAGTAGTGCTTTGAGTAGGAAAACTAATTTTAGTAGTTCGAACAGCATGTCGCGTATCCAAGAAGGTCGCACATGGAGGTTTGATTGTAATCTGTAAATAATCTCACCAAGTTTCTTAAAATAAAGCGTATTGACATAGCAAATTCGTGTTTATCCTTAATTATCTATTTGCTCTTTAACAAAAAATATTTCCTACAATATCGGAGAGATTTAGAATCCATTCAGGTCAAACGGCAACGGCAATTTTTACGTGACCAAAGTATCATTCTAAAAAAAAATAACTAAAATTGTAATTTGTAATTTGTTTTCCCACGGAGCACTTAGAAGTCATTAAGAACTCGCTTAAACGAGTCCGTGCGTTGCTTGCGGATCGAATTGGAATTTGGAAAGGTTGGTTTTTGGAGAGAGGGGAAAACAAGAGCACCCTAAGAAAAACTTCGGCAAGGAAGAGAACCAACAACAAACCTATCCTTTCATATACCTGAAGCATGAAAAAGGTACCCCTTTCGGTCGGAGCCTCACCATAAAGGCCATTATAGGGGTTTCCACCCCCCCCCCCCCCCCGGGGGAAGCGAGGCAAGAGCCCTCACCACTGCACCACCCTTGCGCAGTTTTCCTCAGAAGCCGATTCAGTTGTTGTATCTGCACAAAAAAGTTAGTAGTTTCATGTCGATCAGTCTAATCCATAACAATTATTTTGCAAAGTTTGTACCTGTTCATTTCCTAACTCAAGAAATCGAAAATGTCACCTTGGGTCTGAATGTTTGCCGTTTGCCGTGACTCTCGATTTTCCTTTCAACGACTGGAATCCATAAATTTGGTCTCATAAAAGTTACTGCCACGATCACTCTCGTCGATTCGGAATCGTAGAATTACGTTGACGACAAAGTCGAAACATCATGTTCAAGTATTACAATTACTCAAGTTAGGAAATCAACAATCAACAGATAAAAACTGAGAAAATTAAATTATCCTTACGGATAAACCTGACATGAATGTCTTTATTTTGGGGTAGTAAAGATAAACATTTAATGACAAATAAAGAGAAAGCTTAGCAACATGTTTCCAAATGGCGTTAACTGTAAACGTGATTCTAAATCTCTAGACGCCTGCGTTCGCATGGAAGTTCTCCAACGACCCAATGGGGCAGGAATGGTAACAATTCTTTTCGGTGTCCGTTTTACCACCGCTGCTTTACTTCCAAAAATCACTAGCTGATCCTTTTTTTTAACTGCCGTTCATCCTTTGCACAGATACCAGGAAATAAATTTAAGACTTTTCAAGACTTTTTTCCAAAACAATAATTTCTTTTACCAGACTCAAGATTATCAAATAGGTAAGTGATCAACAGAGACCTTAAAAAAAC
>OZ037779.1:41200495-41210495 GCA_964035525.1 Porites cylindrica | reverse complement strand
ATTTTGGCTAATTTTGTTCTTTATTTGCTATTCTGCTGACCAGAGAAAATAAAGCGTAAAAATAATAGTATAAACTTTCTTGTAGCCAAAACCTGCACTACAATCAACCACTGTAATCCTGCTGCTCCTAGTATTTCTTACGTCATAAATCCTGATGGTAGTGAAGGTCTGGCCCCCTTTGTTGTCTCTTGTAACATAACAGACAAGAAACGAGTTGGTGTGACAGTTGTCAGTGACGCTAGTGCAAACAGAATGCTGGTTGACTGCTATGAGCCAGCCGGAAGTTACTTGCGCAATATAAGCTACCTCTCAGGAAGTATATACTAACGAGTGTTCAACAACTGGCCAGACTGGCCGATATATCCGCACACTGTGAGTACTTTGTCAAGTACGAATGTCTTGACTCACAGCTCCTCAATGGTCCAGGCAGCATAGGTTATATGCATGATTGGTGGGTATCACGCGACGGCAAGGCGATGACATATTGGGGAGGGTGGAATTATACTTCTTACATGCAAGCGTGCGGGTTAAATCGATCACGGGCAGATCCGCGCTATGGATGCAATTTTGACATGAATGATTATGTTTCGCGGGAGAACAAAGAACTGCTTACAAATAAGGCTGAACTTCCTGTGATTCATCTGAGATTTGGTGATACAGGGGAAGCTGGAGACGATGAACGAGGTAACCACACCCTTGAAACTGATGTGTTATGGCATAAATTGAGAGTGTTGCAAGTTTTACATGTCAGATAAGTACTAATGAAAGACAGAGTGCATCAAAGCAAAAAATCAGACGTCTTTTAAATCTGTTAAGAAACTAGAATCTATGGTACTTAAGTATAAAATACCTTGAATACTTGCGTAAATTGAACACAGCTGGCTTATGTTACTATTGGGTTACATGCGTAGTCGAGTTGAGAATTGAGTTTGAGTAAGGCAGGGAATTAATCCTCGTCTGGGCCAGTCAGGTCTTGCTATGTTAAAAGAAATTTTAGCCTGGTCATTAACTGGGATATACTGTGGTTTACGAGATAGCAATCAAAAAGGATAAAACTCATTATTGTTTTTTTATTGTAATATTGTTGTTGTTATAACAAAAAAGAAAGGTACTTAACTAAAAGAAAAAACTACGACTTTTTTAATTTATTTATTTACAACGCAATAGTAAAACTACAAAAATTGTAAGATAAGTAAAAAAAGGAGAAGTAGAGAAGAGACCTAATACAAACTATAAGAAGCTTAGGCCTCCTTGAACCACGCTCTATAATTGTTTACACCAAGTGATCCAACCTATGGCGGAAGGTCTAAGGCGGTGGAAATGATTTAAGATCGTTTTTTATATTTACTTATTAATTTAATCTTTAGCATTTTCTTAAAGGAGGAAAGGGATCGAGAGTTGATGACGTCGTTGTCAAGTGAACGTTTTTCCTTGGAAAAAAAAGAGACTGAAAACTTCCTAATGTTCGTTCGACAATAGGGTAGACGATAGGCCTGGGAGTTTCCAGTATTGTAAGGGTGGAAATGATTGGGGAAAAATTTCTATAAAACCTTAGAGGTTATTAAAAAAAATTTTGCAAGAATACATAAATTAACCTAGTTGAAGCGAATGGATATGGATACTTAGAAAAGCTCATTCCCTGTCAACGCTGCTCTTCTTGTTACAGTATCATTCCAGTTCGGAAAATACCTGAATTTAAACCAAATAATAACACTACTATTAATAATACCTGTAAAATAAAAAATTGAATAGAAACCCTTCCTGTTATTTATAAAAAGATATAGGTAAACATTTCTGCGACGTATATGGAGTAGGAGCTCCCTATCAAAATAGATCAAACAAGACGCCGATGACTATAAATTCAAGGGTGTAGGCCTCAAGCACCCCTAATGATTAGAACATACAAAACAGTAACGAGACTATAAACAGGGGAAGGATGAAGACAGTGGATGGCAGGAGCTGGAGAAACAAGACCATCCATGATCATGGCCAAGCGTAAGTACTTCTTCTAAAAAAGCTGGGACCAGGTTACTGGCATTGGAGTTAAAAGAAAAAAAAGCAGGCAACCAAGGCAAAAACATAGATAAACTTGTACAACAGCACTAAAATGGCTGGCAGCGATTAGATCTTATTACAATGCCAAGCAATGGAGAGGGAACAAAGAACTATGACAAACCGTAATAAGAAGACAATGTCTAAATGATATACTGCGATGAAAATGTGACCACCGCCTCATAGCCTTACACCCCTCCCCCCCTTCCTCTAATAATTACCAACAACTTTTAGCAACTGTGGTGTTTTTTGTCTATTGCTGTGATTATTAAACTGCTGTGTGGTCATTGAACTGATGTGTGTTCACAGGGCCGTAGCCAGTATGAGGCAAACCGAGGCACTTGCGTCAGTTATATTGAGCGCGTTATCCCAGTGTTGTTTTACAGTGTAGTCATCATTAAAACTCTAAATAAATAGAAAAAGAATTTAACCATGGGCATTGCCTTGGTCATAATATTTTTCTGGCTACGACCCTGCAACTTGATCTGCTGTGTTTTTTTCCTCCCCCTCAACACTTGAACGAATAAACATAAACAACACTAACACCACAAGGCTGTGATTACTGAACTCATTTTGTGGTCTTTGAAATATCGTGTCTTCTCTGAACTTTACTCACTGACTGAAAAGAAAATTGAAGCAAATGGATATAGTTTGACTGGCCTGGCTCATTAGTTCTTAAGGGAAGACGTTAAAGGAACTAAATGAAGTCAAATGATGGAGCGAGTTCATAGAGGACGACGTAAACTTAATACCAGACGAAAATGAAAGAAATCGCATCATTTCTGTTTCGCACACAAAATGAGATTTTAAGGCGTTACGATTTTACTTTCATCTGACCACCTACTGGATCAATAGGCCACTTGCACTAAGAGGTCACGTGACCAATGCTTCCTTTAAACAATGAGTTGGAATCTTGCTGATGCCAAAAATTGTTAGAGCACACAAAAATTATCTTACACCTGAAATTTGAGAGGAAACGCATTTAAGGGAGATATTTTGTGGCACTTTGATTTTTCAGCAAAGTAGTATGATTTGTATTGGCCGCCATGTTGGAGGGCATTCTCTTGCCCTCCAACATGGCGGCCAAAACTACTTCTTGCTCATATCTTGTTCAACGTTTCACAGTTACGCTCAAATGTGCTGTAAACGTTATCACATCATCTTTTCAACATTTTCCTTGAAGTTTAAGTGCAAAATTTGTGTTCAGAGAGAGGTAATTCATAATTTTAAAAATCACATTTTGGTCACGTGACCATTTACGAACTTATTCATTTTAAGAAAATGGTGCGGGTTTGAAAAACCAAATCACCATTATTTTGTTTAAGATATGAGCCACTAATCGTTTTTCGAAGGCAAAATCATATAACTTTCATTTTCATAAAAACGGTGTGGCATGCCTCTTAGTGCAAATGGCCTATTAAATATTGGCAGTCACTGAGTTTTGAGATTTTCAAAATGGCTGTAATAAAGTTGTAATTTAACTTTGTGTCGTGCAACTTTAGTCTGAAATCATGCTTGTGATTTCAAATCGAACTCTCGCTGCACACTCGTCTGATTTTAAAATCACGTGTGTGATTTCAGACCAAGTTTACTCCACTCACTCGTTTAGTTAAATTGCTGGTTTTCACTGTCACGCCATCAAAAATAAAAATAAACGATAACTTCCAGAATCTAAGACATATGAAATGAGGTTGATATAGAAAGACCCATGCCAAGATTCAGGTCAGTGTGATTTTTCACACGCGAAACATTTTAAGAAGTTGTTTACCCAAAATAATAGAGCTCTTTCTGTGAAGGCGCCATGTTGGTGCCCATCGGGATGGGCACCAACATGGCGACCGGAAACTAACAGAAACATCTGTCACTGAATTTTTCTATTAAAGGGTGGATTCATCTCTCAAGGAACTCATAAACATTAAAGCAGTACCTTTCCTAATAAAATGACTGTTTAAATAGCAAAATCCCTACAAATAAGTCACTTTTTTAACCTACATGACAGCTCTGTCGGCCGCCATCTATATGCTGCGTCACGCAAAAGCTTAGAAATTCAAGCGTACTGTATCACAAAAAGAAGAGCTTTTTCAAAGTGAAAATTTGTGTAAATTTCATTTTTTAACTGCTCTAGTACTTCATGAAAGTAAAAGCGTAAGAGGATCCATAGCCAAATGGGTCTAAAACACGTGGCACGCCCTAGTTACCTGATTGGGCGTCGCCCAGACAAAATATGAGATAAACTCTATATGGAATAATTATTGTTATCTTAGATTGTACTTATGGCTTTTCCTTACATAAGAGATAAGATGCAACGTGACTTGAAGTATGTGATATTACACGTGAATCCGCATGAAACATAAAAATCCTGGATCAATTTAAGGTTTCTGGGAAACTGCCCACCTACCCTTCCCCTATACCAACATTAACACTTACTTCTTACTTAGGGCAAAATGATGGCGTAGGGGAGGGGTAGGTGGGCAGTTTCCCGGAAACCAAAATTGATCCAAAATCCTATTTGTGCCGAATAGAGCGATTTTTGCATGACTTTGAAATGAAAACGCGCGAGTAAAACAGAAAAAACAAACGAACGGAAATAAAGCGATTTGATTGGTTTATCGAACGGATACAAACGCGCGTGGCTTTTGGTTGATTAAGCGAACGCTCGGCTGAAAACACTTCATGCCCGAAGAACTTTCTAGAACTCAATCAATACTTCGCTTTGACATCATACTGCAACACGATTGGCCAATCGAACAATGCCTTCTCCATATTAGGATTTTTTGCAGGAAAACGAAGAGTCCATGTTTTGATCTTTTCATCCATTGGCTGATAAAACAAATAACGGTCATTTACCGAAACCATTTTTCAAGGTCATACGAAAATCGCTCTATTCAATTTAATAAACCTGTTGCTTTTTCTAGTTTAGTGGCCGATCCATGGAGAAGGGGTTGGAGGGGTCCCGACCCTAATATATCCATTAGATAACTGCTTTGAAACTGAAATAATAACCACCGAACATGCTTGTATTTTTGAACATTGTAGTTTTAAAACTTCACTAGTGGCGCACGTTTTAATAAAGGCACTCGTTGAAATTAAAGAAAAATGCATGGCCGGTGGGGAGTCGGGGGTCTCTCCTCTCCTCCAGAAAAGCAACTTCTGCGAAACGAAAAGGCCAAACAATTTCTGTAACATAAATCGACGTGATGTTGATAGGCTGTCAAACAATGATCAGTTGTTTCGTTTTTGAACATTGACGTTATGCTATGCTATGCTCTGCTATGCTTTGCTATATTTATCCCTACTTCAAGCACAGGCTATGCCTCCATAACCATGCTTCCAAAACACTCGTTCTCCGGCCATTCCGGTAGACATATACGTAACGCTGTGACAACAATTTGGTTTCTATTCCTTATAATTTATAGTTTTTAAAACCTTACCATAACCGGAAATTTAGAACATTTATTTTAAAACCAGTGATGAATTGTTTCATTTTCGAACGCAGGTGTCATAACATATATTTCCTCACTTGAAGCAATGCTAGGCCATACCCCTCGACTGAGCTCTCATGAACCAGCTTACACAACTCAATTGGACATATCAAGATTTCTGTGAGTACAGATTTCTTTTCTTTTCCTTATCATTTATAGATATTTAGGCATAACTTACTTTGTATCTATGCTATGTGGTTAAAATTCGTCGACAAAAAGCAATAAACAACGGAGGATTAAATGGATGAACTAGGGTACAACAATGATTGTTGCAATTGTTCTATATAGTTGTAAACTGTTTTATTTAAATAGCGTAATTTGTACCAACATTCCAGTCATAATATAATCTGCAAAATCACGATAATTGCATTCAGTTTCCACAGAATTATGGTGAATGTCCTCCTGATTATGAACAATATTTTATTGCACAGAAACTGAAATATGGAGTAAAAACGTCGAGCAGGCACAATATCGCGTCAATCGCCTCCTTCAAGCGTTCAGGTTCTTTCAGGTTTGTTTACAATTATAAATTTTTTTACATCCTAAAGCACTTAAAATTCAAACCCGCAGAGGAGAAATATCAGGCTTTAAAAGGGTTTTCCTCTGACGTGCTGTCACAACTCGACTCTGACCAGGGCACAACAAGAACAATGTTTTTTTTGTACCCAACAGTAAACAAAAATATAGAGGAGCGACAATGCCGCAAATAACCATAGGAGCTAAAGAACAGTGGCAGCCATACTCTGGTGATTTATCTATAATTGTTTTGGTCAGATACCACACACACGCTCACACACACACACAAACACAAACAAAACTCCCAAACACAAAACACACAAGCGCCCATGCGCAATCAACACTAAAGCAAAGAAAATAAAGAAAGTTAAGGATTTAATGTAAAAAAAAGCAACGGGAAGCCAGATGAATTATGGTGTTAAAATACTTTACAATTTTTAGTAACTTTTAAGAACAATTAGCTTGAGGTTTTTCTTAAAGCGTTAGAGAGGAAGAAGATTTACATAAATAATGCAAGTTGAAGGGTGATAATGTCAAACAACTTGACAACATTTAGATCTTTAAATAAAGCACTTCAATGTTCATTATAAATAGTGAAAGTAGTTATTGTTAATAGAAATTATTCTTAATAAGGCAAAAAAAAACTTAAGGCAAAAATTTTAAAAAAATCAGTTTGATAATGAGGTCAGTTATAAAAAAACACCAAACCTCGTTACCACCAAGGTCCGGAAGGCATTGGATCCAGTTTGGTTGTGGTTTGCGGCTTTTGATGAAACCCACTGCTCAGAACATTCTTGATAATCAAAATCAGTGTTCGTAATAAGCTGTAATGGGACCTAAAAGTTATCATGATGCTATAAGTAGCTGAGTTTTGATTGTACAACTTATTTTTGCATGAGCCCTAAAGAAAGTATCGAGTGACTCATTCAGGCTCATGAGCGAATGATTTCGTCACCTGCGGCTCAAACTGGCTTTCTGCAAATACTGTTGTGAAGATAGATAAAGATGTGTTGCCTCCAATATTGAACTTATGAACGGTTTGGCCCCACGATATATAATCAATGCCACGTTTTCCTGTTTTCTACGACATACAGAAGATATATTACAATTTTGGGTTTACAAAACGAAAGCAAACAATAACCAGTTGAAGCCCGGGTTTTTAGGGATAAACGAAGTAACACGGGGAAGTTCAATGCAATTTCAAGAGTGTTTTGAATTAAATCGCCTGCTTAAACAAAAGTCAGTTTGCATAGAGCAGGGGCACCCAGAGACTGGTTTTTCCCAAATAACTTAAAACTTGTGTAAGGCCATCAAGACTGCTAATTTAAGCTTAACCATACATTCTGAAATAGCCAGCTTTATTAACGTTTTTTCTGTACGGTTATCCCGGGCAAATTTAGCCTTTCAAATTTATTAGGTTTTCTCATTATTACGTTTTGGTTCCTGATCACTTAGCTATTGTTATAGTAACGTTTTACGAAAACGAGGGATTTTCTGATACCTCTTTCCGTGATTGTTCTCGAAACCAAAAGTTAGGTGGTCTTTCTAGCAAGCATGCTGGCCACACGTATATAGATGAATGGAATAATCATCTAGAAATTTTCAGTCTTTCTTAAGCTATAGAAATTTCAAGGCAATATTTTTTCTTTTTCAAAGATGTTTTACGGAATACATTCGTTGGGTTCCTATGAAAGAATCCTGCTGAAAGCCTTTCAATTCATGTCAATCGTTTATTTCACAGAAACTGAAATATCGAGTAGAAAACACCAAGCAGGCACAATGTCCGTCATCCGCTTCAAGATGAATGCTGATTACCAACAATTAGAATTAGATCTGAATTTCTCTATCTAGATCCTGTAAAAACCATACTTCTCTTACGGAACTGCTCAAGCCTTCCGCGTTTCAAAAATAGTATAAAAGCATGGTCCAATTAAAATGTGGAAAAGCAAAAAAGGGAGGAGAGAAAGTTAAAAATTGTTTTTCGTGGTAGAAAGAGCTATTTTGCCTTTTTTCCTAATTAAATATGCACGATTTATGAGCCAAGAATCAATGAGCCGGGATTTGAACAATTTGTTGGACAATGAAAGAGGCAGCCAATAGAACTTGCATAATTACGTAACGACTCAGTGACACCATTAATCAACCAATGAATACTTTCCTTAGTTTTTAGTCAAGAAACAAAAAGCAACTGGCCTCCATCGACCTAGAAATTACCAGAAAACCTGTCCAACGGGTTGAATCACCTAACATAGCGCATGAGCTTATGTCAATTAAATTCCTCGGCGTTTTACTCATGGGATAAAGACAAAGGATTATGACGTCATCAGCGTTATTGCATTCCTCCGCAAGTGAATGCGATTTCTCCACAAAAAGGGGTTCATTTCATCTCTACTATACTACTGATAATATCGCAGAGAGGAGACGTTAGCCTTTATTTTCTAACATAGGCACGTTTAACGTGCACGAGCTATTTTGAATGCCTTAGTGTAATCGTATCAACAATCTACTGTTTTAATCCTTAATGTAGACTATTTTTGTGCGAAATTTGGTATTGTTGTACATTAATAAAAACGCGTAACTTGAAACTAAGCAACTTCTCTTAGTCTTTCCTTGGGACATCTGGTGCAAAATAAACAAATTGTTAAAGTTCTATGATTATCAACTCATTAAACGTTACTTAGAAGGAAGACTCAAAAGTTTAAAGGTTTCTTTATGGCGTCTTAAGATAAGATCGTTGAATACCGAATAGCTAAGAAATGCCACGATTTTCATCATTGTTGTAGTTGGTTGCATCATCATTATTCATGAGGTTGTCACGTGCGATTCTACTTCAAAATGAAACAGTCTTTAACTCTGACAACTTGATTTTAAAAGTGTTATAAGCCTTAAATTAAGGCACTAGTTACAAAGCTAAAGAGGTCTTCATTTATTCAAGTTACCGTTATTACTCTTATTACAGTTTGGACATGAAATTGTTGTACTTTGCCCCTTTCGTAGTTCGCACGTGAGAGAATTCGAGTTATCACATAGTAATCCAGTAAGCAGGATTATAAAAAATAACTTATGCACACAATGTACACGTGAAGATGTTGGACTTTGTCCCTTTTACAACTCGAATTGTTTACTAGAAAATTTGCTCAAACTATTTTAAAGTTAACACCTCGGCTTTGCAACATCTGCATTTAAATTATGCTTCATGCAACGTTAAAGTTAATGGCCTAACATTTATTTACTTCCCAGAAAATTATCAAACTGCCGAAATATATTTCTACTCATATCATGTTATCAGTCCACCCAATAAAACAATATCTAATCATTTTGTCAACTAGCTTCTTTCAATTTCTATTCCCTAACGCTATTGTTTCTACTTAAGTTACGCATCTTTACTAAATAAAATACATTTCAATAACTGTAACGACTCTTAAGCAGCAAGCACGTATCATGTTGTTTACTTGATTCATGGTTTTTTACCGCGGAACGTAGAAGGTCTGTTGAACTTTGTAAGAGAGAGAATAAAAGCTTGTTTACAGGATTAACTTACTCGGTAAAGCTTTAAAAAAGAAAAAAATAAGCTGCCTTTCAAACTTCTAAAACCACAATTTATAGGCACTTCCGAATGAAAGTTCATATCTAAAAATAAGTTATTGTTTCATTGGTAGAACTTTGAAAAAATATATGATCTTTTATACTCTACCTTGAAGCAGGTGAAACAGAACTTATAATTTATGAAATACGTGCGTTGTACCATTCGCAATAGCCGAATTAGGTCAGAAATGTCTTGAAACAGCACCCACACGAAAATACTGGAACCCTTAAACCGAGCTGCATCACTGTACTGAGTGTTTTAATCATGAAGATATTTAAATGTTATGCTTCTAAACACCTTTAGCCGTAATAAAAGTCGAAAAAATAGTGAAGAATCAAGATGGCGATCTCAAAGTGCTCTTGTT
>OZ037779.1:41155495-41195495 GCA_964035525.1 Porites cylindrica | reverse complement strand
CTACCAGTACTAGTATTGGGCCGGGAAAGTAAAGGACACACACACACACACACACACAAATATATATATATATATATATATATATATATATATATATATAATAAACGGTTGAATTGGTGAAAGGAATGTTGGATACTAGGTACAAGTAGCAGAGTCTGCAGGAATTTAATATATTATAGCACTCAGCATGAAGGGCCACCAGTAAGGGGCCCACTAATTGAGCCGGGGATGGGTTATTTTTTTCATGCAAGATTTTTTCAGACCTCATTCGTGGAGTGGCTATTTTGTTTTGCACAAAATTTACAGACTTTAGTGACAATATTGATCTACAAGAATTTTTTCGGCCCTTTGGGCTATTCAGCCTCGGCTTATGTAATGGTTGGCCCCGAAAGGTATCACCACCTTAAATTTGGAGCCTAAATTTTTTAGTGGAGTGAGAACACCCGCTCTGAACGACAACGCATCGCGGCGGCCCAGCTGCCTTTTAGAATCAATAGAGAGGCTCCACCAATCCTCGTTTATATTTTATACTGGTCGTCAAAGCCATTACACACACAGAAAGCTGGGTCCAAAGGCACCGGAATGTCTTCGAACTTCGCACGGCAAGAGTAAACCTTAAGGAAGATATGGACGAGGAAACGAGCGACGAAGGAAGGCATTGCAGAGCTTTGCGAAAGAATTCGGACGGGGTGTACGACAGCAACGAACGAGAGGGAAGACCAAAGAAAGAGCTGGTACACTTCCACTTGCTCTGAGAATGTTCGGAAGGGATGCGTCAGCATATGGAGAAGTCGATCTGCTGAAAGAGGTTTAAGGGAGTGAAGGACAAACTACAGTTCAAGACGCAGCCGAAGAATATGAGATTATCTATTCAAAAGGCGACGTAGTTGCTCTCAAGCACAATTACAAGAGGTATATCATTCCTTTCTTCCTTGTAGTTCTTTTAAGAGATCTCCACCATAAAGGTGACGCATTCCTGGAAGATCACATGGGTTTGTGATGGCTGTAACAGTCAGAAGAAGATCCCCTTGTATACCAGACTGGGCACCGTGACGATAGAAATTCACCTAAGTGTATCATCGGGAAAGTTCAAATAATAAAAGATGGAAACAACTTCTGTTTGGGCTGCCTTGAAGAGCAACGCCTAGTTGCATTGCTCCAGGGGTCAATTGAAACAGATGATTCACGTGCGTCAGGTAGTGACGAAGAGGAAGGGGAGGAAGCTCAGACGGACAACTTTACGGAGCCAATTAGATTTGAAGCTGGAAGGATTGTCCTCTGACAATCTGCAACATGGTTATTAAGCCAGGGAAAGCCATTAATGGACTTGATACAGAAAAGCTGTTAAACTGTAGAACCTGTGGCTTGCATCATTTAATTTTTCTACTTCATGTAAAACAGGTATTTTGCTATTGGTAATTGATCGTGATCCTCACTGTAACACACACAGAGTGAAAGAGGAAATTAAATTCACAAAAAACTACAAAATCAACAGCAGGGATAGAAAGCTCTGATAGAACCTACAACTTGCAATAAAAATTAAAGTTAATTTTTTTTCTCATCAGCCCATTTGAACATGTTCTATATTCTATATTTCGAGATAAACAAAGTAAAATCATGGATGGGCTCAATTCTGTTATTAGGGCTCAGGGATCAAAATTTTGGGGAAAATAGGGCTCAGGGATCAAAATGAAGGCAAGAAAATAGGGATCAGTGGGCCCCGGATATACCATGTTACCACCCTAAACAAGCGTTTTTGAGAGCTCCTTTTGTCAATATTTACCTAAAATTGCACGTTTGGCACCTACACTTAAACTCATATGATAATGCTGATATTTTTCCCACGGGGCAAAATCTTGGTATGCTTCGTCAAAATAACGTACATTTGTTGTTTTGTAAGCCATCTTAGGCCTATAAACCGGCATAAAATGTCATAATATACATGTAGGAATTCTTCATCTGCTCGTATACTATGCAAATTTAAAAGCTCATTTACAGCGGGGTTGTCGATTTCAGCAATTTTCAAAATCATAAAGAATACAATTCACTTCTGGTCAAACGAAGCCCGTTTTGAGTTTGGAGTCTCAGCACCAAAAGGCTCTTTAATAAAGACTGAATTCAGCTCAATTTCCTTTTGGGTTTTCGTCATGGTCATATGTTAATTAAGATTGTTGTCACGCAATGAAAGCGGAAGGAGAAAGCAGGTTGGTGCCTCTTAGTCAATGTAACAGGTGAGCGTTATTACGGCTCGATTCGAGGCGATGTCACTTAACGAAAGAAAATATTACACTGAGAGAGCGAACTTACAGGGGCACCCAACGAGAATATAGTTCAAAACCACTTAAACATAGCATTGTTAAACGTATTTTAGTATTTAAACGGTAGATACAGGCATATTTTTATCCCCTAAAAATTTTTCATCTGTTCGGATTTCCTAGTGATCCGAAAATTATAGGGATCAAAACTTACCTTTTCGAAAATTTCAGCCAGCAAAAAGGCTTCCGAAAATTCTAGGTGGCCTTTTTAGGCTAAAAATCCGTTAAAAATAGGCAAATATACCATTTTTTGGATGTTCGAAAATCCTAGGAGAGGCAGGCAAGCAAGAAATTTTACAACAAATGTTTCGAAAATTCTAGATCTCAAATCGTCTTCCGAACAGATATTCTTCCGAAAATTTTCATTGGGTGCCCCTGAACTTACTTTGCAGCGGGCTGGGTATTTTGGTAAAACTGCCCAGCAAGGTGAAAAAATGTTTGTATGTCCGATACATCGTGCGAACCTAGGGAAGGACTGGGGTAATCCAACTGGCCGCACTGAATGCCGATATCCATTTCTGTGAAATATCTGTTCGGAGAAGCAAAATTGCCCAGAATTTTCTGTAGCTTGAGGAAGACTAAAAATTTATTAGATGACCGTTCCACGCATGTACATATTTTGAAGCTAATCTAATAAATTCCCACGGTTTTCTGAAGTTTAATTTTTCCTATTTCACACCCCAGGTTAAGCTGTTTTTGGTAGAGAAAGGAAACCTAACATTCTCGGAACCGAAAATGCGATACAGAAAGGAATCAGAAAAATCCTCACTTTCGTAAAATTTTAAATTGCAGCTAAAATTTTCGGGAAAAAAGACTCACGGTTGCCCTAGTATGACCCAACAGATAAAAGTTTTTTTAGCGCCACTTGGAATACATTTCTAGAGATCTAAAAGTACTCTGGATAGCCTAAAAAGTGTTCTCAATCCATTTAGGAGGAAACCGTCGTTGGGTGCCCCTGGCATGTAATAGGAGTTAGGATTTTTTTCTGGTAATGAATCAATTTAATTACAAGCAATGTGGCACTTTACGTGTTCTTGGGCGTGGACCGCTCGATTATTGATGGGGGTGGGGGCTGCATTAATTTTGGCTTCTAGATAAAGTTGTATATATGTATGTATATAATAGAAGTAGACTGATGGGACTGGATTATATCTTGAACATTTATTGCTACTCAGTGAGTCATGCCTCTTGCGAGGCGAATCATCAGGTAAACCAAAACAATAAATGCCAGGCGTGCGTAGGTGCGTGGCGCGTCGTACTTAAGTGATGCTTACAACATGTCAAATTTGCGACAAGAACTAACCAAGTTAGGACAGTGTTTAGTAGAAATTTCTTTGAGTGCCTGCAACCTGAGATCAGTTCATTTCTATTGTCCAGGGTAGACATTTCAGGTTTACAAATTATAAACAGCGCAACGAGCCACGCGCAACGCCTAGTATTTACGGTTCTGTTTTACCTATATCTTTGATTGTAACCTTTAACTTTGGCAGTTGCCTGATGATTACCTCACAAACTGTAACTGAACTGAAACTCTGGGTAGCAACAAATTTTCAAGATTTAATCCAGTTTCATCAGTCTACTTCTATTCTGCTCTAGGTTAACTATTGAGCACTTGAATATATTTATATAGATATTTGCGCCTTATAAGTTTTTGAAATGGCCTTATAAGTTTTTTAGCACTATCGATGAGGACACCACTCTGGCACTTCGTTGTATGTATAATATATATTATCCTTCCAGCCCTGTAAAATTCTTTTTTAATCTCGGTGTCCTTGTCCTCCCCCCACCCCCTATCAATAAGGTAATGGTTCACCCTTTATTTGTTTATGCAAAGAAAGGGATCGATACGGGAGGTATATTGCGTGACAAAAATGCAAATTAGCATATGACTGAGGGCGTGTATGGGACAAACGTTCAATCTTACCCGCACTCGGAAAAATATTACAACAGACATACCCTTCACCAAACTTAAAGTGATTCATACTAATTTCTCAAGAGCTACACGAGAAAAGTCACCCGAGGTGAGAGAATCCGACATGTTGAGCATAAATGAGGGATAAACACGGATGTGGGAATTCAAATTCAAATCATGTCAAATGCTCGAAACGGAAAAAGAAACTCAAATGGAATATGAGATAAATTTCTATTTTAAAAAGGGTATCCAGTTGCTGAGTTTCCAAGCTGAAGATTGATTACATTTGAGAAGAAGTTAATAACCATACGTAGTTTGAGATTTTAACATGCTGAAATGGACAACCTGTCTAAAAACAAGCACGATTTGCATATCCCACGGGTTGATCAAGAATGTCAGTTTATGGCATTTTTTTCGGCTTTCATTTATACAAACTTAAAAAGACTAGTGAAAAGAAAACACGTGTTGGTAATTTTGAGGATACACAACAACATTCTCAGCTACCGAGAAAATATCTACTAAATTAAAGTCGTTGTGCGTGAACCGTTAAGCGGGCAAATCTATGCAAATAATGCCGAAAAGAGGCTCTTAAAAACGTTTGATCACGTCCAACCCAGAACGATACCCGCACCTTTGACTTTATTTTCTGACAGAATAAGGTAAGATCTTTGCTGTGAAGTGCATTTTACCTGTGATTTTTGTACCGCTTTGGAGATTTTAGCTTTTACTTTGGAAGAATTTGTCAAGAGGGAAAAAAAACGCAAAAGGGCTTGTGTTTGATGTTATTAATTTAATTTAATTTTGCGTCAAGTTATTCCATATTCCGTCATAGGACAAGCCAACTGCAGCTAAATCCATTGTACTATGTAGAATTTCGCGATATTTATCCGTTACGAAGAAGCGCGGCTTTTAAAATCACCGAATTTCGGCTATGGAATAAGGTTGAAAAAGCGCTCTCAGACAGGAAAGAAGTTTTGTGCTGTAGCGAAGCCCAGAAAAGAATTTTGAAAAAAATTAGTTCGATTTTAATCATTCCTCATTAAGTCCTTTTCACCCACAAAAAACAAAGGGAAGGTTTACTGGCGATCCCAAACTCGCCGGACCGCTCTTAGGTGGACTGCCACTTAAATAAAAACGTGAGTCAACCGTTCCGGCCAAATTCAAGCGAGAAATGATGATACAAAAGCCTAAATACTGTATTCAATATATACTGTGTGGCATTTCGCCACCCCATTTTTAGTTTTCTTTTTCTTTCCTGGACTCGACAATGAGTGGTCACGTGACACAGATATCTACCGGTTTTATCGGAGGTTGCCAAATTTTGTAAGGTTCTGATAAATTTTCACAAAGTTATGACCATTATAAGATTTTATGCAAATTAGCCTCAGGCCATGCCTTAATATGCTTGAGTCTGTCCGAGGACCCTCAAGCGACGATGAAATGTGATCTTCATGCAAGATATAATAAGGCAAGTGCTTAGTTCCTCGTGCGTTCAAAATAATTTGTGGACTTCCCACTTTCGAGTTTATAACCTCCTCTTTTCAAAACAAATTATCTATAGAAAGTTCCCTCTTTCTTAAACTTAATTGTAATATATTCCTATACATAATTATTTGCGTTCTACTGATAGGTTTTCTTTATAGTCTTAAATCATTATGTATGTATTTTTATTTTATTCGCGCATTATTGTAAAAACTAATATAATGTACATTTGGTATTTGTAGCTATACATGAGCAGGAGATCTCAGCAAGCTCTGCTGAGCCTTTCAGAGGAGATTCCCAACTTTACTTATCAATTTAATTACTAACATATTGTTTGCCACTTAATATTACAATATAAACTCTATCGAATTTTTAATGAAATGATGCAAGCTTATCAATGTTAGGAATTTTAATGTACTGTCACATGCCTTTCAACCTTTTAGACGTTCTTTTAATTCTTCCAATATAGTTGTTCCTAACTTAAAATTCTACAAGAGAAACCACCTTTTTCAAAAATGCAAAGAAACCTAAAAACTAAAAGATTTCTTGTAAATACAAGACTGCATGCAGATACATGTTTTATAGACTTAGATTTAAACAAACAGAACTCATGATCATTTACTTCAACAAGTTAACTGCTTTTAAATGTAAGTAGCTTTATTCTGATGATCCGGGTGACCGAAATCTTTCGTAACTTTGTATTCCTGGGTAAGTCAATTTAACGGAAACAGAATGTTTCGTGGAATCACAGCTACGATAGCATCAGCTTAATTTACAATTTTAAATGACACCTGACCAGACCACAGAGTCGTTACGTATAAGAAAAAGCTTTACATTTTGAAGAAAACCTTACTGTATTCGTAGCTATTTCTTAAGCCAAAAGCTTATTATTATTAACGTTTCTAACTGGCTTCCTTATTTTTTTATTTAAGATTAACTCTATTTCCGTAGAACTATTTGCTAATTATTCTGGTCTTGTTTTTTTTACCTGTTTATGTTTTAGAAAAGACCCAAATGGGCACTGTTCAAGAAGCTATTCACCATGGCATAATTGCCGCCGATTTTCTTTGGACCACTAAACGAGTTGTCCAGGCTATCGAGCTGTGGAACGAGTGCTTAACACTACTAAACAACAAAATCTTAGAAAACGAACATGAACTTGCCACAATAGTGCGTATAGCGCTGAACAAGAGGCTGTTTTATGGAAATGCTGCTATTACGAAACTTTCACCAGCTATTGAATCTGGCAAAAAGCTTTTAGTCCTACTTCGTAATCTTAGGAGAAAAAAAAAAAAAGGTAACACAGCCTTGATGTTATCAAAACTGTACTTTCAAAAAAGTGAATACCAGGAAGCACAAGCAGTCCTCAAAATTGCACTCTGCGTTTACAAAGAAATCGAAGACAAAGACGGAGAAGCGTCATGCTACGGAAACCTAGGAAATGTGTTTCGTTCTCTCGGAGAATATGCCAAGGCTGAAGAATATCTTCATAAAGCACTTACCATCAACACAGAAATTGGCGACAGAAACGGAGAAGCGACATCCTACGTAAACCTAGGAAATGTGTTTCAGTCTGTCGGAGAATATGCCAAGGCTGAAGAATATCTTCATAAAGCACTTACCATCAACACAGAAATTGGCGACAGAAACAGAGAAGCGGAATGCTACGGAAACCTAGCAGCTGGGTTTCTATCTGTCGGAGAATATGCCAAAGCTGAAGAACATCTTCATAAAGCACTTACCATCTACACAGAAATTGGCGACAGAAACGGAGAAGCGACATGCTACGTAAACCTAGGAAATGTGTTTCAATCTGTCGGAGAATATGCCAAGGCTGAAGAATATCTTCATAAAGCACTTACCATCAACACAGAAATTGGCGACAGAAACAGAGAAGCGACATGCTACAGAAACCTAGGAGCTGTGTTTCAATCTGTCGGAGAATATGCCAAAGCTGAAGAATATCTTCATAAAGCACTTACCATCAACACAGAAATTGGCGACAGAAACGGAGAAGCGTCATGCTACGTAAACCTAGGAAATGTGTTTAAATCCGTCGGAGAATATGCCAAGGCTGAAGAATATCTTCATAAAGGACTTACCATCAAGACAAAAATTGGCGACAGAAACGGAGAAGCGACATGCTACGGAAACCTAGGAAGTGTGTTTCAATCTGTCGGAGAATATGGCAAGGCTGAAGAATATCTTCATAAAGGACTTACCATCAAGACAAAAATTGGCGACAGAAACGGAGAAGCGACATGCTACGGAAACCTAGGAAGTGTGTTTCAATCTGTCGGAGAATATGGCAAGGCTGAAGAATATCTTCATAAACCAGTTACCATCAAGACAAAAATTGGCGACAGAAACCGAGAAGCGTCATGCTACGTAAACCTAAGAAACGTGTTTAAATCTGTCGGAGAATATGCCAACGCTGAAGAATATCTTCATAAAGCACTTACCATCAAGACAGAAGTTGGCGACAGAAACGGAGAAGAATCATGCTACGTAAACCTAGGAAATGTGTTTGGTTCTCTCGGAGAATATGCCAAGGCTGAAGAATATCTTCATAAAGCACTTACCATCACGACAGAAATTGGCGACAGAAACGGAGAAGCGACATGCTACGGACACCTAGGAGCTCTGTTTGTACTTGTAGGAGAAAATGGCAAGGCTGAAGAATTTCTTCATAAAGCAGTTACCATCAAGACAGAAATTGGCGACAGAAACGGAGAAGCGTCATGCTACGTAAACCTAGGAAATGTGTTTGAATCTGTCGGAGAATATGCCAAGGCTGAAGAATATCTTCATAAAGCACTTACAATCAAGAGAGAAATTGGCGACAGAAACGGAGAAGCGACATGCTACGTAAACCTTGGAAATGTGTTTCAATCTGTCGGAGAATATGCCAAGGCTGAAGAATATCTTCATAAAGCACTTACCATCAACACAGAAATTGGCGACAGAAACGGAGAAGCGACATGCTACGTAAACGTAGGAAATGGGTTTCGTTCTGTCGGAGAATATGCCAAGGCTGAAGAATATCTTCATAAAGCACTTACCACCACGACAGAAATTGGCGACATAAACGGAGAAGCGGAATGCTACCGAAACCTAGCAGCTGGGTTTCTATCTGTCGGAGAATATGCCAAGGCTGAAAAATATGTTCAAAAAGCACCTACTATCAAGACAGAAATTGGCGACAGAAACGAAGAAGCCGAATGCTACGGAAACCTAGCAGCTGGGTTTCTATCTGTCGGAGAATATGCCAAGGCTGAAGAATATCTTCATAAAGCAGTTACCATCAAGACAGAAATTGGCGACAGAAACGGAGAAGCCACATGCTACGTAAACCTAGGAAATGTGTTTCAATCTGTCGGAGAATATGCCAAGGCTGAAGAATATCTTCATAAAGCACTTACCATCAACACAGAAATTGGCAACAGAAACGGAGAAGCGACATGCTACGTAAACCTAGGAATTGTGTTTGGTTCACTCGGAGAATATGCCAAGGCTGAAGAATATCTTCATAAAGCACTTACCATCAAGACAGAAATTGGCGACAGAAACGGAGAAGCGACATGCTACCTAAACCTAGGAAATGTGTGCCAATCTGTTCGCGAATATGCGAAGGCTGAAGAATATCTTCATAAAGCACTTACCATCAACACAGAAATTGGCGACAGAAACAGAGAAGCGAAATGCTACGGAAAGCTAGGAGCTGTGTTTCAATCTGTTGGAGAATATGCCAAGGCTGAAGAATATCTTCATAAAGCACTTACCATCAAGACAGAAATTGGCGACAGAAACGGAGAAGCGACATGCTACGTAAACCTAGGAAATGTGTTTCAATCTGTCAGAGAATATGCCAAGGCTGAAGAATATCTTCATAAAGCAGTTACCATCAAGACAGAAATTGGCGACAGACACGGAGAAGCGTCTTGCTACGTAAACCTAGGAAATGTGTTTCAATCTGTCGGAGAATATGCCAAGGTTCAAGAATATCTTCATAAAGCACTTACAATCAAGACAGAAGTTGGCGACAGAAACGGAGAAGAATCATGCTACGTAAACCTAGGAAATGTGTTTCGATCTGTGGGAGAATATGCCAAGGCTGAAGAATATCTTCATAAAGCACTTACCATCAAGACAGAAATTGGCGACAGAAACGGAGAAGCGTTATGCTACGGAAACCTAGGAAAAGTGTTTGGTTCTGTCGGAGAATATGCCAAGGCTGAAGAATATCTTCATAAAGCACCTACCATCACGACAGAAATTGGCGACAGAAACGGAGAAGCGACATGCTACGTAAACGTAGGAAATGGGTTTCGTTCTGTCGGAGAATATGCCAAGGCTGAAGAATATCTTCATAAAGCACTTACCACCACGACAGAAATTGGCGACATAAACGGAGAAGCGGAATGCTACGTAAACCTAGGAAATGTGTTTGAATCGGTTGGAGAATATGCCAAGGCTGAAGAATATCTTCATAAAGCACTTACAATCAAGACAGAAATTGGCGACAGGAATGGAGAAGCGACATGCTACGTAAACCTAGGAAATGTGTTTCAGTCTGTCGGAGAATATGCCAAGGCTGAAGAATGTCTTCATAAAGCACTTACCATCAACACAGAAATTGGCGACAGAAACGGAGAAGCGACATGCTACGGAAACCTAGGAAATGTGTTTCAATCTGTCGGAGAATATGCCAAGGCTGAAGAATATCTTCATAAAGCACTTACCATCCCGACACAAATTGGGGACAGAAAGGGAGGGGCGACATGCTTCAAAAACCTAGGAAATGTGTTTCATTCTGTCGGAGAATATGGCAAGGCTGAAGAATATCCTCATAAAGCAGTTACCATCAAGACAGAAATTGGCGACAGAAACGGAGAAGCGTCATGCTACGAAAACCTAGGAAATGTGTTTCAATCTGTCGGAGAATATGCCAAGGCTGAAGAATATCTTCATAAAGCACTTACCATCAACACAGAAATTGGCAACAGAAAAGGAGAAGCGACATGCTACGGACACCTAGGAAGTGTGTTTCAATCTGTCGGAGAATATGGCAAGGCTGAAGAATATCTTCATAAAGAACTTACCATCAAGACAGAAATTGGCGACAGAATCGGAGAAGCGACATGCTACGGAAACCTAGGAAGTGTGTTTCAATCTGTCGGAGAATATGGCAAGGCTGAAGAATCTCTTCATAAAGCAGTTTCCATGAAGACAGAAATTGGCGACAGAAACGGAGAAGCGACATGCTACGTAAACCTAGGAAATGTGTTTCAATCTGTCGGAGAATATGCCAAGGCTGAAGAATATCTTCATAAAGCACTTACCATCAAGACAGAAGTTGGCGACAGAAACGGAGAAGAATCATGCTACGTAAACCTAGGAAATGTGTTTCGATCTGTCGGAGAATATGCCAAGGCTGAAGAATATCTTCATAAAGCACTTACCATCAAGACAGAAATTGGCGACAGAAACGGAGAAGCGTCATGCTACGGAAACCTAGGAAATGTGTTTGGTTCTGTCGGAGAATATGCCAGGGCTGAAGAATATCTTCATAAAGCACTTTCCATCACGACAGAAATTGGCGACAGAAACGGAGAAGCGACATGCTACGGACACCTAGGAGCTCTGTTTGTACTTGTAGGAGAATATGGCAAGGCTGAAAAATATCTTCATAAAGCAGTTACCATCAACACAGAAATTGGCGACAGAAACGGAGAAGCGTCATGCTACGTAAACCTAGGAAATGTGTTTAAATCCGTCGGAGAATATGCCAAGGCTGAAGAATATCTTCATAAAGCACTTACAATCAAGACAGAAATTGGCGACAGAAACGGAGAAGCGTCATGCTACGGAAACCTAGGAAATGTGTTTCGTTCTGTCGGAGAATATGCCAAGGCTGAAGAATATCTTCATAAAGCACTTACCATCAAGACAGAAATTGGCGACAGAAACGGAGAAACGTCATGCTACGTAAACCTTGGAAAAGTGTTTCAATCTGTCGGAGAGTATGCCAAGGCTGAAGAATATCTTCATAAAGCACTTACCATCAACACAGAAATTGGCGACAGAAACGGAGAAGCGACATGCTACGTAAACCTAGGAAATGTGTTTCGTGCTGTCGGAGAATATGCCAAGGCTGAAGAATATGTTCATAAAGCACTTACCATCAAGACAGAAATTGGCGACAGAAGCGGAGAAGCGGAATGCTACGGAAACCTAGTAGCTGGGTTTCAATCTGTCGGAGAATATGCCAAGGTTGAAGAATATCTTGATAAAGCACTTACCATTAAGACAGAAATTGGTGACAGAAACGGAGAAGCGGACTGCTACGGAAACCTAGCAGCTGGGTTTCTATTTGTCGAAGAATATGCCAAGGCTGTAGAATATCTTGATAAAGCACTTACCATCAAGACAGAAATTGGCGACAGAAACGGAGAAGCGACATGCTACGTAAGCCTAGGATATGTGTTTCAATCTGTCGGAGAATATGCCAAGGCTGAAGAATATCTTGATAAAGCACTTACCATCAACACAGAAATTGGCGACAGAAACGGAGAAGCGACATGCTACGTAAACCTTGGAAATGTGTTTTTATCGGTCGGAGAATATGCCAAGGCTGAAGAATATGTTCATAAAGCACTTACCATCAAGACAGAAATTGGCGACAGAAACGGAGAAGCGACATGCTACGTAAGCCTAGGAAATGGGTTTGAATCTGTCGGAGAATATGCCAAGGCTGAAGAATATCTTGATAAAGCACTTACCATCAAGACAGAAATTGGCGACAGAAACGGAGAAGGGGGATGCTACGTAAACCTAGGAAATGTGTTTCGTTCTGTCGGAGAATATGCCAAGGCTGAAGAATATGTTCATAAAGCACTTACCATCAACACAGAAATTGGCGACAGAAACTTAGAAGCGACATGCTACGGAAACCTAGGAATTGTGTTTGGTTCACTCGGAGAATATGCCAAGGCTGAAGAATATCTTCATAAAGCACTTACCATTTTGACAGAAATTGGCGACAGAAACGGAGAAGCGAGATGCTACTTAAACCTAGGAAATCTGTTTCGTTCTGTCGGAGAATATGCCAAGGCTGAAGAATATCTTCATAAAGCACTTACCATCAACACACAAATTTGTAACAGACACTTAGAAGCGGCATGCTACGGAAACCTAGGAATTGTGTTTGATTGTATCGAAGAATATGCCAAGGCTGAAGAATATCTTTATAAAGCACTTACTATCAGCACAGAAATTGGCGACAGAGACGGAGAAGCGAAATGCTACGGACACCTAGGAGCTCTGTTTGTACATGTAGGAGAATATGGCAACGCTGAAGAAAATCTTCATAAAGTACTTACCACCAACACAGAAATTGGCGACAAAGACGGAGAAGCGTCTCGCTACCTAAAGCTAGGAAACACATCTCAAGCCTTATCGGATCTCTGGTCAAGCATTCAAATTTACGAAAAAATGCTTACTTCTCTAGGAAGCAAAGATAGCCACAATATATCATTTTTTGACAAGAACGCGTCTCCCTATCGGCTGTTTTGTTCATTGAGTTGTTTTTGTGGGAAACCCTATGAAGCTTTACACGCTGCTGAACTTGGACGGGCCAGAGCTCTAGCAGAACTTATGTCAAATCGCTACTCCATTAAAAAAGAAATATCCATCAACCCACTATCGTTTGTTGGCATCGCGGAAGTAATTAAGAAAAATGGCAACAGCACCTGCCTCTACATCTCCTATGACTACGATGACAATATATTTTTGTGGGTTTTGAAACAAAACAAACCGGTAGCTTTCCGAAGAACGAAACTTTGTGAAAGCTATGTTAGCAAGCATGGCAAAATCTCTGTGTATGACCTGTTTGGAAACGAAAGCTTATTAAGAAAATTTCACGTTTTACCTCAAGAGCAATGCGAAGACCGATCACTCTTCTCTTCATTCGCCAACCAACTTACAAACGAATCAAATCTGGAAGATAGTCTCTCAACCTTGCGTCCTCTTTTAGATGAGGGAGAAGTATACACGGACCCTGAACCGCCAACACTTTTTCAGGTTTACAACATGTTGATTGCTCCCGTGAGTGACTTGCTAGAAGGATCTGAAATCATTGTTGTTCCTGATCGCTGCTTCTTCCAAGTTCCGTTTGCAGCATTACACGATGAAAGTGGCCGCTATTTATCAGATTCTTTCAGGATACGAATTGTCCCTTCTTTGACGACTCTCAAGCTCATTCTGGACAGTCCAGCCGACTCTCACAGCGAAACTGGTGCATTGATTGTGGGTGAGCCAAGAGTGACGGATGTGTATTTCAAGGGAGTGTTAAGGTATCTCTGTCCATTGCCTGGCGCGAAAGGGGAAGCAGAGATGATTGCGAGACTACTACCTGAATCTCACCTTTTAATAGGAGAGCAAGCAACAAAGCAGGCGGTTCTTCAGAGAATACCCTCAGTGAGCCTCGTACATTTCGCTGCTCATGGTGATGCCGAAAGAGGAGAAATTGCTCTTACCCCCGCTGACTCCACAGTGGAGTTTCCACACGAAGCAGACTACTTACTGTCAATGACCGACATTTCACAAGTTAGACTGTCAGCCAAACTGGTGGTCCTTAGTTGTTGCCATACCGCACGTGGACAGATCAAAACAGAGGGCGTTGTTGGAATCGCTCGAGCATTCTTAGGATCGGGTGCACGCTCAGTGTTGGTGGCATTGTGGGCCTTACAAGACAGAGCAACAGAGGAGTTCATGGGAAGATTCTACGAAAACCTTGTCCAAGGGAAAAGTGCAAGCGGAAGTCTTCACCGGGCCATGAAGTGGATGCGAAATAACGGTTTCTCAGAAGTGAGGCAGTGGGCACCTTTCATGCTGATTGGGGATGACGTGTCATTTCACTTTGGTGAAGAAAAGTGAAGGTAATTGTTTCCTGACAATTAGATCCATAGGAAATCTGTCAGGTCTTTTTGTATTACAGTTTTATCAACTTGGGTGCATTTGGTACTTTTAAGTACCAAATAGAAAGCAGTATTTACCCTTAAAAGCCACATTATTGACTACATCTGAAGTTAGCTTTTACTATGACTGAGGTAAAATATCAATTAACCGCTTTTTAACATTCGACCACACCTCTGTACTTATCAGTCAACCCGTGCATATGCGGGACTTTGCATTTGAAAAAAAAAAAAAAAACACTAAGCCCCGATTCCCTACAACAACACAGAATGATTTAATTCTTTTCTCTCTTTTCTGATATATGAGGCACAAATAATTCAATATTCTTTTATTTGCTACGGTTCAATATGATCGTGAGGTTTTGCTGACAAACTTTTTTCTTTCTGAATATAATAGGAAGAGAATTCCAGTTATGAATCCGAACCAAACAGCCCAGGGAAGGTTTTTGTTTGATATAAAGATAATCGGATCAAAAATATTATGGCGGAGATCTAGATCTCAGAATTGATCGAAAACACTGCAAAGTACAAATTATGGACTGTGTATGAGTCTTGACCGTAGCTAGAGGGCTTTTCGCTGACACTGACTGAATTACAGAAGTACACTGGTTCTAAACTTGGACCAAAGAGGGAAGACCGAGATTCCATAGGTCATCAAGGCAAGAAGTTTCAAACCTATTTTAGCTGTGCACCCTACATTTCATTTCTGATGCCAATTGATTGGAAAGTTCTAGCGGTGAGATAAACTCAAATAAGTAAACCTCTTCCGCCACGATAAAGCCGGAGGATCCCTCCTCCATGTAAAATGAACCTAAATGCCACTTAGCCCAGCTGGAGTCTTTTGTGTTGAGTAGATGTGTTTTATTAATTTTTATGTTTCTTATACATTACTGTTGCAGGTATTACACTAACGACACACCATGGAATAACGAAACAGCCCTTCCGCAGAATTCCAATGAGGTAGTCCCTGGCGGATAATGTAAAGGATCAATCTCTGCAGCATACGAACATTGATTAAAAGAATTACTGTGAAAGAGAACTGACTTGCTTGGCCCAGCGGTTTATCTTTGCCGGCTTAATTATTTTTCCCACTAATCTTATTTTGTGTGTGTGTGTAGGTACCTTGAGTACTCTAATCTCTAAAATGTCTTGAAAAGCTCAAATCACCAGCTTTGTACATGTAGAAGTGTACATCGGTAGCTCGGACAATGATAAAACTGTAATTGTGACACGAATAACGCTAGGATTAGCTAATTTCCCTGTGTTTTTAGGTAATCTGCAAAAAAAACCTACTTCCTTAATTAGTCCCTAAGGCTACAAATAAAAAATACTTTTTAGGTAAACGAGCTTTTTATTATCGCAAATTAAAGTTTGATTACAATGCAAACAACATTGCAAGGTTTAAAGTTTAGTAGAATTGTATATATTTTAGAGCCAATCTTTTTGTGAACATAGAAGCAGTAGTTTTGCAACCTTGCATTATGAAATAAGGTTTGACGACTCAATTAAGTCAAATAAAAGCCTAGCGAAACCAACTTGTCCTAACTCCAAAACTAGCCCAGTTGTAAACTTAAGGTTATTTCATTGTATAATGTTCATGCCTGAGCATAGGTTAGTATGTTAGTATAGAAGACCAGTATTTGCTTTGAGTATGATGCAAAGATTTGGTGGTCCAGTTTTCAGTAGTGCTTTGAGTACGAAAACTAATTTTAGTAGTTCGAACAGCATGTTGCGTATCCGAGAAGGTCGCACATGGAGGTTTGATTGTAATCTGTAAATAATCTCACCAAGTTTCTTAAAATAAAGCGTATTGACATAGCAAATTCGTGTTTATCCTTAATTATCTATTTTCTCTTTAACAAAAAATATTTCCTACAATATCGGAGAGATCTAGAATCCATTCAGGTCAAACGGCAACGTCAATTTTTACGTGAACAAGGCATCAGTCTTAAAAAATAAATAACTAAAATTGTAATCTGTAATTTGTTTTCCCCCGGAGCACTTAGAAGTTATTAAGAACTCGCTTAAACGAGTCCGTGCGTTACTTGCGGATCGAATTGGAATTTGGAAAGGTTGGTTTTTGGAGAGAGGGGAAAACAAGAGCACCCTAAGAAAAACCTATCGGCAAGGAAGAGAACCAACAACAAACCTATCCTTTCATATACCTGAAGCATGAAAAAGGTACCCCTTTCGGTCGGAGCCCCCCCATAAAGGCCATTATAGGGAGTAACCCCGCCCCCTGCGGGGGGAAGGGAGGCAAGAGCCCTCACCACTGCGCCACCCTTGCGCAGTTTTCGTCAGAAGCCGATTCAGTTGTTGTATCTACACAAAAAAGTTAGTAGTTTCATGTCGATCAGTCTAATCCGTAACAATTATTTTGCAAAGTTTGTACCTGTTCATTTCCTAATTCAAGAAATCGAAAATGTCACCTTGGGTCTAATGTTTGTCGTTTGCCGTGAACGCGACTCTAAATCGCTCGATTTTCCTTTCAACGACTGGAATCCATAAATTTGGTCTCACAAAGGTTACTGCCACGATCACTCCCGTCGATTCGGAGTCGTAGAATTACGTTGACGACAAAGTCGGAACATCAGGTTCAAGTATTACAATTACTCAAGTTAGGAAATCAACAGATAAAAACTGAGAAAATTAAATTATCCTTATGGATAAACCTGCCATGAATGTCTTTATTTTGGGGTGGTAAAGATGAAGAAAGAGAAAGCTTAGCAACATGTATAAAAATGGCGTTAACTGTAAACGTGATTCCAAATCTCTAGACGCCTAGCCTGCGTTCGCATCGAGGTTCTCCAACGAACCAATGGGGCAGGAATGGTAACAATTCTTTTCGGTCCGTTTTACCATCCCTGCTTTACTTCCAAAATCCCTAGCTGATCCTTTTTTTTTAACTACCGTTCATCCTTTGCACAGATACCAGGAAATAAATTTAAGACTTTTCCAGACTTTTTTCCAAAACAATAATCTCTTTTTCCAGACTCGTCCAGATTATAAAATAGGTCAGTGATCAATAGAGACCTTAAAAAAACGCAGGAACAAAGATTTTTTCATGATAGGCTGCAAACATACGGGCGAAATTAAATAAGATTTGACCAAAACGAAAACATGTCACTTATAAAGCACTATTTGTTGTAGCTTTGAGAAAAACTCAATGCAAGATTTTTTGACTATTTTTTCAGACTTTATCTCCATTTTCGAGACTTTTCTCAGGTCTGGAAAATTGCTGAAAATTGATGCTCTGTACGATCCCTGAGTTTTGTACAATGTATTTCACTCCATAACTTGCACGAGTACACCACCGTACAGAGAGCTACTTCGGGTCCCATCGGGGATGGATTTTGATTTTCGTCACTATCCAGATCTTGGTAGTACTTCTGATTGGTTGCAGCAAATTTTTAACCAATCAGAATTACTACCCAGATCTGGGTAGTGACGCGTCATCAGTATGGGATTCTGCGCTCGTTTCTCAGACGTCACTTCGCGGGCAAACCAGTGGTGGCGTCGCCATTAACGAGTGGAAATGCCATGACATTTGATGCGCGTATCATGGCAGAAAGGCTCTACGTACGCGTGACAGAAATTAAAGTAAGATGATTATTGGCCTCAACAAAGTGCACAAAACCTTTTAGCCAGGCGGGAATGAGGGAAGCTTCATTAGAGATTGAGCTTTTTGCCAGGGTGCCGAAAACTTGAATGAACACTGGCTTACAGGAGCTGTGGCACGAAAGAGAGAGAGCCGCCACCAAAGTGAGTAAAACATAAAATAAAGCTTCGAAACACTAAGATAAGGAATGAAAACACAGCAAATCTCTGACAAAAGAGGCATGGATGGACAAACATGAAGTAGATTGAAACGGATTATAATTGTGGCTTTTCAAAACAGTTTTTCAAAGTTCGTTTTTGTTGTTTGCAACGTTTGATATGCATAATGCTTTGGGGAGATATTTCATTGTTTGATACGAAGCTGTGAACTTGTCATTTTCAGGGAAAATCCTGGCTATAACGTAATTTGTACGAACTCACGAAAAGAACTCAGGAGAAACTGTTCGCCGATTGGGCACAATAATACAAAGCATTTTTTGTACCCAAGCAGGAGCCAGCATCCGCTTGAATTTTTGGAAATAGTTCGGTGAGAGTCGGTACCAAAATCTCTTAGCTGAGACATGATGGAATAACTAGTAAAACAACATGACTGAATTTCGTTACTTTCTGGATCTGCATGGTATTAAAAATTTCGCGATTTGGGAAAAATCGCGAAAATCGCGAAATTTAACACTCGAGAAATCATTATGTATACCACAGAGGGGGGTGGGGGGGGGGGGCACAAGAGTTGGGGGGGTCTTAAAGGTTTTTCAAGGGAAAAGTGGGGATGGTAAAAATTTCTGAAGGCAGGGAGGGGGGATGCTAATTGATTTTTAGATGCCACTGAAAGATCAAATTATTTGCAACATTGTTGAAAACCACTACACAAGTAAAGTTCCTCATTTTTTAGTTCAGTGAGGCTCGGATGTTTTATTATTAATGCACTAAGCTGCAATGTCTTTTACTTTGTACAGTAACCAGCACTATCGACATAATCATATACATTCCCCAAAAGTAATGATAGCTATATTTCAGGTTAAAACACCGCAGTTTTCAATTGCATTTTTGTCCTCAGTATTGTCAGGCCGTTTTTTACATGAGGAAACTTTCAAAGTTTGATTTTAAGTGACGCGACACGAGGAAACATCTCTTTTTCAAAAACGTAGTGTTCCGCGCGTTTTTGCTTTTTGTTCCTTTAATTGCTTTAGGAACAACCTAGGAACGCACAATAAAGGAACCTTATTTGCACAACAGGAACAATGGTCGGCAAATTTCGGAACAATCTGGTCCGTTAGCAGCAAATTGGAACACAAAGTTCCTTTTCGTTTTAGTCAAAAGGAACAACTGGTTCCTCCTTTATCCTTTCAGGAACAAAAGGTCCTCTTTCAACAGTTCCGATTTCCCTTCATGTTCCTTTCGAAGTGATTGATGTTCCCAATCTAATTTCTCGCTCTACACAGTAAGGAACAAATTGTTCCAATTTACTGGCATATCCACTGCTGTTCGGAACGCCTTGTTCCCTTTCGGTTCAAATTGTTCCTATTCATGCCCAACAGGAACGGAATTGTTCCTAATCGAGGTGGCTTTTTGTTCCTCAAGATGAGTGTTATGTTCCGCTTATAAATGGGAACAGGTTCCGAATTTGTGATAAAGGAGCTAGCGTTCCATTTTGCGCAAAGTGTAAAAAGGAATATAGAACAATAGTTCCTATTTATCGTAGGCTGTCTGAAACTACTGTACATCACCTCCGCTATACAAATTTATCAAAACATATATCCCTCAACAATTAATTTAAGTTCGAGACTTTCCCGCTACTTCTTTAATCTCGTTCGGGCTTGCCCTCGCAAGTTCAGGCTTCTGTCTTTGTTCCTTTTGATTAATTGTGTACCAAATACGGACAAGAAAACAATGGGGCAAGGGCAAGAATGACCAAGTGTGGGCAGAGATGGGCTAACAATTATCTCATTGGCGAATAGGATGATCTCTTGGGGACCCTTTTGCTAGTATAAGTACATGCATACTTTAGAAAGATATCGATTTCAAGCTAATGCTTAAGATGAACAAACGAGGCAAGGATGTGAACTGGTCAAAGTTTGCAAATGCATCGCCTAAACCAAAGAGACTTCACTTAGAAGAGGATGACTGTGATGGTCTTTTTCACTGCCCAGTGCAAATTTGTAACCACGAGGGATTCGCTACGCAAAGAGGCTGTCGAAAACACGTAAAGAACAAACACAGTTGGTACTATTACTTCGACGAGAAGCCAGACAGTGCTCAAATCGAAAAGCTTAATGTCGATGAAACCAGCAAATGTGAAGCCAGTGATCAGAAGATTACACCGCGTAAAAGCAGGACAATTGTCTCTTTTGATCCTAAGAACAAAATTGCCAAGAACTTTTTTTCGTGGCTCACTGGCAGTGGTGGGGGCTGTAAAAGTGATCGACAAGCACAAAGGATCGTTAGCAAGTGCTTGAAGTTTCTCAAATTTTGTTGCGAGGACGAAGAGGAGGTCACATTTGACATTGTGGACTTTAGTTTATGTTCACCTAATCTCCTTTTTAAGTTTGTTGATACGATGCAGGATGATTGGAACCTCGGACACGCCGGACGCATAGGCTACTTGGATGCCATTGCAGAATTGGTGGATTATCGAAAAGTGAATGGAGCATCGGAATCGGTATTGAGGGGACTGACTTCAACAGAAATTTACTTGAAAAAAGTGCGCAAAACCGTTTCCAAAATGATGCGGTTGCAGTGGACCAGTGAGCTCGACATCGATGCCTTAGAAGCCAAAGGGCACTGGGCCACACTAGAAGAACTGTTGGAAGTCGTGGGTCGCTACCTGCCGCGCTACGAGAGCGTGCTGAAATCATGCAAAGAGAAACCTGGTGCTGTTTTGCCAATAGATTTATCTTTTGCTACCAAATTTGTGGCCGTCTATTTATTTATCAAGGTCAAGGGCTCGCGCCCCATGACATATCAGTACTTAACAGTGGAAATGGTGAACAAAGCCAAGACTAACGGTGGATTTGTAGACCAGAAAATGTTCAAAACGGCTGGCAAATATGGCTTCGATTCTCTTTACCTGACTGAGACGAGCATGCAAGTGTTGGATGGCTACATCAACCACATTCGCCCCCTACTCAGACCGACCTGCGACTTTGTATTGGTCACAAGAAATGGAGGGCAGCACCAAAAACTGGGAGGGCTAATGAGTAAACTGGTCTTTGATGCAACGGGAAAGTACGTTCACCCGACTCGCTATCGACAGATAGTGGAGACCGCGAGTTCTAGACAGCTGAGCAGCAGCGCGCAGAGCACAATCTCCGAGGACCAGAAACATAGCTCTGTTGTTGCAAGGGTTCACTATCAGAAGCAGCGATCGCGCGAGGTGGCAAGTAAAGCACATGAATATTTGGAAAGATTGCATGGAGACAAAGGGTCAGAGCTTGAAATAGACGTGCGCTCGAGGCTTTCAGGCGATTCTGCGTCTTCTGAAGATCGAAATGGTAGCAAAACCGATACTTCCTCAAACGACGAGGGAGAAACGATCGCAGAAACACCACCCGAGCGTCTTTCAGGTGTCCCGAGACTAAAGCGGGAAAATGCGTTTATAGTGTCACGTTTCCCGGCGAGAAAAAAGAGTCTGATGTTCACCCCCGAAGAAGACAATTATCTTAAAGCAGGCATTGAGCGATACGGCTACGGTCAATGGAAAGCGATTCTCAGAGATAGCGAATTTCGTTTTCAAAAGGGAAGGACAGCCAACTCACTGCTGAGCCGTGCAGCGCGAAGAGTCGGATCACTTTCTTAGTTACCCTAGCACTTTCTAACTTACCCTAGAACTTTACATTTACGCCACAGTAAAAAGACATCCTTGAAATATAACTACAAAGGCAAGCAACAATATGACTCAGACCATCACAAGCATCGTTTTATTGTTGTATTACACAAAATAACCTAATTTTGACTTGAGAAATAGTTATCTATTTTGTTTGTTTGACGAAATGTTTTGATTCTCTTGCTTTGCTGGCTCGAGGAGGCACCCCTTCGCTTCCTGGAGTCAGTGGTAGTGGCTCGTCGTTGACACCTGGGAGGGGCTGTACTGGACGTTTGCGAGCGCGGCAATGGCGTTATGAAGACGTCTTCGTCACTGCTAATCTCGTTCTCTGAGGTGGTGCCTTGCACTGAGGTGACTGCAAGTGTGCCTGTAATTGAAGGTGCCGCATCCAAGGATTCTTTGTGGGTGGTGCTTCCATCTCTGTGACCATCCGATCTGAAAGATTCGCCCGACTCGTCTTCGGTCGGCAGGACTTGGAAGAGGCTGGTGACAAGAAACCTTTGCTCTTTCTTCAGGAGACCCAGGGTGACGCATGATCGCTTTCGTTGCTCCAGGGCGAAATGGCAACCGGCCGTACCATAGTTCTCGTGAAACTGCCTCAGCTTATCTTGCAAGACCTCGCGATAGGCCTCCATAGACGTCCTTCTCTCCTGATTCATGTCTGACATCTCTAGGGTCCTGGTCAGCTTGTGTAGTTCTTGCTCCATTTCTAGTAGCCAGGGTGTTTGGAAGGCGGCAAGTGCTCTTTCTCGCTTTCTCTTCAAGTCTTCTTGGAGAGTCTGCTGCCTGAAGGCTGTCAGATCATTTTCAATTTGTGTAGGCATGGGTTCCGATGTATCCCTTGGAAGTAGGGCCACATGTTCGCGTGCGACTCCTTTCGACAAGAGATTTTCCTGTCTGCGTCGGTACACCGCTTCCTCTGCCTGCCTCTGTCTGTCTCGCTCGCTGAGTCGCGCTTGCAACATGGCTGAAACTTGGCGGTGTCGGAGGGACGTCTGAGAGCACTGCTCCATAACTCGTCTCAATGCACTGATGGTCTGGTCATTCTGACTACTCGCGTCCGAATCATCCTCAGTCTCGTCCGTTGCACCCTGCACACTCACTTCGACAGGTGAACCATCACGTTCGTCCAGTACCTCGTCCATGCACAACGCGCGAATCTGTTCCTTGTCTGTCGCTGCCAATACTCCGTCATCTGCGCTTTCCTCATCACTTAGCTCGTCCTCTGAATCTGATGTCATGCATGTCCTGGCTTGCGCTGCAGCCCACACGATGCACTCCATCGGATGTCTTCGCAGCCATGCCGTGGCGCTTTTCTTGGGAGCCGGGAGACTTTTGAAGCTGTAGTTTCGAAGTCTACGATCCATCGCGGGCTGGTCTTCAGGTTTGAACTGCAATTTGGTTTGTGCTGTCAAGAGCATGGGGCAGCGATTGATGAAGGACTTTGCTGTTTGATACTTCACATCGCATGCGGTGTAGCCTCCCTGGGTCAAGATCTTCCAATCGTCAATGTCCATAGTTGACGTGGAAGCCTCGTCAATAAAGATCACTTCGGTGGATTTCGAGATCATGGCCTTGTTGAATACCCTCTGCTTGGTGATTGTTGCAATATTTGTGTGGTGCACGATCCCGAGAATGGGATGGAAAAGGCTCGTTTTGCCACTGTTTGCATCACCAATGAGACAGGGAACTTTATCCTTGTGGCATTTCTTGTTGAAGTTGAGCAGCTTGAGGAAATCCTCGCAAAATTCACGTATTTGCGCTTGTGAGAGGCTGTTCTCCAAAATCTCCTTGAAGTATTTTGGGTCGGGCTCTTTGTCTGGATCGTACCTGGTAAACGCCCGCGGTGAAATGACGCCCATCTTCTCATCTGCAATAGGGTTATTAACGAAGCGCCTTTCTTTGATGGACCAGCAGTGTCCACCATCTACCTCGATGAGATTGTAGTCGATGGAGATCGGACGTATCACCTCGCAGTCTGGGTCGGAAAGGATGTCGATTATCTTTCTCATGTCCTTTAGCAGTCGTGCTTTAAAGAACTCGTTCGCTGCAAGGCTATTGATGAAAGTGTACTTGGCCGATGGAACTTTCTTGTACATTTTTCCGCGAAAGAGGGCGTACTCCATCTTTTTCATTGCCAGTCCTATGTCGTTCACGAGCACAGTCAGTTTATCCGAAAGTCGTGTTTCTTCATCTCCACTCTGTGGATTGTCCGCGTGAAAGCCAAACATATCGATCTGCAACTTTGCATCTTGAAGTTTGGTGATTGAACGTTTCAAAGTAGACCCGAAGCACGAATTTGTGAGCCAAACTCTAGCCACCTTCTCTGTCCCACAGTCTTGTGTGTCCATAAAATCGTCTTCGCTCAGCAAGCTGTCCATTTCATTCCGGAAGCAATTTCCGTACGAAGCGTTCACTAGTTCCTGGATCATTTGGTTTTTATGATCTTTCAATACCCTGAACAGTTCTTTCATAGCCGCCGATTCTTTTCCTTCATAACAGGGCACCTGAGAACAGAACAGAACAGTGGCACTGTTAAAAAACTTGAGTCTGCTTATTTTGTATTTTTGAATGTGTGTAAATATTGAATAATGACTACGAATTTTCCAACTTTATCATGAGATGGATATCCCTTTTCTCAAGATGTTTTCTCCGTGTATGTTGTTACGTTGGTTTTCAAATGGTTTTTAGTGATAAGTTATTAAAAACGGACAGAAAAAAAGCTCAAGTCTCAAATATGATGGTATAAATTGGTTCATGAAATACACTGAAGAAAAGATGTGTAATTGAACATTTACGATTAATACCTGTTGTGCCACAGTCTCCACGTCGCATTCCAAGAGCGCTCGGTGGATTACAAGGGGGTTGGCCGGGGCACCATTTGGCGTCGTTAAGGCTATCCAGTAATTGATGCATGGGCATAACTTTTCATTGACGATGGTCGGATAATCAGTAATCCAGTTTTGACTGGCCGTACTTGCAACTTGACTTGATGTCAATGTTTCATCGTTGCTTTCCTCGCTTTCGTACCCTTCCAAAGTTGCTGCTTTTTTTCCTCGGCTTTTTTTGGGGCCTTGCGCACTGATTGCTCCAAAGAAAAATGCTACATTTCTCACCCCTGTGAAAGAGATATAAACATCGTTCTTAAGCAAAAAGAACTTCTATAATCGCAAAAAGCAACATAGTACATTGAAAAGAGAAGATTCTTACCACAAATGGCCTTATCACAAGCGTCTCTAGTTCTACAGACGTCATTCCAGGCTTTCTGTAGTCCTCCTTCGTCGATTTTGCATACGCATTGCGCTTTTACAATACTACACTTTCCAACGATTATCGGGCTCACAAAGCATAATGCTGCACTTTGTATGGCCTTGCTGTTTAACTGACGACAAGGATACTTCGTCTTGTTCATGTTGGGAATGATTTCTGTCCAGAACAGGCTCCGGTCTTATACGAAATCAATTTGTGATAGTCACGAGGAATAAATTTCAAAGTCAATGGAAACATACAGAAGTGTTTAATTGGGGGTTCGCAGTTGTAACCTTCTTAATCAAGTTCCAGTGTTGCCACTACCCCAAGGGATATACAAGTAGAGTATGAAAGGATTTGATAACAAATTGACATGTCCATGCTACATTAGTGCGGATCATTTTCCGGTGTCGCTTTCTGATCGCAACAAAGAAGCCTAATTACTGCAGAAAAGGGTTTGAAGTATCCAAGGTCAAGTTTAAGCTTGTTTTTCATAGCTGTGAAGTATATCACAATGGGAAACACAAACTATTGAACCAAGTGGTGATGATGTTGTTTAGTAGCCTCCATGAGACATTGGTTCCATTATTTTCCCGTGATAATGGGTAGCAATTAGCAGCCGATGACTTTTGAAGCGGGCCAAGTTGAATTTCATATTTATTTCAACTTGTTTATTGATGTCATTGAGCATCAATTCAAGAAACAAATGCATTGATTGCTTTGTGCGAAATTTGTTAATTGTGCTATTTCATGAGAAAAAGGTTGACAATGACAATTTGTTCACTTATGTAAATCGCTAAATGGAGGGTTGTTTTGTCCGCAAATGCCATTAAATCTGCCTTATGTACCTGTTTTGGGGTGCAGCAAGAACGTCTTATACTCTCTGACAATGCGCTAGTTCACCAACTGAATTTTAACTTTGAAGTGATAGATAAATGTTGTTTACATTTTTATACATCTGCTCTGTAAAAGAACCGTTTTAACCCTGCCTTTCCTAAGGGGGACCAGCATTGATTTGAATTCTCTTCATCATTTTAACACAATCTGAAGGAGACAGGTTATGAGAATTAAGAAAACAATCGACGAGGATATGTGGTCTTCATATAACATCTTAATTACACTTCCAAACTGTCAAAAAAGAAATGAGCTTTTCAATCTTAAGAGTGATAGGGTTAAGTCAAGTTGTTATAGAACATTTATACGCAAAATCCGTGAAATCCACTCGTAGCACAGATTTTTTGGCTGATCTTTGAACTTCCAGTTCTAAGTTGCAGTTGACTAGTTAATATCTTTTTTCTAAAATACGGCGGATTCGACGGATCTCGCGGATATCGATGAAGAATAGACATGATGTTAAAATACTTCCTTTTTAAACTGTAAGTTTCTAATACATGATATATTAACATATTCTTCTGTTCAATAGTTAAAGTTTGAAAAAATGAGTATTAAATGACACAAGGTTTTGTAAAATCCGGGAAATCCACCCTAACCAAAAATTTCTTGCAATCTTTTTTATCTGCTTTGAACTTCCAGTTTAAAGTTGCAGCTGACCGGCTGATATCTTTTTCTAAAATACGGCGGATTCGACGGATTTCACAGATATTGATTAAGAATAGACATGATTTTAAAATACTTCTTTTTTTTTAACTGTAAGTATCTAATACATAATATATTGACATATTCTTCTCTTCAATAGTTAATATTTTAAAAAAGGAGTATGAAACGACACAAGTTTCCGTCAAATCCGTGTAATCCACCCTCACACAATTATTCTTGCTGGCCTTGAACTGATCTGGCAACAATTTCCGCACAATCCGTGATATCCACCGCAACCACAATTTTCTTAGTCGCTTTAAACTTCCAGTTTAAAGTTGTGGCTAGCATCTTTTTCTAACGTTCGGCGGATTTTACAAATTTCAGGGATGTTTAGAATATAAATGACTTAACACTTCCTTTCTTGATTCAAAGTATCTTATATGTATCATATCCATGTATTCTCTTTGTAGAGGTATGCTGCTCGGCAGAAATGCTTTTTCTCTAAATTGGGCGGCATTGACGGATTTGTCTGTTTTCTAAAAGTTCCCTTTAGAATAGGGGAGGTTTTGTCAAGAGAGAATGTTTTGGACCTTTTTTCTTCTTTTCCGAGTTTCAAGGATATCGATCACATTAATCACCTTATATTCAACAAGTACACTCTAAGAAAAGTAAATGCACTGTAAAGTATTTGGCCCATCATCTGTGTCCAAAAAGATCGCTCTCTAAACAGGTTGACAACGCTCAACGTGAGATTTAAAATTCAAAAATTCAGAGGGAACAGAAATTTGGGAAACGATCATTATCTCCTTTCCTTTTATCCAGCTTTTCTAACGTCACGGATTGTTTCATTGTCATCAATATCGTTATCATCATCATCATCATCATCATCATTATCATCAAAGTTAACCCACCTTTCTCTCTATCAGTGCTTTTAAAGTTCTGATTAAGTCCCCAGGTTCTATGTACGCAAAGATTTAAATCAACTTTCGCAACTTAGAAGGAGTGAAATGATCAGTAACAAGACGCTACGGAGCGTACACTTCGGCGTCGTGGTTGTGGACTAATTAATTGTAAATGCGGAGGAATAGTAAGAAATCAAATATAGTAAGAGTAAGGGGTTAACTTGTGAAATTATGGGATTTCTCAGGATATTCTGAAAAGAGCAGCATCCAAGAGGCCTACTTGCCAAAAACTAGCATTTCGGGACAAATTGTCTTCGAGATATTAGTCCAGTTATGCTCTGATGACTCCATACAAATCTTTCTAAAAAAACAATTCTCTATTTTTCTTAGTCACATCAGGCTTCAAAAACAGCATAGCAGTCTCATGTACTGATTAAAGATATGTAAGGCATGCGTAAGGAGTCAATTACGTTGCGCATGGAATTGGCTAGAACTCAAAGTCACGAGTTCGAATGTTTTGAGGATAATTATTCACTGACTATCAGCACGCAGGGATGTCGGATTAACACAAGGAAGTTTGACACCAAAGGAACATAGCCTTTACAGAGCTTTAAAACACAGCATCCGCCAACACAAACTTGACTTGAACTTTGAGTAAAACTAAACAGCCTCTACCAATAATAACAAACTCTCACTTGAACTTCAGATATCTTACGGCTTCCGCGAACTTGTAAACACAGAACCTGAAAATCGACCTTCGTCACACTTGACTAAACACAGCAGTCCAGCTTGTGGGAAAAAACTTAGTTCGTCAAAAGAACTCGCTTGAAACTTGTATACCGTTTGACATAAGGTTCTAGAAAATACTAAACAGGCGAATAGTAGTAGCTTTTCGACAAATTTTATGATTTCAGTCACTGATGCAAATCTGCTGACTCATGCTCAAATGTAAACATGCCCTAATTAATTATTCATGAATAATCCAAAAACGTAGAGAACGTTCGAGAAAGTCACGCAACGCCTGAAAGCAATTTTACTACGTAACACTTAACAAAGACAAAATGTCTTTGTGCAGCATTTTGTAACTTTAAATTCATCATAAAACAGTTCGAAAGGAGGGCTCACTCGTGAAATATTTTTCAGCACTCGAAGAGAAATTTCGTGTCCCTGCGCGGCCACGAAATATCCTCTATCTATTCCTCGAGTAATTAAAGACTAAACTGGAAGTGATCTCAAGATATCACGAAGTAGTCCGGTTTCATTTCGTGAAATAGTTGAAACAAGCCGAAAAGTCACGAACTTGCACGCCCAATCTTGTCCCGAAACTAGTGCACCATTTCATAACTATTTTTCATATCCCAAACTACCCTAGGTCGCAGTAGCGCAATCGGCTAATCCCTCAACTTAGAGTCTCCTCTGATCTGACAGGTCACACCGGTGAGTCGGTTCAAACCCCGGGGAAGCCAAACTAATAATTCTTTCTTCCTCGAAAAAGTTAAAGAATAAATCAAAGAAATCGAAGTGATCTCGAGATGTCTCGAACTAATTCGGCTCTCACTTCGTCAAATAGCCGAATAGAACCGAAAACCTACACACTTTGCTTGCCCAATCTTGTCAAAAAATTTCAACTTTGATACATTCCTGAGCATCGCCAATCCTTTACTTCGCGCTCCGCCGAAGTAATAATTGGTTTGTTGACTCTACAGTTACGCTGCAATCAGAATGACATACTAGACTACAGGTTGTGCACCGTTCTATAATCAGAAGTATACTGATCATATGCAAATTCCCATCAAGCTGGCGGCAAATCTTTAGAAAGCTTCTTTGATTTATATCAAGGATGGAATTGCTTAGGATAAAAAAAATTTCTTACGATTGCGGTGTCATTAAATCATTTTGAACCAGGACTACAATCTCTGAAGAAAGCTTTTCTTCTATTAAGCCGCATTCGGAAGCTGGTTGAGAATATGCTTGTTTGAGTCGAAAGACTAAATAGTCTTCAGTACGGAACCTGAAGCTTTCCGTGGAGAAGGCAAAGTGCCCCTAATCTAAAATTATATTTTCCTTTTGTAAAAACTCATTTTCATAGTTCTTACAATTCCTTGGTAAAAGAAAAATAAACTTGAGCCAAGGTAAATTTTGACTCGATGCATAACAAATATTATCTTCATTCAGTTTTTTTTTCTTTTGATGCAATACTCTAGCTGGTAATTTGGCCTTAATAATTAGTGAATTAAATGTGAACTGTATGTGGACCTTTCTTCAGAGGTAGGCTGACTTGCAATTTCCTTTTCCTTCTGTGCTTAAGTGATCAGGCCATTCAATCGTCGCCCCACAGAGTAGCGAAGAAAGGACAGATGGTAAGCCATCCTGCCTTTACTCAGTTAGAAAAACCACCTGATACTTGGAAAGTAGCAAAATAATTACTAAAAAGTGCACCGGGTTCATTTGTGCATGAACTGAGACGTCTTTTATAACGTTCCGTTATCTCTCTTCTTTAGGCACAAGGAGAAATGAGGACCTTTTGCACGAGGTTCCAACAACACAGTTAACAGTCATAAGAACTGAAGGCTCTAGTGAAGAGCTCTGGGGGTGGAGATTGGTACGACCCGTACCAAGCCGTAATAATTAGGCACTAGAACGAGAGCTTTCTTCCCCCACCCCGCCCGGAAAACTGAGATTATTTTTACTCACATATTATTTTTATCTTTAGCGACAACGAACCGGGGATTGGTGGATTGGAAAAGGGTCAGTTAAACAACAACGACGGCAACAAGAACGTCAAAATCAAAAAATAGTTAAGTAAGCAAAACAACAACTCTGCGCGCGCAAGCTACTTTTTAGTACATTTCCTTGCCGTCACAGCACGACTACGAAATGAAACTTCCTATTGCCACTCAGACGACCAACTTCGAACTTTTCTTTCTTTGTATAAACTTGATAGGGCTGTAAAACTGACCTAAACTCCAGAAAAGGTAGCCTATATTTAAAAAGCGAGGTTAAAAAACGCGATAAAACTTAAAAGCGAATAACCTTGATCAGCGACAGGACAGTTTAGTCCCATCAGCTCTTGCTCATTTAATGCACGTTTCGTATTTAACTATTTAAATTATCCGTTATAAATATAACGTAGGTCAACGCTGGCTAGCTGGCTGTCTGTCTAGCAACAACCACCCCGTCACTCTCGTGTAATTAACTGAAGTATTTCCAGACAAAGGGGGAGTGTATGTGTATTGGTGTAAAAAGCAAGACTTCAGTTAAGATGTGCTCTGGACCCTTGTTTCCCTCTTCGTCAAAGTTGCTGCTGCACAACTCGAAAAGGTTGTCTCTGGGCGCGGCGTTTAATGGAAGAAGTTCCATAGTAAAGCTTCTATTTTTCTTTACATAAACAGCCCACCTTAAAAGAGAAGGCAAAATAAATATGAAATCAAAACGGAAACGTACCCTCACAAATGGCCAATGACCCTTATGCATGTTTACGTCAGACGAGCAAATTTCACCACCAAGCCTCGTTTTGAAGTTGAAAAGTTGCTACTTTTTGGATAAATAAATTCCCAAGGCAGAACAGTTGAAAAAAATACCGTAAAATTCCGAAAATAAACCTTGGGGCTATAGAGAATACTTCATGGAAAGTGCTGGCGTACGGTATTTACGCACGAGTTGTTGACGTATCAGAAATCGAACGAGTGAGCGCAGCGAACGAGTAAGATTTCTGATACAAAAACAACGAGTGGGTAAATACCGTACAAAGCACTTTCCATGTGGTATTGTGTTTATTATAAACATACTGAGACATTCATCATTTTGGCGGCCTTTTTATTTTAAATATTTCAAAAATGCTGAAATTTGCCGCTACACACTTACCGCAAAATGACAACGAAAACGAAGTATCAGCTTTTTAGTAAAAACGTTTGTTAAAAACATAACTGACGGTAAGGATATGAGGTAATCCAAGAACTATAAGGAATCTTAACTGTTTGTTCTCAATGCACAATTGAAAATGTGTGAATTTAAGTAAAATGGCCGGTTTCAATATAAGCTTAAGCTTAAATGAAAGGCAAAGTAGCTCCGATAAAAAGCACAACAAAAGCTTACGTCTCGTTCTGTTTTCCCTTTCCGCTGTTGTTTCGCCTGCTCTCTACCGTTTTCTTTATCGACAGTGAAACAAACGAAACTATTCCGCTCCATTTCCGAAATGTTTTTCACTTTTTTAGCGAGAAAAACTCTTTGAGTAAAACTTTTCCCGTTTAATGTGTGCGAAGCGACGCTGCAAGCTGCAATAAAAGGCGGGAATTTTGGCGCGAAACTCTCACACCTCTGTGGCTTCTGATTGGACGTATCATTTTTCTCACACGTGAAAAAACATCGTTCGCGATTCTGATTGGACGTATCATTTTTTTCACGTGTGAAAACCATCGTTCGCTCCTCTGATTGGCTAGAACTAGTTTGCGTACGAAAATTTACGACATAGCTCTTTGGTGAGTATTTCTCAGTATGTATATAATAATATATTTTTCAAAGGCCCTTAATGACGGGCTTATATTCAGAGGGGCTTATCTACGGAGGGAAAATTACGTTTCAAAATCGATTGGGCTAGCCTTTTAGTTAGAAGGAAATTTACCGTTTTTGCTTTGTTTTAGGGCAATTTCCAATTACAAGCCCCCCCCCCCCCCCCCCGGGGGAAGGGGCTTATATTCGGAGGGGCGATTTAACGGAGGGTTTATTGTGTTACGAGTTTGGGGGGGGGGGGAGGCTTATTTTCGGAATTTTACGGTATTGACACCCAAAGAGTGCAAATGCGAAGAGTTTTGCTTACAAACTTGGTGGTGAATTTGCTCATTTAACGTAATCATACATAAGGGTCATTATCCAAGTTGTCCAAAGCCTCAGTTTCAAAGCGAGGCTAAGTGCAAAGCCATTGATACGCACTCTCGTGCAAATAAAACTCATTTTCACAAGAAAGGTTTTGCACTGAGCCCCGTTTTGAAAGGGAAACGTTTTGGAAATCAGAGATGGTCTATTGCCAAAATGCAGGCCCTTTTTGCGTTTTTACTTTGTCTTATTAGAGACCTTACAAGATCGAGGTTCGGCCATCTTACCACAAACGGCAAACCGCGGTTTGCAGTTAGCGGTTTCACTTTAGCCGTCTGCCCACACTGTGTGAAATGAGTTGTGTCATGGTCCCGATATTAGTCGATACGAACCCGTATTCTTGAGAAAAACGGAAGTATGGAGAGGTATCGGGTTCCGGACACGCAGCGTATACAGTGAGTATCAGGACCCGTATTTTTCCTGAATCGAACTTTTTCCGCGGCATGGAATATCCGATATCCGGACACGTCATTGAAACGCGGCGTGTCAAGACCTGTAAACGTCCTTATTTTTCTAGATTTGCCGAGAATCAGGGAGTGCCGTTGGCGAACGTTACAATTTTTGCCTTTCATTTTCACTAAAATTCCACGCTACGGATTGTGTTATGCTAATTTATACTCCAAACGTTCACGACACGTGAAGATTCTATTCCGTAGAATGCGATGAAATTCCACGATACGTGAAGTTTCGAGTGTTTTCACTTCCCCGAAATTCCATGGTACGTGAAATACCAGGGACTCAAACACCACTGGAATTCCACGGTTCATGAAATTACCGATGTTGAAATCGTGGCAAAACTCCCTGATACGCGAAAATTGCAACAGGTTTGTTGTACTAAATTCGACGATACTTTCAATTTCCATGCATGATATCGAAAAAACTGATACCGCCTTTTCACTCCATTGATACCTCACGATATGTTTCCTGGTCAGCATTGCACTTCATTGCATTTCAGGGACTTATTTGTGGGGTTGCAGTATTATACTGAAAATGATTTTTAACAGTTCCGACCATTCTCCCATTTTTATCACCGCCCCAGTCTTATTCACTTTAACTAACTGCCCAACGCAAGAGGGAAAAACACAGGTTTTAAATCGCGTAACATCATTTATTTTAAAGTTCAAATACAGGAACAAAGTTTGATAATCCTGACAGGAAAACGTGCAAAGTTGAATTGTGTCAGTTGATAAACCTAACTCTAAAAAGTGTTCGAACATGTTGACAATTCATTCAAAGAAATATACAAGGTACAATTGCAAAGTTGATTGAAATATTCAGAATGAGTGATTTCAAAACATTTCAATTTTTTCTAAAACAAGTTTTGCAAAAATTAAAACAGAATTCAAAGTGAAGATATTAAATTTAATCAAACAATGGCAACAACTTGAGAGTAATCCATCCATTCTCCATCCTATGTCCATCATCACTGCCACTCCTTACAGTAAAGGAGAATGTGGGGAGGGAGGCTGCAGTGGAGGAGGATGTACTGGTGTGACAACTAACTCCACTGCTAATCAACGACAATGGCCATGCATGTGAACTAAAGGGTGCTTGGCTTGTAGGTGGATCTCCTTAAACTCTGGGGTTTGAAAGAATTAATCAAGGAGCTGGCATCTAGCTGCTGCAGGGTCTCCTTAACCATCTGTTCGCACCTTCATCTGTTTTACTAAAATCTGCAAAGCACAGTCACTGAAAAAAGTGAGCAATAACCACAAATTAGTGCCCAAAATAGTGGTTAAGGTAGTTTATTTTTGTACATGTGTATGAACCTCTTTACTACCCATGCTTATAATAACATCATCAACCACAACAATAATAATGATAATAATAATGTGATGTTAAGGATAATAAGACTTTCAAATTTCTTTCGGATTTCTGTATATAAACAGAAATGAAACTGGATCACAATCGCCTTGACATCGTGTGTGTGGACCAACAGAACAAAAATTGCCTCATCACTGATATTGCATGTCCTTGTGACAAAAGGGTGGACATCGAACAAGAGATCAACAACAAATATAGTCAACAAGACTTAGTATCTTCATCTGGCATGAAGATACTACTTGTGGAAGATGCAGGTGTAAAAGTTGCCCCTTTTGTTTTGGAGCACTGGGTACTATTCTGAAGACCTGGAGGTTTAACTGAAAAAACATAAATAATTCTGGGATTGAGTTGGCACTGCACTTCAAAGAACAGTCTTGCTGAGATCAGCAAGAATCCTCCAAAGTGTCCTTGAAGTTTAATGTAGCTTGTTGCCACCCAATAAATTCAATGGGTTTGAAATTTCTGGCATTGACATACCTGCTCTGAAGCATGCACAAAAATAAATTGGGAATTGAAGGAAAAAGACAGGTGATTGTCCTCAATAACATTATTATTATCAGCAGCCGAATAAAACGGCGGGGCTAAAGTGCAGGTCACAGGTCACAGGTCAGGCCACAGGTCAGGTCACAGGTCAGATCACAGGTCACACACAAAAACACACGCAAAACTGTTCTTGATTGACATTTTATTATACAAAAATAGAACAAGCCAAGGAACCTCAATTATATTTTTTCTGTTCTGAACTTTACCAAATCCCACACATGAGAAAATATATTCATGTTGATCACGCAAGGAGGACTTGCGTTACAGCGTAACCAAAGTTGGTAACGAAATCACAAAGGTACGCAAAATCACGTGATTTGTTAGAAAAAACGAATCTCAGAACGAAGGGTTGTTGCGTTAAGAATATTATGACGTGTTTGTGGATGTTTTAAAAAGCATTCGACGGGAAAACGGAAGAAAAACTTAAGGACAGTCTAAAACTTATTTGACCACTGAAATACGGCAACTTTCTTCAGACTTTTCTCGTCCTAAACTCTTGTTGCCACTAGATCGGTCTTCCACCTCTTTTGAAGATGGCGGCCTGTTGCACGCGCTTCGTACCAGTCACAAAATACTGCTATGTTAAAGTGTAGTGGGCTAAGAACTTCAGACACTGCTATTTGGGCCTCTCAAATAGTTGCTGGACCATATTTCTCGGCTCTTCTCCCAAGAGCTTGCCATTTTCTCACGTTCTGAACTGCACAACAGCTTGAAAAACCTCTGTTGGATTTGCCTCGTGGGCCTTAGGTGGGAGCATTCCGCCATTACAACTTGAATCTTTGACTCTATACACTGCTGATGTATCAAAGGATTACAGTGCTGCATTTCAATGACTCGCTCGAAGTTATCTTGGCTGCAAGGTTTAATTGGAGATGACATTCTAATAACACGACAACACTTCGTTTTCAGTGAAAAACATGTGATTTGTTTTTCGTACAAAATGATTTTGCACACCTTTGTGATTTCGTTACGAAGTTTGGATATGCCGTATTATCAGCATGAAAATATTATTCCATGTGTGGAATTTAATATTGTTTAAAGGACAAAAATATCATCAAGGTTCCTTGGCTTATTTTATTTTTGTATAGTAAAACGTCAGTCCAGAACAGTTTTGTCCAGTGTCCTATTGTTTTTTGTGTGACCTGTGGCCTGTGACCTGTAACCTGACCTGTAGCCTGTGACGTGACCTGTGGCCTGTGGCCTGTAACCTGTGACCTGACCTGTGACCTGTGACCTGCACTTTAGCCCCGCCGCGAATAAAATAAGGGTACTAGTAGACCTTTTTACCAATACGGTGGCCATATTGAATTAATTCAATTTAAGGAGTATTATAGGATGCCCAGGGGACATGAGCACATTTCGCTTGTATTTTGGAGTGCTTTTCGGGACATTTTTTTCTTAAAGTTTTCTTAGAATAAGATTCTTATGGGAAAAAAGATCCTTGTGCCGTGTTTGGATTTAATCATGATCACCTTTTTTCCGAGAAATATACTGTGAAAGACCATATTTCTAATGCTAAACTAGAAAAAGGCGATCATTATTACATCCAAACAGGGCACAAGAATCTTTTTTCCCATTACAATCTTATTCTAAGAAAACTTTACGAAAAAATGTCCTGAAAAGCACTCCAAAATACAAACTAAATGTGCTCATGCCCCCAGGGCATCCTATAATACTCCTTAAATCGAATTAATTAAACATGGCTGCTGTATCGGTAAAAAGCTCTATTAAAAGCAGTTTACATATACACTGTAGATAAACTATCTTCAGATCATACGTACACAGCTATTTCATACATTATTTTTTCAAAAGGTTAATTTGCACAGTAGTCCAAAATAATATTGTCTATCTTAAATGCACAAAAAATTTTAACTAAAGGTAATTTGGACAAAACCTGGAGCTGCGATACAGTGTTTTTGAAAAAGCAAAGCCGAATTAATGAAGGGTGAAATGAAATGTAATGCTGTATTGGTATAAAATAGATTCTCAATAATTGCAAATCTATTTTGTCAATGCAGTTTTCATAAAACAGCTTGCGTGTTTATAGATCAAGCACTACACCTACTGGAAAACGCGACTGCATGTACCACTCCAATGAAGAGGTCCCAAAACAAAATACCATATTTATTTGATTAAGTGCCTTGCCTGGGTGCTCACTAAAGTTTTGCACCTTGAGAGTGGGTTATTATTCAAGTTGGTCACTTTAATACGTGTATTTGGGCTGGGTGTTTAATGAATTCTCAAAGTTTTCACCAAAAGTAATTTTGTTGGAGATAGAGTAATTTTGTTTGAGTTCCAAAGCAGATTTTTAACTGTTCATTGAAAATTTCTTTAAAATACTGTACTAAGAAAACTTGGTCTCTTAATTTAGTAGAACTTAGTCTTTTTCAATCTAGCTGGTATGGGGTAGGCACTTATGCGAGGTTAGGAGATAATTCATTTTTTTCTGCCTATAAGGTGGAGGGTTATTGGAGGTGGGCAGTTACTTGAGGTTGAGCACTTTTAATTATCAAATAAATAATAAGGTATTCTATTTTCTTTTCAGCACTTGTTGTTACATGTAATTACAAATTCTCAGTAACATTGACTTTTCTTCTATTTTCTCGTACAAACCCCTCAACCCCAGCGTCACTAACCTGCACAATATTGCATAGTGCTCCTAAGATGTTTGCCTATCAATGAAGTTCTCATCACTTAATTACTTTTAACTGTCACTGCTGCCTTAATTTCCCACTGAAATGTAGGATACTGAGTATTTACAAATTAATGTACAGGGGCTGTGCCACCACAGTCTTAGTTCACTTTGTTAACATTAAACAATAAATGGTGTGGGATGAGGTTTTGTGATATCCAGAAATAATCAAGGGAGAGGATTGACTAAATGACATCAGCAGAGCCGAAAGCTGAGGCTGATAACACTTACTGAGACCTTGATTATTCCAAATATCACAAAAACCAATTCTAATAGTTGTTTCATTATGCATTGTTTTCAAGAAAACAAGGACAAACACAGAATTGCATGGAACACAGTTTGACATTCCTCTTAGAAATCATACTTGGTGCACACCAGGGGGTAGAGACAAAGTCAGGCTTATGGCATACGATCCCTATCAAAATTCATGGTTTCAATTTTAAATGCATCATTTAAATCTCTAACCTCGGTACTTGAATTTTATAGCTGAATTCAAAATTTTACACTCTTCCTTTAGAAGAAAACGTTTTTATGCTCGTGTCCCTTAGCTTTTAAACTCAACTCTTCTATTTGACCTTGCTCGCTGTGTATTTTCAACTCGCTTCATCAAATTACATAGTAGAACCATGCAATTTCAAAATGTGGTCATTTTTAGGAAGCCCACCATCGAGATGTGGTCATCTCTAGGTGGTCAGTCAAAACTACAACAAATAAGTCCCGTATGATATATGCCCCTAATATTCTAGAATCAGTACAATATTGTCGGAAATATAGAAAGAACCCTGTAGTATATGTATGACAACCCTTGAAAAACACAATATTTTACACCAACGTACAATGAGGTAATTTGGTTCCCTAATGCAGCTTGGAAGCATCATGTAATATTAATGAAGATGAATTTACAGCCATCCAACCACTACATAGTTCTCATTTATAGGTGTTATCTTTAGTTTAAGGACCCCTGTGGTATTTTATTGCTGTGCATAAGGGAATACCACTTGTTAAGATGTACACTGTCCCATAAGTTGATAGAGGAATTTTTATGACGGTAGACAGGGCCGTAGCCAGAAAATAATAAGGACTGAGGCAATATCCATGGTTGAATTCCCCGCCTAGCTATTCAGGATCTTTATGATGACTACGTTGAAACAAAACACTGCCAGGATCAAACCTTAAATGACTGAGGCAAGTGCCTCGGTTTGCCTCATACTGGCTATGGCCCTGACTGTAGGAAATACAGTGCATCAATGATCTGACTACTGGACCTTAATAACGAGTAGATTTGAATTAGTGTATTTGCTTTAAATTAGAAGCCTGGGAAAGGTTTATGCCAGGGGCGCTGTCAGAAAGGGACACCTTTTTCATGCTTCAGGTATGAAAGGATAGGGATTTCCTGAGTTAAGGTATATGACAGGGTAGACTATGTGTCATTTCGTTCTGTAAAAAGACTAACAGAAGAAATTTGTGACTGTAACTTGAATTGCCAAAAAAATTAACTGGTTTCTGATTCCTTTATATTAAAATGACAGTGCACATAAAACAGTTAACAGGAAAGATGCATGTAAGGGGTTGGACCTCTGGGCGGAGTCTCACAGCGTGTACAAAATTTTATTGTAACAATGTAATGTTACAGTTGAGATTGGAAATTTACTTTAGTCACAAAACGAATCAAACATATAGGAAATGTCACATGCACATCACCTTTGACTGTCAGCAAATGTTATGCAGTTCACTATATTTGCTCCCCTTGCAAATATGGATAATTACGATGCAAATGTGCAAATTTATGATACAGCCAAATGTCTAGAAATTTATTGTTTCCGCTCTTAAGGCAAATACGAGTAAACCACATGCAAAAGTGTTCTTTTGGTATCCTGGAAAAACAAGAGCAAACACCACTGCAAATTAAGGGTTTTGCAATATTTTTGCCTGCATTTGAAGTAAAGTGAAAACTGTCATTTTTGCCAAGGACGTAAATTTGAGTAAATTGGTAGAAATTTTGAAGATTTGCCCATGCTGCAAATATGTATCAAATTTGTATCAAACCATTACATTTACTTCACTTTTGCGTATCAATACCTATCTAGCAAATATATGTATTTGACCACACTTTAGCCGACAGCGCAAATTTAATGCAAATTTGGAGCTCCAAATTTACCACATATTTGCACCTTTCGCAAACATTAGTAAATCCGTTTTTTCGTCCAGTGCACTGAACTTGAAGATCGAATTAGAAAACTTGACTGTTGCTTATGAAAAG
>OZ037779.1:41127995-41150495 GCA_964035525.1 Porites cylindrica | reverse complement strand
GGAGGAAAATGTTTATCCAAAAATACTTATCAAATTGTAAATAATCGTCGGGAACCAAGAACACGAAGTCGAAATAGATACTAATAATAACGCCTTTGTCAGGCGCTGATTTTGTAAGGCTCTGTTTTGGTGATGAGAAGTAGTTTTTTGCTGGCATTTTCGCCAGATACCGATGTTAAAACCACAAATTGTGAGAACTAGAAACAAAGCGTAGAAAGATACGAACGTATACACAGCTAGAGGGGTGAAGAATGGCAGAAGATAAACCGTATGAAAAAGAGTTGCTACAATCCACACCGTCAAAATAACCAGCTTGTATGCTCGCGCAGAAAGTGTTCGGTGCTTCAGCGGCCAATAGATGGCGTAAAATCTCTCAGCTGATATCAAAGCAGCGGTAATGAGTGAGGCTTGCGAGAAAACCGTAACGACAATTTTTAAAAAACTGGTTGGAGTTGTAAGTTCTTGCGATAACCGGTTACGAGTACCAAGAACATAAACAGATGTAGGAAGACACACACCTCCAAGCACCAGATCAGCAAACGCCATATTCAGAACAAGATATAAACTTTTCTTAGTTCGAAGCTTTTTGTTAGATGCAAAGAGTACAATAGTGAGCAAGTTTCCAACGACAATAACAACAGCTTCCGACGCAAGAGCAAAACTCCAAGTGATGGCTTGTGCCTTCGAAACGATTTCCCTGGTAGCTGTAAGGGACGTATTGTGTGAGTTCGTCGTAACTGATATAATCGCCATTGCTTCGTTTTCTACGAACGTTACTTAAAAGAGAAACAATACCAAATGTTGTAGTTTTTTATCGAAGGCTTTATCCATCATATTTGAATAGTGATGTGAAAATGACTTTTCTGTAAATGCAATCTATTTGCTCAGTAATATCATCCACAACAAACAATTTCCGGAAAAAGATTAATTCACACCGGTTTACAATAAGTATCCAAAACTATAACAAAATTACCATCGCCACAAACACAAATTTGTAGCATCAGCCTTAGCTTGTACTATTACATGTTATTTACATTTAGTATACACCACACAAGTAAATAGTGCTTTTAGTTCCCCAGCGCTGATTGGTTTAAGCTCGGGTGATTAACCTGACAAATACTATCCACTACCGAGACATTAAAAACTTGAACTACGCTTTTTTTCTTTGATTACAGGGTTTCGAGGCGAGACGTTTGTGGCCGATCGGTCAACACCTCGAACTCCGGATCTGGAGTCCTTCAAGTCCTTCATTTCGTTCATTTCGTGACATTGTCAGCGTCAATACATTACGCGGCGCGCAAGATTTAAATTTTCCGAGCATTTAACAAAAGTAAATTACTTTTGGCTTTTCTAGTTAATAAGCTTGTGTGGTATATACTAAAACAATTATTCACCTCAGTGTCGGTTGCTAGTGGTGGATATTTACCTCTACTTCGGCCAATAATTGTTAAAAAATTGAAGAAATCAGATTTGTTGTGCAGTAGCTTCCAGCTATGCTGTACTGAGTTTTAATAAGAACGAAACAGCTGTCTACAGCTGTAACCCCACTCTGCTGAGCACTATCGTATGAAATGTTGATGCCTCGAGAAGTTAAGTAATGATCCAGGTAAGGTGGATAGTAATTTCTTTTGTTATGCGGCAACGGTGCTTTTGCCACATAGGAATGTTCTCATTTTTACACAGAGAATGCATAAACCTACATGAAGGCCGTTTACCCAATAAAATGCACTTACACTCCACTTTGAAAGGGTGTTTTTTTGTGTTAAAAGATTTTGACCAATCACAAGAGTTGAAAACAATAGCCAAGAAAAGTTTATAATTTTACATGTTCCCCACATAGGATTTCTTTGTTATTCAAACTGAGACCAGATTTTGTTATATGGAAGATGTTTGGAAAGTAAGGATGAATATATGTACCGCTTTATGAAGTTTTGTTAACTTTTGCTGTTTAAGCCAATCAGACGTAAATACAGACAGTAGAAAAGCTAGCACCTTTTTTGCATTCCAACATGTTCGTTGCCGTTGTTGCTATCGTTCTTATCTGGACCGTTTCTTAATTTTCTACGTAGCAACATCATTGTTTCTTTGTTTGTTATGATGCAAGGAAAGAGGCATGAGTATTCTGATCAGTTCCGAAAACTATTTAGCATAATACATTACATAAAACTTTGTTTTCTTTTTTTGTCCACACGATTTTCTTTCCATATTGTACTTGCACCAAATCTTAACTTGACGTAGAAGATATTCATTTGGCACGTATGAGTTTGCTCAAGCGAAGAGGGTTTGATCAATGAAGTGATTTCAATGCAGCATATCATTATTTGTCGTTCATTTCGGGTTAGGTGAACACATTCTGCAAAATACATGTATATAAAAGAGTAAGAAAAGTCTATTTTTTCACGGACGTAGGAAAACTGCCACAAATTATAACACATCAATAGACAAAAGTATAATGGCAATTGCTAGAAGTCAAAAGCACTATATGTGCTTGAAACACAAGAATAATAACGAAGCAATTAATTAAGGTACTGAATTTAGGATAAATTAGAAAAAATAAAACGAGAATTAACGTAGCATTCAGGGAACAAGTAAGACGCTGAGTTTATAACCCTTTAAGCTCCAAGAGAGATCAGAATCAAATTTCTCCTTGTAATATCACCGCTTTGTTACACAGAGTGGTACCGAAAATTAATGGGTCGATGAATTTGATTGAAATTTTGATAACTTCTTCCTACTAGTTCTATTGAAAATGTATAGGGGGAGCAAATGAAAATTTTGATTTTAATATTTGGGTAAAAAGGTAAAAAAAAAAAAAAAAAACATTTACTCACAGTTTTAGCAGTCAGCCATGTTGAATGGTTTCTTCTCATCTTGGTGTTCTGAATGTTGTGAAGTTCAGTTTGATAGTGTGACCAGCGCTTTTCCAGTCGCACCTGTCTACTCTCTTGACTCGCAAGTCTTTTAATAGGATAAAAGTAGACAAAAGCGGATTTTAACATTCCAGCATTATAAATATACAAAAAAAGCAAAAGGTTTATCACAGTTACACCTCATGTTAAGAATCATCTCCGATCCTTCCTAGAGCCAAAACGATGCAATTAAAATCGATACCCTTGTTCGCAGAATGCAGTCCCTACTGAAGTGTTTCTATCCCTGACTCTTTGGGGCCGAAGTTTTGCTCTTGGCGCTAGTGGATAGCCCCCACCCCACCCCCCGTCCCCGTTGCTTTTTTCAGGGGCTAATATCCGCCTAAGATTTCCATCGGCAACTGAAGATGACGTATTTCTGACCTCGTTTTTATAGAAGACTTGTCTTATAACTATTAAGGAAAGAGTTTTTGCACCGTTGCACCTAAGGTCAAGCTAGAGACCCAGTCTTTTATTAGTTATAGTCCTATCAGTCCAGAAAAAAGAAACATTGGTCTTTCAGTGAAACCCCGCCTTACGGTCACCTCGTTATTACGGCCACTTTTTTTATCCGCCCAGCAAAACGGCCATACATTTTCTTGTAAAAAAAACCCTCATTAATATGGTCACCCGTTAATACGGCCAGTTTGTTTTGGCCCATTGGTAACCGTATTAACGGGGTTCCACTGTACTTGCCAACTTAGTGATAACAGTCTTAGAAGTGGTTATAGGGTAAGTTCGCGGCGGCCATGTTGAAGGAGTAAAATAATAAAATGCTTTCCCTTTGGGATAAAATTTTCATTTTTAAGCAAATATTTTTTATTGTTTACTCCTCCAACATGGCCGCTTCGCACAGACACTGACTTATGTCAGTGGCAATTTAACAGTTCACGGTACTCACTGATGGAACGATTTAGGTTTCTGGGAAACGGCTTACCTACCCCTCCCCTAACCCAACATTTTGCCCCAAGTAAGCCGCAAATGCTAACGTTGAGTTAGGGGAGGAGTAGGAGGACAGTTTCCAACAAACCTAAATTGATCCGTTTTATTACCCAATACTTAGTACCTGTCCTGTATCAGTGACTGTATCCGTGCATCAATAGTGCTGTTGCTTTTGTATGATAACAGGTCAGTGGTTTCTTTTTTCCAGTATTTGTTGAGCGTAGGAAAATTTTCCAGAGAAAAGGAAAAAGGTACCGCCGTCTGAAAACAAACAAAAACTTGAGCGCTTTGCAAATGCTTTTAACAGACAAATTGGGTTATTTTACCTTCGTATATTTCATTTAAAGTCAAGTGCAGAATGAAGATTGTTGCTTAGATATATCTAAGGTGCCTCTCAATTTAGAGTGAAACCAAGCGGAAATCGATATACAGTAAAGTGACCGGCCTCATGATCACCAATGTATTGCGAGGGGAGACAACTAGCATTTACTTCCTAGTAAAAAGTAAGAATCTTCCAAAGTATAATATACCCGTGATAAAGAAAAGAGTACCAACAAAGGGTAATTTAGCTGAGACATTCTAGTAAGAGGCGGGGAATAATTGCGTACGTGCGCACAAGAGTGGTGTTGGCCCGTCTATACCATTAAAGACTGTCGTAAATTGTTAAGGAACACGTCCCTCTTCCCTATGGGAGGAAGCGACTGTACACAGGCTATGGAGGCATACTCCTCTACGTCAAAGGCAATTACAGTATTTCACTGACGAAGATTACAAGGAAGAATTAGACAAGACCCTCAAACTATAAAACAAGGCGTGCCACAGGGTTCTGTTTTAGGACCTGTTCTCTTCCTGCTCTTCACTTTGGCAATCAAGATCTACTGTTGATATTTTCGCAGACGATGCAAGATTAACAGCTACTGCACACTTTTCGGATATTTAGTCGCTGACCCAGTACCTACAGTAAATAAGACCCTTCGCAAAAACTTTTAGGTGTAACTCTTGACTGGAATATGGCTTATGACTCACATATTGACGAACTTTGCTAAAAGAAATATTCAAACACCTACATTAGGTCTCCTTAAGCACGTGATTCCCTTGCTACAAAGGCAAGAAAGATAAACTTACAACGAAGCTATCAAACCTATTTTAATGCACGGGGCATCGTTTGGGACAGCTCCTATGCAAAACGTCGCCATGGGGTTCTCAAGCGTCAGTAACCTGAATTGGCTACTTTTTATTGAGCACTCTTTCAATAAAACAAGCTCTGTAGTTTATAAGAGCTTCGATGATAATTCTAATACCACGATTTACAAAGATGAGTTATAAATCAAGATTCAGACAAACAAAGACAGAGCTCTTTATTTCGATCTAAACTTAGTCTGTCCTAAAAACTCATGGAAAACCGAGGGAGGGCGAACCTTTAGGGACAGAAAAGTTACAAGGTTGATTACAAGTCATTATCTACAATTTCCTGTTTAAAAGTGAGCTGTAAATTATTGTGATCTGTAGTCAATGTTCTTCGGTGCATCACCAGCGTCAAATCGGCAGCCATCTCGTTTCCTTTTAAATTTTCTTGGCTTCGCCTCATTTTCTTCCTTGCGAAACAACATTGATTTAAGGCTTGTTTAAACTCGGGAATTCGTAATGCGTATACGACAGGATTGATTAAGGAGTTGGAAAAATACATAAAAAAAGTTACAAGGAAGATGTTGTCAGACATTTTGTGTTCAAGAAAGTCTGCAAAGTTCCAAACGATTGGAGGCAGCCAAGAAATCAAAGACATAAGAGAAACAAACATCAAAGCCTTTGTTAAGCGCTTGTTTTGTAAGGCTCTGTTGTGCAAATGAGGAAGAGTTTTTTGTTGAAATTTTCTCCAAATACCGATGTTCAGGCCACAGATAGTTAGAACAAAAGACAAGCCGTATAAACATAGCCCAAAAAATAAATCCACTACGCTTACGAAGTGCAGGAGAAAAACTGTAAAAATAGAACCAAGGATACTCAAAATCCACGGCGTCAAAATAACAAGCCTGTACGCTCGCGCAGAAAGTGTGCGGTGCTTCAGCGGCCAATAGATGGCGTAAAATCTCTCAGCAGATATCAAAGCAGCGGTAATATATGAGACTTGCGCAAAAACTACAATAATGATTTTGAGAAAAAACGCAGATCTTTCTATCGTCAACTGGTGTCGAGTCACAATGATAAAAACAGATATAGGAAGACACACACTTCCCAACGCTAGATCAGCAAACGCCATATTTATAACAAGATATAAACTTTTCTTGACGCGAATCTTCTTGGTAAATGCAAAGATAACAATTGTGAGCAAGTTTCCCAAAGTAATGAAAGCAGCTTCCCAAGTAAGAGTACAACTCCAAGCGATGACTTGTGCCTGAGAAAGGGCTTCCTCTGTTTGCAAAGGGGACTCAACGTGTGAATCTGTAGTAGCTGATGTATTTTTCATTTCTTTTTTCGTTTTCACGCTATGTCAACTTATAGTGTCGAAGACCCGAAGCGAAGGGAAACGATATGCCCTCAGAGTTAAATGTTCTCATCATAAAAATTTTGTTTATTTTTCTTCGAAGCTAAAATCCATCATTTTTGACTGCCAGTACTCTAAATGGCTCACGTTTTCCACATAATATACAATTGGCTTATCTGTGCACACAGTCTAAATGGCTCACGTTTTCCACATAATATAAAATTGGCTTATCTGTGCACACAGTCTATTTGCTTAATAATGTCACCCGGAAAACACACCTGTTTCATCCACAGAGAGCTTCACAAAAGCTACAAAAAATTACCGACCATCGTATATATGTAAAGACAAAACGGGCCTAAAGCTGTTAACATTGGAGGAAACACAAATAAGAGCTGGAATCTCTTGACACAGTTGAGATATACAGCAAAAGTACCGTGTGGCACTAAATTTTTGCGGGTTCTAATTTTCAGTTTGCGATTCTTGCGATTTTTCCAGCGATCCGCAAAAATAAGTTCCGGCAAATAGAAATTACCTCAAACATTTTTCCCGCAAAAAATTACTCCAGAGTAAATATTCTCTAACTTGAATTCGCTACACAAAAATACAGTACTAAGAATCATGTCTGTTCAATCACAACTTGTCTCTTTCATCCAGAAACAAAACGGTATACAACGAAATACTGCTTTACTGTTTGAAAATATGTACTTCTATTGCACGTACTCAATAAAAACGAAAATATTATCAATGCTGGTTACTGGGTACTTTCTGAAAATCGCAAAAATTAATTCCCAGCGAGAAAAACCAATCTGTCCTAATCGCAAAAATTAGTTCCCACAAAACACAAAAAATCGCCAATCCGCAAAAATAGACTCCCGCAAAAATTTCGTGCCATTCGGTAAATCAAGAGTGACGTCCTGATAAGAGTTTCGATTCAAAGAAACTTATCGCCCACGAATCAACCTTTTCATTTCAACCAAACCTTAAATGTAAGTTACGTCATGCAGTTTAAACTTAGACAAAGCAGCAAGGAAACAAAAAGAGAAGTCACTTTTAAAAAACCTTCATATAAAAACAAAAAAGAAACGCCTAATTTCTTCAACAAATGTAAATACGGTATACTTTGGAAACTCTCTCCAGATACTCTGAAGTGGTAGAATATTAAATTAGAAGAAACAATGAAGTGGGGAAAAGATCGCAAACGAAAATTCTTATCAGCTGCAATATAAAAAAGCATTTTGGCTTGTTGGTTATATATTTTAGTAGATACGATCTCTTGCGCAATCGCCTCTTGCTAAACTGTATTGACGCGTTCTACCACGAGAACGAAACAGCTGTCTACGGCAGCCGTCCTGCTCTCCTGAATTCTATGCGAAGTTGCTAAGTTGATTTTCTTACGAAGCGTCAGCACTACTTCCTTGTTTGTTATGTTGGGTGGAACCAGTAGCAGGCGAAATCTGTAGCAAACAGAGACTGTAGCAAACTGTTTGCAACGATGCAGAATTATGGAGTCTTTTTTATTAAGGTTCTCGATTAAATCTGAAGACTACTCCGCGGAACTATGGTTTCTTAAAACGAATTATATCGACGGATGATGTGGTCTCTGGCGCATTTCGATGATATACTAGACAAAATGAAGGGGTTACAGGAACCTACAGTGTAATATCATGATCTGCAAACTTCTACTGGTGGATCCTGCGTGTGCAATCAGGCTCAGCAGGAAAAAGGTACTTCTGAGCCGCCTGAAATTTATAAACATGACTCCGCTCGACAATGAATCAAGAAAGGTTCAGCAATCTGACAGTTCTAAACAGCCACAAAGAGAGAACAGCCAAATTTGCCTCTCCCCGCCTCGCCCCAATTCAAAAGAGGTGGTCACCGGCCCCCGCACTTTAAAATCAGCTGCTCGGGCCCTGACTACAAAGTTAATTTCGCTGCGTGCCATCAACTTGCTCTTTTGTTTAATTTTAAATTTTTGCAAGGGCGTATAAAAGGCCTAGAGAATTTCCCTGGGGACCAAATAGGGCCAATAGAGTGCCTTACGAGGGAGCACGGAGTTATCTAGTTGATTAAATCGTCATGCAGCGGCTATTACGCGAATGAGAACAGAAAGCAGCAGGCGCATTCTGATAAGACCACGAGCAGTCTCTCTTTTTTCTTGCTCCGTCGAGCAAAGCGCCCGAGACACGCAAATGACCACGCGCGTGACTGAAGGCGCGAGACGGGAGAGGCACTCTAACTATTTTCTTCTCGGGCTGCCGCCCTCGTTACTCGCGTCTCGCGGCTTCGCCGCTCAACGCTCGAGTGCGCGTGCACTCCCCTTACCAGATCTGAAGAAAAAGAGAGACTGCTCGCAGTCTACATTCTGATCACTTCTGAAAACTACTGACCAAAGTAAATATAAATTTACTTCCTTTCTTTTCTTCAAATGCATTTATTACCAGATGGTATCGGCAAGACATTAAACAATGAGCGATGAACCATATGTCCATTAAATCGTTACTGGCGTCAATCATAGTATAGAAAACAATTCTCTTTCAAAGCAGGCGGGTGTAAGTTTGCACTAATAAAAAAAATTCAGCAGTCACAGTTATCGACTTTGAACTGTATTTTATTGCATTTTAGTTTGAATTTGCAGCGACCACTTTATATTCCTAGTTTATCAAGTCAAAGCATAAGAATTTATAATCGGACAGCGAATAAGCAACAAAGGTTAAATGTTAAATAACAGTCAATGCATTCCTTATTCATTTCCTTACATCACAACAAGAATTTGAAATCATTAACTTTACAAAGCGCTTGGGCGCTCACCTAATGAGTCCACACACATTTTTGACAGGAAATTTATCATTAAGATTTCCCAAACCTACATTTACGTTTGATAATCATCTCACCCCTTTGTCCAAAGAACCTTCATTTTCGTCGTCTATTTGCGCACCAATCAAAACCAGGATTTTACCGTCAGCACAGATGCAGGGAAGCTGGGGCGAGAGGCAGAAAGGATCAGGTAGTTTCACGTGACAAATGGCCGTACCGCTGACAACATCATATAAGGTAACGCCGCCGCTCTTCTTGACAGCGACAATCTAAAATAGAATGAAAGCCAATATTAACCCCCGTCCATACGTATCAGGGTAAAAACGGAATTTTTTTTCTCCGTTTTAGCCTTCCGTCGACTCCTAACGGAGTTTTCGGGCACCAAAAACGCAGGTTTTGAAAAAGGTGGCCGGAGTGGAGATTTTTGAAAACGGCTGATTGACGTTTTCGTGTGGACGGACTAAAACAGAGGTTTTTGACTACGATGATGTGATACATCATACAGAGCATGCTCTGTTAGGGACGCTAATGTCCTTTTAGCGTTTTCATGTGGATTCACTACTTTCACATAGACCATAATTCACATTGTTACTCCCCAGAATTTTGCATACCCATTGTTTTTAATTTCTCCAGGGTATTACAGTAGTCCCAACAGAAATCCAAGACAATTGTTATGCAAAGTTTTTTGGGGGGAGGGGGGGAAGGGGGTAAACAAGGTGCATTGTGGTCTACGTAAAAATGGTGAATGGGCAAAAAACGATTTGAATACATTACATGTGGATGCGCACTTTTTGAGAAGGGAGAAAAAATCTCGTTACGTTTGGACGAGGGCTTAGTAGCACGTCCGTCACGGTAAAACGTGGCAGATCAACGGTGGAGATAATCATCTCCGCTGGGTGTTTATTTGCGCGGATCAACTTAGAAAACCGGAAGAACAAAAAAGTTGATAAGTCAAGTGTAAATATACACTTGACTACTCTTTCAGATAAATTATTTATTTACAAATCGTTAACAAGGCAGAAAACTTTACATCACATACCACTTGTGGTGTTTGAGGCATTGTTGTAACACTTATGATTATCTCTGTGTCTAAAGCTGACCTGAAGAAAAGAATAGATACAGTGAAACCCTAATCCGCCCTTTTAATACGACCATTTCTTCTGGGCAGAACCAAAGTCCAGCCCTATCCTTATCCTACCACCTGTCGCGCCGTGTAAGGTCATCCGGATTCCGGGATCCGAGAAATTTTTGCTCGTGAAATCCAGAATCCTGGGCTTTGTAATCCAAAATCCCACTTACGATTGGCATCCGGAATCCAAGTTTCACTGACAAGGAATCCCGAACCCAAAGCGTACAATCCCGAATCAACAGCGTGGAATTGTCATTGATTACCTTGCATGAGACGAAACCTGGACGACCTGCACTGCATTATTGAGATTAATGCAGGGTGCAAAGAGAGTCAGTTTTACAGCATGCCATTCGGGCAAGCTGTAGCTAGCACCTACTAGCCCACAAGTCTTTTCAACTAGCCACAAAACCCTTTTTGATTAGCAGGATTGATTACAATCCTTCTGCAATTTCAATTTTCCCCAAAAACAGAACTTGCCCGTTGGGCAAGTTAAGAACAAAAATCACAAACCACTAGCCCCGGGCTATTGGACACGACTTTTTTTTGCACGCTTTCAAGGACCTCTTTTTAGAGTCCCTTGCCGTCGTTTTCTTATTCATAATTTTATATCGTATCTCACTTATAAATGCCTGGTGAGTTGACTGGCAAGCGAGAAAATCAATCCGACAAATAGTCGTTAAAGAGTGCGTTCTTGCACATCTAAGCGATGCCTGTAATGGGGAATCAAGTGACTGCTAATCAGAACAGAATGAAGTTTACATTTATTATCATAATAAATGAAAACATTTAAATACTGCCTTTTTGCCTTCACTTCAGATTAAAAGTCTCAATTACGCACGGCCGCAAACTTAATACGTCTCACCCGCCTTTCTTCGACTTTTCCTTTATGTTGTAGCTGAAAAGGCTGTTTCTTCCCTTAATGAACATTTAAATTTTTAATTTGTTCTGTGCCATACCATTTTATGAACTGTTCATCATTTTTTCACGGGTGAAATTTCTTTTCCTTTCTTTGAAAATAACCTAACGGCTTATAAATTCAAAAAAGCGGGGAATTTTGGCGTAAAATCCACTCGCTTGTGTGAAAAAGCAACGCGCCTCTAATTGACTTTTAAACTCCTTTCCGCGCGAAAAGTATGTCTTACCTATTTCTCGGTATTTATGGTTTGAAATTTCGGAAACTCCACGTGCCTAATGGAACGGTTCACTCCGGTTTTACAGACCTGACCTAGGTCATCGAGCGCTGGTGTTTGATTCGCGTCAAATACAAAATCCAAATTAAAACAAAAATCATCTGCCGACTCATTCGTCAAATCATTATAAAGTCATCTACCTGTGATTGTTGAGAATGGATGGATCAACAAAACAGGGAAGTCCCTTGTTCTATACTCACAAATGAAACCAGTAGGACCGGTTATAATGGACCGCCTTCAGAGGTGGTCCCAAATATTCCGATCAGAAAGAGCCAAAATGGTCCGTTCCATTTGATTTCTAACCGAAATTTCCGGGATTTGAGGCTGACTGGAAAGTGCGCCATATCTGCTAAGCACCTTTCCCTTTCCTTAATTCCCCAACGATTTTGTGTATAGTTTTGTTTTCACTTACTTATCGACCAGAGGTTTCGGAGAAGGCGAGTGAGCAACTCCGCACTGCAAAAGGCAAAACGTTCCATCGTCACAACTCACGACCAAGTTCGCAAGAGATGAAGCTGATAAAGTCAAGGAAACTTCATCTTCTGACAAAACAGGGACCACGCCACTCGGTAGGAAACACAGAGCAAGAATACTGCCTTTATCTGTGACAGGGCATACTCGCAACAGAGTTCCTGAAACAAGAGACGAAAATGTCAAGACGACAGTAGACTGCAAAGCAGCCTGTATTTTTGCGTGTGGGTCAAGAACAAGCGAGTGGTCAAACAAAAGTCCTGATACGAGGGTGAAAATGGAGTGCGAGACTGGGGAGAGATTCTTTCGCCCCACAAGCCCTGCGTGTGACGCTCGCTCGCTTCGCGCCTAAAAACCGATTTTGAGAAAACAAAACCGTCTGTTTTGCAGTCTAAGAGGACAGAAAAATCGCCTGTTTAGCGTTAGCGGGCTATTACTGAGCAAGATGGGATAAAAGCGGGCGGAGAAAGGCTACACAAGGGTCACTGTGAGTTCATAAGATCTACTTTGGCTCTAAATTTCGGCGCGGTTAGGTAATATAATGCTGTCATAATTTTGCCATCTAAATTAATGCGCAAAAGAGATTCCATTTCAAGGGATGATATGGACACATGTGAAGGATTGAAATGACTCCAAAGCGAGCTTAAAAAGCAAATTAAGTCTGTTTTAGACCAGAATGAACTGAAATTGCTCCACGAGAGTCTGAATCCGTACTTGAGTACTCTGGAGGTATAACAGATCTTTGGAATTTGCAGTGCAGTTCTGTTGGGGTCACACAGCTTTTCAAACGAGGTCCACCCCCAACCACCCCTACTCCGCAAACGCTCGCGCTCCGCACTGACACACGTCAAACGACCAGTACAAGTAATTATCGAATGAAAACAAAAGAGAGAGAAAGCTGGAGGAACAGCCTATTCCTTTTATACTGACTAAGAGTAGGTTTGTGAGCAAATGTCCTCAGTTTTACTATTTAATACGAATAGCACGATGCACAAAGTGGCATTTTGTGTAAAGGCCGATACACACGAAGGATTTTGCTCCAGGAGCATGCTCCAGGGGCACGCTCCGGGAGCAAAGCTTCTCCGCGTGTACCAACGACTTCATGGGTATACTTCATCTTCGGGAGCAGAATTTCCACCCTGCAAAATGCTCCACGATATTTAACCGGTTAAATATTTAAGAGCAAGCTCCCGAGGCAAATTGAGCGAACTTGAAAACGCTCCCTCGTGTGCACTGACACGTGCAAAATGAGCCTGGAGCACGCTCCGGGAGCAAAACCCCTCGTGTGTATCGACCTTAACTGGCCCGTTTTAGTTCTCACTAAATCATCTCGCCACCAACGAAGTCTCCACCATGTAGTGGCGAGTAGACTTCTTGGTGGCGAGATGGTTTGGAGGAGAGATGACCGTAAACCTCTCTAACGAAGTAAACTTAAGAGCAAAGTTCTCACCTCTGTAAACATTCCACACAACGACAATTCCATTCTTGAGCCCCAAGGCCATATAAGAACCGCATTCACTAACGACACTGATGTGAATCTGTTCTGAATTAGGCCACAAAATGTCTGGCTTGTGCTCAAGATCTGAAGAAATAGAGGAATCAAGGATTTCTAGCTAATCTCTGTTAAATGTCAATGTTCTTAGACTGTCACAAGTCCGTCAACTGTTTTATTTTGGGGAACTTAAGCAACGAGTCCCTTGACGTCCCGGACTTGCAAACGGAAGTTTGATGTTTCGCCTGCTGGAACGCCTGTACCTGACAAAACGAGTCTGAATACCTTTGGTTTACCTCCTTACTTTGGAACGAAGTTGCCGAATCCGAGCACTAGAAGGGAGAAAAGATCAACTTCCCGGGGCCATTTTTGACGTCCGGGACGTCAATATGCTCGTTGGTTAAGGTCGTATTTGTATTTTGTTGTGCTTAGACAGCAAATCATTCCCGTACTTATGACATATGTAAGTAAGATTATAACAAGGAGAGTTAGAGCAGCGCTATGTTTGAATAGAGTTCTCCTCTCCCACTAACTTTGCCTGGATTCGATTCCGTTTGGGCTAGTTTTCAGCTTCAAGATAGCGGACCCCGTTTGGGTAGCACAAGTTTCGACGCGTCATCTTTCTGTAATCTCGTCTCAATAAATAACTCACAGGGCAAAACTAAAACAGTCGCTAAGATGGCTAAGTAGTTTTTTCTCGGTCCAGCGCTCCCAGTTTGATATCCCCGAACCTGGGTACTGTTTAAACTAATGTAAACACTTCTCCAGTTTGAATTTCGGAAAAGGAAAACTGAGTTCTGCGTCCGTTTCAGGAGAAATCGAAAAATGCTCGCAAATTAGGAGATAAAGGTGTATGATTTACAAACTACGTGTATTTGAGCATTTTTTCTGCTTTTTCTTCTTTTTTTTTCATAAGAAGGAGAAGGGCCTGCAGTGTACTTTATTAAATTAAATTGGCACCTTTAGCTGTCTTCACAAGTGAGTAAATAAATAGCTGAGTTCCTCCAGACCACCATACTGATAATGCGTTCACTTTATCTACAAAGAAAAACATTTTCTTCAAGCTAACAACCAAGCAACTCAACTTTGCAACCGGGAACAATAATTCTTGAAGTTTAATTCTTAATACAGCGCGTGTAAATGTCTAACAAACCTGACTTAACAACAACCTAACTTTGAATATATTTTTTTCAACACAATTCGATATGAGATAATCTTATAAATAACAGAATACTTCCAATGTAAAAACATACAACGTAGCAGGCTGCTGGAACAAATGATATGTAGAACAGTACAACAACAACTACAACTTTGTTATGAAAGATATTAATCATCGTGGATAATGTGTATAAAGGGTTTAGTTTATCTTTTGTCTCACGATTGATCGCGAAGTTTCGACCGCACACTGTAAGTCTTCATCAGGCGATAATGTCGATTTACTGAGTTGAACTATTTGTACCACCGTGGATGTTAGGGATTGGTGTATCACAAACCTCGCTCATGGTTACTAGGAAATGTTCCCCCGCAAATAGAACAATCTAATCGAGGCGGGGGAAGGCGAAAAAGGAGAAAGAAAATGCTATAACTAATAAGAAACAAAAAAGAAAGAAAAAACAAAACAAAACAAAAAGCATATTGAGTATATAAATAAATAAAATAAAATAAAATAAAGTACTTACAGTATATAACACAGTATGTCTATGTCTAAACATAAGATCTCTCCTGATCAGAATCTTGTAATCAGGAATTGTTTTCAATATTTTGGAGTTAAACAAGGACATTGGTAAACATGGCGTCACAATTTTTTTGACTGATTTTTCCTAATGATAAATTTATGAAATAGTAGTTATTAAAACTTACTTGCTGCAGATTCTCCTCCAGATGGGAATAACCTTCCAGGTGTTAAGAAGTGTATTCTTGGAAAACTGTGGCAGGAAGGAACTTTGTAATTTAGAATTTGAAAAAAAATAGACTTGATCACAAATAAAAGGGAAAACATTGAAGAAGTTGAATGGATTGAAAAAGAGGAGGCGTGGTTGTACCCTGTGAACGGGACGCGCAAAGGGAGACAATCGAGGAAAGAGGGAGCTCCCTCTCTCCTCGCATGTCTCCCTCTCACGCCCCGTTCTTTCTTGCGCCCATTACCTCTAAGCTCCTGCTACGCAGATATGCGAGATGGACAACTCAATACACACCCAAGACATTAACAACACTGATAGATACACAGATTATTAGTCAGGATGATTTATCTGGTTTTGTACATCTAAAATGACAAACAGAGAGCTTGGGGCATCTGGTACAGTAGAACGGCACCCACAAGCGACCACTCAAAATATGAAGATTTAGTGAGTGGTCGCTTACCACCATAAATCTAAAGGTGCTTCTTTCCAGAAAAAATCGCGGCACATCTACTTTTTGTCAGCGAATGATTCATGCATTTTGTAAATTATGTATACGTGTGGTTTCATGTAGTCACTGAAGTTCTTTGCATGCTCTGAGTGGTGTGGTACAATGTACAAACAGCAAACGAAGCGAACACACCATACTTCAAGTGGACGATTACAAGAGGTTAAAAACAATGGAAAACTATAAAACTGTCAGGACTAAATGTGGTTGCGCTTGCTTATGACAGAATTATGATAAGGCTTTGCATAGGAAAATGGTGTTTTTGATAGGTGGTCGCTTAAGGGAGATGGTCACTCACGAGAGGTGGTCACACATGGAGGTTTGACTGTGGTTTATTCTTAAAAGCTTCATACAAGATGTACAAAGCAGTAGAAAGTGTCGAGTCGGAAAAAGATAATTGGGGGGGTTAGTCAACGACGTTGGCGGAAACAAGAACAGTAAAAAAGCAAAAGTTTTAGATTAGCAAAACAACAACTTTGCTCGTGTAGCACACTTTTTTGTACACTTGTTTGCCGTCATTGCACAACCACGACGTGAAACTGCCTAATTTCACGTTTTGTTGAGGATGTAAACACAAGACAACGATTTTCTAATTCTTTAAAAAATTGAGAGACAGTCCTTTAGAACTCAGCTCCAGAAAAATTCACAAATATTTGGCAAATTGAACAACATTCAATAAGCACAATGAATGATGAAACAGTGTGAATTCACTTTCTAAAAGGAGTTTTCGCAATTGTAGTCGTTGCTATTGTTTAAGCTTTCTATTATAAAGGACTGAAAGTCACCTTGTCAAATCCACTTCACCCCTGCTGAGATATTGCAGTTCTTCTGCATGAAGCAATTGAAATGCTTTATCATAGCTCTCAAAAAATTGTGACATCAGCACGTGAGTAGCACCACTTCCAATCACATTGCACTCAGCATCAACAGCTTTCAGTGCAGCTGAACAGTTGGTCGCTGCACAAGGCCCTACTGGAGCTGGAGGCCGCACCCGCAGGACTGTTGTAGGCTTCGTAAAAGATACTACTGATTGGCCAGGTTGTGTTTGCCCCCCTTGTGCAGAGCTTGGCCTTGATCCTGGTGGAGACTTTTAAGACAAAAACAATCCAAATCCCAAGGTCAGCACTTTAAGGGGCTACATGTATGTCATGCTAGATGGTAATCTTTTTTTAAAAAGGGCTTTAAAATACTTAAATCCTCGCATCTATTGAATTGCAAAAATAATGGTCCAGTTGTGTTAGATAAGACCATACTGTTTTACGGATTGAAACTGTTTTCTGTTGTCTGTCACTACGGATGGGATGGATGGATGGACGGACATGGATTGAACAACTTTTACAAGTTTTCATTCTATGCCTGTACTTTTAATAGTCTAATAAGAAACTGATAGTTCTATACCCCTTTTAAGGCATTTTCTGTTTGATTTAAAGTTTTTTCTGTGTTGATCAGGAACTTACAGTTGCATCAGCTATGGCTTGGGCTTCTAAGGGTTTCTGCAGCTGATCGGTGTTAACTGAGTCCTCCAGATCAGCTTCCTGCAAATCAGTTGTAAAAAAATATTGTATGAACAAATGAAAAATATACGTAATATCAGTTTGGCATTCTAACTATGGTAATATTTAAAGTAGCACTTCCTCAGGTCCTTTACTCCGCTTTTATCAAAAGGTAAAGAAATCTATCATGATAAAATCAATAACTCAATTTAACTCACTAGAGCTGCAGATTCCATTGTTGGTTTCCTGGACGAAGAAAAGGATGTTAAGGCTGCTTCCATTTCTTTAATCCAGGTATCTTTAGGAACTTTGTATATTTCCAACCAACTTTCTTTTAAGGGGACTGCAAAAAAAATGACTGAGATCTTAGTAGGAATTTACTGGCACATACGCCAAGATTTCCAATAAAGGCACAGTTACCAAAGGTTACCATGTCTGACTGAGGATCTGTGGGTCCAGGCTCAAGCCTTCCAATCGCATTGTCTCTTTGGACAACAATCGGCAACAAAATTGTTGACACATTGTACTCAAATAGGCTAACATCAGGGAAACAAAAGAGTCCACACCTGCTTCCCCTCCCCTCCATTCAAAGTTGGGGTATTTGTTGTTTTCTAGACTACAGGTAGCTCAAACAGCGGCACAAAATTGCATGGAGGGGATGGGAGAGGGAAAGCTTTATTTCCCCATTTGAAGTCAGTAGAATGTCAGAAAAGTCCTTAAGGGCAAAGTGTCTCAACTAATTTTCTTCACTATGTTGCTCTTCACCCAGGTGCATAAATGGAATACCAGCAACAAACTGCTGAGGGTACTCTGCAGGGTTCTGGTATCCCATCCAGTGGGCAGTAGTAACTCCCCTTGGTACTTCATACTACAGAAACCAGGATACAGCTGTATAAGCTCTAGAAATATGGGCCATAAGGCTCATGGTGAACCTTTTACCTTTAACTTTTCAATTTACAAAGCAAAGAGAGTAGCTGCAATACCTTCCCATCCAACCCCAATATATCCACCGTCTTCACTTATTTGGACAAAAGTTACTTGAGACTGTTTGCTTGAACCCTCCTACAGTTGAAGATAGCTGTTAATGGCTTAATTTATGTGGAAATTTACTTAAGCTACTGCTAATCCCTTCAAAAATCAACTGAAGAATAATCAGCATAAAAGGCAATTCAGGGTAAGTAACCTGACAGCACATATTTTTATGCCCTGCATAAATATTTACCTATGAATAGAGCTAAATGTAACTATAGACTTGCAAAATTCAGCCCTAGAATTATACTTATAACACTTAGCCAAATTTAAAATAATCTGAGTGGCCTAATTGTGAATGAATGAATAAAGGCTTATATATGACAGCTTCATTAGAAAAAAAAGTATGGGTAGAAATATGTCTGCATCAACACAGTATAATCTGTAGGGAACTATAATTATTTTGCAGTGATGGTGGAAAACAAAGTTGGGCATTTATCAGTCAAAATGAAAATGTGCTTTTAATTCATTACTTTTTGCTACCACAAATGTTTAGCACAAAGGATAAGACACCCTTAAACTGTTGTTCTGAGTGTTTGGGTAAAGCTATTATATTAAACATGATTCAACGAGCTTCCCCTTTGAGGGTTGTACCCCTTTAGGTCCCAAGAGTGACCAACATCAATTTTCTCCTAACAACATCAGCAGATCATCAAGAATAAAGGTTACAACATATGAGAATTACTAAATTGATTACCAAAGGGAGAATACTTTGATGTCAAACCAGATTCTCCCAATTACTCTTCAAAGAAATGTATGAAGATCAGTCTGGAGAATTTGTATGTGGATCTTGGGGCTTAAAGGGTTAAAGATTTGCAAATAAATAAAAGCCAAAAGTGTAATCAAAACTTTTAGACATAACATTGCCTTCATACTACATGCTTTGTTTTTGCCTGTAATTTTTAGAAGACTTAAGCAATATAAAATATGCATGCACAAATCTCACCTGTTCATTGAAGACTTTTACAAGCACAACTTTATCACCAGAGAAGCAAAATAACTTAGCACATCCTAAATGTAAGAAAAAAATATGCAAACAGCAGGATTGTGCATTTTCGCCTTGGTTTAAATTTTATTTTTCTTTGTTTCTCTTTTGTTAAATAGTAATATGATGTCAAAGCCAAAAGCAAAGGAAAATAAGACTAGTTTTAACAATAAAGGAGAAAATGAAACCACAGCATACACAAAAAAATATAACCCATTGGTGCAAATATAATTATTATTGTGATCAACTCTATCTACAATGTAGCCTGTTCCAGGCTCTCAAATAGTGTGGACACTGCAAAAACAAGGTCAAGGAAAAATAGAATGCACATGATGGGGAAAACGGGACAGTGGCAGTGGTGATCAGTGATCTCCGCACATTACTCTCTCGGAGCCTTAGACAGGCTACTACAATTTAAATGATGCCAGAAAGTAAAGACTGCTCTGTTAGTTTCTACAGACTTTTTAGGAGGTAGGGGTTACATTGTATTCATATTTATCCATTATTTTGGGACATAACTCTGACCAAGAGCAGCATATTCAAAACCTCAGGTATTGGGACCCTTTCATACTTTTCACATTCTGAAGGAAACAAAGGTGAGCGGTCAATCTTCTAGTTGACAAAACCTGGACTGGATGGGAACTAGTCCAGTGCCTTCATTCTTCTTTGCACAACACCGTTTGATTTGTGTCACACTTGCAGATGAAATGAGTGTTTGGAAGTCCTGTATTAATTGTGAATAATACTAGATCTGATTTCATCCAGATTTTTTAACCCCTTGCTCCTTTCTAGAAAGATTATTGAAAATCCAATGTCTATCCTGGGAAAACAGCCAACATTATTTTAGAGATGTCACCACTGGTTTTCTCTGCAACATGACATCTGAAGAATGAGTGCAGAAATTCCATACTGATGAAATCTCAATACCCAGATCTGGGTAGTGCTCCTTATTGGCTGTACCGCAAGGGAAGTTTGCATTAACCAATCAAAAGCACTACCCAAATCTAGGTAGTGACACATCATCGGTGACGAATTTAAGCATTTGTTCCTCAGACGTCCTTTCAGGGGAAACCAGCAGTGGCATCGCAAAATGTCAGCTGTTTTCTTAGGCTATCCCAAGGCAGGCAGCATGAAGTATTACTATACATGATACCAGGGCTGTGCTCTGGTAGAGCCCAGTGGCTCCTGGTACCTAACTTTTGCTCTTGGGTGACTAGACAATCTTATTATAATTTGATGCAATTTTTTCTTCCCTCTCAGTGGCCAAGAGCCCACCACGTGACCTACAATTAACTGCCTGCAAATAATGGTCTGCTCATGCGCAATGTCATCCAACTGTGTAAACGAAACCACACTTTTCTTCTTCTTGTGATCACTCTTGCATGGAAATGGTAGCTTCCAGAAAAAAGTTATCAAAAAACAAGCTTGGTGACTGAATGATAAAACAATATTATCAAACTTTGTTATTGCAAAATATCATGAGTGACCTTCTTTGGGAAAACGTACACTAACGATATTTCGTTATCGTTAGAAAACTAACGGATAGCTAACGGATAGCTAAACGGCTTTTCTAACGTTCTAACGGTTTGTCCAAACGTTCTAACGGTTTGTTCTGACGTTCTAACGATTTGTCCAAACGCTCTAACGATTTGTTCTAACGCTCTAACGGTTCGTTCTAATGCTCTAACGATTTGTTCTAACGCTCTAACAGTTGAATTGGTGGAAGTAATCGAGCGCTATTCCCTATTAAGCAATCTATTAATGGCTGGTTAGTTCATCTTGTTGTTATCAATGTATTGAGCGAAAGTTTTAAGTACAGCTGTCGATCGATAAACGGCTGAAAATTGAAAGCATCAAAATCACTAGTGATGTGATCAACGAGTAAAATAATAATCGAAATCGACTTGCTCTCGAAACGACTGCGCTTCAAAACAGGCCGTCCAATTTCTCCTGGAATGAAACTTCTACTGCATCGTATTGACAAGAACTACTGTTTGCAAACACGTATCTTGACTTGGGACTGTAATGTTTCAAGCAAGCCCCTCGATGTCTGATGAAAGTTTTTCAACAAGATGCCGTATCGGTTTCGTAAACAACTTTATGCAAATTTCGGTTGAAATTTGACTCCCGGGAATTTGAATACGCAGTGAAGCGTTGTGTGACGGACAACACACGAATAAAAGCTGTATTGAATGATTGTAGACTTGCTTGCTTGCATCTTTTCATTTAAAAATACACAAAACAGCAACGTTTCTAAAGGCAAAAAGACGGGAAGAAGGTCATGACTTTTATACCGAAGGTTTTCCTGCAACCATTCAATTCATTCGAGATCAATTAGCGGAAGTCTGCAGAGAAGCGGATTTCCAGACGTGTGCTTGTTTGTTTACTTCTTATCGTCGGTATCTTTTGCCTACAGCCGACGACCAAGCATTTTGATATTAATTTTTCGTTTCAAAAGCGTAGAACGGGTAGGGAATTGTGTCGTTCGTTCACTGGACGTTGGGAAACGGGTTTGGCAAGAATCACTAGTTTCAGGTGCCCGATGCGGGCTCCTTGTTTATAATTTCGGTCGCCCGCGGGCGAATAAAATTAATCGTAGAAACCTCTGACGACAGGGCGCCCATAAGGCAGCGGCCTTGATCAGCAAAGCAATAGAATCGTCAGTTAACGCTTTAGTTTCCTGGACTAACGCTCTAACGGATACAACTAACGCTCTAACGGATATACATGAGTTGCTAACGAATTGACTAACACCTCTAACGGATACAACTAACGCTTTAACGGCTACGGATGAGTTGCTAACGAATTGCCTAACGCCTCTAACGATTTTCATTGAATCATCTAACGGATGACTAATGGACAGCTAACGGTCTAACCGTTTAACGAAATATCGTTAGTGTACGTTTTCCCAAAGAAGGTCACATGATTTGTCAATGTCTCGCAGATTATTATTTGCCAAAGTCGAATAATTTATCTGCTCACCACTGACAAAACACAATATTTTGCTCAACCTCATCCAATAACCGTTAACTACTTTCATACAAATCATCTGCTGGGCACCCTAGCTTTTACAGGTTCAGAACATTCCATGGGCTCCCTTTAATTTTCCTTAGAGTACAGCCTTGTGATACATACCAACGCTGTCCAGAGTAGAAATGAGA
>OZ037779.1:41102995-41122995 GCA_964035525.1 Porites cylindrica | reverse complement strand
TCATCTTGATTGGCAAATCAACAACTTGGCATTTTAAACAGGCCAATCATGGCCAGTACTCAATCTGGGTACACTGCTGGGGGCCCAGAGCAAGGATTTTGGCTCTGTTTGTGTAGACAGACTTAACCAGGGTTTAGTTTCATCTGTGGTACAGGCTAGAAAGTACAGGCCCAAACCTGAAAGTAGTGGCAATGGGAATGCATGCTATACACAACATTTTGTGCCGTGCTCAATTTGTATGTGCTTACATTTCTCACTTTCAAGTCCATGGACTACCAGAGCAACAATCAGTTCATTAAGAGGAGTTAAGAAGAGTTTATGGTTGCCATGCAGTTTTAGCTATTTTTGAGATTTTTTTATTTTCTGGAATTTTTTTTTGCATAGTAAATTAAGTTTTCAGTTTTTATTTTAAAAAAGAGGTGATTATTTATTACTGTGTTTTTGGTGTTAACGAGATGGACCTTTGCAGTAAGGTAAAATTTCTGCAAAGTTTAAATCATTGACATATCCCTCGTTGGCACTTCCAAACCCCTGGGGAGGGGGTACCTAACAAAGTGTTATTTGGGGGAGGGGAGGGAAAGGCAGCTCTGCCTCGCGATAACCCTTTCATTAAAAAAAAGAACCCCTTTCACATACCTGTACTTAAGAAGAATGAATTGCTAAACAAGTCTTCTTATCAGTGTTATGTAGCATTTAATCATGAAATTAAAATAGTACAGCCATATTAAGGTGCATCTGTTTGAAATATTTCAATAGGCCACTTCGAGTTCTAAAAACCCTCACTTTCTAAATGAGACCAAGTGCACAACCTTTCCTGTGAAAATGAGTTTTATTTGCATGAGAAGAAACAATCATTTCCATATCAAAGGCTGAGCACTTAACCTCTTTTTGATACAGAGGCCGTCCTTTCATTTAAAAATACCTTGATGAAAGATTTCCCTACCCATGTTGTATACTTCAACTCTTGGGATCCCACCCTTCTTTAACCTTCCTAAAAAGGCATCCTTTTCGGCAGAACCTCCCCGTACAGGTCATTATAAGGAGCACCACAAGGGTAGCCTGCGTTGGAGGCGTTGGAAAGAGAAGAGGAGGGGAAAGTTCCGGGGTGAAGGAAGGAGAGGAATCCTTTCCCTTCCCTTCTTCCTCACAAGGCCATTGCGCATCTAGCGCGCACGAAATCCCCTCTTTCCTAGCCAGCGTAGCAGACCCTTGGAAGAAATAGGTGCAAGAAAAAACGGCGTGCGCGAGGGAGACATGCGTGTCTCCCTCGCGCGCCCCGTTCTTTCTTTCGCCCGTTACTTCCAAGCGCCGACTCCGCAGGCTACCTCTTCCCTTATCCCACTAAGTCCTACCACGTAGGCTAACTCAGAGGTTCCGAACCAACCGTAAGTTACGTTCACTTTGTACCAGTACGGCTGATGTAAAAAGTGGTTAAATGATGCAGCACAAACAAAATATTTTTCTTGATTTTATCAATAAAGAAACCCAAACCTAAATCAAGCTAAACTTGAGTGATTGTTTGTACTCTTAAATTTTTACTCAGAGGGTAGCTGTTGAAGTCAAATTCTATATTTAGGCGCGACCAAGTCAGGAGCCCATCAAAATTTGATAGGCTCGTGACCAAGTGTATAGAATATTTTTTCATTCCTGTGAATCTACTTTTAAACAGCGTGGCGGCATGATTTTTTGTCCCCACTAGACGGCCAGTAATGGGCTGTAGCAATAATAAAAAGCAAAAAAGCAAAAAAACAAAAATAAAATTAATAATAATAATAATAATAATAATAATAAAAGCAAAAGACGAGATAAGGGAAAACTTGGTCACGTGGTACAAACTGGCTCTTGCGTTTGCCGTAAACGGGTTCTAAATCCAGTGATCTTGTTACCTTGCTGCATCCTGCGTCCCTCAAAAAGATGAAAAATGATTCATGATGTGCGTCCCGTAGGACGCAAAGATCGTTTGATCGATCTGAAGATGCGCTTTTGTGGAATATCCTGTTCGTGTGATTTCTGTGGCAGTTATTATGACTGTTGTTTAACGATGCGTATATATTTCTTTTAGCCTTTGTTGTGCTTTAAAACGGAGGGACTATATATTAATTTCAGCATACTGTAATACAGAATTTTGGAGCCTATCTTCAGATTACCTGTCTGGTTACATAAAGGCCCTGCAAGCATTTTCAATTTAGGACTCGTGTCGGACTCGTTGTGTTTTGACTTGGGACTCATTCTTTGTAGGCTGGGATTCATGATTTTTGACGAGACGAGTCCCGGGACTAGTTCAGGACTTACCATAACTATTTGTATCAAGATCACTGTAAATCTCTCTAACGTTATGTTCACATACAAGGGCAGTCTTCATGACTCTCAAGTCATTCGACAGCCAAATGTAATAATTGTTTTCTCGTTCATTTAGCCTGGATGTTTCCAACGCTCATTACGTCCTTATTTGAAGATTCATCAAGATATGAACGGTTGTTTGTCCTTCAAAAAGCAATAGACATCCTTGTCAGTTACAGTGACGCTTTTGTGAAGAGCGGGGAATGGCAGCGGTAGGGAGTTGTTTTGTTCTCTTTTGTTCCCATCAGCACAACGTAACTCGAGCTGTTGCACAGCAGATCTTCATAACCTTACCTAATAAAATATGTATCCAACATGTAAATATCAAGTAAAGACACGTCATAATTCATTTTAGATATTCTGGCTGATTAGATCCCTTACAGTATAAGTATACTCATATTTTAGAGGGTCGTGAAGGGGTAAAATGGAACTGGGATTAGCCTTATTGTGGACTGGGAAAATGGGATTTACTCACTGGGACTGGGATTTAGCCACTGGGAATGGGATGAACAATTATAAAATGGGAATGGGATTTCTTTTCTTCAGCGGTCTTTGCTCCAATATTTTGAAATAGAAAAATAAAATTTCGTAGCAATAGACCTTGCACTCCTCAGTAGAGACCGTGAAATCAGTATTTTTCGCCTTCGCGCCCGCGGTCTAGCTACCAGGCTTACATGGTTGCATAGTTACGTTCTGTCAGTTTTCCTGGTCAGCGGTCAAGTTCTGCAAGTTTGCATATGGCAAGAAGATATTGTGAAGGGAAGATAAAAATGCCTTCGGAAAAGGTTTCTTCGCAAAATGGTACTAGAAATCAAGTACGTCAATGCAAATAACGCCGTTATACACACCGAAAATTTGGTAACTGGGATTTTGGCAAAAATTAGCCTGGGAACTGGGATTTGGGCCAAATTTAGGCTGGGAACTGGGATTTGGTACCCTCCTTCACGACCCTCATTTTAGGGCCAGAACTCTGCCGAAATTTGATGGTTACTTCAACGCATTTAACTGTGTCTTACTTTTAACTGTATATTTTGTTCTGGAAATGAACATTTGTTTTTACTTCTTTCTTAAAAACTAAGGTGGCACTTAAAAGAGGGTCTGAATGGGAGCGTCCAATCGTGGATTGTCCGTTAAAATTTAGTTAAAATGTCGGTAGTCGGTTAAAATTTTAATAGCCTGCGTAGCAGGCGCTTGGAGGTAGTGGGCGCCCACTACTTCCAAGTACCTGCTACGCAGGCTATTGAAATTTTCAATCTTTGTCGGTTGTCGGTAACTCAGATAATAAGTAAAAATGCATGTCAATTATTAATATTTGTTATGTATTTCACTCAAGACTATAAAACGTGTAAAACTGATGCTTTATTTGATTGATCGTCTATTTCACTTTTGTTTTCCAATATAGTACCGATATAAAATCACCAAAGCTTTTATTGCAAATGCGAACTTGACTTGATTTCCCCGTTGATTATAGGGCACTATAAAAAGAAGTGAAGTGAGGTTAATTGGACACGGAGGAAAACGCTCAATCTAGCCTTTTGGATACGTAAATTATTTTTGGTGAAAAACTGCAAGGGGCTGCCGCTGACCTTTAATATTTTGGCTCTAACGAGCACGTCCTTTGCCATGATTTTCCTTTCTTGTAGGAAATAATGGGTGGTTCTTTAAAAATTTGGCAACGTAGTGGTTGGTTTTTTTTTATGAGGTTCCACTTTTCCATTAAAGCTTCTTTTATAGGAGACACTAAGGGTTGGTATTGTGTCACAACAGGCAACATTAATTTTCTTTTTCCTCCTTGCTGTTTTGTTTCAAGAGGGCGAACTTCCAGCTTCTGTGAGTTTTATTTATTTCTGATAGCAATTTTTCTTTCAAATTGTGTTGGTAGCCTTTGTCCGTCAGGCGTTTTTTAGAAATTTGAAATACTTTCCTCAAACGTTGTTAAGGCTAAAGACCTCTCCTTTGACAGATCCGGCAGTGGGTGAGAAGGGGCAAAATGTGTGTGCTGGAAGGTTTCTGCAGTGTAGTTAAAATGTGTCTTTACATCAATAGATTTTTCGTTGAATCTATATTCTCGTTGGGTGCCCCTGATTTGTTTTCTCAGGCTCCCATAAGAAATTTGGTGCTATTACAGTAACTAATTACATTTATAGCCCTAAAAAAATGTGAAAAAGAATGCAATTTGCTAAAATTATTTTGGTACAAAGGTTTTGTCCCCTGAAAGTTAAAATAAGTCAATTTCCTGATGGGTTCCTTCTCAGAACATGTACAAGTGTCCCGCTGCTTCCGTTGGCTTTGCAGTTTAAAAACTGCATGAGTTTCCTTAATTAAGGTTTGGTTTGAATTATAGCCCCTTCCTCGATGATAATTTCGTTGAATCAAAATTGTCGCGACGATGCTATTCATTGAAGGAGTTTCAGTTCGTTTAAATCACGGCGTTGAAAATTTAGTTTGGCCTTTCATTGAGTTTACAGCAGTATATTAGCCGAATTCAGGTTTTTTCTCAAGTTATACATATTATATTTAAAAAAATATTCGTCGTTTTCCCTGAAATGTTGAATATTCTCATGCAATGCTCTCTATAGATGGAACAGGTGTGGCGACTTATATAATTTGGTTTTCGAAACTGCTTTGCAGGTGACACCAGTAAGCAAATGGACCGTGCATCAGAGGGGTTAAATCTTTCATTATGTAGAAAACGAAAATTCAGCCTATTCAATCAACAAGCCTGTTCAGTCAACAATAATGGATTTTAGCTTCAAATAATAATAATAATAATAATAATAAAAAACAAGCAATTGCCCAACACTTGGTGCTGACTGGATTAAGTCGTTACAGGACTCTGTTTCTTCACATATTATTGAAGATAGCTGACTGTTTGCAGTAAACTTTGCAATGACGAATGTATCAACTAGCACCTCTTCTTCTTCATTTTCATCAATGACGAAACTCTTTCCGAATGCACAAATCATCGCTTGGAGTTTTGCTTTTTCGGCGCAAGCTGTTGCTGTCGTCATGGGGAATATACTCGCAATTGCACTCTTTGCATTTAACAAGAAGCTTCGAAAAAAGAAAAGTTTATACCTTGTTATGAATATGGCGTTTGCTGATCTGATGTTGGGAGTTATCTATCTCCCTTCTTTTATTTTTTCCCTGGTGAATCCTGAAAACCAGTCATCATATGAAAGATCTTTTTTCCGCAAAATCATCCTCGCATTTCTCTCACTGGCCTCTTCTATTACCGCTGCTTTGATATCTGCTGAGAGATTTTACGCCATTTATTGTCCATTAAAGCACCGAACACTTTCTATGCGAGCATACAGGCTTGTTATTTTGCTTGTGTGGACATTGGCTATCCTGTTTTCCACGGTTTATGTCCTACTTTTCTGGAGCCCAATGGCGTTATACAGTTTCCTGTGTTTATACGTCTTATTTCTAGCCCTGACTATCTGCGGCCTCAACATCGGTATTTGGAGAAAGTTTAAGCAGAAAACTCCTTCTCATCAACAAAACAGAACCCTTCAACAGCAGCGCTTAACAAAAGCATTGTTATATGTATCTGTTTTTACTTTGATTTCGTGGATCCCAATATCTGTTTACAATTTAATAATAGGCTCCTTTGCATACAAAATACATGTACACATTTTGCTGCTAACTTTGTTTATGTATCTTTCCAGCTCGTTTATCAATCCAGTGGTGTACGCAATAAGAATTCCTGAGTTTAGACAAGCTTTGCCTAATGTATGCTGTTTTAGAAGACGGGCATTGATGGACAGCGAAGGAAATATGGAAAGATTTAATATGGTCACAGCCGACCACAATCATTCCCAACTCACTTTCGAACAGAAAATTGTACATGGAGGTCAGGACACAAAATTGTGACCAACAGTTGAAGTTTTACCCCGAGAAACTGCTTACTCTATGAGCTAAGTGACCATTTCAAACCACTTGCGATTTCGGTTGAAGCACAGGCACCAAAAGCTCTGTGCAAGAGTCACGTCGACGTTGTATTGTATAAAGTAGTATCAACACAGCTGCAAATGTTAGTTTTTGTGTCGAAATCCCGAGAACAGATTCAAGACTCAGATAATAGAATGATAAGCAGAGGCTACCAATAAAGAAAAGCAGGGCACTAACACCTTTACTCATCTTAACTTCTTTTAGATAATTTTCAACGCAAAATGAAGTGTGTCCGGCTCCCCAATTTCGCCACGCGCAAATTAAGGCTCTAACTGCTGCCCGAAAAATAAAAAATTAAATCAAGTCACTCGCGTGAAAATATGGTAGGATTGATTTGAAAACTAACTAAACGTAGCCCTGGAAAGTGTTTAGCTTCACCCCTGGCACTTTCAATTCTAAGCAGTTAGTTACTGGCAATATCCTGCCAGTAGACCTACTGGCCCTGAAAGCCTGTTTCATTGGAGAAAGGAAACAAAACAAAGTTGGGCAAATTAGTTTTAGTACAACTTATTTGAACGCTCGTACTGGTGTCCGTCAAATACTTGAAATCAGTTTTAGCAATCAAGAGTGTAAGCAATCAAGATAAGCTTACTTGGCAACAAAATTAAATAATCATAACGTAACATACTATAGAACTCAACAGAACAAGGTAGCAGGCGTAGGAAGCTGTTTCGTTCGACGTATTAGAACTTTCAACAGGCCACAGATTGCACTAGCGTGAGGCTGTTGCATATTCAAACAGCCAAAATAAAACTGTTGTATAAACAAGGCACAAACCGAAAAAAACATGGCTGGTATTAGTTTATACTTACTTGTGGCTGATTAAACCGCTTGCCGTCAGATCATAAATATACTAATAGCATTTTCCGTCGAGATCCTTAGTTTGCAACTCAATGTAGGTACATTTCCTGAAAAAATCAATAGTTGCATTCGGTTAATTTTTCTTTGTTGTGGTAAGGAACATTTTACGTGTGACCACTTATTTAAAACCCTTCTGCTTCGTTAGATTTGAAGGGTGTAAAGATTAATTAAGCAAATTGTTCGACGAAATTTTTTTTGAATGACAACGGCTACTCATGGTGCAACTGAGTTCTGTGTTTGACCATAGACAGAGCTATCATTTTTTTCTTCAATTCTCTTATTTTTGGCTCTTAGTTGTCTTATTTAGTCTGTAATGTTATCGGGAATCAGGCTTCTTCACTATATAGTTCTATTAAAGATGTTGTATAGTGTAATCGTTAGCGTTCTGTAGGGCGGAGCAGGTGGTGAACTAACGGGTTTCCGAGTGTTGCGCTTCGCGAGTGACACCCAAGGGGGTGGGGGGGGGGGGGGGGGGGGAGGAATAGCAGTGTACTTAGCAAACAGATGGTTAAAGGTATCAATACGGTGTAATGAATTTTCGTTTCGACTGAAAAACAAACGCAATTGCATTTACAAGACTTACAGTATTTTGCCCAGTATCCGTACACTTCAGTTTAACATTTGTACATAAATTTCGACAGCCAAGCGACTTATAAGCTTCTCTTGCACTTGCAAAGTAATCTGGCAATCGATTCCAAAAATATAACCTAGCATCGGGAAATAAAACGTAACAAATTACTGGGGTATGGTGGGGAACGAGAGCGGTTGTTAAATGACATAATTCTTACTTCCCTGTCTAGGAACTTTTTCACTGATTTAGGGAAGGCATCCATGGACATACCAAAGCTGCAGTTTGCTAGCCCAATTAGCCAATCTGCAAACGACTTTTTTCCTTCATTTTTTATTAAAGAAAAAAAAGCTTGGGGAAGGGACCTCAATGCGACGGTCAAAGGTGACTCTCCTATTTAGTCTGACCTGCAGTTGATGCAGTGTTGATTTCTTCATGCTCAACCCTACAGACCCCACTATAAGCCTGCTTTTCTAGCACTAATTCCTCCTCCTTTCACATCTCTCAAGCCCTTTGTGACATTTTTCAGACCTTTGCAACCGCATTCTAGCAGTGAGAACTGGGGAAAGTATGAGAATTCCAGGTTCAACTCCGACGCTTTCGGTTACATATAGGAAATGCAGTCACATGAAACAAGCGGCGCACACGAAATAAAGTCGTCTCCGAATGGGTCAGGAAGAAAATTTCCTTAAAGAGTTGAGAAGAATTACATTTTACGACTATATCATATATCCTAAGCTTTAATTATAGTTATAGATATGAAATAATTTTTATCCAGATAATGTACACAGCTAATTCATAGATTCTGTACAGCAAAGAAAAAACTGTCCGGATACTAGACACCTGACATCAATACTTAGTGAATGTTTCGGGGCTAGGTTACTCCAAACAAATCAAATTTCAAGAAGAATTAATTAACTTTCTGAGAACCTGTTTTCTTTAAGTATCTTCACTTTAAATATAAAACCGTTTCTTTGAAAATATCACATATTACCTACCCTTTTTTCTGAGCAGCACTAATTTTGATGCGCAGTGAACAGCGTAAATATTAGCCATGAAATGTTTATTCACCTGAACGAAACGGCGTCTTCTGCAACTGTTTCGCAAGCTTTCAACTCGCCAAAACCCTCATCTTAAAGCTGAAGTGTTCAGCTTTCATTCGAAATACTTCGTTTACCGATAACTGAAAAGGGCGCCTCAAAAATTGAGTTTTTGTTTTAAATGTCCGGATACTGGTACCGTCCGGATACTGGGCAACATACTGTATAACAACGCTTGCTTTTGTGGCCCGGCAGTTGTAAATAAACGTCTCCGCTGTTTCTCGTACACCTTCAAAGTAACATTTCTAGAAATTAAAGTAACGGCAGGAACAATAACGAAGAATATATCAGCTTCAACTTCGTCACTCAACAATCCCTTTTCAGCCATCGACGAAATGCTTTCTGAGGCACAAGTCATCGCTTGGAGTTGTGCTCTTGCGTCTGAAGCTGTAGTTATTGTCCTGGGAAACTTGCTCACAATTGTTCTCTTCACATTTAATAAGAAGCTGCGAAATAAGAAAAGCTTATATCTTGTTATAAATATGGCGTTTGCTGATCTGGTGTTGGGATGTGCAAGTCTCCGTTTATTTGTTTATATAATAACGGCGACTCGCAGTGGGTTATATTTTTCAGAATTTCCAACATTTCGATTCTTAAAATTATTTTTACGATTTCCTCGATGGCCTCGTTCAATACCGCTGCTTTGATATCTGCTGAAAGATTTTACGCCATTTTTTGGCCGCTGAACCACCGAACACTCTCCAGGCGAGCATACAAGCTTGTTATTTTGATGGCTTGGACATTGGCTACCTTATTTTCTACGGCTTATATATTGCTTTTTCGCTTGAGGCCAGGAGCTTTTTACGCTTTCACTACTTTATACGGCTTGTTACTAATTGTGACTATCTGCGGCCTCAACATCGTTATCTGGAGAAGGATCCAGCAAAAATCTGTTTCTTGTCACCAAAACAGAGACATGCAAATCCAGCGTTTAACGAAAGCCCTGTCATTAGTCAGGGGCACCCAACGGAAAATTTTGAGAAAAAGACCTAAAAACAACAACAAAGCGTGAATAAAGTTTTCTGAGACTATTTTAAGCATTTTGGGAGATTGCTGGAAAAAAATTATCTGTTCCTCACTCCCAGCAAGACTGATGGAAGAGTTCCCAGCCAGCAACCTTACAACCTGCAACCTGACTTACTAGGAAGTTTCATAGGGCACAATTCAGATCTTGAGTGGTAAGCAACCCATACAAGTAACCCGTAGCAGCTATTCTAGACTTCAAATCCCCTCTGACACCCTGAATTATCTTTTTCCCAGCAACACTTTGCTTCCAAGGACTATTATTTTTTTCACATCTCCCAGCTAGCAAAAATTTGCATGAAGAACAGATATTTTGAGGAACAGATCCATTGGGTGCCCCTGATTAGTATCTGTTGGTACTTTGAGTTCTTGGATCCCCGCAATTATTATTAGTTTTTTAAGATTTTTCGGTCAAAAAATATCTTCAAACATTTTCCTTTTCACTTATTTTATATATTTTTCCAGTTCTTTTATCAATCCAATGGTGTACGCATTAAGAATTCCTGAGTTTAGGCAAGGTTTGTATTTGTTCTGTTTTAGAAGTCAGGAAAATAGCAATACAGGAAGAAATAATATGGCAGCCGATCACAATAATTTAAAGCTCACTTTCAAACAGGAAGTTATGGAAGATACAAAATTGTGACTAGCGGTGGAAGTTCGACGGGGCGGGGCCAGGTGAGCCCTGCCCTCCCCTCCTTCCACTTTTTGTACGAATGTTGAGCATGCGTTTTTAGCAACAACTTTGTTGATTTTCACAGGCAATGTAAACAAACGACAATATCTTAAAGTAGTCATTCAAATTTGACGAAATTTAGCAGAAATCTTGTTCAAATCTCATTTTGTCAAAGAAAGCATCAAATCAAAAGTTAGAAAAAGGAGTCTGAGGCAGCCTGGTCTCCATGCGTTCTCGGCTCGGTCAAAGCTGGACTCTACCGTGAGCTGTGACGTCACCGAATTTCCAGACTACGCGCTGACAGCAGGGCAAGAGAGAACGCCTGGGCTGAATCGGAGAGGTAATCAAGTACATGAAAGCTACAGATTCAATTAAAAAAATTTAAAACCTGATTATTACATTTGGTTAAGTCACTCATTGCAAGCTGGGGGTAAATTCATGACTGAGAAAATTTAATGACTGGATTTTACGTAAACATAATACTGGAATTGAAAATGTAATGTTTGCTTTCAATCATCAATGTTGGCATACGAAACCTATTAAATGTTCTCATAAATATATTTTGTGCGTGCTAAATTTAATCTTCATAACTGCAACGAGCCTAAAAAAAGGTGTTCTATCGCAGTTTGTAATAATCGTAGCACTTTCACCTTTCGCACTTTGCAATAAGATTGTCGCACTTTGTAATAACAGACCATCGCACTTTGTAATAAAATAAGCTGTCGCACTTTGTAATAAACTTGAAATGGATGGTCGGAGGACAAGTAAACCCAATAATAAGTGTCATCATCAAGAACAACAACAATAATAATGACGATGATGATGATGATAATGATAATAATAATAATAATTCACCATGTTCACTGAACGGTTTTCAGCACCAATTTCTCAAGTGGGGGCGTAGGAAAGTGCTCACATCAACTGTGGCCTTCCGGCTTCAAAATCTTTGTGGAGAAGTACAACGTACTCTTCCTATCAGGACGACCTCGAGACCATGTCGCAATGAGATAGTGTTTATAACAGCGAGAGTTCGTAATAATAGGACGTTGTGTGGGAATTTACCTGTTATCCGTATTATCGGCTTGTCCGTAAAAGTCAGGTGTTCTTGAGGCGAAAGGTGATTGTAGAAGCAAGTTAGACATTTTGAATGTTTTACCAGCAGCACGGAGAACGAGGAATATTACAAAGGGTTAACAAGCCTGACATCACGACTTCCACCAACGTGTTTATGGCTTTTAATTCTCAGAGTCAAGCTTTTACATAACGAGTATATCCTTTAGAGACTTTCCTCGTTTGGGCGATATAATTGGAGGTTCTTTGTAGATCTGTCTTCGAAGAAGAAGTTGGTTCTCTATCAGTTGCCAGTGTTTCATGAAAATGCTTTTAAGGCTAGGAACTGATGGTTGATTTTGCGTTACAAAGGGCAAAATGTTTTTCCCTCTTGAAGATTCTTGTTGAAGTGCCTTTTCCTTTTTTTCAAAGTGTATTTCAGAGAGCGAGAGAGAGAAAGAGAATTTTGTGGACATCCTCTCTCTCTAAGGTGCTTTTGAAATTCCTTTACTCTTTTTTGAAAAATTTCTTTTAAGGTGATTCCTGGGAAATGTGGCGCGCAATAAAACAGGTACTGCCTGGTACTAAAAAGTCGACTGTTTTTTCAATCTTTGAAAATGGGAAGTGGCACACCAAAAATCTCTCTGACGCCAAGATCATGAACCAGTACTTTGTGTCCGTGGGGAAAGTATTTGCAAAACCATTTCAAAACGTTTCGACTGTTTTTACTTCCAGCACCCTTCGTTTTGAATTCCACCTGGATAATGTTAGTGTGAACCTCGTCCGTAATTCCCTTAAATCCTTAAGACCTAACAAAGCTGTTGAACTTGATAAGCTAATTAAGGGCTCGCTTGTTGAAGGATGCTTCTGACGTCATCGCCTAATTCTAACTGGTTTGATCAATAAATCTTTCACTGATGGAGTGTTTCCAGGGATCTGGAAGTGTGCAAAAGTCACTGCATTATTTAAAGATGGAGATAAGTCATAAAAAACAGCGGCTGGTAATCGAGCCTAGATAAGTCATTAAAGGATAATTATCGACCGATTTCAATCTTACCAACTATAAGCAAGATCATAGAGATCAGCACATATTCAGTTAAGTTCCTTTTTGGAAGAAAACAGATTATTATCACAATCACAGTTTGGCTTCCGACTAAAGCGTTCAACTTCCACTGCCTTAATCGCCTTCACAGATCAAGTCCTAGAAAGTATGGACAAAGGATGCGTGACGGGAACAGTGTTCCTGGACCTTCGCAAGGCGTTTGACACCGTTGATCATCTGCTTCTTATCAACAAACTCAAGTCACTAGGAGTAGCAGGGAAAAGCTTGGAATGGTTCCGCTGATATCTCTCTGGTCGAGTTCAACAATCGATGTGTGTTAATGCATTGTCTCCCCCAGCAAAAATCACCATAGGAGTACCACAGGGAAGCATCTTGGGACCATTGTTATTCTTGATGTATATTAATGGCGTTCAATCTGAACTACAGCACTCAAAGATGACGATGTTTGCTGATGACATGGTATTTTATTGTCATGAGAACTCGCCAACCAATTTGCAATCAAAGCTCAATGCAGACTTGGCAGCTATTACATCTTGGTTACATGACAATAAGCTGACACTAAACGTTACCAAGTCGAAGCTTTTGGTCATTGGAGGACGTAACAAACTAAGTCAATTCAATGACACAGCTCTTGTATCCAACAATGATCAATTGGAGAACGTTACCAAATTCAAGTATCTTGGAGTGATCATAAACCAGCATCTTTCTTACCATGACCACATTGAACAACTACAAAGTAAAATAGCAAAGAGACTTTAAGGTGTGTTAAAACGAATCAAGCAGCTTCTCCCAGTTTATGCAAGAAGGATCTATGTGTCAACAATTAATGGTCATTCCTATTCTTGAATATGCAAGTATCGTATGGGGTGACAAAAATAACAAAGTTTTAATGGATTCTATCCAAGTTCTTCAGAATAAAGCAGTTAACCTAGTTCTGGATCGAACGACGCATTCTTCTTCAACTCAAGCACTTCTAGATCTGAACTGGATGAATCTATCAACCAGAAGATTAATGCAACGGTGTTCTTATATGCATAATTTTATTAATGACAGTGAAAGAAACAGTATGATTACTCGAGGCTCAGACTATCATAGCCATAACATCCGCTCAAAGGAAACTATTAGATCTATTAGATCAAACACAAACTGGGGTCTACTCAGATCCTTTAATAGTGCATTGACATACTGGAATTCCCTCCCAGATGACCATGAGATGTCTACCTTATAATGCTTTTAAAATTTCATTACTTAAACATTTTAAATCTCAATAAGTTTGCTTAGTGTAACATTTTTTAGTTGATCTATTTTAATCAGTATTTTGTCATTTTCAGTACTGTAGTTTTTAGTTTTTATGCAGTGCTCCATTGAAAACCACATTATGTGACATAGACCATCTGTAAAATGTGTCTGAAGATAATTTTCCATGAAATTGGAATGAATAAGTTGTTATTATTGTTATTATTATTTCTATTATTATTATTATTATTATTATTATTATTATTATTATTATCATTGTTGTTGTTGTTGTTCCTTGTCCTGCGACCATCCATTTCAAGTTTATTACAAAGTGCGACAAGCGGTTATTACAAAGTGCGACAAGTATTATTACAAAGTGCGACTGAACAAACAGCCGAATGAGTGGTTACCACCCACGACCCTGCTATCAAACTGTGTTCAGCCACGCCAATTTTTCTTTTCTTCGATTTGAACTGACTTACGTATAGCATCTGGGTATTTAGCTAACTTCCTTCGGAGGATGACGTGAAATTTAATGAAATTTGATCCAGCCCCAGCTTTTCAAATAAGGTGGATAGCGAGCGCTATCTGAGCTATCCACCAGCGGATAACAGTATCATAAACACCAGTACAAGATAAAGAGAATCCTTTGTTCTGATTGGCTACCTTTAGTTAGTAAGTTTTCTCACCTTAACGCCGCAAGAAAAAGTTCTCTTTATGGCTAAATAGTAAATCCTTTATTCACTTAGTTTGTTTGGTCTTGAGATTGCTGGATATAGACCTTTGTCATGTGGCGGCCATTTTGTCTCAAGAGATTTAAAAAGCTTTGTTTATACCGTGCTAGCCTCGTTCTCTCTACGAGGCTAGCCGGGCATAAATAGAGCTTTTTAAATCTCTTGAGACAAAATGGCCGCCACGTGACAAAAGGCTATTGGCGTGGTTCATGTTGAAGAAGTGTTGAGCATGCGTACTTAGGGAGCAATGCGAGAACGCTTGTTATGTTGTCTTTCATAAACAATGTAACAATATAATAAGGCATCTCTGGAAAGAAACAAAACTTTAACTTGACGTTTCGTTTATTCCAACATGTACATCTTCAGAAATAATTAACCGTAATTAACCGTTGGATAACAACAGAAATTTAAAAGTAGAATAATTAACTAATTGAAGAAACAATAGACTCTGACATAATGTAAGAAAATTTGCATATAAATAAAGCATGGAAACTAAAAGAGGTAAAGTTTTTCAGTGCTGACATTTTCCGGAAAGGCCTAAATCCCCAATCAGCATACTCTCCTTTCTCTCGCAATGGGTCACCGACCATTTCGAAATTTTGGCCAGAGGATAGCCTGCGAAAACATCCGTTTCTCCTCGCTCTTCGCCGTTGGGGACGTCTCGCGAGGAGGAACGTCTGCGACTCAGCGACAGAAATTCCATACTGATGACGTAAAATCTGTCCGGAATCCGGTCAGAAGCGCTGATTGGTCGACGGAGTAGTTACATTGTTTTAGCTATTGTTTGCGAATGACAGACAAAAGACAAAAGGCCACAAAGGTCAAATGTAAACGTGAAGAATCTCTGGCAAAACAGTCAATATTCGTGGAAAATATACTCTTCTCTAGAAGAAGTATTTGAGTTTTGCTGGAGCTCGTTGGCAGATGAACACAACACTTTACCAAAATCTACTAGAAGACACGTAAAATTGGACAAATTTGTGTTTGGAACCCTATGACTACCGGATTTATTACGTAAACATTGATTTGCGTCATCAGTATGGAATTTCTGCCGCTGAGACGCAGACGTTCCTCCTCGCGAAACGTCCCCAACGGCGAAGAGCGAGGAGAAACGGATGTTTTCGCAGGCTAGCAAGAGGACGGTCCCATTTCATGTTGTAACTTTAATTGTTGACGTCATCAAGCCATGATGACGTCATTATTGTTCATTCAAAATGTTTGCAACGCTCATTACGCCCTTATTTGAAGATTCAAGTAATGAACGGTTGTTTCAGATTCGTACCCAGTCGCTATTTATGTGTTTTTGGGGTGAGAGAAGATTGGGGGTTAGGTTAAGGCGCGCGCGGGGTGTCATGGGAAGGGACGACACCCATGACACCCTGCGTGCGCCTCAACCTAACCCCCAATCTTCTCTCACCCCAAAAACACATAAATAGCGACTGGGTACGAGTCTGCGGTTGTATATCCCATGTTGGCAAAGGAAACTGCTAACTTAGTGTTCATCGCGGTACCGTGAGTTTGTAGGTAGAGCTTTCCATTGAACTGGAAATAATTTTCTTTGCCGATTAATCAAAGCACAGTTCTCGCAGGGAATGTGTAGGAATAGGTGAGTTGCTTTGTAGAAATTTTCTTACGTTCTGCAAACTATTTCAGTGCTCTCGATATGTGGTATATGACGTATTGTTGTAAAAAAACTTGTGACATACATCAAAAGAAGACTTGGGATGTTCGGTTTTTCACTTTTGTCTTTTCCATAAAATTTACAGGGTCGCTGGTATCTTTAGTTACTTCCTAGATAGATAGATATGCTCTTCTTTCTGAAAAAAGATAATGTTGGTCCATGTCGGTAGTCGGTTGATATTTTTCTTGTCGGTAGTAGGTAATTTTTTTCCCGTTTTGTAGGTAGTCAGTAATATTTTTCTCCCTTTGTCGCTAGTCGCTTAACCACAGGCCTAGATACAAATATCCGGATATTTTTTAAAATATTTAGAAGATTTTGAGATATTTAGAAAACCTCATGATATTTAGGAAACAAAATTAGATATTCAGAATTTTGTTAAGAAAAAAGTACTGAAATCATGTTTTTTCTAGGAAGCTACTTCAATGCTAATTAGGGCATGGGCATTTCAGTGACAGAAATTCAAACAAATCTCGACACATGGGCCTGTTGTAATCAGATTCAGCAGTATTCCCCATGATAATAATAATTATGCAATGTGGCTGATGTTCAACAAAATGGCTAATAACGTCCTCTGAGCCACGCACAAACCAAACAGCAGTAGTGTCCCTTTTAGACCACTTTAGACCTCCTGCACCTAATGGTCTTTCACGAACTCTGTCTGTATTAAAGTGCGGTGCCCTAGTCTTCTTGTAGGCTGAGGGGTACTGTAAATAAGGCTGACTTTATGTGGAATTGTTTAGAGTTTTGTTGTATGCCGTATAAGAATATGGTTTCCTGACATTTGCTGAAATTTGTGTTGCCATTTTAGATGAAAGGATATTTTTTTTGTGTTTTTACTGTAACGTTTATGAAATGAAGCCAGATATTTTAGAAATATTTAGAAAAACATTTCGAGATATTTAATCGGAAAAAAATCAGGAATATCCGGAAATATATTTCGGCGATTTTTTGTGATATTTATATCTAGGCCTAGTTAACCCCATTCACACTTTTAAAAAGGAATCCATTATGAAATTGAGTAATTTAAATTTTCAATTGACAAAAACCCTGTACCAGAATAATTTAAACAATACTTCAATCTTTTTTACACTTTTCAAGGGCAATAGATATAATTAGTTTTCTGTAATAACACCAAGGACAATTTTTCACGGGAGCCTTAGAAAATAAATGTCACATTTCACTTGAAATGTGAAAACACAGAAAGAATTCTGAAAACTTCATGTGTAAGATGTCATTTCGAGAAATTTGACATTTATTTGCTCGGACTCCCATAAGAAATTTTGTTTGGTTTTATTACAGATAGCTAATTACATCTATAACCCTTCAAAAATGTGAAAAAGAATGCAATATGCTGTAAAATTATTTTGGTACAAAGATTTTGTTAAAAGTTAAAATTACTCAATTTCCTGATGGATTCCTTCTTAACATGTGCAAGTGGCCCGCTGCTTCCTTTGGGTTTAAACTGCATGAATTTCCTTAATTAAGGTTTGGCTGGAATTATTAGACCCTTCCTCGATGATAATTTCTTTGAATCAAAACTGTCGCGACGACGCCATTCATGGAGGGAGTTGCAGTTCTTTTAAATCTCAGCGTTGAAAAATCAGTTTGGCCTTTCCTTGCCCTTAAGATGGAACAGGTGGCGACTTATATAGTTTGGTTTTCGAAAACTGCTTTGCGGATGACACCACTAAGCAAATGGAACGTGCATCAGAGAGGTTAAATCTTTCAATATGTAGAAAACGGACATTCAGCCTATTCAATCAATAAGCCTATTCAGTCAACAATAATGGATTTTAGCTTCAAAAAAAAAAAAAACCAAGCAATTGCATTGACAGCAACACCTGGTGCTGACTGGATTAAGGTCGTTACAGGACTCTGTTTCTTCACATATTATTGAAGATAGCTGACTGTTTACAGTAAACTTTGCAATGACGAATGTATCAGCTAGCACCTCTTCTTCTTCATTTTCATCAAGGGTGAAACTCTTTCCGAATGCACAAATCATCGCTTGGAGTTTCGCTTTTTCGGCGCAAGCTGTGGCTGTCGTCGTGGGGAACATGCTCGCAATTGCACTCTTTGCATTGAACAAGAAGCTTCGAAAAAAGAAAAGTTTATACCTTGTTATGAATATGGCGTTTGCTGATCTAATGTTGGGAGGAATCTTTCTCCCTTCTTTTATTTTTTTCCTGGTGAATCCTGAAAACCAAACATCATATGAAAGATCTATTTTCCCAAAAATCATCCTCACGTTTTTCTCACTGGCCTCGTCTATTACCGCTGCTTTGATATCTGCTGAGAGATTTTACGCCATTTATTGGCCATTAAAGCACCGAACACTTTCTGCGCGAGCATACAGGCTTGTTATTTTGCTTGTGTGGACATTGGCTATCCTGTTTTCCACGGTTTATGTCCTACTTTTCTGGAGCCCAATGACGTTGTACAGTTTCCTGTGTTCATACGTCTTGTTTCTAGTCCTGACTATCTGCGCCCTCAACATCGGTATTTGGAGAAAGTTTAAGCAGAAAACTCCTTCTCATCAACAAAACAGAGCCTTTCAACAGCAGCGCTTAACAAAAGCCTTGTTATATGTATCTGTTTTTACTTTGATTTCGTGGATCCCTATATCTCTTTGCAATTTAATAGGCTCCTTCGGATACAACATACATGACCACATTTTGCTGCTAACTTTGTTTATGTATCTTTCCAGCTCGTTTATCAATCCAGTGGTGTACGCAATAAGAATTCCTGAGTTTAAACAAGCTTTGCCGAATACGTGCTGTTTTAGAAGACGGGTATTGATGGACAGGAAAAGAAATATAGAATGACTTAATATGGCCGCAGCGGACCACAATCATGCCCAACTCACTTTCGAACAGAAAATTGTACATGGAGGTAATGACACAAAATTGTGACCAACAGTGGAAGTTTTACCCTTTTAAACTGCTTATAGTCTTTTTACATATAAAAAAGCCGTTTCACTTTATGAGCTGAGTGATCATTTCAAAAACCACTTGCAATTTTAGTTGAAACGCATAGTGTTGTATTGTATAAAGTAGTATCAACACGGCTGCAAATGTTACGGGTTTTGTGTGGAAATCCCGAGAACAGATTCAAGACTCAGATAATGGAATGATACGCACAAATTATCAATAAGGAAAAGCGGGGCACTTGCACCTTCGCTCATCTTAACTTCTTTTAGATAATTTTCAAAACAAAATGAAGTGTTTCTCCCCAATTTCGCAACTCGCGAATTAAGGCCCTAACTGCTGCCCGAAAAATAAAAATAAAAAACAGAAATTCAATCAAGTCACTCGCGTGAAAATGAGGTCACCGTAGGTTTGATTTGAAAAAACTAAACGTTCCCCTGGAAAGTTTTTAGCTACACCCCTGGCACTTTCAATTTTAAGCAGTTATTTACTGGCATGCAATATCCTGCCAGAAGACCTACTGGCATTGAAAGCCTCTCTGGAGAAAGGAAACAAAACAAATTTGTGCAAATAAGTTTTACTTTTAGTAAAACTTATTTGAAAGCTCGAGCTGGTGTCCGTCAAATATAATCAGTCACGTATAAGCAATCAAGATAAACTTAAAAGTATAAATAATGACAAGCAAAAAACAAGACTGGCACTTTTGGCTAATAAATTTCTTACAGATCCTAATAACGTATACTATATAAATTTTTGTTCCAGATCATTGCTGCTTTTCCCAGTGCTTTCA
>OZ037779.1:41062995-41097995 GCA_964035525.1 Porites cylindrica | reverse complement strand
GACATTGGCTATCTTATTTTCTACGGTTTATATATTGCTTTTCCACTTGAGTCTGCGAGCTTTTTTCGCTTTCGCTACTTTATACGGCTTGTTACTAATTGTGACTATTTGCGGCCTCAACATCGTTATTTGGAGAAAGATTCAGCAAAAATCTGTTCCTTGTTACCAAAACAGACACATGCAAATCCAGCGTTTGACGAAAGTCCTGTCATTGGTGTCTGTTGGTACCTTGAGTTCTTGGATCCCCGCAATTATTTTTCATTTGTTAAAATTTTTCGGTCAAAACACATCTTTAAACATTCTCCTTTTCACTTATTTTATACATTTTTCCAGTTCTTTTATCAATCCAATGGTGTACGCATTAAGAATTCCTGAGTTTAGGCAAGATTTGAATTTGTTCTATTTTAGAAGTCAGGAAAATAGTAATACAGGAAGAAATAATATGGCAGCCGATCACAATAATTTGCAGCTCACTTTCAAACAGGAAGTTATGGAAGATACAAAATTGTGACTCAGCAGCGGTGGAAGTTCGAGAAACTGAGACTTAAAATTGCACGGGGCGGGGCCAGGTGAGCCTTGCCCTCCCCTCCCTCCACGTTCCCTCCACGTTTTGTAAGAGTGTTGAGCATGAGTTCTTTGGGGACAACTTTGTTGATTTCTATAGGCAATGTAAACAAACAATATCTTAAAATAGTCATTCAATTTGACGAAATTTGGCAGAAATCTTGTTCAAATATCATTTAGTCAAAGAAAGCATCAAATTAAAAGCTGGAAAAAGAAGGCAAAGACAGCCTTGTCTCCATGCGTTCTCGACTCGGTCAAAGCTGGACTCTACCATGAGCTGTGACGCCACCGAATTCCTAGACTTCGCGCGGACAACAGGGCAAGAAAGAACGCCTGGGCTGAATCTGAGAGACAATCAAGTACATGAAAGCTACTGATTCACTTAAAAAAGTTAAAAACTGATGGTTACATGGGTTAAGTCACTGATTGCAAGCTGGGTGTAAATTCATAACTGAGAAAATTTAATGACTGGATTTTACGTAAACATAATACTGGAACTGAAAATGTAATGTTTGCTTTCAATCATCTATGTTGCCATACGAAACCTATTAAATGTAAAGTCTCATAAATATATTTTGTTCGTGCTAAATTTGAACTTCATAACTGCAACGAGCCTTAAAAAAGGTGTTCTGTCGCACTTTGTAATAATCGTAGCACTTGGTAATACCTGTCGCACTTTGTAATGAGATTCTCGCACTTTGTAACACGTATCGCACTTTGTAATAACACTTGTCGCACTTTGTAATAAAAATAAACTGTCGCACTTTGTAATAAACTTGAAATGGATGGTCGGAGGACAAGTGCGCCCAATAACAAATATCATCATTAAGAACAACAACAACAATAATAATAATGATGATGATGATGATAATGATGATAATAATAATAATTCACTGAACGGTTTTCAGCTCCAATTTCTCAAGTGGGGACGTAGGAAAGTGCTCACATCAACTGTGGCCTTCCGGCTTCAAAATCGTTGTGGAGAAGAACAACGTAGTCTTCCTATGAGGACGACCTCGAGACCATGTCGCAATAAGATAGTGTTTATAACAGTGAGAGTTCGTAATAATAGGACTTTGTATTGGAATTTAGCTGTTATCCGTATTATCGGCTTGTCCGTAAAAGTAAGGTGTTCTTCAGGCGAATTAAGGTGATTGTAGAAGCAAGTTAGACATTTTGTAAGTTTTACCTGCAGCACGGAGAACGAGGAATATTACAAGGGTTGACAAGCCTGACATCACGACTTCCACCAACGTGTTTATGGCTTTTAATTCTCAGAGTTAAGCTTTTACAGAACGAGTATATCCTTTAGAGACTTTCCTCGTTTGTGCGATATAATTGGAGGATCTTTGTAGATCTGTCTCAGAAGAAGTTGGTTCTCTATCAGTTGCCAGTGTTTCATGAAAATACTTTTAAGGCTAGGAACTGATGGTTGATTTTGCGTGACAAAGGGCAAAATGTTTTTCCCTCTTGACGATTTTTGTTGAAGTGGATTTTTCGTGTTTTCAAAGTGTATTTCAGACAGAGAGAGAGAGAGAAAGAGAGAGAGAGAGAGAGAGAGAGAGAGAGAGAGAGAGAGAGAGAGAGAGAGAGAGAGAGACAGAGAGAGACAGAGAGAGAGAGAGAGAGAGAGAGAGAGAGAGAGAGAGAGCCAGAGGATTGGGCACTTTTGTAACGTAAAAAGGGAACTTTTGTGACACACCTCGGGCACTTTAGTAACGAAGAAGGGAACTTTTGTAACGGTAGGGAACTATTGTAACTCTGATAGGGCACTTTCGTAACAGGCAGTAGGGCACTTTCGTAACAAATCGGGCACTTTCGTAACAAATCGGGCACTTTCGCAACAGATCAGGCACTTTTGTAACAAAATGAGGAACTTTGGTAACACCCATTTCTATTCATTCAAATCATCTTTTTTTCGTCATTCCCCCTCACTATGTGCCAAGAATAAAGTAAATATTATCACCTGGATATACAGTAAGAATGTATTATGATTTTTGCAAACTGAAAATGAAAACATGCCGTTGCATGGGTTCACTTTGAAATCAAAATTGCCAAATGGCTAATAAAAAAGAATTAGACGTGTGACTGTGTGCCTGTGTTTTTTTTTTTTCTTTTGCTGAGTTTAGCTTAGCGAGTGCTTTCTTTACATAAACAATGACTTGACTTAGAGCGCCGGAAGCTTAAATGCTAATATTGCGCTCTCGGTTCGTGCAGTTTAAAAAAATGGGCATAATGATAGATACTGATTTATCGTGATGTGATTGATTTATTTTACCTGTGTAAAATGAAGTTCAAGCTAGTAATCACAAGTAGAATATGTTACATGTAACAGGAAGGGGCAATATGAGGCGCGCCGAACATAGCCGTACATGGCTGTTCATGGCCGTACGTAGCCGCGTTCATAGTTCATAGTGCATAGTCGTGCATGGCCGTGCATAGCTGTGCATTGTTGTATATAGTCGTGCATAGCCCTATATAGCCTTTGCGTGGCCGTACATAGCCGTACATGGCCGTGCATGACCGTACATGGCTGACGTAGCCGTGCATGGCCGTACATAGCCGTGCATAGCCGTGCATGGCCGTACATATCCGAACATCTTGATGTTTTTATAATCTAAAAAGGCTGGGTTTCTATCTAGAGCGATACGAAACACCTTTTCTTAGCCTATTTCGCCTTAAAAGAAAGACGAAGAAATTTCAAAACTTTGACCAAAACGATGGACTAACCCCTTTGGAAAACCGTCAATTTTTCGACTTTTTTAAATGGATGTTTCTATAGTCTAAAAAGACTGGTTTTCTATCTAGAACAATACGAAACACTTTTTCTTAGCCTATTTGGCCTAAAAAGAAAAGAAGAAGAAATTCATAATTTTTACCAAAACCATGGACTAATCTCTTTGGGAAAATGTCAATTTTTCGACTTTTTTCAATTGATGTTTTTATAGTCTAAAAAGGCTGGTTGTCTATATAGCCTTATGTAGCCTTACATTCTTCTGGCAATATGTTTGAGTCGCTTTTGAAGTGTCCGCCGGTGCGCCGTCCTACGAAAGTTAATAGCCTTTCTTACGACATGCAAGTTAAATAAAAGTTGTCATTTTAAAATTAAGTTCAAGCCAGTACGAGTAGAATATCGTACATGGAACTGTATGGGGCGCGCCGCCGGCCAGTTCAAAAAAGAAGTTACTTTAAAAACTAGGATCAGGTGTAGAATATGTTACATGGAACTGTATGGGGCGCAACGCCGGCCCGTTCGAAAAAAAAGTTAGCTCTAACTTCTCCCTTCTTACTCCAGAGTAGTCGGTTTTTTACCTTACTTTCACTAACAATGAGAAAATTCCGGCATCCTTCTTCTTTCCGCCCACCAAACCTGGGTATACAGTAAATATATCGCCATTTTTGCGGAATTTGAAACATGGGTTGGGTTCACTTGGAAAACGAAATTCCCAAATGGCTGATAATTATTTACTGACCTTAGTGTGGCGACTACTGTCTTTATATAATAAACAATGACTTGACTTAGAGCCCGCGAAGCTTGAAAAGCTTATATTGTGATGTCGTTCTGTACACTTGAAAATAGGCTGATGATAGATTTGGGCGAATTCATCGTAATGTCATTGTTTAATTTCACCTGTGTAACAACAAAGGCTAATAAAAGTTCAAGGCTTCACATGAGCATTTCCCATTAATAGGATCAGACTAGATTAAGTGTAACAATAACAACGACTAATATAAGTCTACAAAAAACCCAAATTCAAGACTTCTCCTAAATTAACATTCTCCTTTACACTCTTTTTTATCCTATAAGAATATGTTTTATGAGAGTATCAAGGCAAAATTGCGAAATTTTAAGAATAAACCCCAGGCTGAGAATTTGAAAAGGACTAAATTTGATGTTGAAAAATCTGTAAATACCTGTACAGTACAGTCATATGTCTTTAACTTAACCGTATAAAATTATCAATTTTAAACACAGTAAGCTGATATTTTGTCATAAGTGAATGTTTTGAATTGGAAGGTAAAGTTGCTCTGACTAAAATATTCTATATCAAACCCTTCACTGATCTTTTTTTGTATTTTTTTTTCCTGTTTACAATCTGATCAATTATTTACCTTAAGTGGCTTCATCCTCTTGTTATACCAGGTGATGGACATAGGTATAAGCTTATGCTGATTACTATGCAGTAAGTTATTTGGTCTAAAATGAATTAAGAAGTAAAAAATAAACAACATTCTTTCTTACTCAGCACTATTTCAGGCAGTTAAATTGCTGCAGCATTTAAAGTCTTTCAGTAGGAATGATTTTGTCTTGACACATGCCCTGAAACATGCTTTCTTTTAAATCTCTCCCGTTGTATGCGTACATGTAAAGCTTATAAAGTCTTTAATACAATAATATGCTCACTGGCGTTGATGCCATTTTGTGATGTGCAGATATCTTCTTTACATTTTATGGGAGTGAAAAACAAATTAAACCAAACTTACCTTAAAAAATCGTCACTGGACGTACTTTAAATTTATTACGGAACTAATCAGACTGTAAGATCGGCGATGCAAAAAGCACGTGTTGATCGACGAAGCTGTGCGAATTGGTAGACAACGCTGTCTGACTGTGAGCACACTGCATAGCCTACATTGCTGTATGTATCCCATGATCCATTTTCACACTAGGCAAATCAGTTCTACACAGGTCAGTTTGAGGAGTGAATAACTTTAATTCATAATCAAGGCGGCGGAGATTTATTTTCGCTACCGTCTATTTGATTTTCCACTCGCAGTGCTTTCTACTCTGATCCCAATAAAAAGTGATGTGATAGTGATGATGATGATGATGTGATGTTCCGCGCATTTGGTTGTTATTTTTATACTTTACAACAGCAAAATCCAAGGGGCGTGCGATGTTGCATATGCATCTACCATATTTGTACTCGTAATCTTTACCAACGGATGTTCTCGTTGTAAAGTTTTATTAGCCTTTGTTGTTGTTACACAGCTGAAATTAAACATTGCAATGAATTCGAATCTACCATTTTGCCTATTTTAGTGTCAGCAGCCGCTTACCAATGTGGAGAGAAGAAAATAAGTGTTGTCCTCTCTAGAAATTTTAGTTGATCATTGAAATGGTACTTGTTTTTACCAAAAGAAAACCTATAAAAAAGTGACTCACCCTTACCTGATGTACAGAGTACTGATAAACCCTCATGCTCAATTTTCTTCACTGTGCGTGATCCGTTACTGCCGTCGCTTTTTGTTGGAAAAGGCAAATATGAGTGGTAAAATTTAGCTCTGCGATCGACTAAGCCGTGTCGCATACTCAATAATATTTCATCATAAGTAAGAAGTCTAAAGGCTTATTCACTGCAAGTATCTTTTAGTCATATCTTCCATTAAGAATTGGTTAGCATTTTGGAACCAACCCCCTTCTTGTCTAAAGCGAAGCCGATCTGGAAATTCGTCTGTTCTCACCTACATTAAATTTCATTTTGAAAATTTCTCTACAAAGCAGAGTTAAGAAAAACAAAGAGATTTTTGGTTAAGTGCGACCATCTGCGAGATGAACGGAATAGGCCATGATGAGCGTTGTCAACGACGATGAAGACTTACGGGAATGCTGTGTACTACTTTGTCTTGCTTATCGCTGTGCCCTCAATGCCGTGTCCTGCGTTGAAATAAAAGAACTCGTTGTCCACCGTTGTCCCGTTTGATAGATTCATGCGGCTTAAAGTAGAAGCTCAAATGGTTCTGGAGCCTAGCCTTAATGATCCTTAACCTGTAGTCTATTTGACTACGCAATAAAGGCAGGGCCTTTAGAGAAGCGCTGAAATTGAATAACTTTCCATTATGCATGTTTGACACCAGTGACCACACATGATTTTTTTCTTGATTAAAATTATTTCCATCATGCTTAACAACTTCATAATTCATCGATGGAAAGGAATCACGCATTTACTTGCAATTGCGCAAACAATATACCCGTATACCCAATAGCGCAAAATGCGTAAAAGGGGTTAGAACACCTTTCCGCTGGCCCAGCGCCTTACTTTTTAAAGGAAGGACCTGTATTTTCGCCCACTTTCTTCCACTTTAGTGGTGTTTAGATTGATTGCTTTTTTGATTTTTATCTCTTACAAATTACGGTAAAATTGCTTGCTGGAACTTCTAGCAAAAAGGGAACTTTCGTAACGGGGCCACTTTCGAGATATCAGTAACTTTAAAAAATCACCAAAAAATAAGGAAACGACCATTTCACTTTGTGTTTCACTTATTAGATTAACAATAGACTTAACTAAACTTCCACCACAATTTTGCGGATGCTGATTGGTTCAAAAGGTCACACTGACGTTTTGAAACTTTCCATTTCAAAAATGGGCTTTTTCCGAATCGTGATTCCTTTCATGGACATGAAAAGTCAAACATGTTCACGGCGTTTTTTTCCCGGCCTCGATATCTCCAGTTTAAAGTGTTGTGGCCAGCGAGGGAATCGTATGGAGTATAAATGGTAAAGTAATAGCTACAATTAAATGCAAAAAAGGTGTGAAAAGCATTTTAAAAAGCACCTACCACGATGTAGGGCCCTTTTGTAACCTTTTTGTGACATCTTTGCAGCTTTTTCTCTTCTGTTTTAACGCTCGAATTTGTCTTTTTACATGCGTATGTTACTTTAAGTGAACTGTGTATAGTTTAAGTTTCACGAGTTACCACATTAAATTGACAAAGCTATTATCAAAAGGGAAAGAAGTAACAAAAGTGCCCTACTTTTCCTCTAGAGAGAGAGAGAGAGAGAGAGAGAGAGAGAGAGAGAGAGAGAGAGAGAGAGAGAGAGTTAGATTTAATAAATTTTGTGGATATCCTCTCTCTCTAAGGTGCTTTTGAAATTCCTTTAGACTTTTTTGAATATCTTCTTTTGAGGTGATTCCTGGGAAATGTGGCGCGCAATAAAACAGGTACTGCCTGGTACTAAAAAGTGGACTGTTTCTTCAATCTTTGAAAATGGGAAGTGGCACACCGAAAATCTCTCTGACGCCAAGATCATGAACCAGTACTTTGTGTCCGTGGGGAGAGTATTTGCAAAACCATTTCAAAACGTTTCGACTGTTTTTACTTCCAGCACCCTTCCTTTTGAATTCCACCTGGATAATGTTAATGTGAACTTCGTCCGCAATGCCCTTAAATCCTTAACGTCCGTAATGCCCTTAAATCCTTAAAACTTAACAAAGCTGTTGGACTTGATAAGCTAATTAAGTGCTCGGTTGTTGAAGGATGTTTCTGACGTCATCCTCCAATTCTAACTGGTTTGATCAATAAATCTTTTACTGATAAAATGTTCCCAGGGGTCTGGAAGTGAGCAAAAGTCACTGCATTATTTAAAGATGGAGCTGAGATAAGTCATTAAAGGATAATTAGCGACCGATATCAATCTTACCAAGTGTAAGAAAGATCAGCACAGATTCAGTTAAGTGCCTTTTTGAAAGAAAACAGATTACTATCACAATCACAGTTTGGCTTCCGACTAAAGCGTTCAAGTATGGACAAAGGATGCGTGACGAGAACAGTGTTCCTGGACCTTCGCAAGGCGTTTGACACCGTTGATCATATTCTCCTTATCAACAAACTCAAGTCACTAGGAGTAGCAGGGAAAAGCTTGGAATGGTTCCGTTCATATCTCTCTGGTCGAGTTCAACAATCGATGTGTGTTAATGCATTGTCTCCCCCAGCAAAAATCACCATGAGAGTACCACAGGGCAGCATCTTGGGACCATTGTTATTCTTGATGTATATTAATGGCATTCAATCTGAACTGCAGTACTCAAAGATGACGATGCTTGCTGATGACATGGTATTTTATTGTCATGAGAACTCGCCAACCAATTTGCAATCAAAACTCATTATGTAGACTTGGCAGCTAGTACATCTTGGGTTACATGACAATAAGCTGACACTAATCGTTACCGTCAAGTCGAAGTTTATGGTCATTGGAGGACGTAACAAACTAAGTCAATTTAATGACATAGCTCTTGTAGCAAACAATGATCAATTGGAGAACGTTACCAAATTCAAGTATCTAGAAGTGCAAACTAAAAAAGGTAAAGTTTTTCAGTGCTGACATTTTCTGGACAGGCCTAAATCCCCAATCAGCATAGTCTCCTTTATCTCGCAATGGGTGTCCGACCATTTCAAAATTTTGGTAAGAGGACGGTCCCATTTTATGTTGTAACTTATTGACGTCATCAAGCCATGATGACGTCTTTACTGTTCGTTCAAAATGTTTCCAACGCTCATTACGTCCTTATTTGAAGATTCAAGAAATGAACGGTTGTTCATCGCTCAAAAGCCTTGTTCCAGTGACACTTTTCTGAAGAGCGGGGAGTGGCAGCGGTAGACAGCTGTTTTGTTCTGTTTTATTCGCACCAGTAAAACATGATAGCTTGAGGTGTTGCACGACTAATCTTCACGATCTTACCTTATAAAATATGTATCCCGCAGTATGTAAAAAATATCAAGTAAAGACGCTTCATATTCATTTTAGATATTCTGGCTGATTACTGATCCCTAATAGTCTAAGTGTACTGACAAATGAAATGACATTTTAGGGACAGAACTCTGTCGAGATTTCATTGTTACTTCAGCGTATTTGTATCATTCACTTTTAACTTTATATTTCGTTCTGGAAATGAACATTTTTTTCTTCTATTCTTCAAAACTAAGGGAGCACTTAACATGTACAAGTGTCCCGCTGCTTCCTTTAGGTTTAAACTGCATGAGTTTCCTTAAGGTTAGCCATGAATTATAGTCCCTTCTTCGATGATAATTTTCAGTCATGGAGGGAGTTGCATTTCGTTTAAATCTCAGAGTCAAAAAACTAGTTTGACCTTTTATTGAGCTCACAGCAATATATTAGCCGAATTCAGGCTTTTGTGTTCAAGCTAGACATATCAAACTTAAAAAAATACTCGTAGCATTCCCTGAGTTGGTGAATTAACTTATGTAAATGTTCTCCAAATGGAGCAGGTGGCGACTTATACAGTTCGGTTTTCGAACACTGCTTAGCGGGTGATACCACTAAGCAAATGGTTTGTGCACCAGAGAGGTTAAATCTTTCATTATGTAGAAAACGGGACATCATTTAAAACCTATTCAGTCAACAATAATAGATTTTAGCTTCAAATTAAAAAAAAAACAGCTAGCAACTGCCTTGACAGAAACACTTGGTGCTGACTGGATTAAGGTCGTTACAGAGCCCTGTTTCTTCACTGACATATTATTGAAGATAGGTGACTGTTTGCAGTAAACTTTGCAATGACTAATGTATCAGCTAACACCTCTTCTTTTTCATTTTCATCGGGGGCGAAAATCTTTTCGAATGCACAACCCATCGCTTGGAGTTTTGCGTTTTCGGCGCAAGCTGTTGCTGTCGTCATGGGGAATATGCTCGCAATTGCACTCTTTGCATTTAACAAGAAGCTTCGCAAAAAGAAAAGTTTATATCTTGTTATGAATATGGCGTATTCTGATCTAATGTTGGGAGGAATCTTTCTCCCTTCTTTTATTTTTTTCCTGGTGACTCCAGAAAACCAGACATCACATGAAAGATCCGCTTTTTTCCTCAAAATCATCCTCATGTTTTTCTCACTGGCCTCTTCTATTACCGCTGCTTTGATATCTGCTGAAAGATTTTACGCCATTTATTGGCCATTAAAGCACCGAACACTTTCTACGCGCGCGTACAGGCTTGCTGTTTTGATGGTGTGGACGATGGCTATCCTGTTTTCCATGGTTTATGTCCTACTTTTCTGGAGCCCAATGACGTTATACAGTTTCCAGTGTTTATACGTCTTGTTTCTAGTCTTGACTATCTGCGGCCTCAACATCGGTATTTGGAGAAAGTTTAAGCAGAAAACGCCTTCTCATCAACAAAACAGAGTCTTTCAACAGCAGCGCTTAACAAAAGCATTGTTATATGTATCTATTTTTACTTTGATTTCGTGGATCCCAATATCTGTTTACAATTTAATAAGCTCCTTTGGATACAACATACATGACCACATTTTGTTGCTAGCTTTGTTTATGTATCTTTCCAGCTCGTTTATCAATCCAGTGGTGTACGCAATAAGAATTCCTGAGTTTAAACAAGCTATGCCAAATATTGTATGCTGTTTTAGAAGACGGGCGTTTATGGACAGCGAAGGAAATATGGAAAGATTTAATATGGCCGCAGCCGACCACAATCATGCCCAACTCACTTTCGAACAGAAAATTGTGCATGGAGGTCAGGACACAAAATTGTGACCAACAGTTGAGGTTTTACCCTCTGAGAAACTGTTTACCCTATGAGCTAAGTGACCATTTCAAACCACTTGCAATTTCGGTTAAAGCACAGGCACCAAAAGTCCAGAGCAAGAATCACTTACACGTTGTATTGTATAAAGTAGTATCAACACGGCTGTAAATGTTAGGTTTTGTGTGGAAATCCCGAGAACAGATTCAAGACTCAGATAACGGAATGATACACAGAGGCTACCAATAAGGAAAAGAGGGGCACTCGCACCTTCACTCATCTTAACTTCTTTTAGATAATTTTCAAAACAAAATGAAGTGTTTCTCCCCAATTTCGCCACGCGCGAATTAAGACCCTAACTGCTGCCGGAAAAATAAAAAATAAATCAAGTCACTCGCGTGAAAATGAGGTAGTTAGGGTTGATTTGAAAAAAACTAAATGTACCCCTGGAAGGTTTTAGCTTCACCTCTGGCACTTTCAATTTAAAGCAGTTAGTTACTGGCAATATCGTGCCAGTAGACCTACTGGCCCTGAAAGCCTGTTTCATTGGAGAAGGGAAACAAAAAAAAGTTGGGCAAATAAGTTTTAGTACAACTTATTTGAACTCTAATTGTACTGGTGTCCGTCAAATAAAATCAGTTACATATAAGAAATCAAGAATGTAAGCAATTAAGATAAGCTTAATTGGCAAGAAAATTCCATAATCATAACGTAGCACACAATAGATAGAACTCAACAGAACAAGGTAGCAGGCGTAAGAAGCTGTTTCGTTCGACGTATAAGAACTTTCAACAGGCCATAGATTGCACTAGCGTGAGGCTTTGTTAAAAACAATACACAAACCAAAACAAACATGGCTGGTATTAGTTTATACCTACTTGTGGCTGATTAAACCGCTTACAGATCTTAAATATACTAATAGCATTTTCCTTTGAGGTCCTTAGTTTGCATTTCAATATTTGCCAGGAGACATCTGCACGCAGGCAACTCAATATAGGTACACTTCCTGAGGAAATCAATAGTTGCATTCGGTTAATTTTTCTTTGTTCTGGTAAGGGACATTTTACGTGTGACCACCTACTTAAAACCCTTCTGCTTTGTTTGATTTGAAGGGTATAAAGATTAATTAAGCAAATTGTTGGACGAAGGTTTTTTTGAATGACAACGGCTACTCATGGTGCAACTGAGTTCTGTATTTGACCATAGACAGAGCTATCATTTTTTCTCAATGCTCTTTTTTATTGGCTCTTAGTTGTCTTATTTAGTCTGTAATATTATGGGGATTTAGGCTTCTTCACTATATAGTTCTATAAAAGATGTTTCCAATAAAGTAACCTTGAATTTGTACAGTGTAATCGTTAGCGTTCTGTAGAACCGAGCAGGTTGTGAACTAACGGGTTTCCGAGTGTTGCGCTTCCCCGGGGTCTTAAACACTGACCCTATTTAGGAATGAGACGAAAAAAATTGTTCCCCTTTTAAAGGCCAAAGCTTGAAAAATGAGACCCAATTCAACATATAAACTAAAAATTTAATGGAAAAGCACAAATCTTCCTCAAATCGTTTTTCTAACACTAACACATGATTTGTTTCTCGTGTAATTTACGCACGTACATTTTAGCTGATACAATGACATTAGCCTTTCTAGTAAGGATCACACCGGGAACACAACGCCGACAAGGGCAACAAAGATACCCTATTTAAGGATGCATGGAGATCCTAAAAAACAATCCCCTATCAGGCGGCACATACCTATCTAGCACCTATTTGGAAGAATCCCTCGGGGGGTGACATTACTTAGCAAACAGATGGTAAAAAGTGTCAATATGGTGTAATCTCAGTCAACAGTAATAGATTTTAGTTTCGACTGAAAAACCAACGCGATTGCATTTATAACAACGCCTGGTTTTGTGGCCCGGCAGTTGTAAAGAAACTTCTCCGCTGTTTCTCGTTCACCTTCAACGGTAACATTTCTAGAAATTAAAGCAATGGCAGGAACAATAATAACGAAGAATATGTCAGCTTCAACTTCGTCACTCAATAATTCCTTTTCAGCCATGGACGAAATGCTTTCTGAGGCACAAGTCATCGCTTGGAGCTGTGCTGTGTCAGAAACTGTCGTTATTTTCCTGGGAAACTTGCTCACAATTGTTCTCTTCATATTTAACAAGAAGCTGCGAAATAAGAAAAGCTTATATCTTGTTATGAATATGGCGTTTGCTGATCTGGTGTTGGGAGGTGCAAGTCTCCCTTTATTTGTTTATTTAGTAACGGCGACTCGCAGTAGGTTATATTTTTCAGAATTTCCAACTTTTCTTCAAATCATTTTTACGGTTTCCTCTATGGCCTCGTTTAATACCGCTGCTTTGATATCTGCCGAAAGATTTTACGCCGTTTTCTGGCCGCTGAAGCACCGAACACTTTCCACGCGAGAATACAAGCTTGTTATTTTGATGGCTTGGACATTGGCTATCTTATTTTCTACGGTTTATATATTGCTTTTCCGCTTGAGTCGGCGAGCTTTTTTCGCTTTCGCTACTTTATACGGCTTACTACTAATTGTGACTATCTGCGGCCTCAACATCGTTATTTGGAGAAAGATTCAGCAAAAATCCGTTCCTTGTCACCAAAACAGAGACATGCAAATCCAGCGTTTAACGAAAGCCCTGTCATTAGTATCTGTTGGTACTTTGAGTTCTTGGATCCCCGCAATTATTTTTTATTTGTTAAGACTTTTCGGTCAAAACACATCTTTAAACATTCTCCTTTCCATTTATTTTGTACATTTTTCTAGTTCTTTTATCAATCCAATGGTGTACGCATTAAGAATTCCTGAGTTTAGGCAAGGCTTGAATTTGTTCTGTTTTAGAAGTCAGGAAAATATTAATGCAGAAAGAAATAATATGGTAGCCGATCACAATAATTTAAAGCTCACTTTCAATCAGGAAGTTATGGAGGATACAAAATTGTGACTAGCGGTGGAAGTTCGAGAAACTGAGACTTAAAACTGCACGGGGCGGGGCCAGGTGAGCCTTGCCCTCCCCTCCCTCCGCTTTTTGTGCGAGTGTTGAGTATGCGTTCTTTGGGGATAACTTTGTTGATTTCTATAGGCAATGTAAAAAAACGACAATATCTTAAAATAGTCATTCAAATTTGACGAAATGGTAGAAATCTTGTTCAAATATCATTTAGTCAAAGAAAGCATCAAATTAAAAGTTGGAAAAAGAAATCAGAGACAGCCTGGTCTCCCTGTGTTCTCGACTCGGTGAAAGCTGGACTCTACTATAAGCTGTGACGTCACCGAATTCCCAGACTTCGCGCGGACAACAGGGTAAGAGAGAACGCCTATGCTGAATCTGAGAGACAATCAAGTACATGAAAGCTACTGATTCACTTAAAAAAGTTAAAAACTGATTGTTACATTTGGTTAAGTCACTGATTGCAAGCTGGGTGTAAATTCATAAGTCTCATAAATATATTTTGTGCGTGCTAAATTTGAACTTCATAACTGCAACGAGCCTATGAAAAAGGTGTTCTGTCGCTCTTAGTAATAATCGTAGCACTTTGTAATAAAATGTTCGCACTTTGTTACACCTATCGCACTTTGTAATAACACTTGTCGCACTTTGTAATAAAAGAGTTGTCGCACTTTGTAATAACAGACCATCGCAAATGTAATAAAAATAAACTGTCGCACTTTGTAATAAACTTAAAATGGATGGTCGGAGGACAAGTGAGCCCAATAATAAGTATCATCATCAAGAACAACAACAACAACAACAATAATAATGATGATGATGATAATGATAATAATAATAATGATTCACTGAACGGTTTTGAGCAGGCCCTTATCGATTGTGCTTTTAAAAGTAGCATGCTCACATCAACTGTGGCCTTCTGGCTTCAAACTCTTTGTAGAGAAGTACAACGTGCTCTTCCTATGAGGACGACCTCGAGACCATGTCGCAATGAGATAGTGTTTCTAAGAGTGAGAGTTCGTAATAATAGGACTTTGTATTGGAATTTAGCTGCTATCCGTATTATCGGCTTGTCTGCAAAAGTAAGGTGTTCTTAAGGCGAAAGATGATTGTAGAAGCAAGTTGGACATTTTGAAAGTTTTACCAGCAGCACAGAGAAAGAGGAATATTACAAAGGGTTGACAAGCCTGACATCACGACTTCCACCAACGTGTTTATGGCTTTTAATTCTCAGAGTTAAGCTTTTACAGAACGGGTATATCTTTTAGAGACTTTCCTCGTTTGGGCGATATAATTGGAGGTTCTTTGTCGATCTGTCTTAGAAGAAGTTGGTTCTCCGTCAGTTGCCAGTGTTTCATGAAAATACTTTTTAAGGCTAGGAACTGATGGTTGATTTTGCCCATCAATTTGATGGGCTCCTGTTAATGGTCATTCCTATTCTTGAATATGCAAGTATCGTATAGGGTGACAAAAATAACAAAGTTTTAATGGATTCTATTCAAGTTCTTCAGAATAAAGCAGCCAAGCTAGTTCTGGATCGAGCGACGCATTCTTCGTCAACTCAAGCACTTCTAGATCTTAACTGGATGAATCTATAAACCAGAAAATTAATGCAACGGTGTTTTTATATATGACAGTGAAGAAACAGTATGATTACTTGAGGCTCAGACTATCATAGCCATAACACCCGCTCCAAGGAAACTATTAGGTCTTTTAGATCAAACACAAACTGGGGTCTACTCAGATCCTTACATAGTGCATTGACATACTGGAATTCCCTTCAGAAGACCATGAGATGTCTACCTTATAATGCTTTTAAAATTTCATGACTTAAGCATTTAAAATCTCAATAAGTTCGCTTAGTGTGACATTTTATAGTTCATCTATTTTAATATTTTGTCATTTTTACTACTGTAGTTTTTAGTTTTTACGCTGTGCCCTATTGAAAACCACATTATGTAAGATAGGCCACCTATAAAATGTGTCTGCAGATAATTATTCCAAGAAATTGGAATGAATAAATTGTTATTATTGTTATTATTATTTCTATTATTATTATTATTATTATTATTGTTGTTGTTGTTCCTTGTCCTCCGACCATCCATTTCAAGTTTATTACAAAGTGCGACAAGCGGTTATTACAAAGTGCGACTGAACAAACAGCCAAATGAGTGGTTACCACCCACGACCCGGTCATCAAACTGTGTTCAGCCACGCCAATTTTTTTTTTCTTCGACTTGAACTGACTTACATATAGCATCTGGGTATTTAGCTAACTTTCTTTGGAGGATGACGTGAAATTTAATAAAATTTGATCTAGCCCCAGCTTTTCACATAAGGTGGATAGCGCTATCTGAGCTATCCACCAGCGGATAACATTATTAACACCAGCACATGGCTGAATCCGCAAGCGGGCAAGATAAAGAGAATCCTTTGTTCTGATTGGCTACCTTTAGTTAGTAAGTTTTCCCACTTAATGCCTCAAGAAAAAGTTCTCTTTATGGCTAAACGGTAATCCTTTATTCACTTAACTTGTTCGGTCTTGAGATTGCTGGATATAGACCTTTGTCACGTGTCGGCCATTTTGTCTCAAGAGATTTAAAAAGCTTTGTTTATGCCCGGCTAGCCTCGTTCTCTCTACGAGGCTAGCCGGGCATAAATAAAGCTTTTTAAATCTTTTGAGACAAAATGGTCGCCACGTGACAAAGGGCTATTGGCGTGGTTCATGTTGAAGAAGTGTTGAGCATGCGTACTTAGGGAGCAATGCGAGAACGCTTGTTATGTTGTCTTTCATAAACAATGTAACAATATAATAAGGTATCTCTGGAAAGAAATAAAACTTTAACTTGACGTTTCGTTTGTTCCAACATGTACATCTTCAGAAATAATTAACCGTAATTAACCGTTGGATAACAACAGAAATTTAAAAGTAAAATTCAAAATGTTTCCAACGCTCATTACGCCCTTATTTGAAGATTCAAGAAATGAGCGGTTGTTCATCCCTCAAAAGGCAGTTGAAACCCTTGTTCCAGTGGCACTTTTCTGAAGAGCGGGGAGTGGCAGCTGTAGACAGCTGTTTTGTTCTGTTTTATTCGCATCAGTAAAACATGATAGCTTGAGGTGTTGCACAACTAATCTTCACGATCTTACCTAATAAAATATGTATTCCGCAGTATGTAAAACATATCAAGTAAAGACGCTTCATATTCATTTTAGATATTCTGGCTGATTACTGATCCCTAATAGTCTAAGTGTACTGACAAATGAAATGACATTTTAGGGACAGAACTCTGCCAAGATTTCATTGTTACTTCAGCGTATTTGTATCATTCACTTTTAACTTTATATTTCGTTCTGGAAATGAACATTTTTTTCTTCTATTCTTCAAAACTAAGGGAGCACTTAACATGTACAAGTGTCCCGCTGCTTCCTTTAGGTTTAAACTGCATGAGTTTCCTTAAGGTTAGCCATGAATTATAGCCCTTTTGCCTTCTTCGATGATAATTTTCAGTCATGGAGGGAGTTGCATTTCGTTTAAATCTCAGAGTCAAAAAACTAGTTTGACCTTTTATTGAGCTCACAGCAATATATTAGCCGAATTCAGGCTTTTGTGTTCAAGCTAGACATATCAAATTTAAAAAAAATACTCGTAGCATTCCCTGAGTTGGTGAATTAACTTATGTAAATGTTCTCCAAATGGAGCAGGTGGCGACTTATACAGTTCGGTTTTCGAAAACTGCTTAGCGGGTGATATCACTAAGCAAATGGTTTGTGCACCAGAGAGGTTAAATCTTTCATTATGTAGAAAACGGGACATCATTTAAAACCTATTCAGTCAACAATAATAGATTTTAGCTTCAAATAAAAAAAAAAACTAGCAACTGCCTTGACAGAAACACTTGGCGCTGACTGGATTAAGGTCGTTACAGAGCCCTGTTTCTTCACTGACATATTATTGAAGATAGGTGACTGTTTGCAGTTAACTTACAATGACTAATGTATCAGCTAACACCTCTTCTTCTTCACTTTCATCAAGGGCGAAAATCTTTTCGAATGCACAACCCATCGCTTGGAGTTTTGCTTTTTCGGCGCAAGCTGTTGCTGTCGTCTTGGGGAATATGCTCGCAATTGCACTCTTTGCATTTAACAAGAAGCTTCGAAAAAAGAAAAGTTTATATCTTGTTATGAATATGGCGTTTGCTGATCTGATGTTGGGAGGTATCTATCTCCCTTCTTTTATTTTTTTCCTGGTGACTCCTGAAAACCAGGCATCATATGAAATATCTTTTTTCCGCAATATCATCTGCGCCTTTTTCTCACTGGCCTCGTCTATTACTGCTGCTTTGATATCTGCTGAGAGATTTTACGCCATTTATTGGCCATTAAAGCACCGAACACTTTCTACGCGAGCATACAGGCTTGTTATTTTGATGGTGTGGACGTTGGCTATCCTGTTTTCCACGGTTTATGTCCTACTTTTCTGGAGCCCAATGACGTTATACAGTTTCCTGTGTTTATACATCTTGCTTCTCGTATTGACTATCTGCGGCCTCAACATCGGTATTTGGAGAAAGTTTAAGCAGAAAACTCCTTGTCATCAACAAAATAGAGCCTTTCAAAAGCAGCGCTTAACAAAAGCCTTATTATATGTATCTGCTTTTACTTTGATTTCGTGGATCCCTATATCTCTTTGCAATTTAATAGGCTCCTTCGGGTACAACATACATGACCACATTTTGCTGTTAGCTTACTTTATGTATCTTTCCAGCTCGTTTATCAATCCAGTGGTGTACGCAATAAGAATTCCTGAGATTAAACAAGCTTTGCCTAATGTATGCTGTTTTAGAAGACGGGCATTGATGGACAGCAAAGGAAATATAGAAAGACTTAATATGGCCGCAGCCGACCAGAATCATGCCCAACTCACTTTCGAACAGAAAATTGTACATGGAGGTAAGGACACAAAATTGTGACCAACAGTGTAAGTTTTACCCTGAGAAACTGCTTACTAGTCTTTTTACATAAAAAAGCCGTTTCACTTTATGAGCTAAGTGATCATTTCAAAAACCACTTGCAATTTTGGTCGAAGCACAGGCACTAAAGGCTCTGTACAAGAGTCACTTACGTGTTGTATTGTATAAAGTAGTATCAACACGGCTGCAAATGTTACGGGTTTTGTGTGGAAATCCCGAGAACAGATTCAAGACTCAGATAATGGAATGATACGCACAAATTATCAATAAGGAAAAGCGGGGCACTCGCACCTTCACTCATCTTAACTTCTTTTAGATAATTTTCAAAACAAAATGAAGGGTTTCTCCCCAATTTGGCAACCCGCGAATTAAGGCCCTAACTGCTGCCCGAAAACTAAAAATAAAAAACTGAAATTCAATCAAGTCACTCGCGTGAAAATGAGGTCACCGTAGGTTTGATTTGAAAAAAACTGGACGTACCCCTGGAAAGTTTTTAGCTACACCCCTGGCACTTTTAATTCTAAGCCGTTATTTACTGGCATGCAATATCCTGCCAGAAGACCTACTGGCATTGAAAGCCTGTCTGGAGAAAGGAAACAAAACAAATTTGAGCAAATAAGTTTAAGTAAAACTTATTTGAAAGCTCGTGCAGTGTCCGTCAAATATAATCAGTCACGTATAAGCACTCAAGATAAAGTTAAAAGTAGAAACGATGACAAGCAAAAAAAAAAAGACTGGTACTTTTGGCTAATAAATTTCTTACAGATCCTAATAAAGTATACTAAATAAATTTTTGTTCCAGATCATTGCTGCTTTTCCCAGTGCTTTCAAAGAATAGTTACTGATTTCCTCATGGTTCTAATTTTTCCTTACCTCTTGTGGGAAGGAACCAGTATTCTCCCTTTCATTTCATGCCACTTCGTTTGATTTGAAGCTTAGCTGCAATTAAATTAATCCCAGTTTTAGACGACAATTTCTTTCAAAACCGAAATTTTGTCGCGACCACGGCCACTCCTGGTGCTCTTGACTAAGTTCTATCGACCTACCGTTTCCTTCAATCTTAACTAAAATATTTTACACTTTTATTTTATGGTTGTAGAAAAAGACATTTCTTGTGATAATAAAAAAAAATGTGGTGCTCGTTAGCATGATATTTTGTGGAGAACAGGTGGTCAATTCATATAATCAGTTGCTAAAAATTATGCTTTGTACCTGACATTACTACGCAAACAGAGAGACTGTGTACACAAACGAGGCCATTTTTATTGTGTGGAAAAGAGATATCATTTTAGACAGCTGACAGTTAAGGAAAAAGGATTTTAGCTTCAAGTAAAAAAACCAGCGCGATTGTCTTTACCCCAACATTTGGCATTAGGTCCAGGTTATCTACCGTCCTTGTTTCCTGCTCCTCTTTGGTGTAACATTTGTAGAAATAACAAGCAATGGCAAATATCTTAGCTACACCTGAGTTCCTCGCCCAATAATTCCTCATAACCAAAATCTTTTCTAAGGTACAGGTCACATACATAATCAGCTCCAGCTTTAACTTTGAGTGAAAAACCAACTCAATTGCCTCTACAATAGCATTTGACATCAGGGGGCCCGGTTGTTAAACGTTTTTGTTTCTCGCTCGCCTTTCAATCAACGTCGACCAATATGTCACCTTCAGCTGCCTCACTCCATGATTCTCTATCAACTATGACCGAAATCCTTTCTAAAGCACAGGGAGGGGGGCGTAAGGGGGGTACGAATACCGCAATACCGCACGTGGTAGCGCGAGAATACCGCAATACCGCATCAAAATTTAGCCAAATACCGAAACCGCAGTTACAAATGGGAAAAAGTTGATGTTGTCAATACTACAAATCCTCCTTTCAAATAGAAATAATACTTTTATGTCACTGTTTCCAAATCAAGGTGCGTCGATGTCAAGCGTACGATAAACATAAGATCATCCAGGGGCACCCAACGAGGATATAATTCAAAACCACTTAACATAGCATTGTTGAACGTATTTTAGTATTCAAACGGTAAATATAGGCATATTTTTATCCCCTAAAAACTTTTCATCTGTTCGGATTTCCTAGCTGAAAGTCTAGTGATCCGAAAATTATAGGGATAAAAACTTACCTTCTCGAAAATTTCAGCCAGGAAAAGGCTTCCGAAAATTCTAGGTGGCCTTTTTTAGGGTCAAAATCCGTTAAAAATGGGTAATTATACCATTTTGTCGATGTTCGAAAATCCTAGGAGAGGCAGGCAAGCAAGAAATTTTACAACAAATGCTCCGAAAATTCTAGATCTCAAATCGTCTTCCGAACAGATATTTTCCCGAAAATTGCCGTTGGGTGCCCCTGATCATCGCACTCGTTTAGCTTTGTTTATTACATGTATACGTTTACGTAAATGATACAACAGGAGTTTTCTAGTATCACTTTATATATTACTGACCTGGATCATAAACGGACGGAAAACAGTTGACATCTTATGAGGTTGTTTCAGATTCACAATTAACTCGGTTCTGTGTTGAGGGTTTCAAAACGACGACCCGGGCTGCCTTTTGGATTCGAAGGGCACACAGTACAGAAGTACACACTAGCCTGCGTAGCATGGCGGTTTTGGTTAGGCGCGCTAAATAATAAGTCGAAATAAGGCGGGCGCGGGCGAGGAGATTGGGGCGGGAGCTGCTTCGCTGCTCACAGTGGTGCTGCCGACAAAACCATGTAAAACTGCCATGCCCGGGGTGGGGGCGGGGGGGGGAGGGGGTACTTGGGTTAGTATTTGGTTGGTATGTGCCGCTGGCCTCTCAGAGCCCCTACCCCATTACAGTCTATTCTGTGGCCAATTATAGACCCCATCTTAGTCATTTTAACAAATATTTAATTTTCGCGATCCCAACTTCGTCACTTTCTATTTTTATGAATTGACCTTGTTTTAGATTGAATGAAGAACACTTTACTTTTCATCTACAATACAAACATTCTGGTACCTTTGCTAACCGTAAATATGAAGAACTGTCTTACCCCCAAAAAAGCAGAAAATGCGCGACCCCATTCTAAAAAAACTCTCTGAAAATGCGACCCCATTATAGTAACTCCAGTCGTGAAAATGCGACCCCATCCAGCGGCACATCCTCATTAGCCTCTTATCAGGAAGTACCCCCCCACCACCAACCCCGGGCTGCTATGCTACGTAGGGTAAGCACACACGAATACTAGTACATTCTATATTCCTGCATGCACAACGAGAAGGACAAGTAGTAATTTTTAGACCACACCGTCTTTATAGATTATCTTTCGACACTACGCAATTTATAACGATCGCACTGACCTCACTATTTGCTGGAATATCTGACTGATCACTTAGTTGACCCTGTGGATCGCTCTCTGTTGTTTGGCGACTGGCACGAAAGTGGTGGTAAGATTGGTATAAAGGAGGTTAACCAAGCTGACTATTCCCACAAGGTCCATGAAGTCATAAATAATGCGACATGTTTACGTATCATTGGATGAAAAAGTTAATGTCGTTAATCATATCAAGTATTAACTGAAATTAGAAGCCATACGATTTGTCTGCACTGTTTGCGCAATACAATCCCCGACTGTGCACACAGGTCACGCAGGCTAGCCAGGGAGACCTTTTAGGATTTGTATCCTCTTGTCATGAAAAAGAAGCAGATCACCGCGACACAACGATGTTTTCACCGACTACCGCGGCGTAAAATGTAAACTTACCGCAAACCGCTTGGACTCTGAAAACCGCAATACCGTACTTTGAAATAAAAATTACCGCAACACCGCACCAAAAATGACCCAATACCGCAATACCGCAAACCCTTACGCCCCCCTCCACAGGTCATCGTTTGGAGTTGTGGTCTTGCGTCGGAAGCAGTAGTTATTATGGCGGCAAACTTGGTCCGTGGGTCATTCGTCTATTTCAATTTAAATACAAAAATTGGAAACCCCGATGTCATTTTTTTATTTTCCAATTTTTTTCTTCCTGTATAATGGGTAAACATATTTCATAACATTTTTTACCGTTTTCCCCCGTAAAAAAATATGAGAAAATAAACACACAACTCTTATTTTCTACAGTCAATATTAAAAAGATTATCGAACCATGGATGTTTTAGCTATTCGCGGGAAAACCGTTTCTGCGGTCATCTGTCAATTACAATGACGTGATCGCATTGCAACTGACAAAAGTACCAAGAGGGGAGGACCCAAGTGTTGAAGTGCCCAGGAGGGGAAGGGGAAGAGCGTAGGGACTTAAGTGGGAATAAAGGAGAAAGGGCCCTTTTACTTGTCCATGCTAGCCTCATTTACAGGGCTTATTTTGGCCTAGACGGGTATGTCCCACTGATCAGGTTGTGGATATCTGGCTAACCAGCTCTAACCGGCTCCAGACAATTTTACTGTTTAGCGCCTTTAACATGGTGTCGCTTGGAAAGAGTGTGAAGGTTGGCGATGAGCGGTCTACATGTGCGGTCCCAACAATTAAATTCCATGATGTTAGTTTAAATTGAAGGCCTCGGCGGCACAACCCTACCCAGACTTGCCTTCACGCCCCTCCCCCCACCCCCTCGAGATTTACCCTTAAGGGGAGTTCGTTTGAAGCGGATCCGGTAAAAAAGATTAATACCGCAGTTTTTTTCCAAGACTTTTAATGGTTGTACTGGCCCTTCGAAAATTTTTTTCATGTCTTCAGAAGGTAAAAACGATCAGCTCTCCTTCATTATCCTAATCATCATCTCTCCTCTACTTCCTCCCTTTCTCCTCCTACCTACACTTGAAAGTTTAATGCACGCTTTTACAAAGTGAACAGCTAGGCAATAAAGAGTAATCTACGGTAATAAAAAGCACAAAAAAGCAAGAAAAGTTCAAGCAAAAAGACCCAACCGAGCAACAACTTCCTTCCTACAGGTTTCCAGCTCTTCATTTCACAGCTGGTTTTCCGCGTGTATCCCATTTTCAAGCAAAACCCTTCTTACGGAACACGAACCAAAGCTTTTCTTTCCAGGCCGCTTCTTGTAGACAGTGTACCCTCCAGGGTCTTAAACACTGACCCTATTTAGGAATGAGACAAAGGAAACTGTCCCCCTTTTAATTAAAGGCCAAAGCTTGAAAAATGAGACCCAATTCAAGGGGAAATACAAACTAATAATTTAATAGAAAAGCACAAATCTTTCTTAAATCGTTTTCCTAACACTCAGAAGTAAAGTTCCGTTTTAACATATGATTTGTTTCTCGTATAATTTACGCACGTAAATTTTAGCTGATACAATAACATTAGCCTTTCTAGTAAAGATCACACCGGGAACACAACGCCAACAAGGGCAAAAAAGATACCCTATTTAAAGATGGAGACCCTAAAAACAATTCCCTATCAGTCGGCACATACCTATCTAGCCCCAATTTGGAAGAATCCCCCCAGGTGGTGACATTACTTTGCAAACAGATGGTTAAAAGTATCAATATGGTGTAATCTCAGTCAACAATAGAGAATTTTAGTTTCGACTGAAAAACAAACGCAATTGCATTTATAAGACTTATAACAACGCTTGGGTTTGTGTCCCAGCAGTTGTAAATAAACGTTTCCGCTGTTTCCCGTACACCTTCAAAGTAACATTTCTAGAAATTAAAGCAATGGCAGGAACAATAACGAAGAATATGTCAGCTTTAACTTCGTTACTCAATAATTCCTTTTCAGCCATGGACGAAATGCTTTCTGATGCACAAGTCATCGCTTGGAGTTGTGCTCTTGCGTTAGAAGCTGTTTTTATTTTCCTGGGAAACTCGCTCACAATTGTTCTCTCCACCTTTAACAAGAAGCTGCGAAATAAGAAAAGCTTACATCTTGTTATGAATATGGCGTTTGCTGATCTGGTGTGGGGAGGTGCAAGTCTCCCTTTATTTGTTTATTTAGTAACGGCGACTCGCAGTAGGTTGTATTTTACAGAATTTCCAACTTTTCTTCAAATTATTTTTACGGTTTCCTCTATGGCCTCGTTCGTTGATATCTGCCGAAAGATTTTACGCCGTTTTGTGGCCGCTGAAGCACCGAACATATTCCACGCGACAATACAAGCTTGTTATTTTGATGGCTTGGACATTGGCTATCTTATTTTCTATGGCTTATATATTGCTTTTCCGCTTGAGTCTGCGAGCTGTTTTCGCTTTCGCTACTTTATACGGCTTGTTACTAATTGTAACTATTTGCGGCCTCAGCATCGTTATTTGGAGAAAGATTCAGCAAAAATCTGTTTCTTGTTACCCAAACAGGCAAATGCAAATCCGGCGTTTGACGAAAGCCCTGTCATTAGTATCTGTTGGTACCTTGAGTTCTTGGATCCCCGCAATTATTTTTTATTTGTTAAGACTTTTCGGTCAAAACACATCTTTAAACATTCTCCTTTTCACTTATTTTATCCATTTTTCCAGTTCTTTTATCAATCCAATGGTGTACGCATTAAGAATTTCTGAGTTTAGGCAAGGTTTGCATTTGTTCTGTTTTAGAAGTCAGGAAAATAGTAATACAGGAAGAAATAATATGGTGGCCGATCACAATAATTTAAAGCTCACTTTCAAACAGGAAGTTTTGGAAGATACAAAATTGTGACTCAGCAGCGTTGGAAGTTCGAGAAACTGAGATTAAACTGCACGGGGCGGGGCCAGGTGAGCCTTGCCCTCCCCTCCCTCCACTTTTTGTACCGGTGTTCGGCATGCGTTCTTTGCATGGGGACAACTTTGTTGATTTCTATAGGCAATGTAAACAAGCGACAATATCTTAAAATAGTCATTCAAATTTGACGAAATTTGGCAGAAATCTTGTTCAAATCTCATTTAGTCTAAGAAAGCATCAAATTAAAAGTTGGAAAAAGAAGTTAGAGACAGCCTGGTCTCCATGCGTTCTCGACTCGGTCAAAGCTGGACTCTACCATGAGCTGTGACGTCACCGAATTCCCAGACTTCGCGCGGACAACAGGACAAGAGAGAACGCCTGGGCTGAATCTGAGAGATAATCAAGTACTGATTCACTTAAAAAAATTAAAAAACTGACAGTTACATTTGGTTAAGTCACTGATTGCAAGCTGGGTGTAAATTCATAACTGAGAAAATTTAATGACTGGATTTTACGTAAACATAATACTGAAACTGAAAATGTAATGTTTGCTTTCATTCATCAATGTTGCCATACGAAACCTATTAAATGCAAAGTCTCATAAATATATTTTGTGCGTGCTAAATTTGAACTTCATAACTGCAACGAGCCTTAAAAAAGGTGTTCTGTCGCACTTAGTAATAATCGTAGCACTTTGTAACACCTATCGCACTTTGTAATAAGATTCTCGCGCTTTGTAACACTTATCGCACTTTGTAATAACACTTGCCGCACTTTGTAATAACAGACCATTGCACTTTGTAATAAAAATAAAGTGTCGCACTTTGTAATAAACTTGAAATGGATGGTCGGAGGACAAGTAAGCCCAATAATAAGTATCATTATCAAGAACAACAACAAAACAACAACAATAATAATGATGATGATGATGATGATAATAATAATTCGCTGAACGGTTTTCAGCCTTATCGATTGTGCTTTTAAAAGTAGCATGCTCACATCAACTGTGGCCTTCCGGCTTCAAAATCTTTGTGGAGAAGTACAACGTACTCTTCCTATCAGGACGACCTCGAGACCATGTCGCAATGAGATAGTGTTTCTAACAGTGAGAGTTCGTAGTAATAGGACTTTGTATTGGAATTTAGCCGCTATCCCTATCGGCTTGTCCGTAAAAGTGAGGTGTTCTTCAGGCGAAAGGTGACTGTAGAAGCAAGTTAGACATTTTGAAAGTTTCACCAGTAGCACGGGGAACGAGAAATATTACAAAGGGTTGACAAGCCTGACATCACGACTTCCACCAACGTGTTTATGGCTTTTAATTCTGAGAGTTAAGCTTTTGCAGAACGAGTATATCCTTTAGAGACTTTCCTCGTTTGGGTTATATAATTGGAGGCTATTTGTAGATCTGTCTTAGAAGAACTTGGTTCTCTATCAGTTGCCAGTGTTTCATGAAAATGCTTTTAAGGCTAGGAACTGATGGTTGATTCGGCTTGAAAAAGGGCGAAATGTTTTTCCCTCTTGAAGATTTATGTTGAAGTGCCTTCTTTTTCTTGTTTTCAAAGTGTATTTCAGAGAGAGAGAGAGAGAGAGAGTTAGATTTGATAAATTTTGTGGATATCCTCTCTCTCTTAGGTGCTTTTTAAATTCCTTTAGTCTTTTTTGAAAAATTTCTTTTGAGGTGCTTCCTGGGAAATGTGAGGCGCAATAAAACAGGTACTGCCTGGTACTAAAAAGTCGACTGTTTCTTCAATCTTTGAAAATGGGAAGTGGCACACCGAAATTTTCTCTGTCTCCAGGAACATGAACCAGTAATTTGTATCCGTGGGGAGAGTATTGGCAAAACCATTTCAAAACGTTTCGACTGTTTTCACTTCCAGCACCCTTCCTATTGAATTCCACCTGGATAATGTTAATATGAACTTCGTGCGTAATGCCCTTAAGGGACTGGTCAAAAAGTATAGGGGGGGGGGGGGGGGGGTGGGCCGGAGCATTTGGAAATGTGGTTGATAAAAAACACATGACCCACCCCCTCCCTTCGGCACAAAAATGACTGACCCACCCCTAAAGCAAGGTTGGAAATTGCATGACCCACCCCCTAGTTAAAACATGGATGTTCGGTTTCCTCTTAATAATCCAATAAAACCTTGTTCTGTGCTTGACAAAATTTGTTGATACACTGCTACAACCAATATCAAAATCACAGAAATCATACCTTTCACTGAAAAGACGAATGTGAAAAACCGAACATTTCTTGTTTCAATGGACATTTAAATATGAGTCTTGACACAAATATACAGCAAAACTAGGGTATATTGAAATTTTCTGTCACAAAGCATATGAAAATTTCAACAAAGACAACCCATTCCTACACATTACTTGCCGGAAATGCTTAGATTAATCCTCAAAGAAAATTTCTTCCACTTCAGTGGAAAGCACTACCTACAAAACCATGGAACACAAAGACAGCAGTTTTAATTCCTTTGCCAATGTTTTCATGACATATATTGAAACAACAACTCTAAGCAAAACTGTCTTTAGAACTACAGTTTGGAAATGCCACATACACGATAACGTTTCTCTATGGGACATGAGTAAACCAGACATCGAAGCCTTCATTGAACAAGCAAGCTTACATCACCCAACTAATGAATTCACGGCCGAAACATTTGACACTGAGACTGCGTTTTTAGACACGGTTGTATACAAAGGCACAAGATTCAAGGAAAAATCTATCCTTGATGCAAAGACACATTTTAAACAAACGGAAAGCTTCTTGCACACACAATTCACCTCGTGTCACCCTCCAAATGTTAAAAAAAAGAATTTGTCAACGGAGAAACCTTAAGAATCCTACGAAAACACTCCTCAGAAACAACCTTTGAGGAAAATAATTCAAATTTAAAAAAAAAACGCTTGATGGATGGAGGCTACCCACAATCTTTCAGGGGCACCCAACGTCAATTTTCGGAAAATATCTGTTCGAAAGACGATTTGAGATCTAGAATTTTCGGAACATTTGTTGTAAAACTTCTTGTTTGTCTGCCCCTCCTAGCATTTTCGAACATCTAAAAAAACGGTATAATTGCGTATTTTTTGATCCCTATAATTTTCGTATCACTAGACTTTCAGCTAGGAGATCCGAACAGATGGAAAGTTTTTAGGGGATAAAAATATGCTTATATCTACTGTTTAAATTGGTTTTGAAGTATATTCTCGTTGGGTGCCCCCTATCTTTGATAGAAAACCTACTATCAGAAATAAAATTCACAAAAGGGATTCTAAATTCCTAAAACAAAACAACTAGGAGGAAAAAGAAATATTGTCATTCGTGACACAATACCAGCCCTCAGTGTCCAGTGTAAAGGAAGCATGAATGAAAAAATGGAATCTTACACAAAACCAACTATAACTTCAATAAATTTTTAAAGAACCTCCAATCATTTCCTTACAAAAAAGAAGAAAGACGGTTCACAGAGGGTTCCACGCCCGTATAGATGTGCGGCCTGTCAACCTTTGTATTTTCTCGCACAACAGGTTTGTGAGTATTTTAGTAATAATTCCAGTTGGCTGTGTTTTATATAACAAGTGTAGTCAACTGTCTCGTTAGTAGTTAGTAAAAAATAGGGTGACCCACCCCCTAAGGGTAGCTGAAAATTGCACGACCCACCCCTTGCACAAGGCTCAAAACCTCATGACCCACCCCCTCTCTGCTCCGGCCCACCCCCCTCTATACCTTTTGACCAGTCCCTAAATCCTTTAAACCTAACAAAGCTGTTGGACTTGATAAGCTAATTAAGTGCTCGTTTGTTGAAGGATGCTTCTGACGTCATCGCCCAATTCTAGCTGGTTTGATCAATAAATCTTTCACTGATGGAGTGTTTCCAGGGGTCTGGAAGTGTGCAAAAGTCACTGCATTATTTAAAGATGGAGATAAGTCATTAAAGGACAATTATCGACCGATTTCAATCTTACCAACTATAAGCAAGATCAGATCAGCACATATTCAGTTGAGTTCCTTTTTGGAAGAAACCATATTATTATCACAATCACAGCTTGGCTTCCGACTAAAGCGTTCAACTTCCACTACCTTAACCGCCTTTGCAGATCAAGTCCTAGAAAGTATGGACAAAGGATGTGTGACGGGAACAATGTTCGTAGACCTTCGCAAGGCGTCTGACACTGTTGATCATCTGCTCTTCATCAACAAGCTCAAGTCACTAGGAGTAGCAGGGAAAAGTTTGGAATGGTTCCACTCATAGCTCTCTGGTCGAGTTCAACAAACGATGTGTGTTAATGCATTGCCCTACCCCAGCAAAAATCACGATAGGAGTACCACAGCGCAGCATCTTGGGACCATTGTTATTCTTGATGTATATTAATGGCATTCAATCTGAACTGCAGCACTCAAAGATGACGATGTTTGCTGATGACATGGCATTTTATTGTCATGAGAACTCGCCATCCAATTTGCAATCAAAGCTCAATGCAGACTTGGCAGCTATTACATCTTGGTTACATGACAATAAGCTGACAATAAACGTTACCAAGTCGAAGCTTTTGGTCATTGGAGGACGTAACAAACTAAGTCAATTCAGTGACACAGCTCTTGTATCCAACAATGATCAATTGGAGAACGTTGCCAATTCAAGTATCTTGGAGTGATCATAAACCAGCATCTTTCTTGCCATGACCACATTGAACAGCTACATAATAAAATAGCAAAGAGACTTTAAGGTGTCTTAAAACGAATCAAGCAACTTCTCCCAGTTTATGCAAGAAGGATCTATGTGTCAACAATTAATGGCAGGAGCCCATCAATTTGATGGGCTCCTGTTAATGGTCATTCCTATTCTTGAATATGCAAGTATCGTATAGGGTGACAAAAATAACAAAGTTTTAATGGATTCTATTCAAGTTCTTCAGAATAAAGCAGCCAAGCCAGTTCTGGATCGAGCGACGCATTCTTGGTCAACTAAAGATCTTAACTGGATGAATCTATGGACCAGAAGATTAATGCAACGGTGTTTTTATATATGACAGTGAAGAAACAGTATGATTACTTGAGGCTCAGACTATCATAGCCATAACACCCGCTCCAAGGAAACTATTAGATCTTTTAGATCAAACACAAACTGGGGTCTACTCAGATCCTTACATAGTGCATTGACATACTGGAATTCCCTTCAGAAGACCATGAGATGTCTACCTTATAATGCTTTTAAAAATTCATCACTTAAACATTTCAAATCTCAAAACGTTCGCTTAGTGTGACATTTTTTAGTTCATCTATATTAATATTTTGTCATTTTTAGTACTGTAGTTTTTAGTTTTTAGGCTGTGCCCTATTGAAAACCACATTATGTAAGATAGGCCATCTATAAAATGTGTCTGCAGATAATTATTCCATGAAATTGGAATGAATGAACTGTTATTATTGTTATTATTATTTCTATTATTATTATTATTGTTGTTGTTGTTGTTGTTGTTATTGTTCCTTGTCCTCCGACCATCCATTTCAAGTTTATTACAAAGTGCGACAAGCGGTTATTACAAATTCCGACTGAACAAACAGCCAAATGAGTGGTTACCACCCACGACCCGGTCATCAAACTGTGTTCAGCCACGCCAATTTTTCTTTTCTTCGATTTGAACTGACTTACATATAGCATCTGGGTATTTAGCTAACTGCCTTTGGAGGATGACGTGAAATTTAATAAAATTTGATCTAGCCCCAGCTTTTCAAATAAGGTGGATAGCGCTATCTAAGCTATCCACCGGCCAGCGGATAACATTATTAACACCAGCACATGGCTGAATCCGCAAGCGGGCAAGATAAAGAGAATCCTTTGTTCTGATTGGCTACCTTTAGTTAGTAAGTTTTCCCACTTAATGCCGCAAGAAAAAGTTCTCTTTATGGCTAAACGGTAATCCTTTATTCACTTAACTTGTTCGGTCTTGAGATTGCTGGATATAGACCTTTGTCACGTGTCGGCCATTTTGTCTCAAGAGATTTAAAAAGCTTTGTTTATGCCCGGCTAGCCTCGTTCTCTCTACGAGGCTAGCCGGGCATAAATAAAGCTTTTTAAATCTTTTGAGACAAAATGGTCGCCACGTGACAAAAGGCTATTGGCGTGGTTCATGCTGAAGAAGTGTTGAGCATGCGTACTTAGGGAGCAATGCGAGAACGCTTGTTATGTTGTCTTTCATAAACAATGTAACAATATAATAAGGCATCTCTGGAAAGAAATAGAACTTTAACTTGACGTTTCGTTTGTTCCAGCATGTACATCTTCAGAAATAATTAAACGTAATTAACCGTTGGATAACAACAGAAACTTAAAAGTAAAATAATTAACTAATTAAAGAAACAATAGACTCTGACATAATGTAAGAAAATTTGCATATAAATAAACCATGGAAACAAAAAAAGGTAAAGTTTGTCAGTGTTGACGTTTTCCGGAAAGGCCTAAATCCCCAATCAGCATAGTCTCCTTTCTCTCGCAATGGGTGTCCGACCATTTTGAAATTTTGGCAAGAGGACGGTCCCATTTCATGTTGTAACTTGTTGACGTCATCAAGCCATGATGACGTCATTATTGTTCGTTCAAAATGTTTCCAACGCTCATTACGTCCTTATTTGAAGATTCAAGAAATGAACGGTTGTTCATCGCTCAAAAGCCTTGCCCCAGTGGCACTTTTCTGAAGAGCGGGGAGTGGCAGCGGTAGACAGCTGTTTTGTTCTGTTTTATTCGCACCAGTAAAACATGATAGCTTGAGGTGTTGCACGACTAATCTTCACGATCTTACCTTATAAAATATGTATCCCGCAGTATGTAAAAAATATCAAGTAAAGACGCTTCATATTCATTTTAGATATTCTGGCTGATTACTGATCCCTAATAGTCTAAGTGTACTGACAAATGAAATGACATTTTAGGGACAGAACTCTGCCGAGATTTCATTGTTACTTCAGCGTATTTGTATCATTCACTTTGAACTTTATATTTCGTTCTGGAAATGAACATTTTTTTCTTCTATTCTTCAAAACTAAGGGAGCACTTAACATGTACAAGTGTCCCGCTGCTTCCTTTAGGTTTAAACTGCATGAGTTTCCTTAAGGTTAGCCATGAATTATAGTCCCTTCTTCGATGATAATTTTCTGTCATGGAGGGAGTTGCATTTCGTTTAAATCTCAGAGTCAAAAAACTAGTTTAACCTTTTATTGAGCTCACAGCAATACATTAGCCGAATTCAGGCTTTTGTGTTCAAGCTAGACATATCAAATTTAAAAAAATACTCGTAGCATTCCCTGAGTTGGTGAATTAACTTATGTAAATGTTCTCCAAATGGAGCAGGTGGCGACTTATACAGTTCGGTTTTCGAAAACTGCTTAGCGGGTGATACCACTAAGCAAATGGTTTGTGCACCAGAGAGGTTAAATCTTTCATTGTGTAGAAAACGGGACATCATTTAAAACCTATTCAGTCAACAATAATAGATTTTAGCTTCAAATTAAAAAAAAAACAGCTAGCAACTGCCTTGACAGAAACACTTGGTGCTGACTGGATTAAGGTCGTTACAGAGCCCTGTTTCTTCACTGACATATTATTGAAGATAGGTGACTGTTTGCAGTAAACTTTGCAATGACTAATGTATCAGCTAACACCTCTTCTTTTTCATTTTCATCGAGGGCGAAAATCTTTTCGAATGCACAAACCATCGCTTGGAGTTTTGCGTTTTCGGCGCAAGCTGTTGCTGTCGTCATGGGGAATATGCTCGCAATTGCACTCTTTGCATTTAACAAGAAGCTTCGCAAAAAGAAAAGTTTATATCTTGTTATGAATATAGCGTATTCTGATCTAATGTTGGGAGGAATCTTTCTCCCTTCTTTTATTTTTTTCCTGGTGACTCCAGAAAACCAGACATCACATGAAAGATCCGCTTTTTTCCTCAAAATCATCCTCATGTTTTTCTCACTGGCCTCTTCTATTACCGCTGCTTTGATATCTGCTGAAAGATTTTACGCCATTTATTGCCCATTAAAGCACCGAACACTTTCTACGCGCGCGTACAGGCTTGCTGTTTTGATGGTGTGGACGATGGCTATCCTGTTTTCCATGGTTTATGTCCTACTTTTCTGGAGCCCAATGACGTTATACAGTTTCCAGTGTTTATACGTCTTGTTTCTAGTCTTGACTATCTGCGGCCTCAACATCGGTATTTGGAGAAAGTTTAAGCAGAAAACGTCTTCTCATCAACAAAACAGAGTCTTTCAACAGCAGCGCTTAACAAAAGCATTGTTATATGTATCTATTTTTACTTTGATTTCGTGGATCCCAATATCTGTTTACAATTTAATAAGCTCCTTTGCATACAACATACATGACCACATTTTGCTGCTAACTTTGTTTATGTATCTTTCCAGCTCGTTTATCAATCCAGTGGTGTACGCAATAAGAATTCCTGAGTTTAAACAAGCTATGCCAAATATTGTATGCTGTTTTAGAAGACGGGCGTTTATGGACAGCGAAGGAAATATGGAAAGATTTAATATGGCCGCAGCCGACCACAATCATGCCCAACTCACTTTCGAACAGAAAATTGTGCATGGAGGTCAGGACACAAAATTGTGACCAACAGTTGAGGTTTTACCCTCTGAGAAACTGTTTACTCTATGAGCTAAGTGACCATTTCAAACCACTTGCAATTTCGGTTAAAGCACAGGCACCAAACGTCCAGAGCAAGAATCACTTACACGTTGTATTGTATAAAGTAGTATCAACACGGCTGTAAATGTTAGGTTTTGTGTGGAAATCCCGAGAACAGATTCAAGACTCAGATAACGGAATGATACACAGAGGCTACCAATAAGGAAAACCGGGGCACTCGCACCTTCACTCATCTTAACTTCTTTTAGATAATTTTCAAAACAAAATGAAGTGTTTCTCCCCAATTTCGCCACGCGCGAATGAAGACCCTAACTGCTGCCGGAAAAATAAAAAATAAATCAAGTCACTCGCGTGAAAATGACGTAGTCAGGGTTGATTTGAAAAAACTAAATGTACCCCTGGAAAGTTTTTAGCTTCACCTCTGGCACTTTCAATTTTAAGCAGTTAGTTACTGGCAATATCGTGCCAGTAGACCTACTGGCCCTGAAAGCCTGTTTCATTGGAGAAGGGAAACAAAAAAAAGTTGGGCAAATAAGTTTTAGTACAACTTATTTGAACTCTAATTGTACTGGTGTCCGTCAAATAAAATCAGTTACATATAAGAAATCAAGAATGTAAGCAATTAAGATAAGCTTAATTGGCAAGAAAATTCAATAATCATAACGTAGCACACAATAGATAGAACTCAACAGAACAAGGTAGCAGGCGTAAGAAGCTGTTTCGTTCGACGTATAAGAACTTTCAACAGGCGATAGATTGCACTAGCGTGAGGCTTTGTCAAAAACAATACACAAACCAAAACAAACATGGCTGGTATTAGTTTATACCTACTTGTGGCTGATTAAACCGCTTACAGATCTTAAATATACTAATAGCATTTTCCTTTGAGGTCCTTAGTTTGCATTTCAATATTTGCCAGGAGACA
>OZ037779.1:40990495-41057995 GCA_964035525.1 Porites cylindrica | reverse complement strand
AAGATTAATGCAACGGTGTTTTTATATATGACAGTGAAGAAACAGTATGATTACTTGAGGCTCAGACTATCATAGCCATAACACCCGCTCCAAGGAAACTATTAGGTCTTTTAGATCAAACACAAACTGGGGTCTACTCAGATCCTTACATAGTGCATTGACATACTGGAATTCCCTTCAGAAGACCATGAGATGTCTACCTTATAATGCTTTTAAAATTTCATGACTTAAGCATTTTAAATCTCAATAAGTTCGCTTAGTGTGACATTTTTTAGTTCATCTATTTTAATATTTTGTCATTTTTACTACTGTAGTTTTTAGTTTTTACGCTGTGCCCTATTGAAAACCACATTATGTAAGATAGGCCACCTATAAAATGTGTCTGCAGATAATTATTCCAAGAAATTGGAATGAATAAACTGTTATTATTGTTATTATTATTTCTATTATTATTATTGTTGTTGTTCCTTGTCCTCCGACCATCCATTTCAAGTTTATTACAAAGTGCGACAAGCGGTTATTACAAAGTGCGACTGAACAAACAGCCGAATGAGTGGTTACCACCCACGACCCGGTCATCAAACTGTGTTCAGCCACGCCAATTTTTCTTTTCTTCGATTTGAACTGACTTACATATAGCATCTGGGTATTTAGCTAACTGCCTTTGGAGGATGACGTGAAATTTAATAAAATTTGATCTAGCCCCAGCTTTTCAAATAAGGTGGATAGCGCTATCTAAGCTATCCACCGGCCAGCGGATAACATTATTAACACCAGCACATGGCTGAATCCGCAAGCGGGCAAGATAAAGAGAATCCTTTGTTCTGATTGGCTACCTTTAGTTAGTAAGTTTTCCCACTTAATGCCGCAAGAAAAAGTTCTCTTTATGGCTAAACGGTAATCCTTTATTCACTTAACTTGTTCGGTCTTGAGATTGCTGGATATAGACCTTTGTCACGTGGCGGCCATTTTGTCTCAAGAGATTTAAAAAGCTTTGTTTATGCCCGGCTAGCCTCGTTCTCTCTACGAGGCTAGCCGGGCATAAATAAAGCTTTTTAAATCTTTTGAGACAAAATGGTCGCCACGTGACAAAGGGCTATTGGCGTGGTTCATGTTGAAGAAGTGTTGAGCATGCGTACTCAGGGAGCAATGCGAGAACGCTTGTTATGTTGTCTTTCATAAACAATGTAACAATATAATAAGGTATCTCTGAAAAGAAATAAAACTTTAACTTGACGTTTCGTTTGTTCCAACATGTACATCTTCAGAAATAATTAACCGTAATTAACCGTTGGATAACAACAGAAATTTAAAAGTAAAATTCAAAATGTTTCCAACGCTCATTACGCCCTTATTTGAAGATTCAAGAAATGAGCGGTTGTTCATCCCTCAAAAGGCAGTTGAAACCCTTGTTCCAGTGGCACTTTTCTGAAGAGCGGGGAGTGGCAGCTGTAGACGGCTGTTTTGTTCTGTTTTATTCGCATCAGTAAAACATGATAGCTTGAGGTGTTGCACAACTAATCTTCACGATCTTACCTAATAAAATATGTATTCCGCAGTATGTAAAACATATCAAGTAAAGACGCTTCATATTCATTTTAGATATTCTGGCTGATTACTGATCCCTAATAGTCTAAGTGTACTGACAAATGAAATGACATTTTAGGGACAGAACTCTGCCGAGATTTCATTGTTACTTCAGCGTATTTGTATCATTCACTTTTAACTTTATATTTCGTTCTGGAAATGAACATTTTTTTTCTTCTATTCTTCAAAACTAAGGGAGCACTTAACATGTACAAGTGTCCCGCTGCTTCCTTTAGGTGTAAACTGCATGAGTTTCGTTAAGGTTAGCCATGAATTATAGTCCCTTCTTCGATGATAATTTTCTGTCATGGAGGGAGTTGCATTTCGTTTAAATCTTAGAGTCAAAAAACTAGTTTGACCTTTTATTGAGCTCACAGCAATATATTAGCCGAATTCAGGCTTTTGTGTTCAAGCTATACATATCAAATTCAAAAAAATACTCGTAGCATTCCCTGAGTTGGTGAATTAAGTTATGTAAATGTTCTCCAAATGGAGCAGGTGGCGAATTATACAGTTCGGTTTTCTAAAACTGCTTAGCGGGTGATACCACTAAGCAAATGGTTTGTGCACCAGAGAGGTTAAATCTTTCATTATGTAGAAAACGGGACATCATTTAAAACCTATTCAGTCAACAATAATAGATTTTAGCTTCAAATAAAAAAAAAAACTAGCAACTGCCTTGACAGAAACACTTGGCACTGACTGGATTAAGGTCGTTACAGAGCCCTGTTTCTTCACTGACATATTATTGAAGATAGGTGACTGTTTGCAGTAAACTTACAATGACTAATGTATCAGCTAACACCTCTTCTTCTTCACTTTCATCAAGGGCGAAAATCTTTTCGAATGCACAACCCATCGCTTGGAGTTTTGCTTTTTCGGCGCAAGCTGTTGCTGTCGTCTTGGGGAATATGCTCGCAATTGCACTCTTTGCATTTAACAAGAAGCTTCGAAAAAAGAAAAGTTTATACCTTGTTATGAATATGGCGTTTGCTGATCTGATGTTGGGAGGTATCTATCTCCCTTCTTTTATTTTTTTCCTGGTGACTCCTGAAAACCAGGCATCATATGAAATATCTTTTTTCCGCAATATCATCTGCGCCTTTTTCTCACTAGCCTCGTCTATTACCGCTGCTTTGATATCTGCTGAGAGATTTTACGCCATTTATTGGCCATTAAAGCACCGAACACTTTCTACGCGAGCATACAGGCTTGTTATTTTGATGGTGTGGACGTTGGCTATCCTGTTTTCCACGGTTTATGTCCTACTTTTCTGGAGCCCAATGACGTTATACAGTTTCCTGTGTTTATACATCTTGCTTCTCGTATTGACTATCTGCGGCCTCAACATCGGTATTTGGAGAAAGTTTAAGCAGAAAACTCCTTGTCATCAACAAAATAGAGCCTTTCAAAAGCAGCGCTTAACAAAAGCCTTATTATATGTATCTGCTTTTACTTTGATTTCGTGGATCCCTATATCTCTTTGCAATTTAATAGGCTCCTTCGGATACAACATACATGACCACATTTTGCTGTTAGCTTATTTTATGTATCTTTCCAGCTCGTTTATCAATCCAGTGGTGTACGCAATAAGAATTCCTGAGATTAAAAAAGCTTTGCCTAATGTATGCTGTTTTAGAAGACAGGCATTGATTGACAGCAAAGGAAATATAGAAAGACTTAATATGGCCGCAGCCGACCAGAATCATGCCCAACTCACTTTCGAACAGAAAATTGTACATGGAGGTAAGGACACAAAATTGTGACCAACAGTGTAAGTTTTACCCTGAGAAACTGCTTACTAGTCTTTTTACATAAAAAAGCCGTTTCACTTTATGAGCTAAGTGATCATTTCAAAAACCACTTGCAATTTTGGTCGAAGCACAGGCACCAAAGGCTCTGTGCAAGAGTCACTTACGTGTTGTATTGTATAAAGTAGTATCAACACGGCTGCAAATGTTACGGGTTTTGTGTGGAAATCCCGAGAACAGATTCAAGACTCAGATAATGGAATGATACGCACAAATTATCAATAAGGAAAAGCGGGGCACTCGCACCTTCACTCATCTCAACTTCTTTTAGATAATTTTCAAAACAAAATGAAGTGTTTCTCCCCAATCTGGCAACCCGCGAATTAAGGCCCTAACTGCTGCCCGAAAAATAAAAATAAAAAACTGAAATTCAATCAAGTCACTCGCGTGAAAATGAGGTCACCGTAGGTTTGATTTGAAAAAAACTAAACGTACCCCTGGAAAGTTTTTAGCTACACCCCTGGCACTTTTAATTCTAAGACGTTATTTACTGGCATGCAATATCCTGCCAGAAGACCTACTGGCATTGAAAGCCTGTCTGGAGAAAGGAGACAAAACAAATTTGAGCAAATAACTTTTAGCAAAACTTATTTGAAAGCTCGTGCAGTGTCCGTCAAATATAATCAGTCACGTATAAGCACTCAAGATAAACTTAAAAGTATAAACGATGACAAGCAAAAAAAAAAAGACTGGTACTTTTGGCTAATAAATTTCTTACAGATCCTAATAAAGTATATTAAATAAATTTTTGTTCCAGATCATTGCTGCTTTTCCCAGTGCTTTCAAAGAATAGTTACTGATTTCTTCATGGTTCTAATTTTTCCTTACCTCTTGTGGGAAGGAACGAGTATTCTCCCTTTAATTTCATGCCACTTCGTTTGATTTGAAGCTTAGCTGCAATTAAATTAATCCCAGTTTTAGACGACAATTTCTTTCAAAACCGAAATTTTGTCGCGACCACGGCCACTCCTGGTGCTCTTGACTAAGTTCTATCGAGCTACCGTTTCCTTCAATCTTAACTAAAATATTTTACACTTTTATTTTATGGTTGTATAAAAAGACATTTCTTGTGATAATAAAAAAAAATATGGTGCTCGTTAGCATGATATTTTGTGGAGAACAGGTGGTCAATGCAGATAATCAGTTGCTAAAAATTATGCTTTGTACCTGACATTACTACGCAAACAGAGAAACTGTGTACACAAACGAGGCCATTTATATTGTGTGGAAAAGAGATATCATTTTAGACAGCTGACAGTTAAGGAAAAAGGATTTTAGCTTCAAGTAGAAAAACCAGCGCGATTGTCTTTACCCCAACATTTGGCATTAGGTCCAGGTTATCTACCGTCCTTGTTTCCTGCTCCTCTTTGATTAACATTTGTAGAAATAACAAGCAATGGCAAATATCTTAGCTACACCTCAGTTCCTCGCCCAATAATTCCTCATAACCAAAATCTTTTCTAAGGCGCAGGTCACATACATAATCAGCTCCAGCTTTAACTTTGAGAGAAAAACCAACTCAATTGCCTTTACAATAGCATTTGACATCAGGGGACCCGGTTGTTAGACGTTTTTGTTTCTCGCTCGCCTTTCAAGCAACGTCGACCAATATGTCACCTTCAGCTGCCTCACTCCATGATTCTCTATCAACTATGACCGAAATCCTTTCTAAAGCACAGGTCATCGTTTGGAGTTGTGGTCTTGCGTCGGAAGCAGTAGTTATTATGGCGGCAAACTTGGTCCGTGGGTCATTCGTCTATTTCAAATTAAATACAAAAATTGGAAACCCCGATGTCATTTTTTTATTTTCCAATTTTTTTCTTCCTGTATAATGGGTAAACATATTTCATAACTTTTTTTACCGTTTTCCCCCGTAAAAAAATATGAAAAAATAAACACACAACTCTTATTTTCTACAGTCAATATTAAAAAGATTATCGAACCATGGATGTTTTAGCTATTCGCGGGAAAACCGTTTCTGCGGTCATCTGTCAATTACAATGACGTGATCGCATTGCAACTGACAAAAGTATCAAGAGGGGAGGACCCAAGTGTTGAAGTGCCCAGGAGGGCAAGGGGAAGGGCGTAGGGACTTAAGCGGGAATAAAGGAGAAAGGGCCCTTTTACTTGTCCATGCTAACCTCATTTACAGGGCTTATTTTGGCCTAGACGGGTATGTCCCACTGATCAGGTTGTGGATATCTGGCTAACCAGCTCTAACCGGCTCCAGACAATTTTACTGTTTAGCGCCTTTAACATGGTGTCGCTTGGAAAGAGTGTGAAGGTTGGCGATGAGCGGTCTACATGTGCGGTCCCAACAATTAAATTCCATGATGTTAGTTTAAATTGAAGGCCTCGGCGGCACAACCCTACCCAGACTTGCCTTCACGCCCCTCCCCCTACCCCCTCGAGATTTACCGTTAAGGGGAGTTCGTTTGAAGCGGATCCGGTAAAAAAGATTAATACCGCAGTTTTTTTACAAGACTTGTACTGGCCCTTCGAAAATTTTTTTCATGTCTACAGAAGGTAAAAACGATCAGCTCTCCTTCATTATCCTAATCATCATCTCTCCTCTACTTCCTCCCTTTCTCCTCCTACCTACACTTGAAAGTTTAATGCACGCTTTTACAAAGTGAACAGCTAGGCAATAAAGAGTAATCTACGGTAATAAAAAGCACGAAAAAGCAAGAAAAGTTCAAGCAAAAAGACCCAACCGAGCAACAACTTCCTTCCTACAGGTTTCCAGCTCTTCATTTCACAGCTGGTTTTCCGCGTGTATCCCATTTTTCAAGCAAAACCCTTCTTACGGAACACGAACTAAAGCTTTTCTTTCCAGGCCGCTTCTTGTAGACAGTGTACCCTCCAGGGTCTTAAACACTGACCCTATTGAGGAATGAGACAAAGGAAACTGTTCCCCTTTTAATTAAAGGTCAAAGCTTGAAAAATGAGACCCAATTCAAGGGGAAATACAAACTAATAATTTAATAGAAAAGCACAAATCTTCCTTAAATCGTTTTCCTAACACTCAGAAGTAAAGTTCCGTTTTAACAGATGATTTGTTTCTCGTATAATTTACGCACGTAAATTTCAGCTGATACAATAACATTAGCCTTTCTAGTAAAGATCACACCGGGAACACAACGCCAACAAGGGCAAAAAAGATACCCTATTTAAAGATGGAGACCCTAAAAACAATTCCCTATCAGGCGGCACATACCTATCTAGCCCCAATTTGGAAGAATCTCCCCGCGTGGTGACATTACTTAGCAAACAGATGGTAAAAAGTATCAATATGGTGTAATCTCAGTCAACAATAATGAATTTTAGTTTCGACTGAAAGGCCAACGCAATTGCAATTATAAGACTAAACAACCCTTGGTTTGTGTGGCCAGGCGGTTGTTAATATACGCCTCTGTTTCTCGTACATCGTCAAAGTCACGTTTCAAGAAATTACTGGCAAAGACAGGAATAATAATGAAGAATTTGTCAGCTTCGACTTCGCCATTCACTAATTCCTTTTCATTCATGGTTATCAACGAAATGCTTTCTGAGGTACAAGTCATCGGTTGGAGTTGTGCTCTTGCGTCGGAGGCTGTCGTTACTGTCCTGGGAAACTTGCTCACAATCGTCCTCTTCACATTTAACAAGAAGCTGCGAGCTAAGAAAAGTTTAAATCTTGTTATAAATATGGCGTTTGCTGATCTGATGTTGGGAGGTGCAAGTCTCCCTTTATTTGTTTATTTCATGGTGACTCGCAGTAGGTTATATTTTTTAGAATTGCCAACTTTTCTTAAAATAATTTTTACGGTTTCCTCGATGGCCTCGTTCACTACCGCTGCTTTGATATCTGCTGAAAGATTTTACGCCATCTTTTGGCCGCTGAAGCACCGAACAATTTCCACGGTGCGAGCATACAAGCTTGTTATTTTGACGGCTTGTACATTGGCTATCTTTTTTTCCACGGTTTACATCCTACTCTTCCTCTTGCCGAGTCCGCGGGCTGTACCTTATCGGTACCTTATACAGCTTGTTTCTGATTGTGACTATCTGCGGCCTCAGCATCATCATCTGGAGAAAGATTCAGCAAAAATCTGTTCCTTGTCACCAAAACAGACACATGCAAATCCGGCGTTTAACTAAAGCCCTGTAGTTAGTATCTGTTGTTACTCTGAGTACTATGATCCCTGCAATTATTCTTAATTTGTTAAGAATATTCGGTCAAAAGATATCTTCAAACACTCTCGTTTTCACTTATTTTATATATTTTTCCAGATCTTTTATTAATCCAATGATGTACGCATTAAGAATTCCTGAGTTTAGGCAAGGTTTGTATTTCTTCTGTTTTAGAAGTCAGGAAAATAGTAATACAGGAAGAAATAATATAGCAGCCGATCACAGTAATTTAAAGCTCACTTTCAAACAGGAAGTTATGGAAGATACAAAATTGTGACTTAGTAGTAGTGGAAGTTCGAGAAACTGAGACTGAACCGTATACGGGGCGGGGCCAGGTGAGCCCCGCCCTACCATCCCTCCACGTTTTGTACGAGTGTTGAGCATGCGTTCTTAGGGGACAACTTCGTGGATTTTCATAGGCAATACAAACAAACGACAATACCGTAAAATTCCGAAAATAAACCCCTCCATGTATAAGCCCCTCCAAATATAAGCCCCCTAAACGGGTAACGCAAAAACTCCTCCGTTACATCACCCCTCCAAATATAAGCCCCCCCCGGGGGCTTGTACTTGGAAAATTACCCTCAAATACAAAGTAAAACAAAGCAAAAACGGTAAATTTACTTCCAACTATAAGGTTAGCCCAATCGATTTAGAAACGCAAATTTCCCTCCGTAAATAAGCCCCTCCGAATATAAGCCCCTCCAAAAATAAGCCCCTCAAAAAGGGCCTTTGAAAAATATAAGCCCCGTTGCATATTTTCGGAATTTTACGGTATCTTAAAGTAGTTATTCAAATTTGACGAAATGTGGCAGAAATCTTGTTCAAATCTCATTTAATCAATGAAAGCATGAAATTAAAAGTTGGAAAAAGGAGTCTGAGAGAGCCTGATCTCCATGCGCTTTCGGCTCGTTCAAAGCTGGAATCTACCGTGAGCTGTGACATCACCGAATTCCAAGACTTCGCGCGGACAAGAGGGCAAGAGAGAACACCTGGGAACTAGGCTGAATCTGAGTCGACACAACGGGTACATGAATGCTATTCACTTTAAAATTTTAAAAATTGATTATTCCATTTGGTTAAGTTGTTTGTTGTTTGTTGTTTTTTTGTTTTTTAATAAATAGATAAGACGTACTGACTGCAAGCTGGATGCAAATTCATAAGGAAATCTAATGGCTGGATTTTACGTAAACCTAATACTGAAACTGAAAATGTAATGTTTGCTTTCAATCACCTTTGTTGCCATAAGAAATCTAATAAATGTAACGTCTCATAAATATATTTTGCGCGTGCCAAATTTAAATGAACTTGATAACTGCAACGAGCCTACTATACCAGCCTAATGAATGGTTACCATGCACTCAGCACCTATCAAACTGTGTTCAGCCACGCCAGTTTTTCTTTTCTTCGATTTAAACTGACTCGGCTTATGTATAGCATTTGGGTATTTAGCTATCTGACTTTGTATTGGGTAGCATGAAATTTAATAAATTGTTCGAATACGCTGTTCAAAAAAGGTGGATAGCGCTATCCGACCTATACCGAGCTGGTGCAACCAGCGGATACCACAGTATTAACACCAGTAAATGGCTGAATCCGCGAGCGGGAAAAATAAAGCCAATCCTATGTTCTGATTGGCTACCCGAGCGGGCAAGCTTTCCCGCCTTAGTGCCGCAAGAAATAGTTCTCTTTATGGCCTTATAGTAAATCTTTTATTCACCTAGCTTGGTCGGTCTTGACCTTGTTCTTGCAGGGTCTAGATTGCTGGATATTGGCGTCGTTAAAGTTCATATTGGGGAAGTGTTGAGCATGGGTACTTAGGAAGCAATGCGAGAACGCTTGTTCAGTGTTGTCTTTCATAAGCAATGTAATTAAACAAATCACAATATCTTAAAATCTACTCATTAAATTTGACGAAATTTGGCAGAGATTCTGTTGGATCATATCGCACCTCAGTCGACAGGGCCTGAAAATAAGCTTTGAAGAAAGGCGTTTTAGTACAAAATTAAGTTTCACATGAAAGCTATTTTCTTAGAAATTTCAAAAACTGTTAAGTTTTTTTTTTTAAATTAGGGTTTTTATTGAGTAATTGTAAGCTTTCTGCAAACACATAAGGAAATGTAATGGCTGGATCATTTTTGTGCAAACCTAATAAATCCAAACTTTAAGGCTTCTTTCAATCATCGATTTGTCGTATAGCAGCGATCGATTTTTTACTTTTTATATGTCATGTCTTTTGTCAGTGCCAAATCTGGGCTTTACATTTGCAACGAGTCTTAAATAACATCCACCCCCAATGAATGGTAACGATCCGAAACGTATCAAACTGTGTTCAGCCACCTCGTCACACGACACCGTTTTTCACACAGCATGGAGGGATGGAGGATGAGATACGTTTGCAGAATACCTTGCTATGGCGAATGTATCACTGAGCTGGCACAAAGTCATTTTCATCAGTGGCGGAAATATTTCCATAGGCACAAATCATCGCTTGGGTTGCTTTTGTCGTTGCAAGCCGTGGTTATTTTCATGGGGATTTTGCGCGAAATTGTTCTCTTTGCATTTCTCTTTGCACGGCTTCTCGTGGTGCAACTGAGCTCTGTATTTGACCATAGACAGAGCTATCATTTTTTACCAATATTCTCATTTTTGGGACTATGTTTTAATCGGTCTATAAATGTAATTTAGGCACGTGAATTTTAGCTGATACAATAACGTTACTCTAACTACGGATAACACAGGGGAACACAACGCCAAAAAGGGAAAAAATGAAACCCCATTTAAGGATGGAGACCCTAAAAAAACCATCCCCTATCGGACAGCACATACCTATCTAGCCCCAATTTGGAAGAATCCCCCCGGGTGGTGACATTACTTAGCAAACAGATGGTTAAAAGTATCAATATGGTGTAATCTCAGTCAACAATAATAAATTTTAGTTTCGACTGAAAAACAAACGCAATTGCATTTATAAGACTTATAACAATGCTTGGTTTTATGGCCTGGCACAGGAGGGAGGGACCGTCTCTAGGGTAAACATTGGTTCACTGATCACTGCCAGTGTGACGTCACGTCATACATCGGTGATTTTCAAAATGGCGGGCAAATTTCTTTTTCGTTACGTTGCAAAGGATGTCAATTTTCTGAATGTTTGAATTCATCGTCTGCCTTCTTCAATAAGGCAGAGCTTTTGAAAAATAACATGGAAATATTCGCCATAAGGTTCAGTCGGAAAAAGTTTCAAAAGCATCACATGAGGCAAAGAAAGGTACCGCGAAGTGTCTATAAATTGGCACAGTTTGTATGATCGTTTATCGCTTTCGGGCAACGTGCGAGGTGGTGTGGAAATATCCTGATCTCAGAATAGGAGGATTGGTTTATGATACATTGAGCTTAACGTACGCCGAGTTTCAGCGAGCCAAAGTGCGTAGTTCTTCTCATCAATCCCTTTAAAGTCGATGGAATGAAAAAATGTGGAGACGACATAAATGTAATCTGCTTACATCACGTCACTACCTGCTGCAACAGGTTGGCAGTAGAGATCAGTGGTAAGTTTTGAAATTTACTCGTTTACTTCTAACAACAGGAGACTTATATGCATGTTTTATGCATGGATCAACATCAGGAAAACGTAATTTTTTGAATGGCAAATAGATAGCGGTCCTGAAATACATGCAGGTTATAAAATTAATGTTCAGGCTCTACAAACGGCTCTCCATATATTAATGCTAGAGGGATAACACTGCTAGGCTAGAATCTATGTGCAATTGCATTGTACAATATTAACTGCAATATTCCATTAAATAATTTTTGATCAGGGGTGCAAGGAATCTCTGTTGTCAAAGTACAAAATATTAAAATCAACAAATTAATACTAATTATTTTTAATTTAAGAACACTATAATTATGATAGTGTTGAAGTTTATGTATACAAACAGAAATAGATTTGATATATCTTTTTTGAAGGTTATTGTTTTATGCACTTATTGAAACTAATCTGTGCAACCGTCAATCCCAATTGTTCAGGAAGTACTGTTTCCCCAAATTTTAAAGTGGAAAAATCAATTTCAAGCTTTTTGTAAGAGCCATTGGGGGCAGCCAGTGAGGAATAACACGGCATGGTATGAATGGTATACCTTCCTGAATGGCCACCCAAAGACGATGGTTTCCTTCAGTGATATAGGCTCTTCCAGTTGTAAGATCACATGATATTGAAAACCATTTTTCAAAATGAAACGTCTTACTTGTTCAAGATGATCGTGATTATTGCCAGCTTTTGGCATGAGAGATCTGTCAAATTCCCTATATTCCCAAAGATCTTGTGTTTTGACCATTTGAAATTCATGCGAATAATCAAATGCATCAGAAATGTAAGATTTGGTCTGCATTGCATGTTTTTCACTTTCGGTGGGTTCATCAAGTGTCACAAAGGACATATCTGTATCAATTAATGGTTGAAATGCTTTTGCAAAATCATCGTCACTACTGTCACTGTCAATTTCTGTAGTCATGCTTTTAATCAACTCTTTAAATGATTTACACTTTGACTCTTTTTTGCCACCTTTAATGTCTGAAGTTGTTTCTGTTCTTCCAACTTTTTGTTTTTTTGGTGGGTGCCTCTCAGGTGTGTAACCTTGCTTAGTAGGTGTGGAAAAATGCTTCGGACTACCTCATAACCTTTTTTGTGACATTTGATTGCTATCATGCAGCTCCACTTTATCACAAGAGGGTTATATCTCATACCTTTAGGGTGGGGCTTTTGCTTATTTTTGGTAAGTTTTCCTTGCTTTGCAAATTCCTCCTCCTCTTTCTTCAGTGAGGTTAAAGTGTCAGTAAGTAGAGCATAGAGAACAGTTGTAAATAAAAGTCTCCGCTGTTCCTCGTACCCCTTCAACGTAACGTTTCTAGAGATTTAAGCAGAGATTAAAGCAACACTGTATTAACACCATGCCAGTACATGGCTGAATCCGAGAGCGGGAAAAATGAAGCCAAACCTATGTTCTGATTGGCTACCCTAGCGGGCAAGATTTCCCACCTTAGTGCCGCAAGAAATAGTTCTCTTTATGGCCATATAGTAAATCTTTTATTCACCTAGCTCGGTCGGTCTTGACCTTGTTCATGCAGGGTCTAGATTGCTGGATATTGGCATCGTTAAACTTCATGTTGAAGAAGTGTTGAGCATGCCCACTTAGGAAGCAATGCGAGAACGCTTGTTCAGGGTTGTCTTTCATAAGCAATGTAATTAAACAAATCACAATATCTTAAAATCTACTCATTAAAATTTGACGAAATTTGGCAGAAATTCTGTTCATATGGGACATCAGTCGACAGGGCTTCAAAGTAAATTTTGAACAAAGGCGTGTTACGACAAAATTAATTTTCTCATGAAAGCTATTTTCTTAGAAATTTCATAAACTGTTAAGTTGTTGTTGTTGTCGTATTAAAAAAATGATGGTTTTCTACTTAGTGATTGTAAGCTTTGTGCAAATTCGTAAGGAAATCTAATGACCGGATCATTTTTGCGTAAACCCGGCTAATGATACCCTAGCCTGTTTAAGGATGGAGACCCTGTCGGGCGGCACATACCTGTCTAGCCCCAATTTGGAGGAATTCCCCGAGTGGTGACATTACCTAGCAAACAGATGGTAAAAAGTATCAATCAGTGGTGTAATCTCAGTCAACAATAATGAATTTTAGTTTCGACTGAAAAACAAACGCAATTGCATTTATAAGACTAACTGAACAATGCTTAGTTTTGTGGCGCGACAGTTGTAGATAAACGTCTCCGCTGTTTCTCCGTTTTCTCCTTCAAAGTAACTTTTATAGAAATTAAAGCAATTGCAGGAACAATAACTAAGAATATATCAGCTTCAACTTCGTCACTCAATAATTACTTTTCAGCCATGGTTATGGACGAATTGCTTTCTGAGGCACAAGTCATTGCTTGGAGCTGTGCTCTTGCGTCAGAAGCTGTAGTTATTGTCCTGGGAAACTTGCTCACAATTGTTCTCTTCACATTTAACAAGAAGCTGCGAAATAAGAAAAGGTTATATCTTGTTATAAATATGGCGTTTGCTGATCTGGTGTTGGGAGGTGCAAGTCTTCCTTTATTTGTTTATTTAATAACGGCGACTCGCAGGTTATGTTTCACAGAATTTCCAACAATTTTTATAATCATATTTACGGTTTCCTCGATGGCCTCGTTCACTACCGCTGCTTTGATATCTGCTGAAAGATTTTACGCCATTTTTTGGCCGCTGAAGCACCGAACACTTTCCACGCGAGCATACAAGCTTGTTGTTTTGATGGCTTGGACATTGGCTTTCTTATTTTCTACGGTTTATATATTGCTTTTCCACTTGAGTCTGGGAGGTTTTTTCGCTTTCGCTACTTTATACGGCTTGTTACTAATTGTGACTATCTGCGGCCTCAACATCGTTATTTGGAGAAAGATCCAGCAAAAATCTGTTCCTTGTCACCAAAACAGAGACATGCAAATCCAGCGTTTAACGAAAGCCCTGTCATCAGTATCTGTTGGTACTTTGAGTTCTTGGATCCCCGCAATTATTATTAATTTTTTAAGATTTTTCGGTCAAAACATATCTTCAAACATTCTCCTTTTCACTTAATTTATATATTTTTCCAGTTCTTTTATCAATCCAATGGTGTACGCTTTAAGAATTCCTGATTTTAGGCAAGGTTTGCATTTGTTCTATTTTAGGAGTCAGGAAAATAGTAATATAGGAGGAAATAACATGGCAGCCGATCACAATAATTTGCAGCTCACTTTCAAACAAGAGGTTATGGAAGATACAAAATTGTGAGTCAGTAGAGGTGGAAGTTCGAGAAACTGCGACTAAACTGCACGGGGCGGGGCCTGGTGAGCCTTGTCCTCCCCTCCCTCCAGTTTTTGTACGAGTGTTGAGCATGCGTTCTTACTTTGTTGATTTTCATAGGCAATGTAAACAAAGGACAATATCTCAAACTACTTATTCAAATTTGACGAATTTGGCAGAAATCTTAATCAAATGTCATTTAGTCAAAGAAAGCTTCAAATTAAAAATTGGAAAAAGGAGTCTGAGACACCCTGGTCTTAATAAATAAATAGCAAGCTGGGTGCAAATTCATAAGAAAATCTTATGGCTGGATTTTACATAAGCCTCATAATGAAATTTCAAATGTAATGTTGGCTTTCAATCATCTATGTTGCCGTAAGAAATCTAATAAATGTAAAGTCTCATAAATATATTTTGTGCGTGACAATTTGAAGTTTATAACTGCAATGAGCCTAAAATAGCAGGAGTTCCTATGTTACCACCCATCACCTATCAAACTGTGTTCAGCCACTTTAACGTAGCTGATTTTTCTTTTCTTCCATATGAACTGACGTACGATTGGCATCTTTGTATTTAGATAACTGACTTTGGAGGATAACGTGAAATTTAATAAAAATTGATCCAGCCCCAGCTGGTCAAATCAGGTGGATAGTGGTATCCGACCTATCCACCTGCGGATAACACGGTATTAGCAATAGAGACTTTGAGATATACACCGTTTGCGTGTGCGGGTACAGGTAAATTACCCTTAAGCGTAGTCGTAAATACGGGTAGACTGCCCGTACGGGTATGGGTAGGTCAAACATGTTGACCTACCCGTATCCGTAGGCAGAAACGATGTATCTTAAGGTCCGCATATAACATGGCTAAATCCGCGAGCGAGAAAGATGAAGCCAATCCTATGTTCTGATTGGCTACCTGAGCCGACAATATTTCCCGTCTTAGTGCCGCAAGAAATAGTTCTCTTTATGACCATATAGTAAATCTTTTATTCACCTAGCTCGGTCGGTCTTGACCTTGTTCCTGCAGGGTCTAGATTGCTGGATATTGGCATCGTTAAAGTTCATGTTGGAGAAGTGTTGAGCATGCGTACTAAGGAAGCAATGCGAGAACGCTTGTTCAGCGTTGTCTTTCATAAGCAATGTAATTAAACAAATCACAATATCTTAAAATCTACTCATTAAAATTTGACAGAAATTAAAATTTGGCAGAAATTCTGTTCATATCGCACCTCAGTCGACAGGGTCTCAAAATAAGTCTTGACCAAAGACGTTTTAGGACAAAATTAAGTTTCACATGAAAGCTATTTTCTTAGAAATTTCATAGACTGTTAAGTTTTTTTTTTTCATTTTTTTTTTAAAAATGAGGGTTTTTTTACTTAGTAATTGTAAGCTTTGTGCAAACACGTAAGGAAATCTAACAACTGGATCATTTTTGCACAAACCTAATAAATCCAAACTTTAAGGCTTCTTTCAATCATCGATTTGCCGCATAGCAGCGATCGATTTCTTACTTTTTATATGTCATGTCTTTTGTCAGTGCCAAATCTGAGCTTTACACTTGCAACGAGTCTTAAATAACATCCACCCCCAATGAATGGTAACGATCCGAAACGTTTTAAACTGTGTTCAGCCACCTCGTCACACGACATCGTTTTTCACACAGCATGGAGGGATGGAGGATGAGAGACGTTTGCAGAAAACTTAGCTATGCAATGGCGAATGTATCACTGAGCTAGCAGAAAGTCATTTTCATCAGTGGCGGAAATATTTCCAAAGGCACAAATCATCGCTTGGGTTGCTTTTGTCGTTGCAAGGCATGGTTATTTTCATGGGGATTTTGCGCGAAATTGTTCTCTTTGCATTTCTCTTTGCACGGCTTCTCGTGGTGCAACTTAGCTCTGTTTTTGACCATAGACAGAGCTATCATTTTTTACCAATATTCTCATTTTTGGGACTATGTTTTAATCGGTCTATAAATGTAATTTACGCACGTGAATTTCAGCTGATAAAATAACGTTACCTTGTCTAAGGATCACACAAGGGAACACAACGCCAATAAGGGCAAAAATGATACCCTATTTAAGGATGGAGACCCTATCGGGCGGCACATACCTATCTAGCCCCAATTTGGGAGAATCCCCCGGGTGGTGACATTACTTATATGGCAAACAGATGGTAAAAAGTATCAATCAGTGGTGTAATCTCAGTCAACAATAATGAATTTTAGTTTCGACTGAAAAAAAAACGCAGTTGCATTTATAAGACTAACTGAACAATGCTTAGTTTTGTGGCCCGGCAGTTGTAGATAAACGTCTCTGCTGTTTCTCGTACACCTTCAAAGTAACGTTTCTAGAAATTATAGCAATGGCAGGAACAATAACGAAGAATATATCAGCTTCAACTTCGTCACTCAATAATTCCTTTTCAGTCATGGTTATGGACGAATTGCTTTCTGAGGCACAAGTCATCGCTTGGAGCTGTGCACTTGCGTCAGAAGCTGTAGTTATTGTCCTGGGAAACTTGCTCACAATTGTTCTTTTCACATTTAACAGGAAGCTGCGAAATAAGAAAAGGTTATATCTTGTTATAAATATGGCGTTTGCTGATCTGGTGTTGGGAGGTGCTAGTCTCCCTTTATTTGTTTATTTAATAACGGCGACTCGCAGGTTATGTTTCACAGAATTTCCAACATTTTTTATAATCATATTTACGGTTTCCTCGATGGCCTCGTTCACTACCGCTGCTTTGATATCTGCTGAAAGATTTGACGCCATTTTTTGGCCGCTGAAGCACCGAACAATCTCCAGGCGAGCATACAAGCTTGTTATTTTGATGGCTTGGACATTGGCTACCTTATTTTCTACGGCTTATATATTGCTTTTCCGCTTGAGTCCAGGAGCTTTTTACGCTTTCGCTACTTTATACGGCTTGTTACTAATTGTGACTATTTGCGGCCTCAACATCGTTACTTGGAGAAAGATCCAGCAAAAATCTGTTTCTTGTCACCAAAACAGAGACATGCAAATCCAGCGTTTAACGCAAGCCCTGTCATTAGTATCTGTTGGTACTTTGAGTTCTTGGATTCCCGCGATTATTATTAGTTTTTTAAGATTTTTCGGTCAAAACATATCTTCAAACATTTTCGTTTTCACTTATTTTATATATTCTTCCAGTTCTTTTATCAATCCAATGGTGTACGCTTTAAGAATTCCTGAGTTTAGGCAAGGTTTGCATTTGTTCTGTTTTAGAAGTCAGGAAAATAGTAATACAGGAAGAAATAATTTGGCAGCCGATCACAATAATTTGCAGCTCACTTTCAAACAGGAAGTTATAGAAGCTACCAAATTGTGAGTCAGTAGAGGTGGAAGTTCGAGAAACTGACACTAAACTGCACGGGGCGGGGCCGGGTGAGGTTTGCCCTTCCCTCCCTCCACTTTTGTACGAGTGTTGAGCATGCGTTCTTAGCGAAAACTTTGTTGATTTTCATAGGCAATGTAAAGAAACGATAATATATCAAACTACTCATTCAAATTTGACGAATTTTTGCAGTAATCTTGTTCAAATGCCATTTAGTCAAAGAAAGCTTCAAATTAAAAATTGGAAAAAGGAGTCTGAGGCAGCTTGGTCTTAGTAAATAACTAAATAAATAAATAAGACTTACTGGTGGCAAGCTGGGTGCAAATTCATAAGAAAATCTTATGGCTGGATTTTACGTAAACCTAATACTGAAATTTCAAATGTAATGTTGGCTTTCAATCATCTATGTTGCCATAAGAAATCTAATAAATGTAAAGTTTCATAAATATATTTTGTGCGTGACAATTTGAAGTTCATAACTGCAATGAGCCTAAAATAGCAGCCGAATGAATCGGTTACCACCCATCACCTAACAAACTGTGTTCAGCCACTTTTATTGACGTAGCTAATTTTTCTTTTCTTCGATATGAACTGACGTACGACTGGATCTGGGTTTTAGCTAACTGCCTGTGGAGGATACGTGAAATTTAATAAAAATTGATCTAGCCCCAGCTACCCGTACCCGTACTAGGCAGAAACGATGTATCTTAAGGTCCGCTTATTACATGGTTAAATCCGCGAGCAGGAAAATGAAGCCAATCCTATATGTTCTGATCGGCTCCCAAAGCGGGCAAGCTTTCCCGCCTTAGTTCCCTTAAGAAAAAGTCCTCTTTATGGCCATATAGTAGATCTTTTATTCACGTACCTTGGTCGGTCTTGACCTTGTTCATGCAGAGTCTAGATCGCTGGATATTAGCATCGTTAACGTTCGTGTTGACGAAGTGTTGAGCATGCGTACTTAAGAAGCAATGCGAGAGCGCTTGTTCAGTGTTGTCTTTCATAAGCAGTCATTAAACAAACGACAAAATCTTTAAATCTACTCATTAAAATTTGACGAAATTTGGCAGAAATTCTGTTCATATGGCACTTCAATCGACAGAGCCTCAAACTAAATATTGAACAAAGGCGTTTTACGACAAAATTAAGCTTCTCATGAAAGCTATTTTCTTAGAAATTTCAAAAACTGTTAAGTTATTGTTTTTTTAAAAAAATGAGGGTTTTTTCTTAGTAATTGTAAGCTTTGTACAGATACATAAGGAAATCTAATGGTTGGATCATTTTTGTGCAAAGCTACAACCAGTTGCAAAAGTACTTGAGACACTGTACCGTATTTTGGCATAAATGGCCTGTCCATGATCTTGTGCTTGTGATCCCCCCTCTACCCCTTATCAAAGTTGCTAGCAATACAAGACCATACTCAAAACTTGGAGGAACAACTTTGAATGGGAGGGAAGAGGGAGGTCAGTATTATATTTTACAGACCTGTGACCAGGAGCGATTTGAAGCAGGAAAGGTCGTTTTTCCGTGGGAGTGTCTCATCATTTTTGCAACTGGTTGTCTGAGTCCTTCATACCCCTATAGCCGTGGTGCACGATTATTAAACGGGGTAAAACGTGATGCACTCTTAGCACCTAAGGAGGTGGTTATAAAAAACAGTATTTCATTTTTGTCGGTTAGCCTGTTTAAAAATGGCGAGACAAAAACGGCAGTTGTTGGCCCTTTTGTTTATGTGGTAATATGCAAGAAATTGGGCTTTTAAAGCAAGTACGTGGCAAAAGATGCCACACAATCTTAAGTAAGCTGCAACGAAAGGGGTTTTTGGTCCTAAAACGCTACAGAGATGCGAAAAATAATATATTTTCTTCGAACTCGGTTAAAAGATGTTTATTTATGGAAGGAGAGTGACGTAAGATGCCCCCCTAGATCAAGGAGATAGCTTTTTGTTGTTGTTTCTGATAAGTACGTGGACGTGGTTCCTCTTTTATCGCCTGCCATTTACAGGAAAGAAAAGTTACGCTAAAAAGCAGCTGTTGTCGACTTTACTTTACTTAACACAAGTTTGGATTTGTGTTTACTCTTTGGTCGTCTTACAACTTTGTTTCGATTTTGAAGCCCGAGTGTGGCTATAGGCATCAGATAATGAAAATTCACGCGCGTATTTCAGTAACATAGTCGCGAGAGCTCGCATATAACGTGGCCTTGTAGTTCTGTACTTGGTAAGGAAATTTATTTCTTTGCAAAAAGGAAGACACTATCCCCAAGAAAAGCAATTTTCCAGCACAGCAATGTCAGGAATTTACGTGCTTCAACGGTCTACACGGTCTACACGGTCTACCATCATATGAGATAAATATTTAACAATTATTCCTTGAAATCGAGGTGAATAGTGGCAAAATATTTACCGAGCCGCGAAAGCGGCGAGGTAAATATTCCCAAAGCCACTATTCACCGAGATTGAGAAGAATAATTGTTTTAGTATATACACACGAAGTGATCTCAACAAAATCAGAAAGGAAACCATTCAAAAGTAGGATTTGATTGACAGATCAAATCACGCGTAAGTTTAAAAATAGATCTTTGCAGAATTTTTAAACATGGCAATTCACAAGTTTACTCATTTCGCAAACAACAGCGTAATGGCTTCAATGGAATCGCTAAAAGTTTGAACTGTTTCCTTACCTGAGAAAAAAAGTAGAGCTGTGTTGTTTTCTGTTGACTCGCCAAGTTTATAGCCAAAAGGGCATGTTGTGTCGTTCTTCGCATGAAGTGCTGACAAAAATGGCGGCTCGGTTGCTCGAGGTAAGAGGTCGTCTTCCTGTATCATTCTTTTTCCTGTTTACTTGAAATGTAGAATTTCTGCAAACATTTCCTTTTAAATTTGTTTGTCATAGATAAACTTCGATTTTTGAGCCAAAATTTTCTTCTTAGAAAACGCTGAGTTCACGAAACGGCTTCTTCTACGCGAATACACGGGAGTTGTAAACAATCCATCGAGCACAAAACTCCTGCTACAGTAAATTGAAAAACGCCGTATTGAATCCTTCCAAGTCTTTTCTTGCCTTAAAAAAAGTCAGCCCTAGGATTTTGTCGACTTTTAAAAGATCGTTCTCTAAAAAAAACGGGAAAAACACCGAGCTCACACATTATCCACTCGCTAGGAGATGAATATTGTTGAATAGTCCGAGATAGCGAACCAATCAGATTGCTTAAATCACCAAGATCACTGAGTGTGTATATACTAAAATAATATATTCTATTTCTTACTGTTGCAGAATGGTAGACCGTGGATGACGGTAGACCGTCAGAAAATAGAAATTAACATAGCACACAACTTTTTCTGCTCTCTAGCTCTAACGGACTTAAATAACCATCTTATTTTCACCCTAGTAGATGAAAAAAACTGAACGGTTTTACTTTAACAGCGATGTTGAAAAATAAGTCACGCGGTATACCGATTACATAACGCCATTGCATATCAAATGTCATTGCGTTACAGATACAGGAGTGAAAATGAAGGTTTGGCAGCTTTATTCGCAACTATAGTATCTCTAAATAACAAGAAAAGGAAAATTATGCTGTTATTATGCATTCGCGCTTCTCAGAGTTTAATTACAACGCCGAAACTTTAAGCTATGTCACGGTAGATAATGGCGCATGCGTTACAACAAAACTGAGGCAAAATTTACGAGTCACTACATTCTTAACCGCTTTTTTAGGCAGTTTGCTATCAATGACAATGACGTATCGGCTGGGAAAAGCAACACAAAGTGTCATTCTCTTCATTTATGTCGCTATAGTCTTCGTTTTGGGAATTTAAGACGTGGAAATCGCTTGTTGAAGTAAACCTTGAATGAGACAGTAGCTAATAAATCTGAACTTTAAGGCTTGTTTCAATCATCGATTTGCCGCATAACAGTGATCGTAATCTTACTTTTTAAATGTCAATTCTTTAGCCCGTGCCAAATCTGACCTTTACACTTGCAACTAATCTTAAATAACATCCATCCCCAATGAGTGGTAACCATCCGAAACGTATTAAACTGTGTTCAGCCACCTCGTCACACGACACCGTTTTTCACACAGCATGGAGGGATGGAGGATGAGAGACGATGAGATGCCGAAAACTGCAGGATGAGATGCGGAAAACTTAGTTATGGCGAATGTATCACTGAGCTAGCAAAAAGTCATTTTCTTCAGTGGCGGAATATTTCCAAGGGCGCCAATCATCGCTTGGGGTTTTGCTTTTTCCTTGCAATCCGTGGTTATTTTCAAAGGGAATTTGCTCGAAATTGTTCTCTTTGCATTTGACAAGAAGCTTTGAACTAAGAAGAGTATATATCTTGTTATGAATATGGTGAATACGCAAGAGCTGTCAGGTAGAGTGTGAACATAGCGTTAGATTTGATTTCAGGCCTGAAACGTTACGGGACATTTCGAGAAATGGACCCCTGGCCCCAGTTGGTCAAAAGGTGGATAGCGCCACTGCAGCTAACACAAATTTTCCCAAAACTTTTGTGACCCCCACTCCAATCCTTTGTTTATTTACCAAAAAATATGAACAATATACCAAGCATCATGCAAGAGTGATATTGTGCGAAAAAAATAATTTTGCAAAACATTAAAATAGCATCTAATAACCCAGCAGAGAAGGGTAGCAGCCGTAACAGGTGTTTCTTTCGCACTGGAACTCTCAGCAGGCCGGTTTTCTTCAGCCAATTTTTTGAAGGTTTTTTTTTTCGGCTAAATGACCTCCTATATTAATTAATCAAGGTTTTAGTTTCTTAGGCTTTTTTCCGAAATTCGTTTATCTGAACAAATACTTGTATTTGTTTTGTCCATAGGTGTGATGATTCCTGCTACGTTTTGTAACGACGGGCCCAGCTCTTTAACATTGTTTTTTCAAGAAAAATTATCTACAGATGCGAATTTAAAGGAAACAAGAACACGCTTACAGCGGCATTCAGGTCGCCTGCTTGGAGATTAGATCAAGAAGTGAGGAGGCGATAAATTCTACAAGAAACATGATTTACTCGCTAAAGGTTTTTTACTTTCTACTTTATCGACGTCAATACTTTTTATTTGTTTCTGAATTGATTTAGTACGCGTGTTAGCGATGGCCAAAAATACCTCTGCGTGTATAACGCGTGTATAAATACACGAAAATTCAACGGCCTCGATTCCAGAGAATTTACATCATTGCCAGATATCGAAAGTGAATCAAGGGCCTCTGAGTGTCCATTGAGATGTTGGTGGACATGCGTGACATTGAAATATGAAAAAATTACCGTCTGTAAGCGGTGGTCCAGTACAACATTCTTGACTTCACAGAACGTTCCTATTGAGCAAGCCCTTGACTAACTTAAGGTCTTCTGCGCAGCCGCGAAACGCAATTACTGAACGTTTGAGAATGCGTTTGGGTTTTAATAGTACATGAAGAACTTTTAGCCGGCGATGTTTTGGTTGAAACTTCGACTTCCCATGATGGTGCACTTTTGACGGTAAATGTGCTACGAATAATAATGCCACCGAGATTTCTTATTTCGGACACTGGGAGGTTAGTGTCCAGTTAAGTAAAAAATGGGCATATTGGAAAAAATAATTGCAGTCGAACCTCCAATAAAGGCCACCCCTCCACAACGGGCACCTCTCTACAACGGCCACTTTTTTTGTTCCGGCGGACAGTCCATACATTTTCTCTTGTTTAAACCTCTCTAAAATGGCAACGGCCACTAAACGGCGTCCCCAACTGCCAAAATAGTGAGTTTACACAACGGGACGGCAGTAAGAAGAGGACGGCAAAACTTTTGTGTGTTACAAACGTGACAGGGCTATTTCTTGCATGTTTTGTCGTAATCTTCAATTTTAAGTGAATAACATTATTGTTTTCTGGTCTTTTACCAAAAGATCTGTTTAAAAAAAGGTGAAGTTTGAGAGAAATTCTTTTTATACAAGATTATTGTCACGCTTGTCACACAAGGTTTGCCGTCTTCTTTCCTCTCCCGTCCTGTTGCGTAAGCTCACTATTAACTTCTCGACAACGGCCAGTTTTTTCAGCAACTGATGAAAAAGTCCAGAATGGTCAAGAAATTTGATTCGTATGGCGCGCTGATGATTAATCGTGGCATTCGTATTTTGATTGTGTTCCATTTATTCTATTGTCTGTACGATACTTATAGCGAATATTGTGAACCTTGCTCGCTTTGTCTCGTTAACCTACATTTTGATTGACATTCTTCAAGTATTTTATGTATTTTTTTCTCTCTCTATATATACATTATATATGATTAAATTCTCATTATGGGATACAGTAAGCGTGATCTTAGCATAATAAGCATGTTGTACTCCCTTAAAAAAAATATGTCACAGTACACCGCTGCCTTCCCGTAACGGCCACCTCTCCACAACAGCTACTTTCTTCTATCTCCAAGGTGAAGGTGGCGGTTGTGGAGAGGTTCGACTGTCAAAAAAAATAAATAAATAAATAAAAACAGAACCCAAGCGTGATCGAACTAAACGTCTCTTGCTTAAAAATAGCCATTAGGCTGTGGACTAAGTCTATGAGAACACACAAAAGCAACTAATTTATAGCTTCACTACCCAAAAGAACTCACCTCTGTTGGCAGTAAGAGTCCTGATTTGGTATCTCTCCTAGTTAGAGATGTATAGATCAAGTTGTCATCTAAGAATATCTTTAACTGCACGGAAAGTAAAGCTTATTATTTAAAAGCAGGTAGTTGGCAAAGTAATGTCCTTACGATACGCATGAACCAAAATAATTAAAGAAGAATCCAAGAATTAAACTGTTCAAATTTTTTGAATTGCTGAATTTAAAAACAATGAAAGGGCTTTTCACGGGACCAAGAAAGCTGTCAGGTATTTGGTAACGAGGTGTCCTTATTTTGCGGGTGTTAACTCAAAACAGGGCTCTACTTTACGTTCTTTTAAATTTTAATTGATATATTATTAACAGATTAAGCCGTTGTTGTTGTCTACTATTGTAACTAAGAGAGCATTTTCTTACTGTTCCGTTACAGACCAGAAGTATTCCCCATTGACACACTCCGGCATGCCTACATGTACATGTAAGTTTATTCGTTGCAAACAAGAACTCGGACATTAGGGTTTTAGTTGTCAACTGACTTCTGCATCCACAGCACAGCATTTTTTTCTTCCAAGAAATGGACCTCTTCCGTTTTTCTCATTCGCCATGTTTTAGTTGCACGTGACATTGGGTCGGTGTTATGTCGAATGGCACCATGGGATTGTTTTGGAATCGGTATCGCTTCATTTACTGGCTGTTTCTAGGTTGCGTGGCGCGTAATTGGGTCAATCTTCGTCGCTCATTTCCATAGTGCAATTCAAAGCAAAAATGATCAAGTCTCAAGCTTAACCTCGAAATCAGGGGCCTTTCTCCTCCGCAGAGGCCTCTTTGTGTCGTAGGGAGGCTGGGGAGAGGGAAAAAAGGAAAGCAGGTGGGGAGTGATGGGAAGGGGAAAGAGAGACACTTGCCATCCTCCCCCACGCATTTTCTATTTTTCGATTATTGCTATTTTTATTTGGATACCCAGTGGGAGCCTCTGCAGAGGAGAGAGAGTCAGGGGCCACTTTTTGCTTTTGCTATAAACCTAAACAGAGTCACTCATGCCGAAGTCTCCAATGTTGATCATAACCTTGTATTCTCCACCGTTATAATTTCCTGTTTAAAAGTAGTCTTGTCCCGATTGTGCTTGGCAACTTTTGCGTTTGGAGCAACTTTTTGTGATCCTTAGGGTTATTATTATTATTATTATTATTATTATTATTATTTTTATTATTACTATTATCATCATCATCACCATCACCATCACCATCACCATCATCATCATTATTTGCTAGGACTACTCAAATCGTGTTTGCCGGCCAGCAAACCCACTGTTTTCAGCTGGAAACAGAGCTTCCATCTAAACTACGACCTACTCAAGAGAGAAAGATTTAATGCCAAAATGGGAGGAAATCAACAGAGCTGGAAAGCAACAGCCGTAGACAGCTGTTTTGCTCTTATTAAGACTCAACAGTACAACCGCATAGTTGGAAGCTGTTGCACAAGAGATTTAATCTGCCAAAATATCCCCGGGGGGTACTCTCTTATAAGAGGCTTATGGGGATGTGTCACTCGATGGGGTCGCATTTTCACGACTGCATAACAGGCCAGAGCCCCGATTTTAGTGCGCGCAGGAGGAGGCCTAATCTCCACAGCAACCACCACAAATCGGTTTCCAATAACAGACAAGGTAATTAGTTTTAAGCATTCCTCCAGACACCTTTGGAGAGCGCCGGACACATTGCCTGTCAAGGAACTTTGTACTTCTGATTAAACGAACCAGACATCTCAAGGAAACGCGAAATTTGATCAGACTATTTGGGTATTATAAATTCATTTCACGGTCGATTGAAAATTTGGAAGTCGATCTTCGCGCCTCTGGCTTCGCAATTGATAACTACAGTTTTCTCGCCGCATTTGGATTCAAATAGGCTTGATACGCTTTCAATGGTTTTTCAAGTGCTTTCTTTTACGAAAATAGTGCTCCGATGGCTTATTTAACTTCTGCCAAGAGTGGTATGCCGTGTCAACATTGGTGACCTTCGAAGCGAAAACAGCGAGTCGGCGTATCAAGTTTTTACTGTGGAGCCGCAAGTAGGAATACACTCTCTGCTGGCACATCTTTCTCCGGTTTGGAAGGAACTCGGCGTGGAAAAGACCCTGACCAAAGAAATTTTTAAATCTTCTCTATTTGAACGTTTGAGAAAAGCCGTCAACAATGCACATTTTATAGTCGCCGGAGAAAACGAAGGCGAGAGCTCGAGCCCTACTTCACATCCATATGGGGAACAGCAAGACCGATTATCTGATTCAATGGACGACCTTTTTGATCAAACGGCGAAGGATTCAAGTCTTTTTTCTCTGGCTTAAGACGATGTAAGCGTCGATGTGCCTCCAGTGACAAATCACTCTCCAAAAAGCCCGCCAAGCAATGTCGAAATCCCGCCAAAATCTTATTCGCTGGAAAGAGCCCAAGACGCTGGATTACTCCAGATATTCTAGCTTCCACTTCAACATCTTCGTGTTCGCGTGGGCGATCTGTATAATCAACGTCACAGATACAGTATGGTTTCTATATCAGTCATTTTAGCCTCCTTGAAATGTCAATCATAATCCAAAAATTATTATTATTTTAGGTTACCTTTGTATTGTTACTTGCTTTTTACTTAATTAATAGGCCACATTATAGGGCTACCCTCTCCCTCAGAGCTTACAGGCGGCGCGCTCAAGATTCTGAGGTGAAGGTAGTCTCTCTTTTGAAATGTCGGTCATAATCCAAACAATTTTTGTAGGTGATTTTTGTAGTGTCATAGGCCAAATTATAGGGCTACCCTCTCCCTCAGAGCTTACAGGCGGCGCGCCCAAGATTCAGAGGTGAAGGTAGTCTTTCTTTTAAAATGTCGGTCATAATACAAATTATTTTTGTAGGTTGTTTTTGTACTGTCATTTGTTTTTGAAATAGGCCAAATTAATTATGGGGCTACCCTCTCCCTCAGAGCTTACAGGCGGCGCGCCCAAGATTCTGAGGTGATGGTAGTCTCTCTTTTGAAATGTCGGTCATTATCCAAATTATTATTGTAGGTCATCTTTGTTTTGTCATTTGTTTTGAAATAGGCCAAATTATGGGGCTACCCTCTCCCTCAGAGCTTACAGGCGGCGCGCCCAAGATTCTGAGGTGATGGTAGTCTCTCTTTTGAAATGTCGGTCATTATCCAAATTATTATTGTAGGTTATTTTTGTAGTGTCATTTGTTTTTGAAATAGGCCAAATTAATTATGGGGCTACCCTCTCTCTCAGAGCTTACAGGCGGCGCGCCCAAGATTCTGAGGTGATGGTAGTCTCTCTTTTGAAATGTCGGTCATTATTCAAATTATTATTTTAGTTCTTCTTTGTACTGTCATTTGTTTTGAAATAGGCCAAAATATGAGGCTACTCTCTCCCTCATAGCTTACAGGCGGCGCGCCCAAGATTCTGAGGTGATGGTAGTCTCTCTTTTGAAATGTTGGTCATTATCCAAATTATTATTGTAGGTTATTTTTGTAGGGTCATTTGTTTTTGAAATAGGCCAAATTAATTATGGGGCTACCCTCTCCCTCAGAGCTTACAGGCGGCGCGCCCAAGATTCTGAGGTGATGGTAGTCTCTCTTTTGAAATGTCGGTCATTATCCAAATTATTATTGTAGGTCATCTTTGTTTTGTCATTTGTTTTGAAATAGGCCAAATTATGGGGCTACCCTCTCCCTAAGAGCTTACAGGCGGCGCGCCCAAGATTCTGAGGTGATGGTAGTCTCTCTTTTAAAATGTTGGTCATTTATCCAAATTATTATTGTAGGTTATTTTTGTAGTGTCATTTGTTTTTGAAATAGGCCAAATTATGGGGCTACCCTCTCCCTCAGAGCTTACAGGCGGCGCGCCCAAGATTCTGAGGTGATGGTAGTCTCTCTTTTGAAATGTCGGTCATTATCCAAATTATTATTGTAGGTTATTTTTGTAGTGTCATTTGTTTTTGAAATAGGCCAAATTAATTATGGGGCTACCCTCTCCCTCAGAGCTTACAGGCGGCGCGCCCAAGATTCTGAGGTGATGGTAGTCTCTCTTTTGAAATGTCGGTCATTATTCAAATTATTATTTTAGTTCTTCTTTGTACTGTCATTTGTTTTGAAATAGGCCAAAATATGGGGCTACCCTCTCCCTCAGAGCTTACAGGCGGCGCGCCCAAGTTTTTGAGGTGATGGTAGTCTCTCTTTTAAAATGTCGGTCATTTATCCAAATTATTATTGTAGGTTATTTTTGCATTGTCATTTGTTTCTGAAATAGGCCAAATTATGGGGCTACCCTCTCCCTCAGAGCTTACAGGCGGCGCGCCCAAGATTCTGAGGTGATGGTAGTCTCTCTTTTGAAATTATAATTGTAGGTTATTTTTGTAGCGTCATTTGTTTTTGAAATAGGCCAAATTAAGGGGCTTCCCTCTCCCTCAGAACTTACAGGCGGCGCGCCCAAGATTCTGAGGTGAAGGTTGTCTCTCTTTTAAACTGTCAGTCGTCAACCATAGTATTATTGAATTTTCATTTTCCAGAGTTCATAGTGGTACCTTCTTTATAGTTTTACGTGATTTGTGGCAAAGACAAGACCAGGCTAGCAAATTTATTCTACTTTATGCGTGATGCGACAATCACCGTGGCTGACTTGCCTCCAAAGTTCCTTTATAATTTGGACGCTTCTCAGGAGTTCCTTCACTGCTTGTAATCCAGAATTGGCGATTCTCAGCAGCTTGAAGCTCTTGCTTTTAATCAGTTGTTCCTTGGACGGCGACCTTTTCTTGTCTCGAGTACAATATCGATTCTCGATTCTCCACTCTCGATTACCGTATCTTGCTGGTGCAAGGTTTCGGCAACGGGACCAGTACTAAAACCATTGCAGGAATATCACTGCCAAACTGCGCAACAGAATGCACGAAAAACCTCTCCGGTAGTTGAAAAAAAAGAAAAAGAACCTGCGATGTAATTAGGTAACTTATTCATGGTGTTCAGCTTCCGGTTTATTCAGCTTATTGCCAGTTGTAGGCAAAGTTCACGCGCACATTATCGCATTCTAACTGGGTCGATTGTGAGGAAACTGTTATGTCAGTCATTGACTAAAAACCCCCGCGCGTTAAGCCTTTGTGCGACGGACGTCCCTTAGAAATATAAATTGCCCACACTGATCACCAATTCTACTTGCAAAGTGTTGCTGATTGAGTTCTGTAATGTATTCTAGAGTGTAAATTTAGTACTAACCTCGCAGACAAGGATGCAATGAGACATTTATTTTGCGTAGTTAGGCCTGCTATCCATTGGGCAACCATCCCTTTTATTTTCTTTCGATAGCCTGTCCATGCACTAACCTTTGGGTACAGAAACTAGCTGCCTCTCGCTGTACCAAAACTTGATAGTTTTGGCGTTCGATATTTTTAACGGATGCTCACAAAACACCGGGACTGCATCGTGCGCCTTTGGCGCTTTGGTATCCTGCGAGCTTTGGCTCATCGCGTTTTGAAAGATGGAAATTTTGATATTCCCGCGAAAAAGAAGACCGATAAAACGCATCTTTCATTGACTACGGTGAAACGCCCGGAAATGAAGGATGTTTTGAAAGAAACGGAAAAACTGATAAAAGTAAATATTTGTTTTGATCAAGTGAAATTAATGAGAAATAACCATAAACTAGTTTTGTGTTTTTGTTTTTTAAAAGCGGTTTGTCTGGTACCAGATTTGTACAATTACTTTCAATCAAACATGGATCGGGTTTTGTTAATTATGACAGAATGTAATTAAAAAGCATTATGTTGACAGCTACAAGGCACATGCTTGCCTTAAGCTGCGAGTATCCCGCCATGTTTTAAACAAAGGGCCTCTGACCAAGCCGGCATTCTAATCCGCCACAAATATGTGAAGCACGCGTCTTTCAAAGTCGCCTAGTACTTAAAATCGGCGCTCTGGCCTGTTATGATTGACTATATAATGGGGTCGCACTTTCAAAAGAGTTCTAGAATGGGGTCGCACATTCTGATTTTTAGGTAAGAAAGTTCTTCATATTTACGGCTAGCAAACGTACCAGAATGTTTGTACTGCAGGCAAAGAGTAAAGTGTTCTTCATTCACTGTAAGGTACAATTACTTGAGAGCCAATGCCTGTAATTTTCGAGAATCGGCTGACAGTCGTTAATTTTTGAATTTCTTCATATTTTGCCCAAATAATCTCTATGGTACACTAATTTCAAAAATCACCTTAAAACTTGTAACAGCTTTTTATTTTTTCATGAATCAGGCAAAGTTTGAAAAACTCTAAATCGGCGCTCTTTCGAGTATGAAATTAGCGAAAATTGAGCATTTTCTTCGCGCTCGTACATAAAAACGGAATAATATCTCTAGATAAAATCAAGTCACAAAACAGACACACATTTTTACTTTATAATTCAGCAATTAGCTTTAAATAAACCGTTTAAATGAGACTGTACCGGCTGCAAGAAGAAACACGGTTTCAGCAATTTTCAAACATGGCAAATTTGACCTAACTTCACCATCGTAAAAACCCAGTTGGTACATGGTATTTCAATATGAAACAAGAACTGTATTAAAGCATATCCTTTGCTGTTGTTTGTGTTAAAATATTTCTGGCGGCATTCCAAATGCGCACCGTCGAGAGACCAAAACCTGAAGGGTATTTTGACACCAGGAAAGCGCGTGCAACAAGCAAGTTTCGACGCTTGGAATATTAATCTTTTCAAACATAAGTTACTTCGACATTTAAACCCTAGTCAGAGTTGTAACGGTTTCAGATTATATTTCGGCGTTTCTGTTCGGTTTAACATGATTCCTTTCAACTGATTTTTGCGATAAACCATAATGAAGCGACACGAATACGCAGTTCAATTCACAGTTAGTAGAGGGGAATATTGTCGAAATACTCGCTTGCTATAGTTTTAATCGTATTGAAACCTTAAATCAGAAAAGTTATTTACTTACCTGAACTTAAATGCTAGACGGGGTCACAGTACCGCTAACTAAATTCTGCATCAAGGCAGAATCAAAGTTAAGTTTGTGTATGTTCTCAATCTGTCAACACGAAGGAAGATGACATTCCGGAAGTGCGTGACGCGTAACGCGCCGGCAAAGAAATTCCTGGTATAAGTGTTTTACGGTGCAAGTCTTTGTTGTATGTTCGTATAGCATCTCGCACATGTCGTGAGTCACTTGGTATGCTCCTAACTTGTTAGTCACGTGAGCATGTAGGGCAATAACCAAACATCGACCCTACCACGCTAATGATAAAAGTAAAGTTTTCTGCATTTACGTTAGGTGACCTTTGTTTGATCCACAAAATTGGCGCATGAAAATAAGAGTTTTTCCTCACCACCGCTAAATGTTTGTTTCCCGGTGGCGGTGCAACAAATCACGTGGTACCGTTCTAGATCAGGCTACTGGCTGCTCATAGAGGGGTCCATAAAGGCACATTGATTGATGACTCTGTATGGCCTGAAGAAAATGATTTACGGAGACGTTTTCTGAGCGACGAAGGTGCAGCTTTTACACTCCTTTTTCGTTTCGAAAATAAGCGAGCGCGCGAGAGAGATCCCCTTGCGCTAATGGTCAATAAATCCGCTGCGGTTTTTATTTTCATACTCGAAATCGACGATCTCCAAAGAGAAAATAGATCGACGATCTCTAAAGAAAAAGTATAGGGACTGTGAATAGGCTACGAAGGTGCTTGCTATTATTTTAGTGAACTTTACAAGAGGTCTTAGGTGACTATGCTAATGTCATGAAAAGTCTACTTAGCTTGTTTAAGTTTAGCTAGGGCAGGAGGAGGAGATGGGTGGGTTGGTTGGCATTGGGTTCTCCATTATCAACCCTATACATACAAAAATTCATGTCTTTATCACTGCATTTAGAGCTTGCAGACTGTTTGATCCACAAAATTGACCATGAAAATAAAAGTTTTTCCTCACTGGCACCGCTAAATGTTTGGTTCCGGGTGGCGGATCGAGCACAAATCACGTTCTACCGTTCCAGAACAGCCTACTGTCTGCTTATTTAAAAGGGGTCCGTAAGGGCACATTAATTGATGACTCTGCGCGGCCTGAAGAAAATGATATACGCAGACGTTTTCTGAGCGACGAAGGTGCAGCCTTCAGACTTCTTTTTCTTTTCGAAAATGGCCACGGACTTCTCTCCTCGCTCCTCGCTGCTAGGCGATCGTTTTTACCTGAGGGATACCACCACGAAGGAGTTTTAGCACACAGGTCACTGCAGGTGCAGACTTAGCGAAAAGGGCATTCTCCATCTGAAATTTAAATCGACATGAAAGGCTATTTTCAGCCTTTTATCTCTTTTCCGCGCAACGTATTTGGTTAAAAGATGATAGGTAAAATGGCTGAGGCATTTTAGAGCATTTTTTCATTTAGGCGTCGGATTTTGACGTTATGAAAAAGAACTTGTCAGTGAATTGGTTTATTTTCTAGCCTGCGAAAGAGTGCCGGGGGGTGGTGGCGGAGAGAGCCAGGTGACTATTCCTTTTTTTAGGCGGGAGTTAGCATGTACGTGCATTCTGGTCTAACGCCATAATGTGTAGACTGGCCTTTAAGGGGCGGGGGATCAGATCGTCAACAGCAGGTTGAGGTGTAGCCAGAAGATATTCTTGCTGCAGAGGAGCAAAGCAATACTAATTTCGGTAATTTAAAGTAACTTTTATTTCGCTCATCAAATGTGTCCATTGTCCATTGTCGATTTGTGGTTTTTCAGGAATGTTCTTTTGCGGAGCATTGGCCAATTTTTCTTTAAACAGTTTTACTCGTTTCCATTTCCCTGCTCTACCTTCATGTTGCAAATGGCGTAAGTGTGTACCTAAATCCCTCAATTCATACTGAGGAGATCGACAGAAAAGTCTATAAGCCAAGCAGGGTTAAGATTAGTCTATTACAAGCAAAGGCTCAGAAGGCTAAGTGCAAATAAAAGAAAACTAGTGTGAAACGTTTTGCAGACTCGGCTTACTCTATTTGTTTTCTTTCTCTGTTTGAGTTTCGGCTTGTACATCCTAAAATCAAGTTTAGTTCGACATGTTTTGGGGAATATTCAATATAAAAATTATAATAAAAAAAAAAACAGTGTTAATTGTCATTTTATTTTTTCTTGTACACTCGTGCGATGATTTATCCTTGTCTGTACATTTGCGTGACAAGACTCAAATCACACACAGGCTTTCATCACGCAACACAGGGTTTAGTCCGTGGCTAAACGACGGAAAATTTCAGTAAACTGCGGCAACTTGCAGTTGAAACGACTGTGGTAAGTAAATTCTTATAGATCTCGTATCTCATTTAGAGCTAGCAAGCCCTTTCTAGCGGCTTTATTTTAGGTGCTTGATTTTAGGTCAATATTTACACTCAACACGAAATTAGCAGGGTTGTCTTTTTCAGCTACTTGCGTGCAATCAAATGCAGTGTTAATCTACTTAGTTCTTTTTTATAACCATCAAATTGAAAAGTGTTTTTCAAAAGATCTGAAGAGCTTCCCGTAATGTGCCCCTTATAAAAGAAGCTAAGTTTGCAAAAACGTTTGTGTGCCTACACTCGCGGCTAGTTTGTTGCAGCGTTCTAACGTGCGAAACTACCCTGCACGTTTCGGTGTCTCAGCGACGCACTTTTTTAATGCCGCCAAAAATTTTTTAACACAAGAAACGGCAAAGGATGTAATTTATAACAGTGTTTGTTTCATGTTGAAACTCTATGTACTAATTGGGTTTTTTCGATGGTGAAGTTAGGTCAAATTTGCCATTTTTGAAGAGAGCCGAAATCGTGTTTCTTCTTGCGGTCGACACAGTCACATTTAAACAGCTTATCTGAAGATAATTGCTGAATTATAAAGTACAAGTCTGTGTTTGCTTTGTGACTTGATTTCATTGAGAGATATCATCCCGTTTTTATGTACGAGCGCGAAGAAAATGCTTAATTTTCGCTAATTTCATACTCGAAAGAGCGCCCATTTAGCGTTTTTCAAACTTTGCCCGATTCAGGAAAAAATAAAAAGCCTGTACAAGTTTTAATGTGATTTTTGAAATAAGTGTACTATAGAGATTATTTGGGCAAAATATGAAGAAATTCAAAAATTCACGACTGTCAACCGATTTTCGAAAATTACAGACATTGGCTCTTAGTTGGGATCGCGAAAATTACATATTTCCCAAAAGTGACTGAGACGGGGTCTATGATTGGCCAGAGAATGGACTATAAACGGCACATACCCAACAAAAACTAACCCAAGTACCTCCCCCGGGCAAAATATGTACAAACTGAATGTCAAGCAATGAAACAAGGCTGATTGATCCTGATTATGCTACCTATTTTCATTCTACGTTTAGAAAGGGACGAGTACAAAGTAAGTTTGATGAGTGGAAGTTGTTTAATCTAACCCCTCATTCAGCATAAAATTGTTCTTTTTGTAAACCAAACTGTATTCGCCGTAGATTTCTGATTACTCAGTTTCTTGCAATAAAGCGTTTGCTCAAAATATCCTTGTAGATAGGAGATAGTCCGTCGGCACTCTTCAGCTATGTTTGCGTCAACGTTCACAAAAGTAAGCGTACGTAGCATTTTAAGTTACATCTGCAGCGAGTTGTATGGCCTCGATTGATTTCATACTTGCACGTATAAAACTAAAGAGCTCTGAGGCTTATTTGCTGAAGTTAGAGAGAAGTCTGCCGTAGGGTTTCGAATTATTTGCATTTTTTGTAAAAATGCGGTTTTAAACATATGCCGCTAGAACGTTTTTATACCTACAAGAAACTAAATGACATTTCCTTAAAATTCCACCATTCTTTCAGTACTAAGGATGCCAAAAATCATAGAAATCGGTTATCGTTCCTACCGAGAAACGCGATTCAAAAACATAACCAACATTCATATAAATAGGTTCGGGCCACCTTAAAACGTGTTTAGGAAAGAATCACAGACTTTCACTTTCTTAATTAGCGCTCAACTGCGACTGGGAACTGCTAACAAGAGCGAAACAAATACCCAAACGTCCGGCTCGCTCTCAAGACGAAAATAGGTAGCTGCCATGTGCGGGCAGCAAATATGTTGGAAATTCTTCAATATGAATCGGTATATTTCGAAGAGTTACAAAAAGACCAAGGATACAATTGACCGACAACATAAGAGCGGGGAAGGGTGTAGTGTCAGCTATTGCTATTCTTCTTGTATAAGATCCATGGATGGATGGTCTCTTATGGTGAAGCGCTGTCCAGTATAAATAGACGATTGACCCGAATCAACGATGTGACAATCGTTTGTAGTAAGGATACTGAAGTCACTAACTTCTAAACTACGGAAGCTACTTTGACAACCATATTCGTGCGAAATAACATTCGCGGGCTCCACGCTAGTCTCCTTCGCCCTTCGCAGCCGTTTTAGGCTCGTCACGCAACGCTGGGAGGAGCGTTGCCTGTCGACACTAAAAACGGCTGTTTAGCAGACTACACCGGGAGACTATGATACTCGTCAAAAGTCTTGAAAAACTTGTGTGCGTTTCCCCTTCCCCAGTGTCGATTTGGGTATTACAGTGGTCTCAGTGCTTCAAAATACGCGTGGCTCAACATTGGGGATGGAGAGGGCACATTTCAGTAAGAAGAAAAGTGTGAGGAGTAAATCTCAGGAATTTTCCAGAAAATTCAAGAGAAACAGTGTCCGGTTTAACGATTTGTGACGAATACTGTAGCTCCACTCGCGGTGAGGCAATTAATCCCCGAATCACGCGTAAAAGAAAAGACTGATCAGATTGTGAAAACTTTATTACACATGCAAGATGACAAAAAAAACCTAGCAATAAAGTAACTAATCACGATGTCCCACTGCTCTCAAAGATGGAAATGGATAGTTCCCAGTTCAGTGTCATTCGCTTAATAGCAGTTTACTTCAGTCCTCTTCCAGCAAAAATTAATAAGTACTTTTGCGAGTACAGAGTGCTACAAAAGGTCAGGCTGTTTACTAACACGAATTTTGCTTCGAAATTCTCAAGTTAATTAAATAGGCCATTTGCACTAAGAGGTCATGTGACATCGTTTTATGAAAATGAAAGTTATATGACTTTGTCTTCGAAAAACGATTAGTGGGTCATATCTTAAACAAAATAATAGTGAGTTGGTTTTTCAAACCCGCACCATTTTCTTAAAACGGGTAAGTTCGTAGCTGGTCACGTGACCAAAATGTGATTTTTAAAATTATGAATTACCTCTTTCTGAACGCAAATTTTGCACTTAAACTTCAAGGAAAGTGTTGAAAGGTTGACGTGGTAACTTTTACAGCGCATCTGAGCGTAACTATAAAACGTTTAACAAGATACAAGCAAAAAGTAGTTTTGGCCGCCATGCTGGAGGGCAAGAGTATGCCCTCAAAAATGGGGGCCAATACAAATCATACTACTTTGTTGAAAAATCAAATTGCCATAAAATAACTCCCTTAATTGCGTTTCCTCTCAAATTTCGGGTGTAAGAAAATTTTTATGTGCTCTGTCAATTTTTGGCATCAGCAATATTTCAACTCATTGTTTAAAGGAAGCATTGGTCACGTGACCTCTTAGTGCAAGTGATTGTCTATGCTCTCATCAAAGGGATCCACTTGATATCCACGCTAACGGTTATCAAAGATTTTCGGGGCCTTCAAGGGCGCGTTTCTCTAAACTACTTCCTGGCCCCGTCCGTTGATTACCAGGCCCAAAACTAAGCTGTTTTATGAAAAAATAGTTGGAAGATTATACAATAAACTAAATATCGTTGAACGAAAGTGGTTTAAACTTGGCTCAAGGACCGGTGCGGATCCGCTTGTCAATGTTTTGATTTTACGAATATGTTTTTGAGTCCCCCGCCTGAAAGTGAAAACACAAGTTGTACGCTCGTTCAAAATGTATAACTTTTAGAGGTAATAAAAAAATGACAAAAAGATTACGCTATGGTTAATAAAACACTCAATCACTGTATATTTAAAATCCTTATAGGGGGTCTATTATAAAAATACTGAATATATTTTGCTTTTATTGTCGCATTTTGTGATTCTGTAACTCTTAATAGGTGGTTCTTTATGCAGTAAGAACTGCCTCGTGTGAGATCGCATTTTTTTCTCATATCTTATCAGCTGCATCGTTTAACATTTCTTTTATAACATATCGGTTGAGTCAGTCATCGGTAATGTAAACGAGTTCATGTATGCTGCAATCTACCCGCGCGTAGTCAGATAATGCCTTTCAAAAACTTGCCTTTTGAGTTTTTCTTTCGCTGAATCAACCGTCCTCCGTCTTCTAAAGTAAACTGCAAAACGTTAAATGTTGTTATTCTGAATGGAGTTTGTCTATTTGATCTTAATATTAGGATAAATGTGGTGAAATAAAAACCTTTTCATGTCTCTCCGCAGCTAACAAAGCGTTTTAGTTAAGGTCTCGTTTTGTAGTTTGACCCGGGGTAAACTACAAACCGAAGACCCTATCCATTTTCGTGTCTCTCGGCATCTGACAATTGGGTCTTCGGTCTTCGGTCTTTGGTCTTCGGTCCCGGTCTTCGTTTTGTAGACACCCAAGAGAACAATGATGGACTTCTCCAAGGCAATTTATCGCTTGATCCTTTCACTTTCCTTAAAAACGACAACTGAGTATTTCCTTCAACTTCCACTTTTCATTTGTATATTTCATCGGCGCATTTTAAACTGCACACTGGAGAGGAGATTTGCTGAATTTGTCTCAATTTTACCGCGCTAGCGTTTCTTGGCGTGCACCAAAGGGCAAATGGTAGATGGGCAATTGACCAATCAGAGCGCGCGCTTTACTTTCGTTATGTTATAAAGAAACATTCATGTATATTAGCTATACGTAACGCATGTGTGAACTACCGTAAAAAAAGGTTTCTTTTGTCAGGTTTTGCCCCGCGGAGAGAATCGTCGCTTGGTTAATAATGGTTACAGTTTTTAAGAGGAAACGGAAGTAGTTTTCAGTTTAGCGGGAGCAAAATACGGCGACCCTTATAATAGACCCTCTTTATACAACACATTAAATATATGAAAAAGTATGCCAACAGACAAATCAAGTTCAATTCCAGTGCGTTGGCCACGGTTGTCCTTAGCAACACATGTTGTAAATGTTTAATATAGAGTACAGCTTCCGTATGCTATGATGTAACCTTGCACAGTCAGTTGTACTGTTTCTATCTCGATTCTATAATTCAACAAATGCTTCTCTCAAGGAGTTTAAAATGGCTCCAATCATGTTATCCACAGAAAGGTTCCGAAAAACAATACCACCACTGGATACAAATTACCTGTTTAAAATAAACAAAAAAGGTCAAAATCAGACACGCAATATCTCTCTTGTAAAAATTTTTTTCCCTTTTGTTTAGCCTTAGCTACCTTACTGTTTATTTATCAATTAATTTTATTTTTCACTGCTTTGATTACTGCTCTTGTTTCTGTTGTATTTAAGAATATTTTATTTTTATGTAATGTTTGTTAAAAGCAAAAAACTGATAAATTTAAAAAAATCAGACAACTAAAAAGATTTTCTAAAAGCTTAAGTTTTCCTAACAATGGGATTACCAAATTAGCCTAGTTCCAGGGAGGCACTACACCCACTATGGGTTCATGAAGACTTGAGTCTTTTAAAATAATATGTTTATTTTGTTACAAAAAGGCACCACTCTCAATTTTGGGACACAAACGAAATTTCTGCTCTTTCTTACAACCTTTTATCTAAACCGAGAACTGGTCAATTATTAGCCTGCGTAGTAGACTCCGAAATGGGAGGGAAAAGGGAGTTTGGATTGGGGAAAGAAGGAAAGGGATGCCTGCTATAAGAACCCCCTTTTGTTCATTTCTGCGGCTGCTGGCGTCCACAAATTTCTGATTGGCAATGAGCTGCCATGAGTGACATATTGACGTGTATTGGTTGTATTAGTAAGAAACAACCATGATTCAGGCATCGATGAAAATGTGTTTCAGCGGTATATAAACTGTCAGCTGCAAAATCAAATTTACTCCTATCATGTAGCGACTTCACGTTGAAACCCGAACCAGAACTAGCTGTAATAGCCTGTCAAGAAAGGATTTGTTTGGCAGGTAGAGATGCTCTGGAGGTTTTGTATACTGGATTTGTCCAAACACCGAGCCAGCTGCTCAGCAGCGGTTTCCAAATTTAAATGAAGTTGAAGTTGAAGTTGAAGGTTCTTGTCAGTCACGCTTGACATTGAAATGCCGATCGATAGTTATAATTATTTGGAGAATTTTAATTAGAAGATGGAAAAGCGACTTTCCCGTAAAATCATCTACTGCCTTGAATGAATTTCTAAATTGTTTGTAAAGAGAGAGCTGAAGCTTCGATAAAAACTAAAGCTTTTTGACAAACATTATACAACTATCCCCCGAAGAGGATGTGAATAGTGGTGATAATTTTATACCAAGACGCGAAGCGTCGAGATATATGTCTAGCGCTGTTCACCGACCCTGAGGGGAATAGTTGTTTTTACCAAAGATAAAAATCAGTTGGATAAAACTGAAAAAATTAACTTTTTGTAAATTAAAAACGTCACTTATTAGGAACTTTGTTTACATTTTACAAACATTTCGGGGATTTTGTCAAGTGCATTTTACGATTTTGTTTCAAAATAAATTCAGCATGAAAATACTTTTCTACCAACCAGTGAACACCCACAAGCCAAAGATCGTGGCTTTCTTGGTATTTGTTTGTACGACTGCTTCATTCATCGCACAAATTTCGTCTTCCCAAAAAATGTCTCGAAACGAGACGCCATCAGGCTCCAGTCGCAAAAAAGTGAATAGCCAAGAATATTCCAAGTTACGGGAGCCAATCAAAACGCGCGAAAATTGATGTTTACTGATTTGGTAAATGCTAATTAACAATTATCCTTTTATAAATTATTTGCGTCTCAGGTGAAGGACCGTTCTGTTCTTTCTTGCGACCATTTATATGTTTGATGAGGCAAGATTAAAGATTTTGCTTATTCACACGAAAATGATCATTGTTTTTTAGTGTTTGCTAAGGGACAGTAAAACTTTTCTACTTTTCTCAATTATGATCGATATCATTTGAAAAAAGCTTGACAATTTCCGGCGTAAACAAAGTAATTAAGCTTGGACCACGCTGAGCAGCGCCCCCTATTTGTGATTGGTCACGTATTGACAGTTGACGTTATCAGATAAGTTGGGAAACTGGTGGGCAGTATGCAAAAATACCAGTTCCTCAGGCAGAGACTACCTATCTCTCTTCCCTTTCACGCTTTTCTCCCCCTCCCTCGCCCTCTCCTTTTAATTTTGCGCCTGTCATGCAGGCTATTAGGTTAACACACTACACACAGTAAAACACTGGTTTCAGCTAAACTTTTGGGACTACATTCACAACACTTTCGTTTATCTTTATCCATATTTCTAAACAACTTCAGTTAAAAAATGTCAGCATTGAAAAACAATAAATAAAGTTAGGAAAAAAACAACTGACTTTTTTTGTTACAGGTTGTTGCTGTGTATAATTACGGTCAGAAAGCTGAAGCAGAAATCGGGATGCTTCGATAGGGAATCAGCAAGGATACTCATTTTATAGTTTACCAGCCCCATAATAAGAGTAATTTAAGACCATATAAAAGGAGGGAGAAAAGGAGGGAGAGATCTAGAGTTCTCCCTCCTTTTTTTCGCCCGGCGCCAGAGTGCCCTGGAAAGCTTGCTAACGAAGAGGTATGCAATTTGCTAAATAACATGTAAATATATCAAGAGTTTCTTTTTTTGCCATTATTAGGAGTAACTTTTTTTCTTCGAAGTACAGGTTGTATGCCACAAAGAATTATGCTTATAATATTAAAATTTATCCAAGACTAAAAGCGGAGCTCACGTTAAATAACAACCGTTTAGACCGTTTACTTAAACAATAAACTTTATACTACCGCAAATAAATTTACAAATCTTACTGCTTCTTCCATAGTAAACCGTTGATATAAGGGTATTATTTTTATCCTATACGGACCTACCTAAGAACATTAAACCATGCGGTAAAGATCATATTAAATTAGAATAACAATGTACCTTAGAACTTTTCTTCACCAAATTCGTCATCTGCCTCTTTGATGGCTTCGCTAACTGTATCTTGTATTTCTCTTATTCTAGCTGGATCTTCTGGGGGGAGTACTGTCAACAACTCTGATTCAATCTTCTGAATTCTTTTTACTACCTTGTCATGGTAGTGGTCTTGAGCTTCCCACACGAGCCTCTTTATTGCCTGTTGGGCTTCTTTACTACCTTCCATGAGCTCATTCTTCTTCATCTCAATTTGATGTCGATCTCTCTCTGGGTCCAAAGCCACCAGTTCACTAAGATTGGCCAAACGGCCCATCAGGTGATTGCGGGATATTTCCACGTACATGTTGGAAATCGACCAAACCACAAATGAAGTTGTATTTGCCTGATTGACTTGTTCGTAGATGATATCTCGCATAAAATCAGTGCCAGCATAGCCACTGGTAAGTGCTCGATTTTCAGCTACTTCAGCGTATTCAACAAACGATTTCAGGCTTTCTTTCTGGCATACCTTTATGATAGTGGCAACAAACTGGAAAAACTCCACCAGTTTCTGCCACCTTTCACGAAGAGAGGCAAGGGCTTGAAGACCAAGCCTTAGCGTTTTTCTTATTTCCTCAAAGTTAGCGATCTTATCTGGGGTAAATTCTGCAAGTTCCTGCAACACATCACTTAGCTTCTTGTTGCTGTCTTTTAGTTCTTGGCAAGCCTTATCGTAGCGCTCCTCCTGTCTCTCCAAAAGACCCCGTGCCTGAGCGACTTTAAAGCGTGCATTCTCGACAGCTGTCTCAATCACGCTTGGTGATGCAGTTTTTGCAGCGCTTGCCAGTGCCTTCGCTTGTCTCGGAGGGCTCGTGTATAATGGGCTGTAACCTGCACTTGCTTGTGCTTTTGTGCAAAACTTGCGAACCTCTTTTTCTACCTTTGATGCTGTCTGGGCCATTGCTTTCATTTGTTCTGGTTGAAAAGATATTTGATTCGATAGGTCTTCCGCTTCTTTGCATATATTCAATCCTTCTTTCAGTAACTCGGAGAGTTTCTCTAATGGGTGACTTTTGTCTCTAGTAGGCAAATCTTTTTCTAAATCTTGCATGCCGATCCTTGTCGTTTGCAGCTTCCCGGTCAAGGTTTCTTCACCATCTGAGTCTTTTTTTTCTTGAACCTCTTGGGAACCGGACTTAAGGCACTCAACCAAATCAGTGATCATATTGGTCAACTTTCGTGCCTCAGGGAAGCCTGCTCCTTTTTCTCGCATTTCTTCATTTTCATTGTCCTCCTTTAAATAATCAGAAGGAAAAGGAGTTTTACACGGCTTCGTCTGAGTCATAGCTGAAGCAGCATTTGCAACAACGTTTGTCAATGTTTCAACATACTGCATTCCAACGAGCCCATATGTACTTGGTATAGAAGCCAAAGCATTATCAAATCCTTCTTTTGCTTTAAGAACTTGATTTTCAAGTTTTTTTTGCTGTTCCATCACGTTGGCGACATGTTCACGAACCTCCTTTTCTTTTATCCCTGCAATTTCTTTTTTCTTTCTTGTTTCTTCTTGCTCCTTTTGGTAATATCCTTGGGCTGCCGAGGAGACTTCATCCAGCTCACCCGTTAAATCCATGACAAATTCAAATTTCTTTTCAACCTCTTCTGCCAAGGCCAAGCACTCTGTCGCATTCCTCTCAATTTTTCTTAGTTCTATTGGGAGAATATCTTTGATATCCTGGTCACTTCCTTTGACTAGAGTACGCACCACTTTCTTCACTTGATCAGGAATTTGACAAGAGTAAAGACGGATTTTATCCATGTTCTTAAGAAAAAAATTAATAAGAAAACGCTCTTAAAGGGTGTAATTTTCGCAGCAAGATTAACGCCTTAATCACTCAATCAAATACATACATACGTCTTCGTGAAATTGGAATGACATCATTTTCTATTAGTAGCAATCGTACCATTGGTACCAATGGACCACTGGAATTGCCCTTTACCCAGCCAGACCACATGAGAAAATAATCTAAGTCCCCTTAATGAGATGCATATTCACCAGTAGAACCATTGGAATGACATCATTTTTTATTGATAGCAATCGTACCATTGGTACCCAGCCAGACCACATGAGAAAATAATTTAAGTCCCCTTAATGAGATGCATATTCACCAGTACAACCATTGGAATGACATCATTTTGTATTGGTACCAGTCGTACCATTGGTACATACCAATGGACCGTTAGAATTGCCCTGTATCCACCCAGACCACATGGAAAATAATCTAAGTCCCCTTAATGAGATGGATATTCACCAATAGAACCATTGGAATGACATCATTTTCTATTGGTACCAGTCGTACCATTGGTACCAATGGAGACCCTTCCTATAACCACTAACACCAATGGAGTCTATTTGTGAGTATTGAACGACCCTCGGAGGAGGGCATGATACATTTCTTCACAAATTACATGCAAAAAAGCCAGAATCTGGAATTTTTTTCTGATTGGATAGGAAACAATACGGATGATTTGCGCTCTTCCGATTGGCCAAAACGCCGCCATTCGTTGGTCGTTGTTGATTTCAGTCTGCATTTTTGCTTGCGTAATGAGCAGTGAATACTCACGCGAGTTCGTTATAAAATTTTTGCCGGCTCAGTTTTCTTGCAAGTTTGAAAAATGTCCAAATAGAAATTTCATCCATTAAAATATTTTCCATTTCATCGTATACTAAAAATTGCAGTCAAAAATTCACCCATCATTTGAATGCAATTTGATACCGGCTACAAGTTACAGAAGCGACAAACGGGTTCACTTTTCAAATAATTAATTCATGAATGGAATCTTGACCTCGTTTGACTGTAATTCCTTTCATTCCTCCTTCAGAAACCTGCGAATTATTCTGAGCGGCCTTCGCTTTCACAACACATTTCAGTTCATGAAATATGGTGTTTCAGCCTAATTTTTTTTTCAGAGCTTTCGGCACAGAACGAAGTCAACGAGCTTTTACCAGTAAATTCTTTATTATTTGTAGCTGTTAAATAAAGGTACGGGAGCTCCAACAAGCAGTATTTCATCACAAAAAAAAAATTAAAATTAAAAATTTTTCTTAGGAAGCGTCATCTGAAAGTACTTAAACATTTTCTTTTCCCCAAAATTTATTTCGAAAGAGACATTATTCCAGCCAAAATTTGATTCCTTTTGGTAAACGCTGATTGGCTAATAACGTGACAGGTCAAGCAGACGTTAGATTATGTAAATTAGGGGGCGGTTGATGGCTTGTTAAATAAATGTATCAGGCGTTATTTTTTTCTTCTCGAGCCAAAGAAGCAAGGAAGCAAAATAATGATAATAATAATAACGCCTGATCTCAGGTTACCTCTGCAATGGTCCCCGAATTTCAGTACATAAATCTTTAAAAATCTTGGAGAAATATGTCGCGAACGTTTTCAAGGGATATTTAAATTATCTCAGATCAACCAAACGTGTTCTCAAGTGCCTTTAATGTAGCTGATTTAGTCCCGTGCGTACACTTGCAATTTGCGAATTTACTAGAGACACAAACGTCTAAAAAATATATATGTTTTTGAAAATCCAGGTAAATATTATCTGTCACTTTGTAAAAACGTAACGACACTTCTAAAACTTCATGCTCAACTGACCTATAAGCAAAACGAATAACAATATTGTGAAAGGTTTGAAGCCAGGAGTCATTTCAAAAGGTTGAGTTTGATCGTCCGGGTGAACGTAGTCCTGAATAGGACTGTTGTTGTTGACAGTGACTGACGTTTCGACAACCTGTGCGGTAGTCATCTTCAGAGTCAAAGTGAGTTGTGTCACGTCAGTTGATGGTATTATACTCTGGTTATTGATCTGATTGGTCAATTATGTCGCGATGTTATTGGTCGTCTGTCAGTTAAGCCGTGATGTTACTGGCTATGAAGACTCGTAATCAGTGATTGGTGCGTTTCGATCCGTCTATTGTCACAGTTAAACAGTCGTCTATTGTTAGTCAAATTGTCAGTTCTCCAGTTGTTCTCTCGTAGTTAGTTTTCCTTGATCTCGTCAATAAGTCGTTTGTACGGCGCTGGTAACTGTTGGCTACGATTCAGTGGCGTTTGTTCTAAGTTAGTAAGCCAGCTTTCTAAAGTAAGACGTTGATAGTAGTCTGTAGAATACGTTATACATGTCGCAGAGTCCCAGTCAATTTGATGTTTCGTCTTTAAATGGTGCTCAGCAATGTGACTGTTGACGTCACCATTCCTCGTCGCGCGTTTGTGTTCGGTGAGTCGCGTGCTTAGGTTTCTGCCGGTTTCACCAATGTAAGAAGCCTGGCAGTCGCAGCATTTGATCTTGTATACTGCTCCCTGTCTGTCCTCCGGTTTGTCTTTGTCCTTGACATTAGTAAGCAGTCGCCGTAAAGTGGTTATCGGTTCGTGCGCAACACGTATATTGTAAGGTTGTAATATTCGTGCAATAGTTTCAGAGGTGCCTCTGATGTACGGTATAGTCGCTGTCGTAACAATTACAACACGGACTTTTTTAGACGGAACACTCACAGTAACACTGATTCTAACTCTCAGACAAACGCTGGCCCTGTTACGACAGCGACTACACCGTAAATCAGAGGCACCTCTGAAACTATTGCACGTATATTACAACCTTACAACTGAACAACACATTGCCTTCCTTACACCAGTCCGTCCCGCACAAATAAAGTGACATTTGTAATTTAATTCTGACTATCAAGCTGGCGGATATGGAGCGTTTTCACATGACGTCAAGGCGGAGTACCAAGAAAATCCTGTGGGAGTTGAACTCTTTTCGTATGTAGATGTTCTCTTTTGTTTGCAATAAATCAGCACAGATGCTGGCCACGTCAGTGAAAACGCTCTGAGGCCATGTTTACCACAGGTAACCCAGGCTCTGTGATGGGTCCAGCGTTTGTATGGGGAAAAATACAATTCTATAATTTGACATTTGGGTTTATTGAAATAGCTGGAAATAATTGTCGTTCGAATACTGGTGCACATTTTTAGTTATTTTATGGACTTAAGTCTGTGAAAACGAGACAGTTATTACTCCTTGAATCATGTCGAAACTCCCTCAGTTTGGCGGCCACAGTTCAGGCTTGAAATGAACGATTCTGTTTGCTGCTTTGGTTGAAAATGTTTTATTATATGTAGGGAGTTAACCCAGATCCGTTCGTGATGACAAAGAAAAAAAAGAAAAGAAAAGAAAAATACATTGTTTCCATGGTTTAAACATTTCCATCGACGCGTGAGATTTTATCTTAAATTAAGCCTCCGACACTCAGAGTATGATAAAAAAGGTAATACATCGAAGCCTCTGCATCATAGCGCTTTTTGTTTTTGCCCTTTTTGCTTAGCCCCGTAACTTCCCTTCTTCTGTCTACATAAGCACTATTATCATTTAGGCCATCAATTCACTAAACTGTCATTGGGAGAAAAGACAAATGCCAATCAGTGCCTTTGTTATTGAAGTTATCGGCTTCTTCTGCCACAACGTATTCATATTTACCCATATTGATTATGTTTTCAATGTTTTGTTTTTATTAGCGGTCGACATTATCTGAGGTACGCAATTGCGGGTCGTCACTTGTTTCCAACCGCCAAACTGATATTTTCCTCTCAGTGGCACTCGTAAGACATTTCACTTTTCTTACATGAAATTTCTCTGTCTCTTGAAATTTCTGTTCATAAAAGTCTAAGTCTCTTCAATTTTTAAGGAAAAGAAATCCGGATGGCACGAGTAGGATTCGATCTCGGAGCATCGGCTCTGCAGTGCATCACTTTAACCTCTACGCCACCGATGATTTGCTGACCATAAATGGTTTGATTTGAATATATATGGCAACAACCCTAACCCTAACACTAACCTTGACCCTAACCCTTACGTTGTGTGCGAATCATTAATCTGTCAACGTCAGTTTGGCGGATGGAAATAAGGGTTGACCGCAAGTGCGTAGGTGTGCACAGGTAGCTGCGCCCCTGATTTTTATTTGAAGGGGTGTTTATTTTTTTTTCAGAATTTTTACCTTGTGGGCTTCATTGAATGCTCTCCATCCAGCGTTGCTTACTTGCACCAAGGATGCACGGAATGATTCCGGATACTTCATATTCTTGAAACCACCTAAAGGCTCTTGCTTCTTCAAGGAGAAATCCTTTTCTGTGGATATTAACATTAGTTGGCCAAGAAGGGCTATGCACATAGGCGCAGGGGTCAGAAAATCAGCCCAGTTAATGGTAGAAGACATCATCAATAAAGCTGTTTCACTCTTATCTTGTCCTGAGTTAGCATCAACAAAGGCTTTGTTAAGCTTTTCAACTGTATTGGTATCCGCCTCAGCCATTTTGTCTTGAACTAAAAGCACAAAAAGGAAGAAAAGAGAATGTACGTTTTTTTACTGGCTGGGGCTGGGCAGGGGTAATTTTAGAAATTTTTGACGAAGAACTTCTTGGCCCTCCCATTCCCTAAAAAGCCGTTAATGTATAACCTTCACTAACGCCCACACAAAAACTTCGGACCCTCTCCCCACCTATTCAAGACACAAATAATCGGATGTGAAAATAGTTATCGAGTTCACAGAGATCGAGCGTTTCTAAATACGGGGCAAACCGATTACGCATAAGTCAATGGAAAGCCCCGTACCCCCATACCAGGGGAATAGTGGGACGTTAGACCAAGCGTGCCTTCTTCTAAATGGAGCAAATTCCCCGCTATGTAGAGCAATTTTATATTTAAAAACATCGTTTTTGCTTCCCCTCTCGGGGCAATACATCTCTTCAAAAATCACTAATGTGCAATGTGGACCAAGGTTTATATATTTTAAGAATTTTTGCCTCGAAATGAACTTTTACAAATAATGCTGTGCTTTTCTCAGACAAACACCAAATGTTGTAAAGCTCGCTGAATCAGAGGATTGGCATTTCAAATTTTATGACCACTCCAAGCGATTATGGTTACATGAGCCCTCCAGCTTATTAGTAAGCCCAGCCAGAACAATATTCCAGTTATTTCCCGTCAGAAGAAAGGTTATCTGATTCTGTTTCAGTGCCATGTCTGTTCAAGATGGCTCTAAAGGTGAATCTCATCTTAGCCCCGCTAATGGTCATTAATGGTCTCCGCTCTCTGATGCTTGCGTTAAATATTGTCGAAAACCCCGCATACCGTGGAAAAAGTGACAGTCTAAACCGCTGTCATCTCCCGCTAATGCTCCTAATTCCCCAGGTAACTGTGAGGAAATCAACAATTTAATTTCAAACCATGAATTTTGGCGGGGATCGTACGCCATCATTAATGACTGCTTTCTGATGGCCTTACTCCCTGAGCACAAAGCAGCTTATTGCGTGGCATAAGATCGTACGGCGAAAATTTGAAGATAGGAAAGGATAGAAAAGAAATAGAAAGAGGGAAATGTACTTGTAGTGAATGCAATGATTTCATAAGGACAGATGAAGCAACTGAAACTATTGTGGCTGTTTGCCGACCCGCCTTTCTAAAAAAGGTTAACCGCTCCTCCTCTGACTTTGTTTTAGGCGTAAGGAAATTAAAACCGTCCATCGGGTGCATGCGGAAAAACGTAGCAGTGCAAGTCCAGAGAAGTTGAAAGATGAGGACCTAGGGTCAGGTTCCCGAACCCATAGGGCCCTTATTATTTAACAATTAATGAATGAGGCTGAGTATCTTATGAAGAATTATGGAGATCGAGGATGGTGTTATCCGTCGAGGTCGTAGGCCGAGGCGGATAACACCCTCCGAGATCTCCATAATTCTTCATATGATACGAAAGCCGAATTCAATAATTGTTTTATTATTCATTCAAAATAATTCCTAGTTTAAAAACGTGGCTAAAACATGCTTACCTCCATCGATCAGTCGATATTATGTTCATCTTCGATAGTGCACCTTTAGGTTTGCCCAGCTCCGCAAATATTCTCCAAATAGCAGATGCCGAACTTCGAGTTGTCTTCTTGCTGTTCTTGCCATGTTTTTAGCTATTTTTTCGCCTAGTTCTTACTCTTGAAACTGCGTCCGCCATTTTTTGTTTTCACAACCAAAACAACTCAACCTCGTCCCCAGATCTTCTCGGTTAACGGTGCCTTAACCTACATGAACACTGCATTTTTGACGTCATTTCCTCGTTAAACACAAAATTCTTCCAAATTTGGTCATCAGTTGTAGTTGAGGTGAATTATGCGTGTGCTTTTAGCCAATCAGAATCGAGGAAATATTTTGACTGAATAATAATTAACGCCCTATGAAATTAAGGTATTGGAAATAAACGCGATTTAAATCAACGCGTGTTTACTGGAAAACGATTTTCGAATAAAGGAAATTAACACAAAAAAAGAGGATAACATTTTAAAATAAAGGAAATTAACGCGATGTTCACAAAAAAAGAAAACCTACGAAGGGTTTATTGTTATCGTTATCCATTTTATTTTGAATATTAGATAAAGTTGTTTTTTTGTTACCCCACTGTTAGTTAAATTACGTACGCTAACCAGGAGCCCATCAAGTGGAGCCTCCATCTCCACTAATTTCTTGAGTCAACTCTTTCCCGAGTAGATTTATAAATAGAACGACTTCTTTCCCGCGAAAAGTGTCATATTTCCGTGAGTCTCGTATGTCACCGTGAAAAAAAAAAGTTGGATGAAGTCGAACTCAAAAGCCTGTCCTTCGACCGTTTTCCTTTTTTACTATACGTCCATTTTTACGATTTTACAGCCGCTGGGATCTGGGTATCATAAAACAAAAGTTAATGAATTATCCAACGACTGGGCATGAAGCGATGGGACAAAGGCAGCGAACTGAGGATCACGGAAAGGTTATCTTTGCGAGCGGTTTTTTTTCCCGTCATACATCCCACGTGTAAGCATGCACTTCGAAAAGAGTCGACGATTAAGCGTTCTGTGGAAGATTTGGAACTTTTCGATGATCAGCGCCGAAAAAGTACCTGGATCATTTGATTTTTGTCATCACCGTAGAGTGGATTTCGCCAGTTAAGCACCGCGTGCAAAAGCGATGACCTAAGTAGCAACCAAAGAGGAATGCTTTGGTTCCGAAATTTGACAAATTGAATCTTCCTTTACAACTGACTTGTATTACCATGAGTGTTGCCTGATAAAACCGGCAATTAAAAAGTTGGACAGAAGCGAACAGTTGCTCGACTGTGAAGCTAACTCAAAAGTAATTTGCTTACGGAGGAATTTGTGACACCGCAAAGGCCCACTTATCTCAAGAAAAACAGAATGGATTGTATCTGCGCCAAAAGAATTATGACTGACTAACAGGAAAAATTCTTAGCAGTTAATGTAGAAGTTTAAGCTCAATTTTTTCCTTCGAATTCGCATCTGTAGATCACTTTTGGCGAGATAACAATGTTAAATAGCTGGGCCCGGCGTTACAAAACATAGCAGGGAATCATCACACTAGCTGACGGAAAAACAACCTCAATGACTACAAGTATTTATTCAGATAAACGCATTTCGGAAAAAAAAGCATGAAAAACTAAAAAATTTGTTTAATATTGAGTCATTTAGCCGAAATAAGAACTTTAACGCTTAAAAAAATTGGCTCAAGGAAACGAATCTTGTCAGAACTACAGACTGCGGGAAGTAATTAATCATTATGCATGGACAGACCAGCTTCATGGCCTCATTTAATAATGTGATACAAGCAGCCAAAATTAAGATTAACATAGTCAGAGTTTAAACTCTCCACAGTATAATCTACCTGCTAGAAAGAAAAGAAAGAAAATCTCTGAGGGATGAAAACGCTCAAGTCACGTTTCACTAGCTTATGATTTTGTTTGGCCTGTCAGCACCGAATTTCCTGCTGTTTGATGAAGTACAATAGCACTGTCATTTCGTTGTTGTGATTGGCTCTTCTCACTGTCGGAGTGCGAAGTCTCCCCTGGGAACCGTTCTAATTATAAATCTACTCGGGAAAGGGTTGACTCCAAGGGCTTGTATGGGAGATGGAGGCTCCATTTGATGGGCTCCTGCGCTAACGTATTTTTCATCACTAAAAAGCAGGTGTAAAAATTGTATGAAACCATTCCTTAAAGGATTTTTTTTCAAAAAGGATTTCTGACGCTATTGCAGGTATAGCTATGTGTGAGACACTCTCACTTGATTTTTCTCAGAATTTAATAACAAGGTTAAATACCTTCTCTTTTTTAAAAAAACCAAGCCAATCATTTTTAATAAGGTATTTTAAGTCACCTATTAACGCGTTAGCAATTAAATATTAGACAAAGTCAAAAACCTAAAGAAAGATTCTTTATAATAGTTAAGATAATGTTCTTTCTGTTTAGAGCAACCCCCAAACACAAAAGACCGTCACTTTTCTGTTCCTCCAGTCATCCCATTTTTTCATTGTTGAGCCAGACAAAATCTGCAATTTACACTCCTAAGAGAGACGACAAGCATCTCCAGGCGGGTCCACTTCAGGGAATCTAAGGTCTAAGCCGGTTTCCAGGTAAACTTAGTCTATTATAATAACAAAGCATGTGTCTGAAGAAATTGCAAAAGTAATAAACGCATTCAACCAAAGGAAGAACGTTGGGGGTAAAGTGGAAAACCTGCCTCGGTTCGGCTGTCGCCGTTTACCAGACGCACCATTAATATATCATGCATTTTCTGAGAAAATTTAAGGCATCGACTTGTGCTTTCTAAGAGGTGACTGGTGATAGCCGACGTTATTGTAAAAGAATGAGCCCGAGGCTAGCAAAAACTCTTTTCTTGCTAAGAATAGGAATATATTTCCTGCTACCTAGCGGGCAAAGAAATATAGAGATCATCAGAATAGGTAGGCAGAGAAGCCAAGCCACATTCATCAATTTACGAATGTCGTTGCCACGAGATGAAGACTCAAAAAGCGAACAGGCACAACTACTCGTAAACCGTATGTCTCGCCGACTTTGCGAAACCGAAACCCTCGGGTCTGGGAGGTACTCAACAAAGTTTTATTCGGGAAGGCTATTCCCCAAAGACCAACCCAGCGCGATTTTATATACCTTTATGAAGGAAAAGGTACCCATTTCGTATACCTTCCATTAACAAATAGTAGCCCTTTCAAATACCTAGTTTAGAATGAACTTTGCATCTGTTTTAACTCCGCCTGTAGATGCACTGTGTCTTATAAATATGAATAAAGCACACAACTAGAAAATTTTGTCGACTTTTTACAGCCATAAAATGATGAGCACCTAACGAGAATATAAGTCAAAACCACTTAAACATAGCGTTGTTAAACTCATTTTAGTTTTTAAACGGTAGATATAGGCATATTTTTATCCCCTAAAAATTTTTCATCTGTTCGGATTTCCTAGCTGAAAGTCTAGTGATCCGAAAATTATAGAGATGAAAACTCACCTTTACGAAAATTTCAGCCAGAAAAAAGGCCCCCGAAAATTCTAGTTGACCTTTTTAGGGTAAAACTCCGTTGAAAAATGGGCAATTATACCATTTCTAAGATGTTCGAAAATCCTAGGAAAGGCAGGGAAGCAAGAAATTATACAATAAATGTTCCGAAAATTCTGGATCTCAAATCGTCTTCCGAACAGATATTTTCCGAAAATTGACGTTGGGTGTCCCTGATAAAATCCGTCTGTAGCTCTAGGTGTTTTTGCAGACGGAAATAATAGTTTTCTGTCCCCTTTCATATACTTGAACTAGTGAAATCCCTGTAACCCTTTCAAATATCTGAAGCTTGAAAAGGGAAGGCACCCCTTTTCGGCGGAGCCTCCCCATGTAAACCGTTATTAGGGAGTACCTTCCCGGCTGAAACCGAAATGTTTTATCACTTAAGGCAGTTATTTTTGCTAATTTAATGTTGTCAGATAACAAAAGGAAGCCCTCCAAGTAGATGTTTAACCATTGCCAGAAATCGTGGACATTTCGCGCCCGTGATTAACTGTCAGCGGAATCTCATTTCCAAAATGGCGGACAAAAACAATCGTAGTCAGGGAAAGCGTATCCCCTGCGATTTTTTAAATAATTTGAGCTCTGTGGATCTGTTTTACGAAGAAAAAAGCCGGAATAAAACACCTTGCAAGAAAATGTTAGGTTTATACTCGGCCGAGCGGCTGATAGCAACAAAAGAGTACGCGGGTGTACCTTTCGTGACATTTTCGTGACAATTTTGTTTTAAGACCAAGCCTGGTAGGCTAATCGAGGATTTTTGAATGCCTGGAACCTAGTTTATATCCCGTGAAGCATCTCTGGAGTTGTAGCAACAAACAAAATGGCGATTCGGTGAGGTTTGGAGTTGTGAGGCTTTGTCCGATCGAAATGTGTCATTCGCAACTATGGCGTCCATTACTGGACTACAGATGGAAAACTGAGGGAAATAATGCGGCTTTGGAAGTATTTTCCAATGCAAAAATCGTCCTTTTAACGACTGTTTTGGAAACACCTTCCATCGCAGAAGTGATATCGAGTCGTGCAAATTTACTTCAATGAAGGGTTTATCCTCTAATCGACGAGTATTTCGCATGACTTCGGCAAGATTTTAAGACAATGTATGGAGAAATGGAGCGTAGAACGAGGGATAAAAGTGGCCCTCTCAGGAAGTAAGTAAACCTACTTCTAATTAGCTATTTTTAACCCAGATGCAAAGGTTACACAGCACTTAACATGTTTCGAGTCGTGCACCGAACGCCCGTGAGCTCATAATCGATATATTTGAAAAAGTTTCCTTATCTCCATACATTTTCTTATACGAATTCGCAGCCATTGTGGCCTTAGTGCGCACGCGCAACCGCCATAAGCGCGAATAGCCACATATATACTAAACTGAGATAACTCCAAAAATTTCTTGAACAACCGTAATCGAAGGAAGATTCCTTTGGTTTATACAGCAAATACATACATACATACATATACTTTATTTATGCTTTGTATTAAGACCGTGCTACCCACTCTGAGAATAAGCAATTACCACCTAAAAAAGTACAAATATCGGCGCAAACCTTTAACGAATCGGTACTTGATGTAACTTCCTTCAGGCTGTTCTCGAACACCTTGCTCTCGTGAAATGGTTTAGTCAAAAGCCAAAAGCGTCATCTGTCAAACCCTCAACGTTATTAGTTTGCTAAAATAGAACATCAAATGACTAACACGTGTATTTGAATCAAAACGATTGGTTAACTTAGGAGTGTTTGTGATGTTCCCTTGGTTTTAGAGAGGCGTTTCACTCTTCATTGTCATCATGTGATGACACAAGCAGCTGCCTAGTTACTCATTTACCCTTTCACTGCGTCTTTCATAAATTAAATTTTATGTGTCTCTCCTCTTACGGATATTAAAAATTAGCCAACCAGCCTGAAAGGCCAGGGTCAGGGAGTTTATTTTCTTCATTTTCAGACGTAAAGAGGTATTCAAAGCTTTCTAAGTGAGTTTAAAAATTCTGTTGAGTTACATGTATGTGTATTTTTAGGTTAATTAACTTTTCCCGGTTTCAGAGGCCAGCAACTTGTCATCCACGGTCAATATGCGAACAAGATCAGTGTAGGTTTAAATGTGGAGCTTGCCATGCGGAACGAAGCTGATGGAATTAACTGAACTGAATTCAACTTTAGCAGGGCAGTAGCTAGCTTCCCACACTTGCGAGGACGACTTGATTACGATTACAAGAAAACAACACAGGGGCACCCAAAGACGGTTTCCTTCCTAAATACATTTAAAACACTTTTTAGGCTACTCTGAGCACGTTTAGATCTCAAGAAATGCATTTAAGCAGCGCTATATAATTTGTTCCGCCATCCCAGGGGAACTTGAGTCTTTTCGAAATTACAAGGGCTTCGGTATAATGTTCCCGAAAATATTAGATGCAATTTTACGTATTACGAAAAAGAGAATTTTACTGATTCCTCTCTCCATCCAATTTTTGAATCCGAAAACTTTAGGTTTCCTTTTTTCTGAGAAAATATGCCTAACGTGAGGAGTGAAATTTGCGAAATTACACTTAAGGAAATCGTAGGGAATTTATCAAATAAGCCGGCTTCGAAAATTGTTCATGAATGGAACTGTCATCTAGAAATTTTTAGTCGTGCTCAAGTAATAGAGAATTCTAGTAACATCTGCTTCTTCAAACAGATATTTTGCAGAAAACAGTCGTTTGGTGTCCCTGACAACATGCAACAATAAAGAGGCAATCTCATTTTTGGCAGCAAGCATTTAAAGCATTTGACCCCTCTTCTCTCTGCATACTGGTAGACTTACGTGAGCACCCGAACGCCATACCATTATAGTTTTTTCCTCGAAATATCAAAAAAAAAAAAAAAACATCAACAACTGCGAGAAACTCATTTTACGCTCTGCTGCCGTTTTCGCGAACAAGGTTGAAAATTGGTTATGTTCGCTCGCGGTCGCGTCAACCGCCCATAGGGCACTTATTATAGGAAATTAACGCTCCATGAAATCAAGGTATAGGAAATAAACGCGACTTAAATTAACCCGTCTTTACTGGAAAACGATTGTCGAATAAAGGAAATTAACGTGAAAGAGAGGATAGCATTTCAAAATAAAGGAAATCAAAGCGATGTTCACAAGAAAACAAAACTTGTTGAGGGTCAACAGGACTAAAGTTAAACTTGAAGTACTTGGCTCTTGCCATGTTTTTAGCTATTTTTCGCCTAGTTCTTACTCTTGAAACGAGTGAAACGTCCGCCATTTTCTGTTTTCAGAAACAAAACAACTCAACCTCTTCCCCAGGTCTTCTTGGTTAACGGTGCCTTAACCTGCGTGAACGCTGCATTTTTGACGTCATTTCCTCGTTAAACACAAAATTTTTCCAAATTTGGTCATCAGTAAAATGGTTATGGTGAATTATGCGTGTGCTTTTAGCCAATCAGAATCGGGGAAATATTTTGAATGAATAATAAAAGTTAAGGTATTGGAAATAAACGCGATTTAAATCAACGCGTCTTTACTGGAAGACGATTTTCGAATAAAGGAAATTAACGCAAAAGACAGGACAACATTTCATAATAAAGGAAATTAACGCGATGTTCACAAAAAAAACAAAACGTACGAAGGATTTAAGGGAAAAAATCAGGCCACCTCACTGGTTCTACACAGTTTCTCTGTTACTGGCGGAACTCTACCCTGATAAAATACGTCTTAGCTAATGAGAAGACAAATAGTGAGACAATGTATACTAACAGTAAGTATTAGCGTGAAGAGAGGCTCCAAATACATATCCTACGAAATTTTTCGAAACTTAATTAGACTTGAAAGGGCCCCGATAACATGCAATTTGTGTCTTTTCATAAATAATATTTTCACCAAAGAATATTCACACTCCAATAATTTGCTGATTCTGAACTGATATAACTATGTTCGCCCTTTTTGTTTTAATTTGATGTTCTTTGCTCTAGCAAGATATTTCTTTCGTCTTTCTTCATCACTATGAACTAAATGATCTTCATAGCGTGGATTGCAAAATGAACTTTTTTCCCATTTTCTAACGCAACAAAATATTTGTTATTTTTTCGCTTTGAATAATCTAATGATTTAGCTCCAAGTTTTTTTGCACTTTTTTGAAGCTTAATTCTTAGAATTGTTCACCCTCTAAAATGTTCTTGTTAGATTTAGCTTTTTTCTTTTTTTTATCTTCATCGCTATCACAATCAAGATGAAACAAAACTTTATTGTTATGATCGTTATCCATTTTATCATGATTTTATTTTAGTATTAGATAAAGCTGTTTTTTGTTACCCCACTGTTAGTTAAGTTACTTACGCTTGATATGTATTTTTCAACACTTAAAAAGCAGGTGTAAAAATGTTATGAAACCATTCCTCAAAGGATTTTTTTTCTAAAAAGGATGTCTGACGCTATTGCAGGTGTAGCTATGTGTGAGACACTGTCACTTAATTTTTCTCAGAATTTATAAATTATTAACTAGGTTGAATACCTTCTCTTTTAAAAAACACCTCAATCCAAGCCAATCATTTTTAATACTTCTAACAAATTGACAGGTATGTTTGTGATGCAAGCCACCTACTAACGTGTAAGCAATTAAATATTAAACAAAGTCAAAAACCTAAGGAAAGATGCTTTTTAGTAGTTATTATAATAATGTTCTTTCTGCTTACAGCAAACCCCAAACACAAAATACCGTCATTTTAATGTTCCACTAGTCATCCAATTTTTTCATTGTTGAGCCAGAGGAGATCTGCAATTTACACTCCTAAGCGAGAGAGAGACGACGAGCATTTCCAGGCGGGTCCACTTCAGGGAATCTAAGGTCTAGGCTGGTTCCCAGTTAAACTACTATAGTAGCAAAGCACGAGTCTGTAGAAATTGCAAAACTAATAAACGCATTCAACCTAAGGAAGAACATTGGGGGTAAAGTGGAAAACACCCCTCGATTCGGCTGTCGCCGTTTACCAGACGCACCATTAATGTATCATGCATTTTCTGAGAAAATTTAAGGCAATTCGACCTGTGCTTTCCAAGAAGTTACTGGTGGTAGCTGACGTTATTGTAAAAGGATGAACCCAAGGCTACCAAAACCTCTTTTCTTGCCAAGAATATGTATATATTCCCTGCTAGCTAGCGGGGAAAGAAATATAGAGAAATCAGAATAGGTAGGCAGAGAAGCCAAGCCACACCTTATTATAGGAAATTAACGCTCCATGAAATTAACGCGAATCGTTAAAATTCGCGTTAATTTAAGTCGCGTTAATTTGCGCGACGTTAATTAAGTGCAGCGTTAATTCCCGCGTTCTTAATTTCCAGTATTTTAACGTGTTCACAAGTATACATACCTCCATGACTAGCGTATTTTAGCTTGAATTTATCACATCTTTTGAATGTAAAACATTGACAATACTCACTCTGCAATGTACTAGTCATGGATATATGTATTGTCCGCATTAATTTGGAAAAATTATCATAACGTTAAAACAGTGAATGTTGTAGCGCGGATTTTTGACCGGTTGGTATGATAGGTTTGTCTTGAAATTTCAAGGTGTTACAGTGAATCAATCGTAATGAAAGTTTCAGACATTATTATATACATTATGAAGATTATGTGAAGAGATTTTAAAAAAATTCGTTGGAGTTGTTTCATAGATATACAAGAAAGCGCTAAAAGTCCAAATTTTAAATAAAGTTGCGCATAGACAGGTGGTGAGAAAATTGGTTAGTTTTTAAGATCGCAAGAACGAAAATACACCAAAATTTCCTAGCATCAAAATATTATATTAAAATTCGGCTTTTATCAATTTCAAAGTTTTTTGTTTATTGTTGTCAGAGTAATATCGATTTTACTAAAACCTACATTTTGATAAATTTCAATCTGTAGTCAAATTGGTGAAAATTTTATAGCGATCAGACAAGGACAAAATCACTTTTAAAGCGATTGAAAAATATCGGTATGGCCTCTGATAAACTATATCGAAGCACCTTCACTAAGAAGTGTTTGTGATGTTCCTTTGGTATCCGAGAGGCGTTGCCTGCTGAGCTAGTTCATAACAAATTCCAAGTTGTCGAAACTGAAATGACTCAAGCAGATATTTTTTTAAAGGTTTGTGCCGCTCGTGTTTCAATTTGCCTGCTGATTTCTTCGGTGTAGTTTGACAATCAAATTGGAACTGGGAGCTTGCCAGAAAAACTGAAGGATACGCCACATAACTGGCTTTTACTAGTCTTATTTCTCGTTAAGAATTGTGCAAAGATTCATGGCGACACATTTCATGATTGAAGTGAAGGGTTTTTATGGCAGTTTAATTACGACTTACCACTCATTCTTCACTTTTAATCCATGAAAACCGCCGAAAGACCGAAGGAGATGATAGTTTGCATAATATATATCCTTCGACTGTACCGGGATTATTATTTTACATACTACACGGGCCTTATTTCATCATTTTTTTTAGGGTTAAACCAGCCTTATCTACAGTTTAGAAATGACTTGTTGCAACTAATTTACCGTCAGGAATCTTCGTTTCCACTGCGTTTCTTGGAAGTGGTTCCTCGAAGACAGGAAATAAGCTTACATATAGATGATCAAACAAGGCGGCTTGGCCAGGGTCAGAGAGTTTATTTTCTTCATTTTCAGACTGTAAAGGGGTATTCAAAGTTTTCCAGTGATTTTAAAAATTCCGTCCCATTACATGTATGTGTATTTATGTATATTTTTAGGTGAATTAACCTTTCCCTGTTTCAGAGGTCGGTAATTTGTTATCTACGATAAATTTGCGAATGAGATCAGTTTGGGTTTACATGTCGTGCTTACCATGCGTAACGAAGCTGATGGAATTAACTGAATTGAATTCAACTTCAGCAGGGCAATCTCATTTTTTCGCGGCAAGCCGGCTTAAAACGATCGAATCCACTCTCCTCGGCATACTGTTATACTTAAGCGAGTACACGAACGCTATACAGTTTTTTTCCTCGAAAAGGGGGGAGAGAGAGCCTGTAGACAAACATTTGTGGCCGCTATTCCGCTAGCCTGCGTAGCAAGCGTTTCCTCGCGAGGTTCGTCTAGAAAGCTGGGACAAGAGCAAAAAAAATGAATGACGGGGGAGGGGGAGGGGAACGAAGGAACCGCTTGCCCGCAAACCCCACGATTTTGAAAAACTGCGTTCGCCCACGAACGCAGCTTCTGATTGGCGCGGTGCGGGTAGTGTTGATTACTTAGCATTCAAAAGATCAATCAAACCAGGTATGCTTTGTTTTCGTGCGTCACAGATCTGGTCTCATCTGATATGTGGTTGCAGATTACTAATGCTTTGGACTGATATTTATTGGAATCTTGTTTGTGCGAAGGTTTATGAGATCAGAGTCTTCAAAGTATAATTGGAGATCGAGCAGTGGAGACTAGGGAAGGCCAATTTATTGAGAATGACAGCGTGCGGATCTAACTGGAAAAAATGGGCTGTTTGTTTGGAGATAACATCAACATAAATCAAAACATCGGTACTCGACACTAGCTAAAGCCGCCATGGACAAGCGATTTGTCAGCTTTTCGAAATGAAAAATTCTTTTTGCTTATTGGAAATTCAGTGGCATCTATTGTAGAGAACGTTTCGACACAAAATGAAGAGAAGCCGCTCTGCAAAACTTATACGCGGCGGAGTGAATTGTTCCGGACAAATAATTTTTGACGTGTCGACAAGGTTCAGACGAGATAAAGCCACACAAGAAAAAAACAAGAAATTCCGCAGCAATCGCTCATAGTTTTAACTTTCTTTTATCGTAAATCTTTTTTATTACAGCTCTTGCAATCGCCTGCAACGTGTTCTATTAAAGACCAAAGTAATTTTACAAGTCTGGTAATCCAGGGGTAATCTGTTCGTTATGTTTTTTTTTTTTTTTTTGACGAGCTGTCAATTTACAGATGAACCGAACCGTGAAATATCAAGGGGCGTTTTCCAGAATCGTGGGGTTTGCGGGCAAGCGTTTCCTCTTCTCCCCTCCCCCTCCCCCTTCAACCTTTTTTTGCTTCCGCTCTAACCTTCGCGTAATAACTCGATTGGAAACGCTTGCTACGCAGGCTACTATTCCGCCCTCTTGTAATTATTCTGCCGATAATCTGTCAGTAAGATCGTTATCTGTAACTCAATTTCGCGCGTGAGTATAACTCCAGGGAAAATTAACGGGAAATGAGTGGTGTTTTGCTCCGTCTGAAAACAGAGTGAAATGGAGCGCGAGACCCATCGTCGATTTTGCAAAAAGTCGTTGATTTCAGGTAAGAGAATTATTATGATGCTGGTCTTTGGCGTTTCAAGAAGTAAGACCTTGCTGGTTGACAGTGGTTAAGAGAGCGTTGTACTAGCGCATTAAACTGTAGATGCTTTACAGACGGAAATGACAGGTTTCCCTGCCCATTAATATATTTACACTGGTGAAATCCCTACCCTATCAAATACCCGAAGCTTGAAAATAGTACCCTTTTCGGCGGAGCCTCTCCGTGCAAGCCATTATATTGAGTACCCCCGGGCTGAAACCGAAATGTTTTATCACTTAAGGCAGTTATTTTTGTTACTTTACTGTTATCAGATAACAAAAAGAAGCCCTCCTTGTAGATTTTTAGCATTAGGCATTCACTGTGATGAAAGCGCGAATAGCCATACTAAACAAGCAACTCCAAAATTTCCTGAACAACCGAAATCGTGGGAAGATTCCTTTGCCTTATACAGCAAATCAGTATATTTATTTTTCTTCTTTGTATTAGGACAATGTCACCTACTCTGTGAATAATCGAGTACCACATAAAAAAAAGTACAAATAACGGCACAAACCTTTAAAGAATCGGTCCTTGATATAACTTCCTTACAGCTGTTCTCGAACACCTTGCTCTCGTGAAATGGTTTAGTCAAAAGCCAAAAGCGTCATCTGTCAAACCCTCAACGTGGTTGGTTCGCTAAAATAGAACATCAAATGACTAACACGTGCATTTGAATCAAAACGATTGGTTAACTAAGAAGTGTTTGTGATGTTCCCTTGGTATCCGAGAGGCGTTTCTCTGTTGAGCGCCATTGATTCATTGTCATCATGTGACGACACGAACAGCTGGCTGCTTAGGAGCCTACTCTTTCCCTTTCACTGAGCTTGGCTGAGCTAGTTCATAACAAATTCCAAGTTGTCAAAATTGAAATGACTCAAGCAGATATTTTTTTAAAGGTTTGTGCCGCTCGTGGTTCAATTTGCCTGCTGATTTCTTTGTTGTAGTTTGACAATCAAAGTGGCCACTGCGAGCTTGCCACAAAATTGAGACAGTCACTGGATTAAAGAATAAGCCAAATAACTGGCTTTCACTAGTCTTATTTCTCATTAAGAATTGTGCAAAGATTCATGGCGACACATTTCATGATTCAAGTGAAGGGTTACTATGGCAGTTTAAGTAACGACTTAAGAAGTAATTACTTGGCCCCCACTCATGCATTCTTCACCTTTAATCCATGAAAGCCGCCGAAGGATCGGAGACGATAGTTTGCAGAATAGATATCCTTCACTGTACCGGGATTATTATTCCACATACTACACGGAGTTTTTTAATCAGGCCTTTGAAACTGATATGTCATCATTTTTTTTAGGGTTAAACCAGCCTTATCTACAGTTTAGAAATGACTTGTTGCGACTAATTTACCGTCAGGAATCTTCGTTTCCACTGCGTTTCTTGGAAGTGGTTCCTCGGAGACAGGAAATAAGCTTACATATAGATGATCAGACAAAGCGGCTTGGCCAGGGTCAGAAAGTTTATTTTCTTCATTTTCAGACTGTAAAGGGGTATTCAAAGTTTTCCAGTGATTTTAAAAATTCCGTCCAATTACATGTATGTATATTTAAGTATATTTTTAGGTGAATTAACTTTTCCCTGTTTCAGAGGTCGGTAATTTGTTATCCACGATAAATTTGCGAATGAGATCAGTTTGGGTTTACGTGTTGTGCTTACCATGCGTAACGAAGCTGATGGAATTAACTGAATTGAATTCAACTTCAGCAGGGCAATCTCATTTTTTCGCGGCAAGCCGGCTTAAAACAATCGAATCCACTCTCCTCGACATACTGGTAGACTTATGTGAGTACACGAACGCTATACAGTTTTTTCCTCGAAACGGGGGAGAGAGAGCCTGTAGACAAACATTTGAGGCCGCTATTCCGCCCTCTTGTAATTATTCTGCCGATAATCTGTCAGTAAGATCGTTATCTGTAACTCAATTTCGCGCGTGAGTATAACTCCAGGGAAAATTAACGGGAAATGAGTGGTGTTTTGCTCTGTCTGAAAACAGAGTGAAATGGAGCGCGAGCCCCATCGTCGATTTTGCAAAAAGTCGTTGATTTCAGGTAAGAGAATTATTATGGTGCTGGTCTTTGGCGTTTCAAGAAGTAAGACCTTGCTGGTTTACAGTGGTTAAGAGAGCGTTGCACTAGTGCATTAAAGGCAGTTGACATTTAGTCCCGCTCACGCGTTTTATTTAATTTAAAGACATGTTAAATATCATTGCGTATGAAATGTTAATTGTGGTACTTAAAAACGCGACTTAAAAGTGACTCAAAATATAAAATTTTCGCAGTATCGCGAAATTTGAGTGTCGCGAAATATGCGCACATCAAAATCGCGAAATAAACATGTCGCAAAAACTTCTTGTTATAAGTTAGGCAGGGAAGCCAAGCCAGATTCATCAAATTTACGAATGTTGTTGCCGCGAGATGAAGCAAAGACTCAAAAACCGAACGGGCACGACTACTCATGCTACTCGTAAACCGTATGTGTCGCCGACTTTGCGAAACTGAAACCCTCGGGGCTGGGTGGGGGGGGGGGGGGGGGGTACTCAACAAAGTTTTATACGGGGAGGCTACACCCCAAGGACCAACCCCTCACCGTTTATACCTTTTTTGAAAGAAAAGATACCCCTTTCGTATACCTTCCATTAACAAATAGCTTAAGTACCCCTTTCAAATACCTAGTTTAGAATTAACTTTGCATCCCTCAGTTTTAACTCCTGTAGATGCCCTATCTTATAACTATGAATAAATCACAATATCAGATCATTTTCTCGACTTTTTAATGCCATAAAATCCATCTGTAGCCCTTTTAGATGTTTTTCAGACGGAAATGACAGGTTTCCCTACCTATTAATATATTTAAACTGGTGAAATCCCTACCCTATCAAATACCAAAAGCTTGAAAATAGTACCCTTTTCGGCGGAGCCTCCCCGTGCAAGCCATTATATTGAGTACCCCCGGGCTGAAACCGAAATGTTTTATCACTTAAGGCAGTTATTTTTGCTACTTTACTGTTATCAGATAACAAAAAGAAGCCCTCCTTGTAGATTTTTAGCATTAGGCATTCACTGTGATGAAAGCGCGAATAGCCATACTAAACAAGCAACTCCAAAATTTCCTGAATAACCGAAATCGTGGGAAGATTCCTTTGCCTTATACAGCAAATCAGTATATTTATTTTTCTTCTTTGTATTAGGACAATGTCACCTACTCTGTGAATAATCGAATACCACATAAAAAAAGTACAAATAACGGCACAAACCTTTAGAGAATCGGTCCTTGATATAACTTCCTTACAGCTGTTCTCGAACACCTTGCTCTCGTGAAATGGTTTAGTCAAAAGCCAAAAGCGTCATCTGTCAAACCCTCAACGTCGTTGGTTTGCTAAAATAGAACATCAAATGACTAACACGTGCATTTGAATCAAAACGATTGGTTAACTAAGAAGTGTTTGTGATGTTCCCTTGGTATCCGAGAGGCGTTTCTCTGTTGAGCGCCATTGATTCATTGTCATCATGTGACGACACGAACAGCTGGCTGCTTAGGAGTCTACTCTTTCCCTTTCACTGAGCTTGGCTGAGCTAGTTCATAACAAATTCCAAGTTGACTCAAGCAGATATTTTTTTAAAGGTTTGTGCCGCTCGTTGTTCAATTTGCCTGCTGATTTCTTTGGTGTAGTTTGACAATCAAAGTGGCCACTGCGAGCTTGCCACAAAATTGAGACAGTCACTGGATTAAAGAATAAGCCAAATAACTGGCTTTCACTAGTCTTATTTCTCATTAAGAATTGTGCAAAGATTCATGGCGACACATTTCATGATTCAAGTGAAGGGTTACTATGGCAGTTTAAGTAACGACTTAAGAAGTAATTACTTGGCCCCCACTCATGCATTCTTCACTTTTAATCCATGAAAGCCGCCGAAGGACCGAAGGATCGGAGACGATAGTTTGCAGAATAGATATCCTTCACTGTACCGGGATTATTATTCCACATACTACACGGAGTTTCTCAATCAGGCCTTTGAAACTGATATGTCATCATTTTTTTTAGGGTTAAACCAGCCTTATCTACAGTTTAGAAATGACTTGTTGCGACTAATTTACCGTCAGGAATCTTCGTTTCCACTGCGTTTCTCGGAAGTGGTTCCTCGGAGACAGGAAATAATCCTACATATAGATGATCAAACAAGGCGGCTTGGCCAGGGCCAGAGAGTTTATTTTCTTCATTTTCAGACTGTAAAGGGGTATGCAAAGTTTTCCAAGTGAGTTTAAAAATTCCGTCGAGTTACATGTATGTATATTTTCAGGTGAATCTACTTTTCCCCGTTTCAGAGGCCTACGACTTGTTATCCACGATTAATATGCGAATAAGATTAGTTTAGGTTTAAATGTCGTGCATGCCATGGCCATGCATGCGGAACGAAGCTGATGGAATTAACTGAATCAAATTCAACTTTAGCAGGGCAGTGGCTAGCTTCCCACACAGGTGAGGACGACTTGATTATGATTACAAGGAAACCATATGCAAAAATCAACAGGCAATCTCATTTTTTCGCGGCAAGTGATTTAGGGATGTTTAAAGTGACTTAAATATATCTTAAATATAAAGCTAGTTTTAATATGCATTTAACTTAAACGTAAACATGACTTAAAATAAACTTTGCTTTTAATTCATGTTTAATATCCTTAAATCTGACTTAAAACTATCTTCAAATTTAATACTTATTTAATGTTGCTTAAACTGGACCTAAATAAGTTATTTTGCCCAGTGAAAACAATGGAATCCACTCTTCTCGGCATACTGGTAGACTTATGTGACTACACGAACGCTATACAGTTTAGTCGCTTTGTTTCTGAGAAAAACAACTGCAAGGAACTTTTTTCACGCTCCGGTGTCGTTTTCGCGAACTGCTACCAAACAAGGTTTAAAAAAATGGTTATGTTTGCGCGCGGTCCCGTCCAGCGCCCTGGAAAGTCCGGCTGACCCGACATTTATGGCTCTAATAACATACATGAAAAAATTTCCCCATTATGATTGGCTATGAGAAATGCAGTTTTTACGTAACACTGTGCAGAAAAAAGGAAATTGAGTGCAGAAAAAAAGTTAATTTAGTGCAGAAAAGAGTAACAAACGTGACATTCTGATTGGCTAATAAACAAAGTAACTCACTGGGAGTCAATCAAATGCGCCATCTAAATGGCGCAAAATTTGGATCCGCTCCGGATCAGTTTGGAGCAAAAACCGCAATGGTTGGCGTTTGCAGCATATTTGCTTTTGCGACCGAAACAACTGTAGAGGAGCTGAAGAACTGCTCTAAAAACGAAAACACTGCGAAAAGCACTGGTTTTTGGCTCTCTGTTTGGAAGAATTGGTGCGTAGATAAGGAAATTACTGATGAAATAGAAAATTATGAGCCGGCTAAGCTTAATTGACACTTTGCTCGAGCATTTCTACGCCGAAATAGGTGAAGATTATGAACCAGAAAGCCTTAAAGTAATGATGGCATCGCTTGATAGACACTTAAAGAACAAAGGCTGCACCCTGTCCATTGTACGTGACCGAGAATTTAGTTCGTCCAAAGTGGCGTTAGAGGACAAATCGAAACAGCTTCGCTTGGTTGGCCGTGGTAAGCGCCCAAACAAAGCTCGGCAAGTATGAGAGGAGGAAGAAGAAATTCTCTGGAAGAGCGGAAAACTCGTGGTAATAACCCAGAATCTTTAATTCAAACACACTGAACAATTCCATGAACTGTTCAGTCCGTTTCTGCAGCTTGCAAACTTTAAAAAAATCGAGCAAAATGTTGTTTTGACTGCACTTGTGATCATATTTGCGGCATTTGAATAATTTATTTCTGCACGTAGTTTACGCGTGTTTTAAAGCTATCTCGCAATTTTTTCATGAACATTATTAATAAGTAATTACATGATTTTTCTCGTGCAATTTGAAATAAATAAGCACTCGTAAATTTTTTCAAAGGCCCCAAATTGCACTTGCCCTACGGGCTTGTGCAATTTTGTTAGCCTTTGAAAAAATTTACTTGTGCTTACTAATTCCAAATTGCACTCGAGATCATGTGATTACCTGTACTAATTTATCTTAAAAGTTTTCGTTGACCAAATTGAACTGTGTGATTTAAAGAGAATTTAAGCATCTCAGTGTTCAAACGTAGCGAAAGCTTATCATGACTCTCTGTTGTTCCGCAGTCTTAAAAAACAGGCAGCGGTGATGCCATTAATTACCGTCAAGAATATACACAGCAGTGACTGTATGCATGAGTAGTCAGTGTGTACCCAGAGAAATCGTGTGCGTT
>OZ037779.1:40977995-40985495 GCA_964035525.1 Porites cylindrica | reverse complement strand
GGGAAGCCGCGGGGCTCAAAGCCTGGCCAGACTTTCCATAACTGAGGAGAAAGTGCTACTTTGTAAAACGTTGCAAAATCAGCAACTGTTTTGCAAATGGTTAAACTTTATAGTCTTCTTGGATAGGAAAGGATCAAAAACCGTAGGTCCCGTCTCACATCACGTGCTCATTCATGCGGAACGGTGAGGAACACACACAGTCAACCACTGTTCGTAAGAAGCGCTTTATAGTAAGAGAAGTAGACCTTGGTGTTGTGGTCTATCCTTACCAGCACATGATCAAGCTGGCCAAGTTAGCTTAAAAGGCTTCTCAGCGAATGAGACGACAACACACATCCAGCCAGAAGTCAGGCTGTTTGCCGTTTGCTGGCTCTTCGTTGTATCGTGAATCCACTGGAAGGTTTTTCTACGCTAATGAATTGTGCATTTCTCTTCTTCACATTAAATGGTCCAACATCATCTTTCAAAATTCCCTCAATTGGTACACTTTAGTTTGTAATCTTTTTTAAGTCTAGCCTAGTTACAGCCTTTTCCATAAGGACAGTGCCCACTATTGTTACTGCGCACATTTTACTGCGTATGCCAAGGTAGTCGCGCGCGACGCAAAAGAAATGCGCAACACGCAGGACACGCGGACTGGTTTTGTATCCTGTAAGTCTGGGAGGTTCTAGTTATTTCTTGTGGAAAAGATGCGTCGGTTATTGTTTTTAACAGATGAAAAATAATTTCTGTTTACCTTGTCAGTTCTTTGAAAACCGAAAAAGTATGCGCTTGTTGCTATTTTTGCCGTATGATCGATCTTACCAAACATTTTATAGTCAAACAAAAGTCAATTCTAAAATATCAAATGTTATTGCTCCAAGATGTTACGCTTAAAGCTTGGGTATCAAAAACCCTTAATAGGCAAGGATCAGTAAATCAGAAGAAAAACAGCTCTAAGTCCTCCGCTTAATCGAGAAACTGCAAGCTTACCTTTCACTCGCGTCCTTCGCCTTTTATCGGCTAATCAGCTATAAACACTTTCCCCAATATTTCTGTAATTTTGTAAAATTTCATGTAATTATATACCAGAACGTAGATTTAAAGCGTTCGAGTACATACAGATGAGCCTTTCATTGAGAGTCCGAGGCTTTTATTTGTTGCACAAACAAGAAGAAAACTATCACAAGATTGCTTGGATCGCTGAGATCGCAGCTTCACAAATAGCTGCCGACCGCTAAGGAAACGCTTTCATCGTGGAAAAAATCGTAAAAAATTGTTATGCTTTTTACTATATCATCATTGTTATGTAAGCATTTTGGCACTACTAAGCATTGAAATCAGTATTTGACTCACTGGGCAGCTTGTCGTGTAGATAGTATTTCTAAAGGTTCAATTTCACGCCACACATAATCTGGACATTTAGACATAGCTTCCCTTTGGCTGTTTACAAACTAAAGATGGAAGGTAAAATAAAGTATTTCAATTCTAAGACATTGTTAAGTTTAACAGACACTGTTAAGTCTAAAATTAACAATTAGGAACCAAAAATAGTGAATGATCATGACACAGAACTGTGCTACAGTAAAAAAAAAATCAAAACGAAATGTATAAAATGATCATTTAGCCCAGTTTACAGATGAGGGTAGATAAACGCATTCCGTACAACTACTTTCGCAGTATTCAACTTTTTTAAAAGTGAGCTCATGTATGGAACCTGAGTCTACGCAAATCATTTAAGTCATATGACACTTGTGGCCAAGCCCGAAAGAGATATAGCGCAAAGCACGGATATAAGCTTATTGAATGTATGCAAGTTTAATAACATTGTCGATCGAGGTACCCGGAAAAATGATAAAAAACATTTAACGATAGAAGGTTTACAAACCATATTACATTCTACAGTTCAAAAAATCTTAAGGACATGTACAGGTATAAGCAAACGATTGAAGGAGTACCTTGTTAAGAGTCCCTGTCGACTATTTTCCACTACAATACAGTAGTTTGTTTACGGCACCGGCCTTGGATCTTGAGCTTGCCATACTACTCTATGTGCGTTGGAAGTAATCTTTAAATACCTTCGAGATTGCTCCTCTCCAAAAATGTTTGTTAAATTTTTGAGACGGAGAAGCTCCAGTTAAATGAAATAGTATAATTTGTTTTCGTTAGAGTCCATGAAATGTCCTGCTTCACTTTCTGTTTTTGCTCTCCTCCGTGGGTTGTTGTTCTCTCTGACTGTTAGCCATTGTGGATATCCCAGAGTGCTCCGCGTTGAGTGAAACAATAGTAAAACTGACCAGGGAGGGGATGGGAGAAATTGTAAATAACCCCAAAGCGATTAAGTTAAGGTCGAAACCAGCCAATTTAACCTCTAAAAACGCGTGGTAACCCCTAATTTTTATCTTACCAAATGAAATTAATAAGCCTACTCAGCAAACGATCAATTTTTGGTTCGGCGAAAATGTCGTTTACGCTATTTTTAAGGCAAACGCGTGGAGAGGGGTGACTGCTGATAACTTCCCAGTTGTGCTGGTATTTCAAAAAAAGACGTATAAAGAGTAGTTGTTATGTTATCATTTGTTGCTTATTTTGAAACCTTGTTACAATTATCATTGCATTTGTGCCAGTTCACGGGTACACTATGAAATTTTGGGAAAAAATAACTTTTTATCATTTTTCTAAAAAATGCCTATTCAGCGTTTTTCTCCATATTGAAGCGCAGTTATCTCTGAAAAATGCGTGGTTACCCCAGTTTTCTTTTTGGATTTTAATAGCCCCTGATATGATCTACTTGTCTCACCGAGTCATTATCTTGGAAAAAATACTTCCCATTAGTGGGCACCGTCCTTAAATAGGGATAGCCAAGGAGGGTTTAAGTTCTTAAATGTGTCTAACATTAAATAGATAGATTAACCGTGAAAGCCGCCTACCAATCGAAACTCTCTTTTTCTGCTTGTCGCCAGTCTTGTTTTTTAACCATTGTTTTTTTTGCAAACGTTCTTACTAAGATAAGTTTAATATTTTGTACTAAGTATTAGTTAACAAACCCAACCTACTAATATATAAATTTAGCCAGGGCTAAAAGCGAAGCTCTCGTTAATAAATTCTTAATTTAAATCAAACAATAAACTTGTAATCCACAGATAGGGCACATTCATTTGACTTTTGAGGCAAAGGCTAAGTGATTTTAGAGAAAAATAATTTGACAGTCCAAGAGTGAAACAAATTTTACATCGCGTTATTAAATAGTCTTATTTGTACACCCAAGATAGCAATCATGTTCGATCACAGTAGACTAGGCCTGGAAAACAAATAGACCTATTCGTGTATTGTATTTGCATTAGCTGTTGCATCATAATGTGGCATTTACCAGTCTCTCCAACAATGCTCCGTTAGAGAGACTATGGATAATTGGACAACCCCGAAATATAATTTTAAGAAACACACGAGCCACGATAGTCCTTGGTGGCAGCCAATTGACACGTTGCATTCCTCTGTCTAAAAGGGAGGCCAAAATGAAAAATCAGGCCGGATTTTTTGTGTTGGACAAGTTTAGTTTACAAGTAAATCTTGGCGACGAATCTGGCGGCGTGTAAACCAGCCTTTTAAACATACTTTTTCTCAACACGTCTCTGGTAAACAGTACTATGAGGCCCTTTCTTATGATACAGACCTCGGACAGAATTTGTTCTTTTTTTGCCCTATCATTCTGCAGTTTTTCACAATTTTGCAAGACAATTTGCACTCATTCAATATCCACGACGTCAAAGCACGCGCTTCCTTTGCAAAACAAATTATTGCATTGAATTATCAAACGTTTTCATGAAAAGAATTCCATAATGCGCGACTTTTCCGTTAGAAAAATTTGGTCCTATGTGATATGCAGGATAATAATTATGGACTTTTAGCATGAAAACGATCAAAAAAATTCCCAAAATCACCTTTTCGGCCAGCCGGACGGGTTCTCACTTTTGACAGGCAAATTTGCAGTGCGATTAATAGAGTTACCATTTACGCTTCAACATGATAGAGAAATTGTTATGTTTAGGTTTTATTTCCCTTTAAACTGTGTATGTGGTTTTGTTATGTGTAATCTTTAAAAGCGAGTGATATTTACGCGCGGCGTTTTGAGTATTCCAGTGTGCGATGTTTATGTTCGACTGCAAACAACCGGTGCAGCGATAAAAATAGCGGGAGGGACTACTAACAATCAATAAAATAAATATAATTCTGTGAAAAATGTACAGAGACAATAATTTTCATTAACGAAGAGAAGTATTGAGAGTAAAGTGTCTCTGAAAATCATGAGTCAGGTAAGCATAAACTTGTTTATGTTTTAGGCCGGCTTCCCGGTGTTTGCTCTTTTTCAAGATGAACTCGAGGCAAGAAAATCGCTCAGAGCTTTCTGTTTATAGCCAAAATCATAACTAAATAATCTTCGGAACCTTTTCTTTGAATTTGCGGTCAAAAAATGTCTAAAGGCTTTTTAAACCTGATACTATTGTTGGCTAGATCATCGCTCGTGTATAAACTTAAGCCGCATAAACCATACGCTCGACTTCAGGAAACCAAAAAAAAAACACATCAAAGACAATAGTTGCTCAGGCTTACCAGTCGAGGGGATGCTGCTTCTGAAGGTCATCAAGTGTTCCAGAATCGCTGGAGACTTTTCATCCCTCTTACGCCTCAAGCAAGGGCAAGTGAGGAAGCTCATTCTTGAAAACGATGCCATCCGAAATCGGATTTCCAATGACTTTCACAACCGGTGCATTTGTCAACATAAAGCGCAATAAACAAACCAGCCCTGAATTACAGAACAATCTGGCTAGCAGCTGTATTTCATTTTGTACACCAAGGAGAAAAAGACAGTTTAAAACATCACAAGATGACACAAAACTCTGTCAGCTCCAGCTATCAGTAAACAAGTTTCCAGACGCTGCATAAATTTTCCGCATGAACTCACCTGTCAAATTTTGACCAATCAGAACACAAAAACGATTGCTTAACCTGCATGTAAAAGCGGGTTGAATTTTCGCGTCCGAAGTCAGTTCGAAATCAAAATGTGGCTCATAAACACGACTTATTTCATATGCATTTTTAAAAAATTGAACTTGAGCCTGCGATCATTTGAAAAGTAGCAACTTCTCAGCGGATACCTTCAAAAAAACACTCGAACTCAGTGGGTCGATACCTGAGCCCGCCATACGGTCAGGCGATACTGGTCAGCAGAAACACTATTTTGACAGCTGTCAATTAATCAAAACATGGATGTACAATATCAAGTTGCAGGCTTCCAAATTAGCTAGAAAGTGTGAGGTTAAACATTGGTATGACTGTGGTGCGGACGGACGAAAGGTCGGGTGGTCGCGCAGTGTACAGTCACGTGATTGCCGAATTTTCTAGGATGGATAGATTTTCTAACCTCTGGGGCTTCGAACTGAGCACGTGATCAAATAAAATATCAGCGCAAAACTTTAAACACTACGTGAACTCAATGGATAGAAAAATGAGCCAACGATACACTCAGGTGATGATGGTCAGCGTATACTCTAGTTTGACAGCTGTCAATTAATCTTAATCAAATTGGCGAATATTCGAATTAACAGACTACGAGTGTGATGAGTAAGGCATATCCGTCCGGATTGTAGTGGAAAATGCTAGATCGTGTACCTCAGGGAACCTGAGCCCACGTTATTAGTTTTCTGATACTGGTCTGCACATGTCCCATTTTGACAGCTGTCAATTGACCTTAATTTGGCTTGCCAATATAACTTTAAACGACTGTCAGCCAACTGACAGCCTTGCCCGGCGTAGTTTCGTTTTTGTGTTGAATTGGCAAGTGTGACATATTATAACAGCTTATATGTACAATGAGGGACAAAAGTGTTGACACACTTCCGTAAAATGGCCCCTTTTTGCATAGTGGATATACTTATCTCCTTCCCCTGTCTACTCCAACCCCTTCCCCCCAAAATCAATGTTGAACTTTGGAGCCTCCAGTCCTTGTTTTACTTCAGACAACATTGATTCGGGAGGTGAGGGGATTTACGGCGTTTACAAGGAATGAAATATAAATGAATTAAATGTTTGTTAAAAGCAGCCGTTTTAAACAAGTGTGTCAACTACTTTTGTCCCTGATTGTAGGGGAAAAACGACTGGTCTTCCATCTGAGCCCGCGAGATGGTCATGTGATAATTGTCAGCGGATGTCTGATTTTGACAGCTGTCAATCTAATCGTACTCATACGGATGGCTTACATAACTGAAAGGCTAGTCAAGTTGTGCAAGATCTATTGTGACATCGGCTTAAATGAAGTGTGTGTCAGGCGGGCGGGCGGTCGTACGCTACGTCATAACCAAATTTTCTCGGATGTATAGTTTACCAAATTTTGTTACCCATGGTGCTCCGCTGCGCGCGCGCTTCGCTAGAGCGTGCGAGAGCTCCGCTATCATTCCAGAGGGCCGACCTCGTCCCCCACCGCTGATGTTTGGACCGTCTTTTTACAACGCCAATGCTTATAAAGGATGTTAGTATAAACAAAATTGATTAAACCTTAAATACAGTTAAACATATCTCAATATTGTGACTAAAAAACGCAGGTGTTTATCATTAAGTAAGAAAGGAGTAAAATCATGCGATACTTAACGATACGATACGATACTCACACTCATTGTACGATACTGAACAGTTTTGACTAGCTCTTAAGGTAGGAGTGATGGTAGAAAACAATTTGTAACTACTAAAATAAATTGTAAAGGAAACTAACAGCCAACCTAAATATAATCCAAATGTTTGACTTTTTAATAACCATATAACCATAATAACCATATTCTACTGTTCTTACAACCAACAATAGAGCAGATTTTTCCGGTAATGACCTATTATTTTTTTGTTACCTACGGAACAATGTAACTACTGGTTTGGAACACTTCATTTACTCTGGCCTTTTGTCTACTCGCCATCTCGAATGCCGATCACACAAGACCAAGATCAAGCGGGCCAAACGGCCGTGCGTGTATTATTCAAACTAGTCAGCCACATTCCATTGCTTGTTAGAAGGCGATCTAGTGTTCAAATTAAATCCTGGCCCCTTGAACAATGGGTATGAGCAAAGTTCAGCGCGCCGCTTTTCAAGGAACTCGTCAAATCTCATCACAGTCCATCGTCAGCCTTATAATGGGAGCTCCAACGCTCCATTATCGTTGTGCTTGATTAACTCACCGTCAGCCAGCTCACTCAAGTTTTGTCTCCTGAACAGTCGCTCGGTGATATCTTGCATGACTGTAAACCAGATATTGTAGCTATAACAGAGTCTTGGCTTGGTCAGCATGATGATGCTGTGCGTGTCGAATTATGCCCCGAGGGCTATAAATTGTTGGATCACACACGAGAAAAGCGTCGCGGGGGTGGGACTGCCTTGTTGTTTCGTGACTCTGTCTGCGTTCATAAAATCGACGCGGGAAACAGGACCTCATATGAGTTTTCTGAGTGGCTGATCCATTTGACATCTGCCGAGAAAAT
>OZ037779.1:40812995-40972995 GCA_964035525.1 Porites cylindrica | reverse complement strand
CGTTACTAAGACTCTTCTGTTTTGTTAAGAAAGTGAATAATGTAACGGTTGTCTTTCTTCGTGAACGAAGTCAAGAAAGAAGGACTGCAAGTTGATAGAGTTAGGCTCGGCTGCTAGTTATCTTGACTCAAACCAATTTTTTGACAGTTTTTATTGCTAATCACCGGCTCATACCAGTTGTTCCTCTGTTGTTCAGCTGATCGGTTTTATCAGGATAACTAAAGATATTATTATTAATACAGTACATTTTTCATCTCGTCCATGCACTGATTGAAATTTAAATCAGAGTATTGCAGAAGCCACTGACGCGACAGAAAAAAAATAATATTGTCTTGGAAGGAGTCAAGAGGTTCTAGTCGTTTTTAACAACAAGTACTGGCTCTATTTGGCTGTTTGATGTTTAAATTTTTGGCCATTTTGAAGTTAAGAGTAAGACTGTACATGTTGCGTCGAATCGCTCTATGGGCTGTTTTGGGGACGCTATATCGCTTCTTTTAATGGCTATTACGAGGTTGCGCAGGAAATTAATTGAATCGAAATTCGTCCTCCTACTTAACCTCACTCACAACCTCAAGGCGGCCTTTAGTCTTTTTTGTTCTTTTGTTTGTTGTTGTTGTTGTTTTCTAGTCCTTTCATTCTCTTTATCACATTATAAAAAGGACGCTTTGGCCTGTTTGCCTTTCAAAAGTCGACTCTGCTCATATAATTTATGATTACGCGTAATTCATTTCTTTGTTATCTGCAGACCTAATGAGCTTAATGACGATCTACGTTATGCACCAATGGACCAACAGGGACGTGTTTTGGGACCAAGAGTGTTACCTCAAGGCCCTTCTACCACGAGTACCCCCAGAAATGGGCCAATTGACCCAACAGTTCCATTTGCAGTGCCGCAAAAGAAAAGATCGGCAAAGAAACCGCGCAGCGAACCAAGTGAACCGGCAATCGGTAGGTTTTGATTCCTCTTGCTGCTGTGAAACCCCGGTAAAACTAACGCTGTTATAAATATATTGGGAAATGATCCCTATTTGGCAAACGCCCGGTTACCTCAATTGGATGAGCACCGATCTGGCCAGTGGGAAGCCGCGGGGCTCAAAGCCTGGCCAGACTTTCCATAACTGAGGAGAAAGTGCTACTTTTGTATACGTAAAACGCAGTAAGTGTTTTGCAAAGGGTTAAACTTTCTAGTCTTCTTGGATAGGAAAGGATCAAAAACCGTAGGTCCCGTCTCACATCACGTGCTCATTCATGCGGGACGGTGAGGAACACACACACACTCAACCATTGTTAGTAAGAAGCGCTTTATAGTAAGAGAAGTAGACCTTGGTTTTGTGGTCTATCCTCCTTACCAGCACATGATCAAACTGGCCAAGTTAGCTTAAAAGGCTTGTCAACGAATGAGACGGCAACACACATACAGCCAGAAGTCAGGCTGTTTGCTAGCTCTTCGTTGTATCGTGAATCCACTGGAAGAAGGTTTTTCTACGCTAATGAATTGTGCATTTCTCTTCTTTACATTAAATGGTCGAACATCATCTTTCAAAATTTCCTGAATTGTTACAGTTTAGTTCGTATTATTTTTTTAATTCTAGCCTAGTTACAGCCTCTTCCTTAAGGACAGTACCCACTATTGTTGCTACGCACATTTTCTGCGCATGGCAAGGTAGTCGCGCGCGACGCGGAAGAAATGCGCAACACGCGGGACACGCGGACTGGTTTTGTATCCTGTAAGTCTGGAAGGTTCTAGTTATTTCTTGTGGAAAAGATGCGTCGTTTTTTAACAGATGAAAAATAATTTCTATTTACCTTGTCAAGTCTTTGAAAACCGAAGAAGTATGCGCATGTATGCGTATGATCGATCTGACCGAACATTTCATAGTCAAAGAAAAGTCAGTTCTAAAACATCAAATGTTATTGCTTCAAGATGTTACGCTTGGAGCTTGGGTATTAAAAAATCCCCTAGTGGCAAGGATCAGTAAATCAGAAGGAAAACAGCTCTAAGTCCTCCGCTTAATCGAGAAACTGCAAGCTTACCTTTCACTCGCGTCCTTCGCCTTTTATTGGCTAATCGGCTATAAACACTTTCCCCAATATTTCTGTAATTTTGTAAAATTTCATGTAATTATTCACCAGAACGTTCGAGTACATACAGATGTCCCTTTTATGGAGAGTCCGAGGCTTTTATTTGTTGAACAAACAAGAAAAAAAAATATCACAAGATTGCTTAGATCGCTGAGATTGCAGCTTCACAAATAGCTGTCGACCGCAAAGGAAACGCTTTCATCGTGGAAAAAATCGTAAAAAATTGTTGTGTTTTTACTATCATCATTGTTATGTAAGCATTTTGGCACTACTAAGCATTGAAATCAGTATTTGACTCACTGGGCAGCTTCTCGTGTAGATAGTATTTCTAAAGGTTCAATTTCACGCCACACATAATCTGGACATTTAGACATAGCTTCCCTTTGGCTGTTTACAAACTAAAGATGGAAGGTAAAATAAAGTATTTCCATTCTAAGACTTTCTTTGGTTTAACAGACACTGTTAAGTCTAAAATTAACATTTAGGAAGGAAAAAATAGTGAATGATCATGACACAGAACTGTGCCACAGTAAAAAAGATCAAAACGAAATATATAAAATGATCATTATAGCCCAGTTCACAGATGAGGGTACGTAAACGCATTCGGTACAACTACTTTTGCAGTATTCAGCTTTTTTAAAAGAGAGCTCATTTATGGAACTTGAGTCTATGCAAATCATTTAAGTCTTATGACACTTGTGGCCGAAAGAGATAGCGCAAAGCACGGATATAAGCTCATTGAATGTATGCAAGTTTAATAACATATTCGATCGAGGTACCCGGTAAAATGATAAAAAACATTTAACGATAGAAGGTTTACAAACCTTATTACATTCTACAGTTCAAAAAATCTTAAGGACATGTACAGGTAAGCAAACGATTGAAGGAGTGCCTGTCTAAGAGTCCCTGTCGACTATTTTCCACTACAATACAGTAGTTTGTTTACGGCACCGGCCTTGGATCTTGAGCTTGCCATACTACTCTATGTGCGTTGGAAGTAATCTTTAATACCTTCGAGATTGCTCCTCTCCAAAAATGTTTGTTAAATTTTTGAGACGGAGAAGCTCCAGTTGAATGAAATAGTATAACTTGTTTTCCTTAGAGTCCATGAAATGTCCTGCTTCACTTTCTGTTTTTGCTCTCCTCCGTGGGTTGTTGTTCTCTCTGACTGTTAGCCATTGTGGATATCTCAGAGTACTCTGCGTTGAGTGAAACAATAGTAAAACTGACCAGGGAGGGGATGGGAGAAATTGTAAATAACCCCCAAAGCGATTAAGTTAAGGTCGAAACCAGCCAATTTAACCTCTAAAAACGCGTGGTAACCCCTAATTTTTATCTTACCAAATGAAATTAATAAGCCTACTCAGCAAACGATCAATTTTTGGTTCGGCGAAAATGTCGTTTACACTATTTTTAAGGCAAACGCGTGGAGAGGGGTGACTGCTGATAACTTCCCAGTTGTGCTGGTATTTCAAAAAAAGACGTATAAAGAGTAGTTGTTATGTTATCATCTGTTGCTTATTTTGAAACCTTGTTACAATTATCATTGCATTTGTGCCAGTTCACGGGTACACTATGAAATTTTGGGGAAAAAAACTTCTTATCATTTTTCTAAAAAAATGCCTATTCAGCGTTTTTCTCCATATTGAAGCGCAGTTATCTCTGAAAAATGCGTGCTTACCCCCAGTTTTTGTTTTGGATTTCAATAGCCCCTGATATGATCTACTTGTCTCACCGAGTCATTATCTTGGAAAAAATACTTCCCATTAGTGGGCACCGTCCTTAAATAGGGATAGCCAAGGAGGGTTTAAGTTCTTAAATGTGTCTAACATTAAATAGATGGATTAACCATTAAAATGGACATTTGTTTCTTCCTAATGTACGACTTTTTTATATTCTTCACGGTAATGGGTGCTATTCCAGTTTTTTCTTTGTTGTCTGACACTCAAGAAAGTTCTAACCCTTTAAATGTGTTTAATCAATAAATGGATAAGTAAACAATTAATTATTTTGACTCAGATTTCTTTTTAATGTAACAGTGTAAAATCCAAGGTATTAATCGTTAACCGTGAAAGCCGCCTACCAATCGAAACTCTCTTTTTCTGCTTGTCGCCAGTCTTGTTTTTTAACCATTGTTTTTTTTGCAAACGTTCTTACTAAGATAAGTTTAATATTTTGTACCAAGTATTAGTTAACAAACCCAACCTACTATCATTCCAGACGGGTCGACCTCGTCACCCACCGCTGATGTTTGGACCGTCTTTTTACAACGCCAATGCTTATAAAGGATGTTAGTATAAACAAAATTGATTAAACCTTAAATACAGTTAAACATATCTCAATATTGTGACTAAAAAACGCAGGTGTTTATCATTAAGTAAGAAAAGAGTAAAACCATGCGATACTTAACGATACGATACGATACGATACTCACACTCATTGTACGATACTGAACAGTTTAGACTTGCTCTTAAGGTAGGAGTGATGGTAGAAAACAATTTGTAACTACTAAAATAAATTGTAAAGGAAACTAACAGCCAACCTAAATACAATCCAAATGTTTGACTTTTTAATAACCATATAACGTGACTAAAACTCATTGGTGATTTTCTGTAAATTTTAGCTGAAAAATGGAAAAAGAAAGGAACGTCTTAATTTACTGAAACGCATTAATTAAGAACACCTTTTTCATTTCAGTTTCTTCATCACCAATAACGTAAAACGAATGATCTAACATTAACTAGAGTAATACACTAAGTTTGAGGTTTTTGTTAATTTTTCCGATTAGTTTAATCTTTTCTTTTCCCTAGCTATGAGTGAAATAAACGGGTCTCCCTGAAGTAATAGTTAGAAAAACATTGGTTATATTTTTCTCTTTTGGCATAAGCTGATAACAGTAACTATTTTAATGCAGGTTAGGAAAAACTTACTATTAAGCTAAACTTCAGGGGGTACACTGCGCTAAGTAGGGGTGGTCGTTGTATCTTGCTGTAACCGTCCGCTTGACGTACTGTCCGCGTTTCACGCTGTTGAATTTAGTATTGATAACTTTTGTACTCAGGACCACCCCCACAGTATACACCGGAAAATAGGTCACCAGCAGAACCTATGCATTATCCGGGAGATTTAGACCTCGATGATCCAGTGAATCTACCCCCTAGTGAAAGACCCGCCGGATCTCCCGCCTCCTATGGCTATATGTTACCTAGCAACCGAGTAACGTCCAATTACCATCACGATCCACTTAAGTTAATAGGGACTTTAAGAACCGACAACGCGGTAGTCTGGAAAACGTGAGGACCGAGAGTGGGGCTGGGGCGAGCACCGCGTTCTAAGCGCGGGAAATATGTAGTTGAGATCAACAACGCGATCATTTAGACTTATAGTTATCGTCTGGAAAACAGTAAAACGCTTTTCACCTTTCCCTACGAGAATGACTCAAAACTCATTTAAGACTTTACAGGAAGCTTTGCTCCTTAGACTGGAAGAAAAGCTAATAGATGACAAAGAATTTGCCCTGCTGTAGAATTCACTCCACAAAACCTTCCGTTTCGCCACTGGGATTACGAAAACTTATCCCTCGAAAACAACGACTCCGCAGTGTGTACGGCAGGCTTCAGATTTGAAAAGAGTTTCATCTCATTGCTGGTGGATGTTTTACAGATGCCTGATACCTTCACTTGTCAGAATGGTACCGTTTGTGATTCAACAGAAGGACTTTGTGTTATACTAAAGCGCTTTAGCTATGCATGTAGGTTGTCTGATATGATTTCTACTTTTGGTCGATCAGTGCCCGAGCTCAGCATGATTAGCAATGAAGTCACTGAATGGATGTACAATGTTCATGGCCATAGGATTACCGAATAGAATCATTTCATTATGTCTCCTAACTTACTGCAAACTTACTCTGAAGCATTTCATGACAAGGGTGCCGCCTTGGACAACTGTTTCCGCTTTGTTGATGGAACGGTTCGTCCCTTATCAAAACCACGAGTCAATCAGAGAGCTCTTTATATTGGCCACAAGCATGTTCACGCTCTTAAATTTCAATCCTTGGCCTTACCAAATGGATTGATTGGCCATCTGTTTGGACCTGTAGGTAAGGGTATATTCATTCATTTTTTATAGTGGGATAGTACCGTAGCTTTTTTTACTTGAAGAGACATTTTTATCAGGGGCACCCAACGAGAATATAGTTCAAAACCACTTAAACGTAGCATTGTTGAATGTATTTAGTATTTGAACGGTAGATATAGGCATACTTTTATCCCCTAAAAATTTTTCATCTGCTCGGATTTCCTAGCTGAAAGTCTAATGATCCGAAAATTATAGGGATCAAAAGTTATCTTTTCGAAAATTTCAGCCAGAAAAAAGGCTCCTGAAAATTCTAGGTGACCTTTTTAGGGGAAAAATCGTCAGAAATGGGCAATTATACCATTTTTTAGACGTTCGAAAATCCTAGGAGAGGCAAGCAAGCAAAACATTTTACAACAAATGTTCCGAAAATTCTAGATCTCAAATCATCTTCCGAACAGATATTTTCCGAAAATTGACGTTGGGTGCCCCTGTTTTATCTCTTATGTGAACTTAAAAGTTAGATGATATCTTTTCTCATGATGTTAACCTGACGTTTCTTGATGACTCCCTCCCGGTCTCTCAAATCAGATGTATTTTCAGTAGCTCCCATTCCCAATTGTTATTAGAGGAAATGGTTGTCCTGTCACCACAGACAAATAAATTGTAAATTCTGACTTACAGGCCATAAGTACCTGGACTGCAAGAATAATAGCCAGCCAATCCTATGTTGTTTTTGGCCAACTCAATTACTAAGCTAATCAATGGTCTATATACGTAACAGAGGGACGAATGCATGATGCGAGAATGCTGGACACATCTGGCCTCTATGTTGACCTGGCAAAGTTCGCCTTTTCCCCTGCTGGACAGGAGATGTGTATCTATGGGGATCCGGCATATCCTCTACGCACCCATTTGCAGTGCCCCTTCAGACATGGGTGTTAACAAGACAAATGGAAGAGTTTAATGCATCTATGAGTTCTGTACGTACAAGTGTGGAATGGTTGTTTGGAGACCTTATAAAATATTTCACGTTCCTCGACTACAAAAAAACTCTCAAAATTGGCCTTAGCCATGTAGGAAAAATGATGTACTTTGTTTATGCACTTTTGCGGAATGCTATAACATGTCTCTAACGCAATACGACTGCTCACTACTTTGGCCTTGACCCACCATCATTAGTCGATTACTTTAGCTAAAATATTGTAATAAAAACACCTGTCAATGCCTACGTTTACATAAAATCTTGCATAAAATCCTGATTGAGCAGTTGTTGTGTGTTATTTGCAGGGAATGTTACAACAAGCAGATCTAAACAAAGGGGTGGCAAATAATACTCTGAGTTCAACATTTTGTACAAATGTAAATCTTAAACATGCAAACATCGAGAAATAGAAATTTAATATCTACTTGTTAAGCATTTTACTTATGACGCCCATGACCTGCTGCATCATGAGCATTTGTTGCTGCTGGAACTATTGCTGTTGTTGCTGAAACTCATGGAAACTGTTGCTGTTGCTGTTGATTTTGCAGTTGTTGCTGGTGCATTAGCTTCAGCATATCAGCCTGTTGTTGTTGCACTTTAAGTTGTTGTTCCTGTCTTCCCTTTTCCAGCTCAAGTTCCTTTTCTCTAATTTCTGCACTCTGCTGTGCTCGTTCCTTTAGAAACTCCATGGCATCTCCAGTTTTTCTTCTTGTTCGTTTTGGTTTGTCCACACCCTCTTCGGCTTCCTCTGGCGCCCTTTTTTTGGTTTGGGAAAGGCTTTCCATAGCTTTCAAACTTACATCTTTTTCTTTAGCTTTGTCAGCTTTGTCCTTACTACATGGATCTGAGGGAGCACTCTCTTCAAGTGCAATAATTTGCTGTATTAGCTCATCTAATTCACTTGGCTCATCTGTGGATATTCCTGATGTTCTTTCTTCAGCTCCAATTTTTTTCTTGTACTTGTTTACCAAGACATTGATGTGGTCTCGGATGGCTCTGTGATCAACATTAAATTGTGGAGAAGCACATTGTTTGGAACATCTACAATTTTCTTCCAAGTTTCACTGCGCTGGGGAGACCCTTTTTTGTATATGTAGGGATTTTCAAACATTATTTCTCTTGTGCTGTTCAGTCCAGTACATTACATTGCTGTGTGAAAACAAAAACAAGGAGAATATTAGAATATAAAAAAAACTCTCTTTTGAATTGAAACTAAATGCTGTTGTTAATCTTAAAGCCAATTTTATGCTTGTTCAAAAAAGTGAGATTTTTCTTTTATGACGTTTAAGGCTCACAAATTTAAGGTGCGGCCTTGCTCAGTGAGAGAGACCTCACCCATAACTTACACTTTCAGGAATAACAGCAGTGGAATAAATAATGCATTCAAAGCCTAACGTTGATAATTTAAAAGATTGACATTATCAAGACTTCATATGAGATAGGCAACATCATCTAACTTCAAATACAATCTCTTTTTAGTTCTAATTTTTCTTGGTTTGTTTTCAGTTCAGAGTATTATCTAAAACATGGCTCATTAGTAACAATTTCAAAGAAACTGAAAAAAATGGAAATAACACAATAGCAGAAATGTCAAAGTCTTAGCTTTTGAAATGCTACGCTTTATGACAGTAGTCAAGGTAAAGAACTAATTAAACTTATGTTTCCTCTTATAGTGGGCGATTTCTGAAAGTTAGCTTTAGTAAGCTTTGTTTAGTTGAGTTTTAATCACACTCAATATAAGGAAATGCAATTTCAGATCATCATGAATTATCAAGCCTGGATCTAGTACAGACTCAACTGATAAACAGAATAGTCTTAACTAAATTATTTGTGAAGGTAAAATCGATCATCCGTCGATGGAACAACCGATAAAGTTTTATTCTGATATTTTACATCGGAGCTCGTTGGATTAATCAAAAACAAAACAAAGACCAAGTAGAATGATAAGACGCCTGACAGCTAAATTGTATCATGCATTAGAATAGCCGCATGAATGTAGTGATAATTTCCTTCAACTGTGGAGGAAAATGAGATTTTTGGAACATTCAAGGATAATTAGATGACTTACTTTGAAGATCTGCTCGACGCCATTCACTTCACCATGTGCTTGCTCACCTGGGCATGGAGGGAACAAAACGTTTTCAACTATTCAACTTTGGTCCTTTCGTTTCAAAACTGATGCCCAACCTTTGAAGAGGCAATAAATTTTAAATTCTAATTGACAGAATAGTTGTGATAGACTGTTAATTATAGTGTTTTGCTTTAAGTAACAAGGCTAAATACTCACGTTTTCCAGACGACGCCAAATCTCTTCAGGCCGCGTTCTCGAGAGCGGGAGAAAACGCCACGCGTATGCGCTCTTCATCCGAAATTGGAAAAGTCACTTCGGTCGCGTCTCCGACCCACCGCCTCCTCGGTTCTTAAAATCCTTAATAGGGAGTTTAAGCAGCGAAGTTTTTGAGCGACGCACGTCAACCAGAAGTGAGCATTTTTCTCTTTTAATATGCCTTGACCACATTTGTATTGCTAAGTGTCTTTACTCTTAAAGAGACGATTTGTCCAATTATAGCGGAGCTCTGGTGAGCGAAGCATGCCTTCGGAGCACCATGGGCAAGAAAATCTACCCATTCAAGAAAATTTGGTAATCACACGTGACCGTACACTCGCCCCCGCCGCCCGTCCGCCCCACAGGGCAACTAATGTTCAATCTCACACTTTCTAGCTAGTTTGGGAGCACAGAAAGACTCAATGTCGTGATCAATTGACGGCAGTCAAAACAGGGTATCCGCTGACTAGTATCACCTGACCGTATCGCTGGCTTAGGTGTCGACCCATCGAGGTCGAGTATCGTTTTGAAGTTAACCGCTGACAAGTTACTAGTTTTCAAATGATTGCAGGCTCAAGTTTAATTTTTTTTAATTCATATGAAATATGTTGTCTTTTATATCTGCCGCACAATTAAAATTTTGATTTCAAACTGACCTCGGAAGCTAAAATTCAGCCAGTTTTTACAGGCAGGGAAGACATGCCAGCCGTTGCTTTTGACTTTTCTCACCAAGGTCACGCGTTGGTCACGCTCTACCTCCAATTTTTTATACTTTGATTGGTCAAAATTTGGCAGGTGAGTTCACGCGGAAAATTTATGCAGCATCTGAAGTTTTGTATCAACTTGTGATGTTTTTAACTGTCTTTTTCCACTGAATGTGCAAAGTGAAATTCAGCTGCTAAGACGGTTGATTCTGGCCTTACTTGATAGTTTTCAGTGCATCTCGAATGGTAAGCCTGAGTGATTATTGTATTTGATGTTTGTTTTTTATATCTAATTTAATGAAGTCGAGCGTAGTTTATGCGGCTATTTAGTTTATTCACGTTTGTAAGATTTGAGACAATGATCTGACCGAGTATCAGGTTTGATTATAAGCTTATAGAACTTTAACAAGCCTTTAGACATTTTCTCACCGCAAATAGAAAGAAAACGTTCCAAAGAATATTTAGTTATAATTCTGGCTGTAAAAGAAAGCCTTGAGCAATTTTCTTGCCTCGAGTTCATCTTTGAAAAAAGCAAACACCGGGAAGCCGGCTTTAAACATAAACAAGGATTTTCACAGACACATTAATATTTGTCTTTTTTGAATGAAAAATTGTTGTCTCTGTATATGTTTCACCGAATTATTATCCTTTTATTGATTGTTAGTAGTCTCTTTTGCAATTATAATCGCTGTGCCGTTTGTTTTCAGTCGCTCATGAACATCGCTTGCAGGAGTAGTCAAAATTTAGCTCTTATTAACCGAGCTAGGTCGGTCTGTATGGGAGAATCTTGACCGAAGTCGCCAGTACAGACCGAACGCAGTGAGGTCTGTACTAGCGACCGAGGTCAAGACTCTCTCCCATACAGACGGACCTAGCTCGGTTAATAAGATGTTTATTATATGGCTAAACAAGACAGCAAAGGAACAAAAACACCAATTTCAATTTACCTGCTTCCTCGTGAAGGTCCACTGATTCTTGCATTAGTATTATTAACAGGAACAACTCAGTATTTTCATATTATTTGTTTGTAACTTTTTTAGGACAACTGTTACAACAAGATCGGTCTAGACGCCGGTCTAGATGGGAAAATCTAGACCGCGGTCAAGATCGATTTTAGCCAATCAAATTCTTGAATTTGTTTGTTTCCAGTCCTTCTGAGACATGGCCATATAATAAGCAGCACGTATCAAACGCTTTTGAAGATTACAAGTACACCGTTATAAAACCATTCAATGAAAAATAAACATAATAAATTCTTTATTATGTTGAAGCGTATAACTCTATTAATCTTAATTTAAACAGTCGACTTTGGCGCTTGTCAAATGTGAGAACCGGCTAGCCGTATAGGTGATTTTGGAAATGTTTTTAACGGTTTCGCTAAAAGCCCACGCGTGCCTCGATCGTCCTGAATTTTGAATGACTGCAATTTGTATTGCAAAATTGTGAAATACTGCATTCTGTCCGAGGACTGTATAATAAAAACAAGGCCTCGTGGTACTGTTTCACCTCAGATGTGATGTACAAAAAGTATATATAAAACTCCCCAGAGTTGTAGGCATGATTTTGTAAAGAAACTTGTCAAACGCAAAAAATTTGGCCTGATTTGTTTTCCAGGCCTAATCTACTGTGATCAAGAACCATTATGACTCTTAAATGTGATCGAAGATGATTGCTATTTTTTGGGTGTACATATAAGGCTATCAACTCGATGTAAAATTAAGTTCACTCTTAGATGGACTCTTTGAAAATTATTTTTCTCTAAAATCCCTTACCCTTTCCTTCAAAAGTCACATGAATGTGCTCTAAAGTTAACTGATTTGTGGAATACAAGTTTATTGTTTGATTTAAATTATAAATTCGAGTTAATATGAGCTTCGCTTTTAGCCCTGGCTTAATCTATATATTAAATGAACAGCAATCTACAAACATCGATTCTCGGAAGTTTTTCCACTGGACTGCGAAGCCAAAGGCCCATCAAGCTTCCGCTAATGCAGAAATGCAGAAATTTATTTGCTACTCAATTTCCGTTTAGAAAGGAATATCCAATTTAAAAAATCGAATAAATTGATGTCCCCAGAGTTTTCCTGGCGTTGCCCCGCTGACCAAAAAGCCAGAAGACTCTGGGTAAGAGATTGTATATTCCCTCTCTATAATGATTGACAGTATTCAAGAATGACTTTTTCGGTTTCTGTGTAGAATTAACTGATCGTAGCTAGACGTAAAGCTCACGAAAAATTTGATACTCTTTCAGGCTTGGTACATTCAAAGCTGTTTGAGGAACTTATGAACTATTGATCGGCTACCTACTGAACCGTACGATCACTCCCGGTTGGGTAGTTTGAACTAGTTTCATCTTAGATTCAACCTTGTAACTTGAGAACCTACCAGTACGCTGTTACAGCCTGAATAAGAAATAAACTGTTGCTACTACCGCTCCAGTCTCATCTCGGTACTTCTTAAATCTGTATCCCCACTACTGCGCTTAAGGACACAAGAAACGCCTTTTACTAGCACGGGATAGAGTTCCGAAGTGTGACGTCATAGAAAATAAAATTTGTGAAATTATGGGATTTGTTACGATATTCTGAAAAAACAACGTCCAAGACGCCTACTCGCCAAAAATTGGCAATTCGCAGCAGATTGTCTCTGAGATATTAGCCTAGTTATGCTCTGATGACTCCATACGAATCCTTCTTAATTTTACCTGGTTCCTAATCTTATGAACCGGGCCAAATTTAGAAGGATTTGTATGGAATCGTCACAGCATAGCTGGGCTAATATCTCAAAGACAATTTGCCCCGAATTGCTAATTTTTGGCGATTAGGCGTCTTGGACGTTGTTCTTTCAGAATATCTCAACAAATCCCATAATTACACAAATTTCTTTTTTATGACGTCATCACTTCGGAACTCTATTACGACACGTGAATGCGTCATGCACCTTATTTAACTTAAGTTTAGCACGCACTAAAAAAGTCTTGGGTTTTCAAAGATTTGAGCATGCAAGCTAACTTTAGTTTCCGCTAATTTTTCAGATACAGATTGGAAAAACGTTTTCATTCAAATCTTTTTGCACTTTATGAGGGGTCTCCACTTCTTGGAAGACTTTCTACAGACTGTAGGTAACACTCCCCATGATATCAGTGCAAATGCTGCCGAAAGAATAAAACCTGATCTCTCAAGTCTTGTCAACAAAGCTTATAAAGCCTTCCTTCTTGCACAGTCAAAGCTAAACAAGATGAACAATGCGTTGGACAACGACCTTGAGGAGACTTTGGTTGAGGAAAAAAATGCCAATGACCAGATTAGAGAAACTCAGGTAACCTTGCAACAACTAAAGGAAAAGGAAAAAAACCTTCAAGGTGAAGTTCTTAAAGTGGAAAAACAAGTTGCGAGGGAACGTGTTAACCTTAAAGAAGCCAGTGCTATTGCAGAGATAAAAGAAAATAGGCTTAACGAGTCCAAAAAAGTTGGCGCGGGAATGGTGGCAGGTTATGCTCTTATTGGAAGTTTATTTGGTCCTGTTGGAGCGTTGATTGGTGGCGCTATTGCTACCTTTCCTGCTGCTGGTATCGTTATAAAGGCTACACTAGCAGTTGAGGAAACCTCGGCTCGAAAGAAACGCACCGAGGAAAGGTTAGAAACAAAGGAAAGCGATCTAACCAACGTGAAAACAAACCTGAAAGAATCAGAGAAACAAGAGAGAAAGAAATCAGAGAAGTTGGAAATGCTTGAGAGTCGTAAGAAAGAAATAAAACAAATCCAGAAGCAATTAGCATGCTTGAATGAACCAGTTAAAAAGTTCATCACGTTGATGACCACTACTGAATCGCGAACGGAGATGATGGCAATTGAGGCAAATGGTGAGTTACCTGACATTGAAGCTATGATGGTTCCTTTGATGGCAATCGCCAGCGATCTGTCTGAAACGGCTTTCACAATCGAAAACGGCCTGTTATACGGACATGTTGATTTTAAAGGCATCGGTTCTAAAATCCAGAAGATAACTTCCAAAACAATGAAAATGCTTACATCGGATGACATTGACCAGTGGGCGTGATATGCACAGTTCTGCATGTGCACTAAATTTTGTTGAGTGCTACTAGAAAGTTTTGTTATTTTTCATCACTATCTAAGACTCATACAATGCATGATTATGTGGTTTTTCTGCAAGCGCGCAAAATAAAGCAAATCCTGTGGTTTAATTTGCCCCCCGAGCGGGCAAGAAAGGGCCTAGCTTGCCTGCTCCGAATTTTCTGCTTGGTTCTCGAAAGAAAAGATTTTCTTTTTTCCATTCATGCATCCTTTATTGACTAAGCTTTTAGACCCTTGGCTAAGCTTTGAAATAGGGTGAGGAAAAAGGCGATATGACCGTATAGGGTATGGAAAATTTTATAATTTGCTTTAAAATAGACTCAGGATCTCAGGAGTCATGGCAAACATTCCTTACTTAATACCGCCCCCCCCCCCCCCCCCCCCCCCCACTCTTCCCCACCCCCAGTGCGTAGGCATGACTGCTAACATGGAAATAAAGGCTTCTTGTTTGCGTTAAGTGCTAAGCAATTTTAAACTAGCGAGCTGCGCATTGCATATACAAAGTCACAATGGTAGATTTAGTGATCAAACTCGAGGCGTTGGGAGAATTCTCGGCAGTTATGCAAACCCGAGACGGAGTCGAGGGTTTGCATAATTGTCTCGAATTCTCCCAACCCCTCTCGTGTTTATATCAGGCTATATATGCAAACACGGCAAACGTTTTCTATTGCTTAAATATTTTCGTTTTCGTCGAATTCAAACGAAATTTTGAAGGTTATTTGCTAAACACCAAACTTTAACCCTTTCACTGCGAAATTTAGCCAAAAGCAAATTTCGACCAAATTTCCAAATTTCATTTTGTGAAATTTTGAGTAACAAATATAGCACCATGTGTAAGTACAGGCAGAGAGCTTTCATTTAAATGGCCACATCATAGGATTTCGTCCACAGACTAAAAGGTTAGAGTCACCTTACAAAATTCCATCAAGTACTTTGTCATTGAAAGGGTTAAGTTCCTAGTGTTGGATTTTTAGTAGCTGGTCTAGATCACACAAAATTCGGCTTTTATTAATTTCAATTTTTTTGTTTATTGTTGTCATACTAATATCGATTTTATCAAAACTACATTTTCACAATTTTCAATCCATAGGCAATTACTGGTGAAAATTTTATGGCGACGGACAACTGGAAAAAACCACTTTTAAGGCGATTGAAAAATATCGGTATGGCCTCTGAAAAACTGTATCGAAACACCTAAAAGCCCTTTCACGGACCTCACGTCACGTCACGCCATGTTATTGTCCCAAACCAGTCCTGTGGAGGTTGAAGTCTTTTGACATGTTAGCGCTTTCTTTTGTTGCAATAAATGTGCAGCTACTATAGTCGAATGGGCTTTTGCCACATACAAAGAAAACTATCAGTTATTTTATAACGATGTGTGCGTATTTTTGGGTGTACGCGTAAAAAGGGGTTCGACTGTACAATCTTTTAATTGATATAATTTACAGATAGACTTTTTATTATCTACTAAATAAAAGGACGTTTTCTAACTGTTCAGTTACAGACCAGAGGTACTTCCTATTAACACTCTATGGCATGCCTGCACGTACATGTTGGCTTGACAAGCAAGAACTCTGACATTACTTACTAGGATTTTTGTCAATTAACGTTTGCATTCAAAGCAACTTAAAACAATTTAAAAAAGAGACTTTTTTGCTTTTTTTATTCGCCATGTTTTAGTTGCGCATGTGACAAAGCCGGTGTTATGTTGATTTTCAGCATGGGACTGTTTTGGACATGGTATCGCTTCTCATTTATTGGTTGTTTCAAGGTTGCGCGGTGGAAAGAAACTGGGCCAAACTTCGTCTCTCATAGTGCAATTCAAAGCAACAACAAACAAGTCTTAATCACGGATCGATTTTGCTATTTTCTAAACAGAGTACTTATACCGGAGTCTCCTCTGTTGATCATAACCTTGTGTCCTCCATAGTAACAATTTCCTGTTCAAAAGTGAGTTCCATGTTAACTCTTTTTACATTCCCTTCTCTGCCTATTACTTTCAGCCTTGTTATAGGGCAACCCAAATTCCAAGAATTCAAATGCATGCGTATGTTGGGATTAATAAACGAGCTGGAAAGAAATAGAAAGAGATTTAGAAGAAAATGTTGTCAGATATGTTGCATCCAAAAAAGGATTATTAAATTGTACACAACTGTAGGCATCCAAGAACTCAGAGTAACAGCAGATACAAACAATAACGCTTTCGTTCAACGTTGGGTTTGCATGGCTCTATTTTGGTTACAATGAATAGTCTTTTTCTCAAACTTTCTCCAAATACCAATGTTTAGACCCCTGCTGATCGCCAGCACTAAATAAAAGGCCATAAAAACTTTTGAAGAAAGCGTGCGCAGCTTCTGGGATAAGAAGAAACAGGTAAGAGAAAAGAATAGCTAATATGCAAACTGTCAAATGACCAATCCTGGAAGTTCGCGTAGAAAGTGTTCTATGCTTTAGGGCCTCTTCATATGAGCCCGGTTGACCGGGCTGGCCTGGTTTCCGAGATCTCGCCTCACCTCTAAATCCTTTGTAAAATTTTCGATGTGTTCATATGATAGGGCGGGCTTGCTCGGTTCCCGAGATCTCGGTTTTTCCAACCGAGACCTCGGTAAGCGGGCTGGAAATTGTACCATATGAACACTTCATCCCGGTTACCGGGATGAACGGCGGGTTGAATTCTGGCGGTCCGGATGGCATCGTCTTCCATCGCCTGCTTTATTTTCCACATCATAAGCATCCCATTTAACTGCAGTGATACAGGGGCACCCAACGGGAAATTTTGAGAAAAAGACCTAAAAACAACAACAAAGCGTGAATAAAGTTTTCTGAGACTATTTTAAACATTTTGGGAGATTGCTGGAAAAAAATTATCTGTTTCTCACTCCCAGCAAGACTGATGGAAGAGTTCCCAGCCAGCAACCTTACAACCTGCAACCTGACTTACTGGGAAGTTTCATACGGCACAATTCAGATCTTGAGTGGTAAGCAACCCATACAAGTAACCCGTAGCAGCTATTCTAGACTTCAAATCCCCTCTGACATCCTGAATTATCTTTTTCCCAGCAACACTTTCCTTCCAAGGACTATTATTTCTTCCACATCTCCCAGCCAGCAAAAATTTGCATGAAGAACAGATATTTTGAGGAACAGATCCATTGGGTGCCCCTGGTGATACAGCTTTAAGAGCTACCGATGCTAAGATAGGCCCAAAAGTTAAAACTTTTGTGTTTCGCTATGTTTGCTTTGTTTCCTAAATTTGGCGCCAGAACTCGTACCCAGGATCTTTGACCTTTTCTCATCTCGGAAACCGGGCTGAAATTTCTCATATGAACCCAAAGCAAAATTCATCCCGGTAACCGAGCCAGCCCGGTCAACCGGGCTCATATGAAGAGGTCCTTAGTGGCCAGCAAATGGCGTGCGATCTCTCAGCAGATATCGAGGCCGCAGAAATAAACGAAGCCTGCGAGATCGTGAAAAAATTATTTGGAGAAAAGTCACTCGCCAAAAATTAATCCTTTTGTAACCCACAAAGTAAAAAATAGATAGTGGATATATTCATCATTGCTTATTTTCTACAAATTCCATGATCTGTGAGAAACAGAGTCGTTTAAAACTAACTTGTCTCTAATATCAATGTCGCAAAACGACGATTATCAAGAGAGAATTGCAATTATCTAACGTTCGTTTTTTAATTAAAGCTCAAAACCCATTAATGCTGGAAGAAGAAGCTTTAAATGACACCCTTTCTTCTACCTCATAATTTAAAAGATGATCTCGCTTATCTGGTGCACAATACAGTATTTTTAAAATATGTGACCGCCTGTTCCATCCCTTCGGAGAAAGTTACCCGCCATTTTAAGTAAACACTGCATGAGGATATCTTTTATTAGTGTATGAGCGCAAACCTTTCGTTACAATTTGTACGGAAAATCCGGTAATTCCGGGGAGTATTTAAATTGAACGGTTCATCCCGGTGGAATGTTTTCGGAAAAAAAGGTTTTCCTGCCGAGGTATTACCTTTTTCCCGCTCTCACGGGAACGACCGAAATTTTCTTTACCATTTGTTAGGCTGGTAAATCATGTAGGCCTACCGCAAAATGTCATTTGTTTCGATTACCAGTGCCATGCTTCCTCTCGAGAGAAAGCGAAAAAATAAGCGGTATTTTATAAATGGTACAGCTCAATCCCACCCTGTTTTCGGCGCGAAACAAAATATCGGTACCATTTGACGAAACATTTTCACCAAAATTTCCTAACAAATGGTAAGCACTCCATGTATAAAGTGTTCAAGACGCCTAAATTCCAAAAATTCTTCCTTCAAAAACGATACAAACGACAACAATATTCTTAAAAGCCTTGTTAAACGTGAAAGCTGCAGACCACTCGATATCGTCATAATGGAAAGTTTCATTCAAAGCAATTGTCATTCAAGAAGGGGATTTTAATTCCAGTTGAACCTAAAACAGTTTGAACACAAAGGAAGCAGAGGGCCATTCGTAAAATGCTCCCTATGATAAGAGACTGTACAATAATTATCTGGAGCCGGAGGGGGGTTGGGGGAGGAGGTTCTAAAATCTAATGGGGGGGCCTAAAGTTAAATTATGGTGTACGGTGGGGGGTCTAGACGTCAATTTTTTTTAAACATAAAGGGGGGTTACAAGTTATATTGATGTTTAAAGCTTGATAAATAAGTAGTCTTGTGTAAAGGCTTAGCTATATGCTGTACCGATAAGCTGTTTTTACAATAACAGCGAAACAGCTGTTTACGGCTGCCAACACTGCTTTGAAGAAGAAGCCGTAAACCGTGACTAAACACAGACCCAGAGAAACAGAAACATTACTGAAAAATAAAGGGCGGTAGATAAAGCCCACCATAGCTACCAATATCAAAGTGATGTGGATCTTAGTAATACGTATAAAATACCAGCTCCACTTTAACTCGCGCAGTCCGTTTTTTAATTTATATACAAACTTTAAACTCACACTTTAGTCCATATATTGCTTTTCTGAAAAACTTTTCGCCGGATTAATTACTTTAAGTCCTATTAGTGTCTCCAATGATGAAAGCCTGATAAATAGGGACTTTTAGAGAAACAAGGTACGAAATTTGAGAAATAAAGTTGCAGATTCTGTCCAAGCGTACGCTCTTTCACTCCAAATGTTATTAAAGACCGTACGCTTCTGATCTCTTTACAACTGATTCAGAATTCCTCAGGGAATTGTCAGTCAGTTTGTTTTGCTTTTGAATTTCTTCATTCTTTTTTGGTTCAATTTTGTCCCTGGATTCAATTTTATTTTCCTTTGCTAAAAATCATTACCATACGTTACCATTTGTCGTTAGAGAGAACAAATGACCTTGAATCAAGAATTGAAAGTTGTATTTTATGGCAGCATTATTAGAATTTAGCTTAATCCTAAGTTTATAGTTGTACATATTTTCAAAGTTTTTTGAGACCTAGATTAGTAATTTTTGTACACTTTGTGGATTTTTGCAACTGGAGCTAGGAATGTTTTCTGAGCTTTCTGGTGTAAGAATTCTCCTTCTTCCAAAATATCTATTTTTCTATACTGAGGGAATACAGATTCCAGAATCGGGAATTTTTTTCTTTCTGGAATCCGGAATCTGGAAAGTTTTTGCTTATGAAATCCGGAATCCCGGGCTTTGGACTCCAGAGTACGGTTCATGGAACCCGCAATACCACTAACGCTGATTAGAACCCGGTATCCACGTTCCCTGGGGCGAACTATTCACGCGGGCTCTAGCCTGAATTGAACCAGGTGATGAATTATCGGTTTCTGAAATTCAATGTTGTTATGCACGGGTGACATTACCAAACGAACAGAATTTGTGCGCAGATAAGATTAATTTTGCATTGCGTTAAAACAGGTTTTCATGGGGTCTCTGTTAGACAACTAACCGGACTTAAACTAAAAGATAAAACAGAAAAAAATCGCCAAGATAAGAACATTTTGTTGCTTAGTCCAGTCACAACTGAACACGACTCTGTTTTCATTACCGTGTGATCAACCCAATTTGCACTCGCAGCAAAGCCCAAAATCCCGAATCCAAATAATAAAGAATATGTCAGGTACCACTGGCACACAGAATGAGCCAATTTCAACTGCGGGGGAATTCCTTTCTAAAGCGCCAGTCATTGCTTGGTGTTTTGCTTTCTCGTCAGAAACCGTTTTAGCTGTCGTGGGTAGGCTACTCACAATTAATATCGTCGCACTTAACAAAAAGCTTCGAGCTAAGAAAAGTTTATATCTTGTTGTGAATATGGCATTTGCTGATTTATCATTTGCTGGCTTGTGCTTATTCCCTGGCAGTTCATTAACAGTTTCAATTTCGAAGGTCTTCGACGATTTTTCCAGTTATTTATACTGCGTCTACGCAGGCTTCGTTTATTCATACTGCTGTCATGGCCGCTGAGAGATTTAATGCCATCTATTGACCTCTGAAACATCAAACAATTTCAATGCGAGCATGACTTGTTATTTTGATAGCGTGTTAGCTTTTCTTTTCACGGTTTTCTGCTACACCTCACCAACAGCTCACTGGCTCAGAATGTTTTCATTTGTTTATACGGTCTGTTTCTAATTGTTACTATTCCTGAGTTTAAGGAAGCTTTGAGATTGTGCTGTGCTGTTAGGTGGGAAATAAAGGACAGCGAAGGAAATACAGGGCAAAATCAAAATCAAAATTAATGTACAACTCACTTTTGAACAGGAAATTGTGGAGGATACATAATTGTGATCCTGAAGGCGTAAGAGCAAGCTCAGTTAGTTTTCGATACTTGGTCTGTTGCAGTAGAAGCAACAAGTAATAATCATAAAATGCTTTTCTTTTTCCTCATCTGCGGCACTGTGTTAGTCTATATCCGCAATCCTGAAATGAGAGTATGCGTTAATAAATTTCTTAATACCTTTTACTTTGCAAAGCTTTCTACATTGCAGGGATTAGACAAAAAGAAAAGGAGGGAAAGTTTTAAAACGTCTTTTAGTATAACATAAAAAAGAAAAGAATTGCAAACACAGCGCAGATGCAGATAGCCTGTTCCAGGCGTTCAGATAGTAGAGCGCGGGAGAAAAATTCACGAAGAAATAAAAAACGATAGGAGACTAGAGGGGGAAGGGGGGAGAGAACGCCTGTAAACATTCCCTTACAGAGCTCTTTTCGCCCTTAATTGACCGCCGACCGGGTAATGTGACATGAACTACAAAGTGCTGACACGCTAGACGCGACCCATAAGCTCGTGATAGTGTGAAACGTGACCTTTGAGTGTAGCTTTCAATAAACAACATCAGAGGTTTTCCTTCTCTTAACTAAGCAAATCTAATTTCTGTCGCTCTGAGTCTAACATTTAGAAGGTCAGTCATGCATACTGGGCAATGATTCCAGATGCAGTTAAGTACTGATTTTCTTTGACTTCTGTTAAAGCATTAATCTTTTTATTGTGGCTAAATAACCTTTCAAATAAGATTTTTGCCTTTCTGGGTTTCCATAAATGATCTCACACGCACACCTTCCTTTCACATTGCCGTGTCTTCGTCCATGCCTTCCTCCTGTCCCCAAGCTATGGCTATTATTGTTGTTATTTCAAATCTCTTCACAGGTAGCCCGAGCTCGAAATATGAGCATCGGCGGAGCATCAGCGTTGTTGCGTAACATTCAAAATATAAGGATTTGTTTGGGAAAAAAAAACTTACGGTTCCGTAACATACGAAAATGAAAGGATCTCAATAAAAAACAGCTTACCTTGCTTAAAATGTGTGTTATTTATGTCCTGTGTGGGTTTTTATGTAAACAGTTTTCTCTCTATATAAAGGTAAACCGCGTGATGCGATAACAGATGTCTCTTTCCCTCCATATCGCATTCCTCATCAATGTCACCACTGTTCGAGTGTTAACAGAAGGTGTCATAATCGACCAATAAGAGGGTATACTGGAATCCAGTATACCGGAACGACCCTTTGTTAACAATGTTTACAGGCGTTCTCTCGCTCTCGCCCCCACCCCGCCCCGTTTTCCCGGTGTACAAGTTTACTAACTCGCTCCCCACTTACCGCCGCGCTCTACTATCTGAACGCCTGGAACAAGCTAAGATGCAGATGACAACACTCAGGTTAGTCTCTCACTACATCTTCACTTTTCGTAAGAAGTCGCACGCGAGCGGCACGCGAGCGGCACGCGAGCGACACGCGAGAGGGGCGTGATCGATACGCGAAAGGAGCCGCGAGAACAAGGGGTGGGGAAGGTTTTCTCCAGGGCGGATGTGATTTTCTCCTTTCCTCAGCTCCTCGCTACTTTGCCTCGCTCCTCGCTACTTTACTTCTCTGATACTTTTCTTTAGTATATACTAAAACAGTGAGATAATTAACTCATTTACTGTTGCCAACGATTACAATTTTGGCGCGCAGTGACCGAGCGGCCGCGGTCGTCGCTTTTTCTTGCTGGCAAATAAAACTTTTGAAGGCATTTGTTTGGCTCTGACACGGAAATTTCTTCAAAAGGGGTTGTGAATTCTTTTTGTATTTAAAAAGATTCTGTAAAAAAGATTTTTAGATTTAGTTTTAAGTTTATTTATGAACAAGTCAACTTAATAAAGTAACGCAAGACTTAAGCTTAATTTGCATTTGTAATCTTTTTCTCCGGTTTTATCGATAAATTCAAGTCAAAAAGACAAAGCTTTACCTGTTAAAACTTCCAAACTGAATCTCGTTACCTTCTTTGTGTATTTCGGGAACAGCTTGCTTGATTAGTTGTGAAATTTCTTTGTTTATTACGGCAGAAAACCGGGAAGGCATTTTGCCGCTCGCAACTTACGAGAGTTTGGCGTCGCTCGCTCGAAGGAACTGGAAGTGGATCAGTGAATAGTTAACAATTATTCCTCGAGCCCGAATGGGCTCTAAGTCTGATAGCCCATGTGGGCGAAGGCCGAATGGGCTATTGACTCAGAGGCCATGAGGGCGAGAGGAATAATTGTTTTAGTAAAATCCAACTAGTGGGTCAAAAATATCGATAATAAAAAAATTTTAGCTAGTGAAAGCTGGACTTTAATCCTTTTTTGCCGCCAAAAAGCCGGCGCTTTTCGCTACTAGTGGGCTATAACATATAGCGTAGTAGTAGCTCAACCAATCAGAACGCAGCATTGATAATAGACCACTAGTTGGATTTTACTAATGCAGGATATTCACTGAGTGAGTAGCCAATCAGAGCGCAGGAAAAACACTATCCTCAGTGTCGGTGGTTTGTGGTTACTATTTACCTAGCCGCTTCGCGGCCTCGGTAAATTTTCATCACTAGCCACCTCCACTTCGGTGAATAATTGTTATTTATTCTTTATAGAGAATCCAATCATCAAATTGTCGACAAAATAGCTTCTCTGAATTTTCTTTTTAAGCTTTCATATCTGAAATCAAATTTCGCACAAGCCCTGGGTTATCTTAACCCTGCTTCGAACAACCTGGCCCTGAGGTATATTCGGGGTATATTTACTTATGGCTTTGCCCGACGTTGATTTGCAAGGAATAATCGTCAAAGTGAAAGTCACAGCATATAGTGATGCACAACATTTTGCAGTGATTACTTGATACAAAATATATTCGAGATTGACGTATAACGTAGTTAATCGTCGAGATTTCTAAGATCGTGCAGAACGCTTGACCTAGTTAAGTAATGGCGGCAAAATAACGCAAGCAAAAGCATCTTTAATAAGCGGTGTTGTAGCCGGTGTTGTTTTCCACGGGTAGAATCGACTTTAACAAGTCCGGGCGAAGCAACTCCCAGGCGACCCCACTTAAGGGCGAAACGACCGCATATTTTAGATGTACTAAATGAAAATATTTGTTACATTGAAATGAATGATGCTGTATTAAGATGTAATGTGAATAAATAACTTTGACCAGTTGAAAAATACATTAATGATGTTGATCCCTTGTTCAAAAACTCCTAGTTTAAAGAAGGCATAACATGAAACTTGAAATACATTGGAATCTCACGAATATAACTCGCGACTGAACCTTTAGATAACAAACCTTTATTTAAAAATTGGCTGTGTTGGCTTTTGCGTGTAGAGATGCTTTGATTGCGCTGACAGGGAAATGCCAAAATGACAAGTAAAGCGGAAACTTTTCGGACTTATAGCAAATTTGGTTCAATCGGCAAACAGCGTTTTTTCAAGTGATCATGAACACGAGAAAAGTGAACATTAACATGACAAAGAACTGCGAGAAATCGCAAGCAACCCGAAAAATCGTCAAACTGGCGATTTTCCGCGATTTTCGCAAATTTTGTAAAATTCGCAACTCGGTCTGGTTTAGTGATTATTAACATGACAAAGAACTGCGAAAAATCGCAACTAACGCAAAAAATGGTCAGACTTGCGATTTTTCGCAACACACGAAAAATAGCAATTATTGCTGCTGCGTGCAAACGCGGACATAAGTGTGGACAGCTACTATGCACTTATTAAAATTCATCAGTGCAACCTAGTAGGAAGCTTTTACAAAACAGATCTAATCAGCCACAATATGTACAAATAACAAGCAATGAAACAAGGCTAATTATGCCACCAATTTTCATTCTGCTTTTATTTCAAGTACAGTAATATTTTTGGAATTCAATCGTTTTTGCTATTTCAAAGTTGTATATGTTACCCTCAAATTTTCAAAAAATTTTCAATAACTTTCACTTGGTGAGGGTCCGTGCACGGTTCGGCCAACCCTTTTTTTAAATTTTCTGTTCCATGTTGAGCAAACAGAAAGATATGAAATTGACATCTTTTTCGATTAATTCGTTTATAATGTTACAAGTGTCTAAATTGCTTTTGCTTTAAAAGCACCGTTTTTATTGAAATTTTATAATATGACGGCGCCAAATAATTTTTGCACTTAAAAATAATGGTAAAATCTCCAAAAATTGCCAAAATTCCAGAAGTCCTTGTTTCTTTTCTTGAATCCGTAAATCTTATCCCTCCATAACAAAAATTACTCAATATCTTCTTTTTACTTTTTTATGCTATCTTTTTCCAAAAAAAGATAAACAAAATTTGACTTCCGTTTTATCGGTTTTTGTTTTTTCGAAAGAAGATACACAAAAAACGAAAAACGAAATTCGACTTCCGTTTTATCGTTTTTCCATTTATGTACAAACAAACACAAAAAAAGGAAAAACGACAAATGACTTCCGTTTTATCGTTTTTCCTTTTATGTACGAGAAAACACAAAAACGGAAAAACAAAAATCGACTTCCGTTTTATCGTTTTTCCTTTTATGTACGAGAAAACAAAAAAACGGAAAAACAAAAATCGACTTCCGTTTTATCTTTTTTTCGTTTTTTGTACGAACAAACACAAAAAACGGAAAAACGACAAATGACTTCCGTTTTATCGTTTTTCCTTTTATGTACGAGAAAACACAAAAACGGAAAAACAAAAATCGACTTCCGTTTTATCTTTTTCTTTTTATCTACAGACAAACACATAAAACGGAAAAACAAAAATCGACTTCCCTTTTATCGTTTCTTGGTTTTTCAAAGAACAGACACAAAAAACGGGAAAACGTAAGCCGACTTCCATTTTAACGTGTTTCGTTTTATTAACGACCAAACACCAAAAACGGTAAAATGATAATTGACTTCCCTTTTCGTTGCCACTTAGGGCAGCCGACTATGTTGGTGCGCATGCGTTACTTGAAACGAATGCCACTCTTACCGGCTCAGAATCCGCGATAGGTCGGTTCCGTAGGACGGGCTGATCCGTCAGTGAGAGATCGACAGGCCTCCTGGCAACCACCCGCTATAAGGCTAGCCCAATCGATATTGAAACGCAAATTTCCTTCCGTAGATAAGCCTCTCCGAATATAAGCCCCTCCAAAAATAAGCCCCTCAAAAAGGGCCTTTGAAAAATATAAGCCCCCGGGCTTATTTTGGGAATTTTACAGTATGCTACGATATTACACACTACCTGAATCTAACATTATGAAGGGGAGCTACAATCACCTCAGTAATCGCAGGTGTAACCACATTATGAATATCAACATAACGCCGTATGCCATTCGTAACACAAAATCGCCTGACACTCCTTTCAGATAGTCCATTCACTACTGGATGCTGTTGTCTTGGAATATCAGCTACTTCTTTTGTGTTTTGCCTTGCTCTTCAACAAGCTCCTTCACGTAGCGAGCAGTAACTACGTTTTCCATCCCCGCCATTTTTGAAGGACCCGCGAAAAAAGACGCATACCAGGATTATAAAAACTGCTGACCAACAACACCTAGACGAGTTTCCGAATTGAACCACCAACCCCCACTCAAACCCCTCCCCCCCACCCCTCCTCGACCCCTGTCTGTCCCAGCTCTTTGTTCACTTAAACAGCCAGAGAAAACGAAAAAAAAATAGAAACGAAAAATTAGGTTATATCCAGCTCTTTTTTTACATTGATTGATCGTACTTACAAAGAAAAACGATAGAACGGAAGTCAGTTTCCGTTTGTATGTTTTTGTTTGTTTTAGTACATAAAAGGAAAAACGATAAAACGGAAGTCATTTGTCGTTTTTTTTTTTTTGTGTTTGTTCGTACAAAAAACGAAAAAAGATAAAACGGAAGTCGATTTTTGTTTTTCCGTTTTTGTGTTTTCTCGTACATAAAAGGAAAAACGATAAAACGGAAGTCATTTGTCGTTTTTTTTTTTTTGTGTTTGTTCGTACAAAAAACGAAAAAAGATAAAACGGAAGTCGATTTTTGTTTTTCCGTTTTTGTGTTTTCTCGTACATAAAAGGAAAAACGATAAAACGGAAGTCATTTTTCGTTCTTCCTTTTTTTGTGTTTGTTTGTACATAAATGGAAAAACGATAAAACGGAAGTCGAATTTCGTTTTTCGTTTTTTGTGTATCTTCTTTCGAAAAAACAAAAAACGATAAAACGGAAGTCAAATTTTGTTTATCTTTTTTTGGAAAAAGATAGCATAAAACAGTAAAAAGAAGATATTGAGTAATTTTTGTTATGGAGGGATAAGATTTACGGATTCAAGAAAAGAAACAAGGACTTCTTTAATTTTGGCAATTTTTGGAGATTTTACCATTATTTTTAAGTGCAAAAATTATTTGGCGCCGTCATATTATAAAATTTCAATAAAAAACGGTGCTTTTAAAGCAAAAGCAATTTAGACACTTGTAACATTATAAACGAATTAATCGAAAAAGATGTCAATTTCATATCTTTCTGTTTGCTCAACATGGAACAGAAAATTTAAAAAAAGGGTTGGCCGAACCGTGCACGGACCGGTGAGCGCTCTATAGAGAAAACAGGTGATTTATTAATTTTTTGCTGAAAATTGAAAACTTTGTAGACCTCTATGATTGTCAAACTGACGCCTTTGTTGTTCTGTCAGCTGCCCAGTTATGCAAATTATCCATTTTGTCATTTTTTTTTTACATTTATTCAAACTCATTTACAGTAAAATAACCATCGTCACTGAACCTCGTAGGTCGCTACAAGTCTGTTTCTCATGCAACACTAAATAAAGAGTCTGCATTGACCAAGAGATGACAAATCAGGCAAATAAATCAACCATCACTCACCCGGACGATATGTCCTTTACTTCGGTACAAGTCATCGCTTGGAGTTGTGCTCTTGCGACTGAAGCTGTTGTTATTGTCGTGGGAAACTTGCTCACAATTATACTGTTTGCACTTAACAAGAAACTACGATCTAAGAAAAGTTTATATCTTGTTTTGAATATGGCAGTTGCTGATCTGTTTCTGGGAGGTGTGTGTCTCCCTATGTATGTTTATTTCCTGGCTCATGGTCAGGTTAAATTTGATGAAAAATCTCCGACGTTTTTTACCATAATTTTCTTCATTTTTGGAAACGTATCATTCATTACCGCTGCTTTGATATCTTGTGAGAGATTTTACGCCATCTATTGGCCGCTGAAGCACCGGCAGACACTTTCTACCCGAGCATATAGGCTCGTTATTTTGACGGTGTGGACATTAAGTATCCTTGGTTCTCTTTTTACAGTTTTTCTCCTGCAATTTTTAAGCCTGGTGGCTCTGAATTCTTTACAGTGTTTAATCTTCGTGTCTGTACTTCTAATCATCAGCGGCTTAAATTTTGGTGTTTGGAGAAAAATTCAGCAACAACCTGTTTCTCATCACCAAAACAGAGCCCTGCAAAGACGACGCTTAACGAAGACCTTGTTATTAGTATCGCTCCTCGCCTTGGGTTCTTGGCTTCCACCTTTGGTTTACAACTTGATAGCCTTTCTTGGATATAGGATGTCTAACAACATTTCCGTCATAACGTACTTTACCTATTTCTCCAACTCGTTTATCAATCCAATACTGTACGCACTAAGAATTCCTGATTTCAAAGAGGCTCTTATTTTATGCTGTTTTACAAGACACGAAGTGATGAGCAGCCAAGAAAATGCAGGAAGGGATGAGATGGCTGGAGATTTGACGCAGGTGATACAGAAACGAATAACATTGACAGTGGATCACAATATTTCACAGCTCAATTTTGAACAGGAAATTGTAGAGGATACAAAATTGTGATATACAACGGAAGAGCAACAAAAAATGGTCAAAAAGGGATCATGGATTGTTAGGGCGTAGCCCGCAGAAAACATTACGTTGCCGAGTTCAATTGATAACTGAATACTGCTTGAGGCAAACTTCAGCTGAGCTTTGTGATCCATTAAATTGGTTAAAATCAATTTTTGGCGCCTTTCCTTTTTCCGGTCTGTTAGCTAGGCGATAGATTAAATCGATGTACATGTATAAACATGGCTTTAACGCTTACAAACATACCCAAAACCGTGTTTTATTCGTTAAGAACAAGTGAAAGAATATTGCTGGTTGTGCAGACAACCAGTGATGATAACAATGATTAAATAAATGTGGCAATGGAGGAAACATCGTAACCCACCCATGGAGGGTCACTGGACCTGATTCCGAAGGGTAGTAGGGTATTACAAGGCATATAAGTCATAAGCTAAACTAGAACTTTCAGAGGGTTGGGAGACAGGGATCGAACCAATATACCCTTTTTGGAGGGGGGCTTGGGCAGAGGTTATGGATTTGCATCATCGTTTTCAGTTACATTATTATGACGCATAATAATCCCAAAAAATAATTGCTTGGGCCTGGCCTCCCGTAGGACGCAAAGATCGATCGATCGATCCGAAGATGTCTTTCTAGAAAATCCAGTTCGTGTGATTTCCGTTGCTGTTGTTTAACGATACATAGTTCTTTTAGTCCCCTCATTTTTGTTGTTTAAATAGAAGGAATATAATATTTTAATTTCTGTAAACTGTGTTAAAGAGTTTTGGAGTCTGTCTTCAAATTCAGTACCTGCTTGGCTACATATGACCAAAGAATTTTCAACTAAGAACTCGTTTTTTTTTTTTTTAACTGGTACTCATTACGGGTAGAATATTTAAACCGAGTTTAAATATTTTTTTTATAGAACCGCGTCATTTTCAGTTTACCCAACGCTTTGATCTAAACACCATTTGTAGTGAACAGTTTCATCAAAGCATATAGTGTATCTAGAAAAGCATTTATCTCCTTAAAATAACCCACTCAGGAAGAAATCTAGTGGTCCAAAGATTTAAACCGCGGTCTAAGTTCAGTGTAAGTTAGATGTCGTTTAAATATCCGACTGCGACTCAAGAATATTCACAAGATGAATCCCAGGACTCATCACGACTTTTTCTAACAAAATCACTTGCACCATCGTTTGATTTTTACTTGAACATACAACAAAATCAAGAGCAAATCGCTCTGATTTTACATCAAGTAGACGTTATACACGATACATGCCATCTTTCTAAGCGCTTACAGACTGACTTTGAGATGAAAGCTTAATATTGACTTTCAAAGCACAGTTTTTGGAAACCAATTATGTGACCACCTGTTCCATCCCTTCGGAGAAAGTTACCCGCCATTTAAAGCGAACACTGCATGAGAATATCTTTTCTTAGTGTATGTATAAAGTGCTCAAGACGCCTGAATGCCAACAATTTTTGCTTAAAAAACAATATCAGTGTCAACAATATTCTTAAATGTCGCGTTAAACGTGAAAGCTGCAGATCATTTGATATCGTCATAATGACAATTTTCATTCAAAGCAATTGTAATTCAAAAAGGAGATTTTAATTCCAGTTGAACCTATAATTAAAGTGACGGCGTACAGTTTGAACATAAAGGAAGCAGAGGGGCATTTCGTAAAATACTCCCTGTGATAAGAGATTAAAAAAACTAACCTTTTTTAACATGAAGAATAACTTGCAAAGCAAACACTTTCTAAAAAGATACGAAGCTTATTTGTCTAGTTTGTATAAATAAGTGGTCTTCTGTAAAAGCTTGGCTGTGCATGCTGTACCGATGAACTGATATTTACACATAACACTTAGCGAAAAACTGTTTACGCTGCCAGCACTGCTTTACTGGCACAAAGAAACAAAAACATTAAAGAAAAATAAAGGCGGTCGATAAAGCCCACCATAGCTACTACTGCCTCCATACTGATGTAGATCTTACTTATATAAAATTACAGTAGCTTCATTTTTACGCGCGCTTGAGTCCTTTTGTTAATGTATATGTTGTAGTTCAATTTTATCCTTGGTTTAAATTTTATTTTCCTTTGCTTTTGGGTATGGTGTTTTTGAGTTTGAAAGGGAGGAAAACAAAATTTGAACCGGCACACACATTAAACACACATTAAACACACACTATAGTTTATTTATTGCTCCTCTGAAAAAATAGTTACATGAAGCCTTAACAGTGTCTCCTGTGAAGAAAAACTGATAAATAAGGACTTTTAAAAACAAGAGAAACAAGGTACGAAATTTCAGAAAGTTGCGGATTCTACACAAGCGCACGCTTTTTCACTCCAAATGTTACTAAAGACCTTCCGCTAATTATTTTTGTTATTCAGCTTGGTTTTGTTTTAAATTTCTTCATTCTTTTTTTGGTTCAATTTTATCCCTGGATTCAATTTTATTTTCCTTTGCTGGAAATCATTACCATACGTTACCATTCCTTAAAGAGAAAAAATGACCTTCAACCAAGAATTGAAAATTGTATTTATGGCAGCATTATTATAATTAGGCTTCTTTATGGTTGTACATTTTTTCCAAGTTTCTTGAGGCCTAGATTAGTAATTTTTGTAAACTATATAGTAGATTTTTGTACCTGTAGCTCGGAATTGTTTCTGAGCTTTCTAGTATAAGAACTCTCCTTCTTCAAAAATGTATTATATATTTTATATACTGAGAGAATCTGGATTAAGGAATCTGGACAAGTTTTGTATGTGAAAACCGGAATCCTAGGCTTTGGAATCCAGAAAACGGTTCATGGAATCCGGAATCCCACTAACGATTAGAATCCGGAATCCAACAAAAGATTAGAATCCGAAATCCAAGTTCAACTCACAAAGGCTGAAACACAGCACCTGGAATCCGGAATTCGCGGTGTAAAGACTTTCCTGGATTGCCTTACATGGGGCGAACTATTAAAGCGCGCTCTAGCCTGAATTGTAGCAGGTGATAACTAGTTATCGGTTTCTCAAATTCAGTGTTGTTATGCACGGGTAACATTACCAACCGAATAGATTTTGTGTACAGATAGGATTAATGTTGCATTGTGTAACAACAGGTTTTCATGACATCTCTGTTAGACAACTAACCGGATTTATCAGCTTTAAAGATAAAACAGAAAAAAAAATTGCTAGGATAAGACCATTTTGTTCTTAAGCCCAGTCACAACTGAACACGACTCTGTTTTCATTACCGTGTGATCAACCCAATTTGCACTCGCAGCAAGGCCCAAAATCCCGAATCCAAATGAAGAACATATCAGGTACCACAGACTCACAGAATGAGCCAAGTTCAACAGCGGGGGGATACCTTTCTAAAGCTCAAGTCATTGCTTGGTGTTTTGCTTTCTCTTCACAAACCGTTTTAGCTGTCGTGGGCAACCTACTCACAATTGCTATCTTCGCATTTAACAAGAAGCTTCGAACTAAGAAAAGTTTATGTCTTGTTATGAATATGGCGTTTGATGATTCCTTATTTGTTGGTGTGTGCTTCCCTGTACGTATTTACTCCCTAGCGGCTCATAAACGGTTTCAATTGCGAAGATCTTCTACGATTTTTCGAGTTATTTATACTGCGTCTCCGCAGGCTTTGTTTATTACTGCTGTCCTAACAGCCGCCGAGAGATTTAATGCCATCTACTGGCCCCTGAATCATCAAACAATTTCAATGCGAGCAGTGATGGCTTGTTATTTTGACGGCGTGGAGCTTAACTCTTCTTCTCACGTTTCTTCTGCTACACCTAACCAACAGCCCACTGGCTCCGAATGCTTTCATTTGTTTATACGGTTTGTTTCTAGTTATGACTATCTCAGTGCTCCCTCAACATCAGCATCTGGAGAAAGTTTCAGCAAAAAACTGTTCGTCACTATTTGTGTCTGTTTTTCTTTGAGCTCTTGGATCCCTGTAGTGATGGTTACCAATTTCATAAGCATTTTTGGATTCCACATGTCTACTTACATTTTGCTCCTCAATTCGTTGATCTATCTTTCCAATTTGTTTATCAGCCCAATAGTGTACGAACCAAGAATTCCTGAGTTTAAGGAAGCTTCGAGTTTGTGCTGTGCTGTAAGGCGGGAAATAAAGGACCGCGAAGGAAATACAGGAAGAGTAACTATGGCAGCCGATCACATTATCATGTACAGTTCACTTTCGAACAGGAAATTGTGGAGGATACAAAATTGTGACACTGAAGGCGTACGAGTTTACGAAGTAAGCCCAGTTAGATTGCCGATACTTGGTCTATATTAGTAGAAGCAACAAATAATACTCATGAAATGCTTTTCTTTGTCCTAATCTGCCGCACAGTGTTAGTCTTCTGTCCGCAATCCTGAAATGAGAGTATGGGTTTATAAATGTCTTTGCAAAGCTTTTTACGAGGATAAGACAAAAAGAAAAAAAGGGAAAGTTTTAAAACGTCTTTTAAGGTAACATAAAAAAGAAAACAATTGCAAACTCATAGCACAGATGCAGATGACAACACTCAGGTTAGTCTCTCACGACATCTTCACTATTCGTAAGAAGCCGCACGCGAGCGGCACGCGAGAGAGGCGCGATCGATACACGAAAGGAGCCGCGAGAACAAAGGGAGAGGAAGGTTTTCTACTTTCCTCAGCTTCTCGGTGCTTTGGTTCCCCGGCAAATTTTTGGCATTTTAACTCCCCAAAGTCCCCTTTCCTGGGTTTCTGAGTCATTCAGACACGATATTTACTCACTGTCCAAATCATTTTCCATATTTTAACTCAGAAACTTTAATGTTTTTTACTAAAAATATTATATATTTATTGAGAAAAATCTCACCGATTTCCGTAAAACGGTGAAACCGGTAAGGATCCTCGCCTGGAAATCAACAGAGTAGTCAAGCAACAGCCGTGGACAGCTGCTTTGCACTTATTAAAACTCAGCAGTACAACCTAGCTGGAAGCTGTTACAAAACAGATCTAATCAACCACAATATGTACAAATGAGAAGCAATGAAACAAGGCTAATTATGTTACCAATTTTCATTCTACTTAATTTATTTCAAGTACAGTAATATTTTTGGAATTCAATATTTTTTACTATTTCAAAGTTGTATATAAGTTACCTTCAAATTTTCACAAATTTTTAATAATCGGTTAGCGCGCTACAGAGAAAACAGATGGTTTATCAATTTTTTCGCCGAAAATTGAAAACTTTGTAGACCTCCATGATTGTCAAACTGTTGCCTTTGTTGTTCTGTCAGCTGGCCAGTGATGCAAATTATCCATTTTGTCTGTTTTTTTTCAAATTTATTCAAACGCATTTTCAGCAAAATAACCATCATCACTGAACCTCGTAGTTCACTACAAGTCTGTTTCTCATGCAACTCTGAATAAAGAGTTTGCATTGACCAAGAGATGACAAATCAGACGTCAAATAAATCAACCATCAATCACGCGGACGATATGTCCTTTTCTTCGATACAAGTCATCGCTTGGAATTGTGCTCTTACCACTGAAGCTGTTGTTATTGCGGTGAGAAACTTGCTCACAATGGTACTTTTTGCACTTAGCAAGAAACTGCGATCTAAGAAATTTAAAAAAGTTTATATCTTGTTTTGAATATGGCATTTATTCCTTGGGGATAAGCCGATAAATCAAGCACAACATTACAAATACCTTGGTGTGCCAATAGATGCCAATCTCAATTTCAAACAACGCGTGGATAAGCTACTGGTTAAGATTTCCAAGAGAATTGGTGTCCTCGGAAGAATTAGAAACAATCTAACTGTCGATGCAGCCAATGAAGTTTATCAGTCTCTGGTTCTGCCGGTTATGGATTATTGCGATGTTGCTTGGAGCAGCATTGGGAAAATAGAACGTGATAAGTTAGATCGAGCACAAAGAAGAGCAGCTAGGATTGTTTTGAAGACCAAAGATTCAGACGCCGAGAAGAATTTAAAGTGGCTTCCCTTGTCTATGAGGCGTTATAATTATGCACGCTATTAATTTGACTTTTAAACGCTTGAAGGGATCCCCTCCAATGTTTTTTAAATATTATTTTACAGTTTTTAGAACAGTCCACAACACGAGGGGAAGTGGGCACAACTTGCTGCTCCCCAAAGTCAGAACTGAGACGGCAAGGAAGTCTTTTTATTTTAATGGATCTAAACTTTTAAATAATATTGCAAGTGAAATGAAGGATTCTAAGTCAGTTGTGATTTTTAAAACTCGTATTTTGGAATTATATAGATCAAACGTTTTTTAGTTACTTGTTACAGTTAGCTTTTAAATGCATTTTAATTGCTGCATTTTAGCTTTTTTAATCAATTTTTTAATCTTGTTGTATTTTTAACTTTTAGTGTATTTTTAGTTACTGTAATTTAGACTAGTTTTACATAGATACATATTTATTTTATTTATTTTTTTTTTTTTTTCCAGGGCCCTCATTGATAGCAGCATTTTATGCTGAAGAGATAACCCTGGCTAAATAACATTTATTATTATTATTATTATTATTATTATTATTATTATTATTTAGATAGTCATTTTACAACAATTCTCTTTCGTAGACAAGAAAAATGTACATAGGGTATATATTTTAATATTTCATATTCTTGAATCTGTAAATAGTCTATTTTTTTTTATTATTATTATTATTATTATTATTACCATTTGCTGATCTGTTTCTGGGTGGCTCTTGGTCAGGTTAAATTTGATGAACAAACTTTTTACAATTATTTTCCTCGTTTTCGCTCAGGCATCATTCATTACCGCTGCTTTGATATCTTGTGAGAGATTTTACGCCATCTATTGGCCGCTGAAGCACCGGCAGACACTTTCTACGCGAACATACGGGCTCGTTATTTTGACGGTGTGGACATCAAGTATCCTTGGTTCTCTTTTTACAGTTTTTCTCCTGCAATTCTCAAGCCTGGTGGCTCTGAACTCTTTCCTGTCTTTATTCTTCGTGTCTGTACTTCTAATCATCAGTGGCCTCAATTTTGGTGTTTGGAGAAAGATTCAGCAACAAACTGTTCCTCGATCATCACCAAAACAGAGTTTTGCAAAGACGACGCTTAACGAAGACTTTGTTATCAGTATCTCTCATCACCATGGGTTCTTGGCTTCCACCTTTGGTTTATAACTTGATAGCCTTTCTTCGATATAGGATGTCTAACAACATTTCCGTCATAACGTACTTTACCTATTTCTCCAACTCGTTTATCAATTCAATAGTGTACGCACTAAGAATTCCTGATTTCAAAGAGGCTCTCAGTTTAAGCTGTTTTACAAGACAAGAAGTGATGAGCAGCCAAGAAAATGCAGGAAGGGATGAAATGACTACACATTTGGCGCCGGTGATACAGAGACGAACATTGACAATGGATCTCAACAAGTTAAAGCTCACTTTTGAACAGGAAAATGTAGAAGATACAAAATTGTGATATACAACGGAAGAGCAACAATAAATTGTGAAAGAAAGATCATGCTTAGTCAGGGCGTGGCCGGCAGAAAACAATATGCTGCCGAATTCATTGTATAACTGAATACTGCCTAAATGCAACATCAGCTTTGCGATCCATTTTACCTTGAAGAATTTAATCAATGTTTGGCTCCTTCCCTTTTCCCGCCTGTTCACTAGGCGACATGTTAAATCGATGTACATGTATAAACATGGCTTTACAAACATACCAAAGAGCCTGTTTTATTCGTTAGAGACAAATGAAAGACTATTTCTGGTTGTGCAGACAAAGTCAAAAGCTTAACTAGAAGTTTCAGAGGGGCAGGAGAGACGAATCAAACCTATATACCCTCCAGTGATTTTGCCACCTCTTTACAAGTCCTGCGTCTCTCAGCATAACACCCCCTCCCCCCGCAAAAAAAAAATATATTAATAATAATAATTGGATGCTTCCCGTAGGACGGAAAGATCGATCCATCGATTTTAAGATGTGTTTGTAAAAAATCCAGTTCGTGTGATTTCTGTGGCTGTTAATGTGGCTGTTGTTTAACGACTATATTTTAATTTCAGTAAACTGAAATAAAGAGTTTTGGAATCTGTCTTAAAATTCAGTAACTGCCTTGTAGTTGTTACATAAGACCAAAGCATTTACAATTTAGAACTCGTTGTTTTTTAATAATATAATAATAATAATAAAATATTTATATAGCGCTTATACTTTTAAGTTCTAAGCGCTTTGACCTGGGACTTATTGGGCAAGTTATTTAAACGGGGTTTAACCATGTAGTGTTTAACAAAACCGCGTTCAGTTTACCCAAAGCTTTTATCTAAACACCATTTGTAGTGAACAGTTTCATTAAAGCATATAGTGTATACTAGAAAGCATTTATCTTCTTAAAATAACCCACAAATGAAGAGATCTGGTGGTCCAAAGATTTCTTAAACCGCAGTCTAAGTTAGACTTCCTTTAAATATCCGACCCGCTGATTCTACACTGGGACTCAAGATTATTCACATGATGAGTCCTAGGATTCATCTTTACTTTTTCTAACAAAATCACTGTGCATCATCGTTTTATTCATATACTTCAACATACAACAAAATCAAGAGCAAATCGCTCTGATCTTTACATCAAATAGACGTTAATAAACGATACACGCCATCTTTCTACGCGCTTACAGACTGACTTTGTGATGAAAACTTAGTATGGACTTTCGAAGCACAGTTTTTGGAAACCAATTATGTGACCACCCGTTCAATCCCTTCGGAAAAAGTTACCCGCCATTTTAAGCGAACACTGCATGAGAATCATCATCATTATCTTTTATTAGTGTATGTATAAAGTGCTTTTAAAGACACCTGAAATCTAACAATTCTTGCTTTAAAAACAATACCAATGTCTACAATATTCCTAAAAGCCGCGTTAAACGTGAAAGCTGTAGGCCATTTGATGTCGTCTTAATAACAATTTTCTTTCAATGCAATTGTCATTCAAGAAGGGGATTTTAATTCCAGCTGAACCCTTAATTAACGTGACGGCGTACAGTTTGAACACAAAAGAAGGGGTGGGCCATTCGTAACATGAATGCTACCTATGACAAGAGATTAAAAAAAACTAACATTTTTAAAATGAAGAATAACTTGCAAAGCAAACACTTTCTTAGATAAATACAAAGATTATTTGCCTAGTTTGTATTATAAATAAATAAGTGATCTTGTGATAAAAATTGGCTATGCATGCTGTACCGAGAAGCTGTTATTTATACAATAACAGCGAAACAGCTGTTTACGCTGCCAACACTGCTTTATAGGAAAGCCAAAAACACTAAAAGTCACAGGCACAAATAAACAGACACATTACAAAAAAATAAAGGCGGTCGATAAAGCCCACCATTAGCTACTATTGCAGATACTGATACTCAATAAATCTTACGTATAATATATAGCATGCTAGGTGTTGTCAATCCCTTATCCTGCTAAACAGGACGATATACCCCTTAAAACGTCTACTTACGCAAAATATGTTATATATCAACTTGTCCTTGCCAACAAGCAAACCGACTGTGCAGGCTTAGAATAGAATAGGACATACCAAAGTCAGAACGACTCAGTGGCAAAATGGATGGAAATCAGGCGCGGATCAAGAATTAATACTGGCCGATTTCCTACTTATAGGGAGGTCTGTGGGCATGGATTCCTCTAGAAATTTTTAGATTTCAACTCTCCAAAGTCCCCTTCAATGGCTTTCTGAGTCATTTAGACAGATTATTTAGTCACTATCCAAACCATTTTCCAGATTTTAACTCGGAAAGTTTAAAGTTGTTTACTGAAAATATATTTATTATGAAAAATCTGACCGATTTCTGTAAAACGGTTAAACCGGTATGGGATCCGCGCCTGGAAATCAACAGAGTAGTCAAGCAACAGCCGTGGACAGCTGCTTTGTACTTATTAAAATTCATCAACACAATCTAGCTGGAAGCTTTTACAAAACAAATCTAATCAGCCACATATATGTACTAATGACAAGCAATGAAACAAGGCTAATTATGCAAACAATTTTCATTCTCCTCTCTGACCGATTTCTGTAAAACGGTAAACCGGTATGGATCCAGGCCTGGAAATTAACAGAGTAGTCAAGCAACAGCCGTGGACAGCTGCTTTGCACTTACTAAAACTCATCAGTACAACCTAGCTGGAAGCTGTTACAAAACGGATCTAATCAGCCACAATATGTACAAATGACAAGCAATGAAACAAGGCTAATTATGCTACCAATTTTCATTCTACTTTTATTTCAAATACCGTAATATTTTTGGAATTGAATCGTTTTTACTATTTTTAAGTTTCATATGTTAAGTTACCTTCAAATTTTCACAAATTTTGAATAACTTTTTGGTGAGCGCTCAATAGAGAACACAGGTGATTTATCACTAATTTTGCCAAAAATTGACAATTTAGTAGACCTCTATGATTGTCAAACCGTCGCCTTTGTTGTTCTGTCAGTTGGCCACTTATGTAAATTATCCATTTTATCTTTTTTTTACGTTTACTCAAAGTCATTTGCAGTAAAATAACCATCATCACTGAACCTCGTAGGTCGCTACAAGTCTGTTTCTCATGCAACACTAAATAAAGAGTTTGCATTGACCAAGAGATGACAAATCAGGCAAATAAATCAACCATCACTCACCCGGACGATATGTCCTTTACTTCGGTACAAGTCATCGCTTGGAGTTGTGCTCTTGCGACTGAAGCTGTTGTCATTTTCGTGGGAAACTTGCTCACAATTGTACTTTTTGCACTTAACAAGAAGCTACGATCTAAGAAAAGTTTATATCTTGTTTTGAATATGGCATTTGCTGATCTGTTTCTGGGAGGTGTATGTCTCCCTATATATGTTTATTTCCTGGCTCATGGTCAAGTTAAATTTGAAGAAAAAACTCCAACGTTTTTTACGATTGTTTTCTACGTTTTCGCACAAGCATCATTCATTACCGCTGCTTTGATATCTTGTGAGAGATTTTACGCCATCTATTGGCCGCTGAAGCACCGGCAGACACTTTCTACGCGAACATACGGGCTCGTTATTTTGACACTTTGGACATTAAGTGTCTTGGCTTCTCTTTTTACAGATTTTCTCGTGCAATTCTTACGCCTGGTGGCTCTGAATTCTTTACTGTGTTTAACCTTCGTGTCTGTACTTCTAATCATCAGCGGCCTCAATTTTGGTGTTTGGAGAAAGATTCAGCAACAACCTGTTCCTCATCACCAAAACAGAGCCTTACAAAGACGACGCTTAACGAAGACTTTGTTATTAGTATCTCTCCTCGCCTTGGGTTCTTGGCTTCCAGTTTCTGTTTACAATTTGATAGCCTTTCTTGGATATAGGATGTCTAATCACATTTCCGTCATAACGTACTTTATCTATTTCTCCAACTCGTTTATCAATCCAATACTGTACGCACTAAGAATTCCTGATTTCAAAGAGGCTCTCAGTTTGTGCTGTTTTACAAGACACGAAGTGATGAGCAGCCAAGAAAATGCAGCAAGGGATGAGATGGCTGCACATTTGACGCTAGTGATACAGAGACGAACATTGACAGTGGATCAAAATAATTTAAAGCTCACTTTTGAACAGGAAAATGTAGAAGATACAAAATTGTGATATACAACGGAAGAGCAACAATAAATGGTACAAAAAGGATCATGGATAGTCAGGGCGTGGTCCGCAGAAAACATAGCGGTGCCGAATTCATTGTATAACTGAATACTGCCTAAATGGAACTTCAGCTTTGCGATCCATTTTACCTTGAAGAATTTAATCAATGTTTAGATCCTTTCCTTTCCCCGTCTGTTTGGTTGGCGAAAGTCGATGTACATGTATAAACATGGCTTTACCGCTTACAAACATACCAAAAAGGGTGTTTTATTCGTTAATGACAAATGAAAGAATATTTTTGGTTGTACAGACAAAGTCAAAAGCTAAACTAGAAGTTTCAGAGGGGCGGGAGAGACGAATCGAACCAATATACTCTTTGGGGGAGGAGGGGAGGGTTATTTGCATCATCGTTTTCAGTTACATCCAGTGATTTTCCTACTTCTTCGTCCTGCGTCCCTGACGCATAACAATCTCTTAAACAATAATTGGAAGCCTCCCGTAAGACACAAAGATCGATCGATCGATCTGAAGATGTCTTTGCTGAAAATGCAGTTCGTGTGATTTCCGTGGCTGTCGTTTAACGATGCATATTTCTTTTAGTCTCCTCATTTTTGTTGTTTAAATAGAAGGACTTATATTTTAATTACAGTAAACTGTTATAAAGAGTTTTGGAGTCTGTCTTCAAATTCAGTAACTGTCGGGCTACATCGGACCAAAGCATTTCCACTTTAGAACTCGTTGGTTTTTGACCTGGGACTTATTGGGCTGGTTATTTAAACGTATAGTAGTTTAACCATGCGGTGTTTACTAAACAAAACCGCGTTCTCAGTCAATTTCAGTTCACCCAACGCTGTTATCTAAACACCATTTGTATAGTGAACAGTTTCATTAAAGCATATAGTGTATTCTAGAAAGCATTTATCTTCTTAAAATAACCCACAAATGAAGAGATCTGGTGGTCAGGTGGTGACTACGTTTAAATATCCGACCCACTGGTTCTACACTGGGACTTAAGATTATTCTCAAGATGAGTCCTAGGACTCATCACGACTTTTTCTAACAAAATCACTGTGCATTATCGTTTGATTTTTACTTGCACATTGAACAAAATCAAGAGCAAATCGCTCTGATTTTTACATCAAATAGACGTTTTACAGGATACACGCTATCTTTCCACACGCGTACAGTATTGACTTTCAAAGCACAGTTTTTGGAAACCAATTATGTGACCACCTGTTCCACCCCTTCGGAGAAAGTTACCGGCCATTTTAAGCGAACACTGCATGAGCATATCTTTTATTAGTGCATGTATAAAGTGCTCAAGACGCCTGAATTCCAACAATTCTTGCTTTAAACAGGGGCACCCAACGAGGATATAGTTCAAAACCACTTAACATAGCATAGTTGAACGTATTTTAGTATTTAAACGGTAGATAAAGGCATATTTTTATCCCCTAAAAACTTTTCATCTGTTCGGATTTCCTAGCTGAAAGTCTAGTGATCCGAAAATTATAGGGATCAAAACTTAGCTTTTCGAAAATTTCAGCCAGGAAAAGGCTCCCGAAAATTCTAGGTGGCCTTTTTTAGGGTAAATATCCGTTTAAAATGGGTAATTATACCATTTTGTAGATGTTCGAAAATCCTAGGAGAAGCTGGCAAGCAAGAAATTTTACAACAAATGTTCCGAAAATTCTAGTTCTCAAATCGTCTTCCGAACAGATATTTTCCCGAAAATCGCCGTTGGGTGCCCCTCTTTAAAAGCAATACCAGTGTCAACAATATTCTTAAAAGCCATGTGAAACGTGAAAGCGAAAGACCATTCGATGTCATCATAATGACAATTTTCATTCAAAAGTTGGATAGCACTATCCACCGGATAAATCGGTCTCCAGTAGATAAGTATTACAAAAACTAATTGCGTTATTCACTGGATAGTGATTTATCCATTGGATAGCACTATACACCTTTTCAACAACTAAGGACTGGAAATCAACAGAATAGTCAAGCAACAGCCGTTGACAGCTGCTTTGCACTTATTAAAACTCATCTGTACAACCTAGCTGGAAGAAGCTTCTACAAAACAGATCTAATCAGCCACGATATGTACAAATGACAAACAATGAAACAAGGCTAATTATGCTACCAATTTTCATTCTATTTTTATTTCAAGTATAGTAATATTTTTGGAATTCATTCTTTTTTACTGTTTCAAACTTGTATATAGGTTGCCTTCAAATTTTCCAAAAATTTTGAATAATTTTTAGGCGAGCGCCCTATATAGAGAAAACAGGTCATTTATTAATTTTTTGACGAAAATCGTGCATGTTTCGCAGGCAACGAGCAAATCTATGGACTGCAGGGGCGGATCTAGGGGGAGGGTGCAGGGGGTGCGCACCCCCCCCCCCCCCCCCCCGAGATGACCTGCGGTTTTCTAATAGAATTGGTATTGTGCAAAAAAAAAACTATGTGGTTTATTGGTGCTGAAGTAGAGCAAGAGACGAGTGCACCCCCTCCTAAAAAAATCCTGGATCCGCCCCTGGACTGTGTGTACTGACATTTAGAACGAATTCCATTTTGTCCAGAGAGCAAGTGTCTTTTAAACTCTTAAACAATGCGATGCATAATTACAGGGCTAGCTTGACACACTTTTGTTGTAAGATTTTATAGACCGCTATGATTGTCAAACTGTCGCGTTTGTTGTTCTGTCAGCAGGCCATCATGTAAGTTATCCGTTTTATCCATTTTTACATTTACTCAAAGTCATTGGCACAAAAATAACCATCATCACTGAACCTCGAAGGTCGCTACAAGTCTGTTTCTCATGCAACACTAAATAAAGAGTTTGCATTGACCAAGAGATGACAAATCAGACAAATAAATCAACCATCACTCACCCGGAGACTCACCCGGACGATATGTCGTTTACTTCGGTACAAGTCATCGCTTGGAGTTGTACTCTTGCGACGGAAGCTGTTGTTATTGTCGTGGGAAATTTGTTCACAATTGTACTCTTTGCATTTAACAAGAAACTGCGATCTAAGAAAAGTTTATATCTTGTTTTGAATATGGCATTTGCTGATCTGTTTCTGGGAGGGGTATGTCTCCCTATGTATGTTCACTTCCTCGCTCGACTGCCGCTTCATGGTCAGGTTAAACTTGATGAAAAAACTCCAACGATTTTGAGAAGTATTTTCTTCGTTTTCGCACATGCGTCATTCATTACCGCTGCTTTGATATCTGCTGAGAGATTTTAGGCCATCTGTTGGCCGCTGAAGCACCGGCAGACAATTTCTACGCGAGCGTACAGGCTCGTTATTTTGACGGTGTGGACATCAAGTATCCTTGGTTCTCTTTCTATAGTTTTTCTTCTGCAATTCTTAAGCCTGGGGGCTCTGAATTCTTTACGGTGTTTAATCTTCGTGTTTGCAATTCTAATCATCAGCGGCCTCAATTTTGGTGTTTGGAGAAAGATTCAGCAAAAACCTCTTCCTCATCACCAAAACAGAATCTTGCAAAGACGACGCTTAACGAAGACGTTGTTATTAGTATCTCTCATCTCCTTGGGTTCTTGGCTTCCAACAATTGTTTATCACTTGATAGCCTTTCTTGGATATAGAATATCGAACAACGTTTTCCTCATGACGTGCTTTGCCTTTTACTTTAACTCGTTTATCAATCCAATAATGTACGCACTAAGAATTCCTGATTTTAAAGAGGCTCTGAGTTTATGCTGTTTTAAAAGTCACGAAGCGATGAGCAGCAACGAAAATTCAGGAAGGGATGACATGGCGGCAGATTTGACAGTGGATCACAATAATTTACAGCTCACTTTTGAACGGGAAATTGTAAAAGATACAAAATTGTGATATACAACGGAAGAGCAACAGATGGTAAAAATGGATCATGGATTGTCAGGGCGTGGCCAGCAGAAAACAGTATGGTGCCAAATTCATTTGATAACTGAATAATGCTTGAAGCGAACTTCAGCTAAGCTTTGTGATCCATTTTACCCACAAAAATTTAATCATTTTTTGTCGCCTTCCCTTTTCCCGTCTGTTAACTAGGCGATAGATTAAATCGATGTAAATGTATAAACATGCCTTAAACACTAACAAACATACCAAAAAGCGTGTTTTATTCGTTAAGGACAAATGAAAGAATATTGCTGGTTGTGCAGACAACCAGTGATGACAATGATTGAACAAATGTGGCAATGGATAAAATATCCTAAACCACCCAAGGAGAGTCACTGGACATTCCGAATGGGAGTAGGATCTTAGAAGGCATATAAGTCTAAAGCTAAACTGAAGTTGCAGGGGGGTGGGACAGAGGGATGGGGCCAATAAACCCTTTTCGGGGGTTTTATGGATTTACATCATCATTTTCAGTTACATCCAGTGATTTCGTTACCCTTGCGTCCTGCCCCAACGCATAATGATCCCCAAAGACGCCAAATAATTCAATGGCTGCGTCCCGTTGGACTCAAAGATCGATCGATCGTTATGAAGATGTCTTTGTAGAAAATCCTGTTCGTGTGATTTCTGTGGCTATTAACGTGGCTGTTGTTTAACGATGCACATTTTAGTCCCCTCATTTTTGTTTTTTAAATATATATTTTAGTTTCAGTAAACTGTAATAGAGACTTTTGGAGTCTGTCTTCAGATTCAGTAACTGCCTGGTTACAAAAAGACCCAAACATTTTCAGTTTAGAACTCGTTTTTTAAAGAGACTTAATGATTCTGGACTGGGACTGGGAATTTTTCACAAGATGAGTCCCAAGACTCGTCATAACTTTTTCAAACAAAATCACTGAAAAGATTCGTTTAAGTTTACTTTTACATACAACAAAATCAAGAGCAAATCGCCTTGATTTTTCATCAAATAGACCTTATTCATGACCCACGCCATCTTTCCACACGCTTACAGACTAATGGGCTAAAAAGTGATCTCACGTGGTTTTTTAGGGGGCAAACAAGTGATAAAATTTGCCAATATAAGAAACTGCAGTCGAGTTTGTTCATTTTCTAGACAACAAAAAGTAAAGAACTTTTTAACTTAAGGGCGATATTGGCAAAATATGGGTGGAAGTGATCATTGTGACATGTTTGGATGTAGTTACGTGGTCGTAGATGACCTCAGAGCGAGCAATAATAAAGTAAAACTTGTCTAAACCTGAACTCTACATTTTCCAAGACTAATCATCTCATTTTGAGAGAATAAACAAACTCGACCGTGATGACTCGTATTAGACCCTTTTAAGGTTGACGCCGCCATTTTGCTCGGGTGCGAAACTACTGGGGCGAACGCGCAGCCACGCACAAATTGCAAATGGTTGACCCTCATGCGAAGAAAAATCATACTCGAAAGTACGTCTTGGTGAGACTATTCTTTTTAAATCGTCTTATAGTTTTGCCGTTTTAACGTCGGTACAGCTAGGTAAAGGTCATTTTTGATTCCTCGACAAGGAGAGGAAGTTCTTCAATGCGAGGACTTCCTCGGTTGGACTGTTTCGTCGCTCAAGGATATTCTGTCACTTAAAGGACTCAAGCAAACTGGCCGAAAGCCTCAACTTGTTGCGAGTGTTGATAACGTTTTAAAAAATTCGTGACGGTTACATGAGGTATTTTTGCCTTGCCTGGTTTTGGGTAGTACTTTTACTCGCACTTCGTCGTTTTCGAATGCGTTGCTGAAAAAAATTATTGTTGTTCGGTTTGACGTTTTCGTTATTATACTTGTACTTGAGGATAGGATTATCCACATTAAACGTGGTGAGATTTCGGAACTGTTTGGTGTGTTCTTGTATTTTCCACACCAAAAGTGGCGACCCTGCCAGGACTTGTAGACTTGCTTGAAACTATCTTGCACTGAGGAACACTGACCTTGACTGGAAGATAAAGCTTATTAACTGTAAAGCATGGTGGATCTTGCGGAAGAAAATTACAAGAAGGCATTGAAATAGGCAACCTACTATAGTTAAAGAAATTGAGGAAAGACAACACTTTGTGGTGAGAGAGGATTTACGTTTGGCTTACGAGAGAATGTGTGACATAAACAAAGCACTCGAGGATTCTGCGAACGGTGTTAAAATACGCCATGTTGGACTAGTCTTTGACGAGATCAGAAAGTGGTCAGACACCCATAAACAAGATTTCATTCCTGCACAAAGCCATGTTTACAGCCTTATGGACAAGCTCGGACCAGTGACAGAAGCTTTAGTACAAAAGTATGATGATTGGCAGGAGTGGGGGTTAGAGGAACTTGTAGAAAGCCTACGCAAGTACACTGGCAGAAATCCTTTACCTGAAACGTCTTCCCGGAACCATGATGTCAAGAAACCTGTGGGATCGAATCAAGGAAATCTGTGGGGAAGAAGTGAATAAAAACTTATGTCATTGAACTTTTGTAATAGAGTAGCAATGTGTCAATGCTGATAAGCCTGTTTTAACCTACCTGCCTAAACCCAAAATCTCTGAACAGAAGAAACAGAATCATCGCATCAGGAGGCCAGTATTTAGTGAGGAGCAAGTAACTGCTGAGAAATTACCGGTACACATAATCCTTGGAGCAGCTGAAATTTAACGAATCAAGTCAACTGAACCCCCAGTTCTAGGTCTTAACCCAGACACCGATACCGGAGCAGAGTTCACCATGTTGGGAAGGGTTATTGCTGAGGCAGAAAAGATGTTCTTCATAAACTCTGGTCAAAATGAATTTGCGCAGATGTGTTCCCAAGAAGTGCTTGGCCTGAAAGATTTGGAGAATGTATATGATACCTTCCATGATGATTTCATAGATCAGCTACAGCGATTGGAGGATGGCACCTTTTGCACAAGGTTGCCTTGGAAACCTGATCATGCCTCTTTACCTTCAATCAAGGAACTGACAGTTGGGAGATAAAGAAGTATCACACGAAAACTGGAGAGGATGGAGAGACTTGAGGAGTATCACACTGTTATGGAGCAGCAGTCAGAAGAAGGATCATAGAGGTGCAGCTAGAAATACCCACTGGAGAAGCCATACATTACATTCCCCACCAACCAGTAATCAGAGACCAGGCAAAGTCTACAAAGATGAGGATAGTGTATGATTGCTCAGCTAAGGCCAATTCTGGAGTGTCTTTGAATGACTGTTTGGAAGTTGGACCCCCTCTGCAACCTATGATTTTTGACATTCTACAACGAAATCGTCCGAGGTTTTTCTATTACCGGGGGCATCCAAAAGGCTTTTCTTCAAATTAAAGTGGACCCAAAGGATAGAGATGCCCTTCGTCTCTTATGGTACGAAAACCTTGACTCAAGGACAGTTACAGAGTATCGATACACCAGAGTGATTTTCGGGTCAGGACCTAGTCCTTACACTCTCAGGGTGACACTATGTGAGCCAGTATACTGAAAAGTTTCCTGGTACGACTGATGAGTTGCTGAACAACATTTATGTGGATGACGTCCAATTAGGCGGAAATCACAGCGATCAGTCGATTAAATTAAAGAAGAGGCCACAAAGATTATGGACGAAGGAGGTTTTTATCTCTCAGAGTAACCTACCAGCGTTGGAAGAAAGTCAGAGACAAGTCCCAAGGAAGATCTTGACACAATTGGCAAAGAGAAAGTGTCAAGGCAGATAAAGTCCTTACAAAGAAGTAAGGAACAGCTCCGAAGGAGGTTTTTAAAAGAGTATGTCCACACCTTTGGGAAGAGAAAGTCTAATTCCATCGCAGACAATTCAAAAATTCCAGACACAGAAGCAGTGGTGTTGTTGAAAGTGAAGTGAAGGATAAAGCACTGTGGAAGCTTGGACGAGTGATGGACAAGATTATTGGCAAGGACAGAGTGGTTCGTGGATTGAACCTGAGGCAAGGAAATGGATATATTGTCGAGCGTCCCCTGCAACTTGTGTGTAACTTGGAAACTGGAGGAGAGAATCCTGATTACAAGTTTAACCCTGAAGCAGAAGTGTTCGTACCAAGAGTGAGGCCAAGCAGGAGGACCAAACAGATAAGCTGTTCAAAGACTGCTGCACAAGAAGTTGAAGATGGTGACTGGCATTTAAGCTGATAAACGCTTAAATGGGGGGAGGGTGTTGAGAACATTTCCAACCATTCGTGACTGTTATAGGAAGTCTATTTGCCTGTCCTCGTTTTAAGTAGTACCTTTCCTCACACCTTGTGGTTTTCGAGTGCTTTCCTGAAAAACTTGTTGTTTGGTTTGACGTTTTCGTCATTACTTGTACTTGAGGATAGGATTATTCACATTAAAAGTGGTGAGATTTCGGAACTATTTGGCGTGTTAATTTTCCACACGAGAGCGTTTGGTGCATACGGACTTAACGTACGGTGAAGTTTTCACAAGAACAGATTTATCAGCAGATAAAAGAAGAATATTCTCAGAGATTGACTTCAAATGAAATAAAAACCGATCCAAACAAGATACCGCATGACCCTTGGATTGATGACGTGATGACGTAAATTGTTTAGTAACCCTTTGAAAACAAAAGCTGCTGATGTGGATAAAATTGGAAAATACAAAGACCAGAAAGCTTACTCATATTGGATGAGTGGCTGTGAGGACACAATCTTGTTTACAAAATGCCCCGTTGACAGCGAGCACATGTTTTTAAAAGGCTTAGTGCCACATTCACAAAAGATTCGCAATGACCCGCACAAGGTCTGGATATGTTCAGAGGGCACAAAGAATGACGGTAAAATTGTGACTTAATGGTGTACATTTACAGCTGGTACTGCTGACGTCTGCAGCCATCTAGTCACTTTGATGTACAAAGTCAACTTTGCATACAAGAAAACATACATCTCTTCCGCATGCACAAGACAGTGTTGCACAGGGATGGAATAAAGGGACAAAAAAGGATGTAGAGCCAAACCACATTAAAATCTTTGTCTTTCGTAACGACAAAAGGACACAAGAGGACAGTGCCAGAGATTATCGGGACAATTTAAATGTCAAGAACCAGTTTAATCCAAGGAGACCGCAGGATAGGCAGCTGACCAATGAGAGGGTATCATCCCTGATCAATCACATTATTCAAAACATTCCATCAACTTGTGCACTTTACTCCATAGGGCACACAAAAGATGACAGTCTCCCTGAACTCCTCCTCAGAAAGCTCTTAGTTTCATGTCATCTGAAGAAATGAAAGGGAATTTGTTGAGGCCAAGGGTTCTTACACTGTACGAAATGAGAATATTTATGTCAAGGACACATTCGACCGAGTCGACTTCCTTGAAGATTTCCATTGAAACCCCGCTTGAAACGCTCCCACAAGTATTATACCCAAACACAAGAACAAATGTGGGTTTGTGGTGTCTGTCATGGGTTTTTCATTGGTTGGACACAGGGCGGCCCCCCTTTCTATCATGTTCTATGAGCGAGTTGAACTTGACATGGAATTTTGTCCCGAAAACAATATTACATTGTTTTACAAGTCATTTGTATTGCCATGCCTGTTGGGGTACAGGGAAATTTTTTAATTGCCCAAAGTGCAAAGAAGTGATTTTAGACTAGGATGAAATAAGCGGCTCTGCAAAGGAGAACATTATTTGCTGTGACACTTGCAGGGTTTGCTAGAGCTGCCTGGTAGATGCAGCAAATGCAATTGACAGTGACGATAAAGAAATTGAGTTCACCTTTGCTCAAGAATCCACTGATGTGAATCATGTTTGTGCTGTTTGTTCAGTGAACAGCCATGAAACCACGAAACGAATTTAAACAGCCTGAAAAAGCTATCGAAGGATGATGACCCATTTGTGAATGCCATAGAAAAAAAGAGATGTCCGACACAAATGTGTCCACGAAATAAAGGTCTAGAGAAGAAACCTGAAACTAACAAGTCCAAAGATAAATGTGGTAGGTGTGGTTACGATAAGACCCACAAGAAAAGTCCAGCAATGGGACAACAGTGTGGACTCTGTAAGACGATGAATCATTATGCAAAGTTCTGCAGATCAAAAGAAGTCCACAATCTTGAAGACGTAGAGGACTCCGGTCCAGAAGAAGAAGAAAGTGAGAAGGAATTACCCCTCTTTGTGTTCTCATTGGAATCAAGCAGTGTGAAGGAAGATGCGCAGTTCTATGAAACTGCTGAAAAAGAAGGTGCTCAGGTGCGACTTCAGCTGGATAGTGGTGCAAAAGCAAGTGACATGTCAGCAAAGGTCTACAGCAACCTCAGACGTGGATCCCCACCACCCCTGAAAAGACAAGCACAGCATTGATTTCCTTTTCCAAGCACAAACTGAAACCTAACGGCGAAGTTGTGCTGACTACGAGATACAAAGATCAGGTGGAAGACGTACGATTTTTCGTCGTGTCTGGGATTGAATCGGTGCTTAATGGACACAAATGCATTAAACTTGGCTTTCTGAAGAAAGTACATCAACTCACATGCAAGAAACCTGGCGCAAAGGTGGAGCTGGATGATTTCCCAGAGCTCTCCACGGCATTGGGATGTATGCCTGGCACTTATCACATACAAATGGCCAACACTTTCAGCATTTTAGACACCAAGAGTTAACCTGGGATCAGGCTCTATTTTCGTTCCGCTTTGTAAATAACATTCTGGCGGGAAAGGTGACACGAAAAGAGAGCCTCATACAAGCCTTCTACAAAACGTCTTCCGTCCATTTCTTTGATTGGCGTTTGCCAAATCAGCCAACCAAAATTAATTCCGTTGCACACTTCTTTTAGTATGCAAATTTTTCACACGTGGGAAAAATGCAGATTTGCTACTTAAAAAAGTCAGCACAGTCACATTTAACTTCTTGCGAGATTAAAGGAGATCTCGCTGGTTTCTTGTGTTAGCGTAGAAGGTAAAAAGTTTTCAAAAAGACAATGTTCTCGTTTGAATATTTGTTTCTTATTTTTTAAGGGGAGGATGTGATATTGAATGTATTGCGAGATAGACATTCCCCTCCCTCGCCATTCATTTGTTGTGTCACATGACTTACCTGGGAATAAACATGCTTTCACTGTCAGCCATCCTGACTAGTTTATTATCTTACAATATTCACTCCATAGAGTGGCTGCCAAATCAAGTCCACTTGGAGTTTCTGTGAAGCATTCAAAGCAGTCAATAATGCATCTGACTTTGGGACATATCTTTCTGAAACAAAATGGAAGAGTCTTCTTGACCTGCTGTCAACTTGGCCACACAATTAAGACTGACAGTTCCTTTGAGTCTTGAGATAAGCTTAATCCAAGTGATAAAAATGCTACTGACAATGCTTGCTAACACATGGAATCTGAACCCCAACTCAGTAGTTAAAAGAACTAGTCTAAGTTTCATTGGAGTCAACCAAAACTCCTGCTTGAGGTTAAGCTTCCTTTAAGTCCCACGTCTTCCTTTAGCAAAACAAGTTGCCAACTCGAAAGGAGAGGGAGTTTGAGGTGCTTCTTTCGTTCTCTGCTTTCCACCCAGCCAATATTGTATAGACCGTACCTTTTCACTCAGATAATCGAATACAAACTGGAATGTTTCAGGTGAGGACAGACCTCCTGTGTACACCCTATTTAAAATGTCAGTTCTTTTGTTAGCTGTTCAAACTGCATAGGAATTTAAACGGAGTAGTCCATATCGATTTCCATTTCTTCATCAGTTTCCTCACTATCATCATCACACTCTTCGAGGTTGGGGAACAAGCATCTTGAAGGACCAGCTTCTTGCAACTTGTTTGCCTTTCTTTTCTTAGGCAACTTTTTTTGGAGGTAATTGGAGACAGTCATAAAAATCGACAGATAATCCATTTAAGGGTTTTCAGGAGTTCTTCTTCCCAGAGGAAAATGATTGGAACAGATGAAAGTACCACTAACACCAGGGGAAGGATTGAATACATCACATCATGTCTTCACTACTTGCATTCACCATATTTCAGTGAGTTTTGGATTGACAAGCCAATTATTATTGTGAAACAATAAATTGTTCACATGGGATCTAACATACCGTAAGCATGATCAGCATATCTTTTGTCATTATCGCAAAATCATACCGCACAACGAGCGTGTTTTGGCTTAACAGATTATTCAGCTATGTTGCCATTTACCTGGCCACACGCTCGCCCCAATAGTTTTGCACCCATGGAAAAATGCCACCATTAACCTTGAAAGGGTCTATTAATTTTATCACCTGTTTTCCTCCTGAAATACCATGTGGCCTCGCTTTTATCCCATCAATTCTAAAGAGTGTGCAAAGATGGAGAGCAGCGTGAATGAGGTCTATTCTGCTCATCATTTTCATCGATATGCATGCATGTATGATATGCATATCACATGTGATGATATTTACACTTTTGACAGTTTGTTCAAATGAAGTTAGCTAGTATCTAGGGTTATAGCAAGACATAAAAGAGATTAAAAATAGTAACTCCAATTTGTAAAACTCTACAAGTACAAACTGCATAATCATTCTGATTGGCTTGTACGTCTCCGACAGCCTACAGAGAAAAGCTGAGTTATAATTATGCCAATAAAATGCAATGTGTACTTGTTGAGAAAACATGCCCAAAAAACATCTTATATTATTTTAGAACAGAATACTGGCAAGGTTTTAATAAACAATAATATAAGACAATCACACTCTCTACAGCTGTCTATGTCATATGTTTGTTGACTCAGGGCTCTGCCTCTTGATACAAACCACAATAGTCTTTAGATAAAAATGCCATCTTTATAGCATGTTTTGTCACACATGTATCCAACAGCAAAAGGTTTTTTCACGTTTTAGCTAACTAAAAAAGACGTCCCTGCTTGATCAAAAAGTATAACTGCAAACTTTAAGCAAGTTCTCAACTGCAGAATAATTGGCCTATGTACCTTAAACTAGAACAAGAAAGGAAAGGAGTTTGCACATGCATGCAAGACAAGGTGGTTATAACAGAATCCTGCTCCTTTTAGGTAACTCAAAATCTCCTTTTTTTGCCCTGCCTGGTACATGAATGCTAGCTCTAAGTTTTTCGGAGACTGGAAGAAAAAATGATGCTACAAAATAACCAGAGTGGGCAGCAAAGTAAAGTTGATTGCAAGAGGAAAATGCAATGATTTGTACAATGTTGCTTTCAAAAGACTGTTTGCATTCTCAAACAATGAAATATGATTACTGGTAATATCCTGTAAAAACATCTGATTCACTACTTGTATTTCTTGTGGCATCAGTAAAGTAAAAAATGTACAGAAAACAAGTCTCACATGGCAATGAAGAACAGCTAATTGTTAAATGAACATGGAACTAGTATCTTCTTGTATCCCGTCTTCGTCCCGACCTAGACAAACAAAAACAAAAATGTTTAAGAGCTAGACAGGAGAAACAGAATTCCCTTTTTAGGGAGGATAGGACAGCTTTCAAATACAGGCAGGGCAGTGTTTGCTGACCACGATTTATTATAAAAGACTTCAACCAGCGTTCAAAGAAAGTAGTGTCCGATAGTTTGGGGCTAGTGGATTTTGCTATTGGGCAAGTGAATTTTGTTCTCAACTTGCCCGACAGGTAAGTAAAGTTTTTTGCGAAATTCAAATTACAGAAGAACTGTGAAACCAATACTGCTCATAAAAAAGTTTTCAGTTGCAGCTACTTCAAATGACGTTTGGGCTAGTACATGCTAGCTTCAGCTTGCCCGAATGGCAAGCTGTAAAACTGACTTTCTTTGCTCCCTGCTTCAACTAACTAACTTTTCAACAAAAGAAGTTAATTACCCAGCGGTTTTCTGTGGTCCTTTTACAAAAGCCCAGTCAACAGAAATCTTCTGCCCAAGGAGATCTGCCCCATTAAGAGCATCCATTGCCGCCTGTGCTTCCTTGTATGTTTCGTATTCCACAAGTGCATAACCCTGTAAAGTACATGTAGGAATTGTTGAATCATTACTTCAAAACAGTCTATATTTCTAGTTTATTTAATGATATAAACAAGACATACTCTTGTACATGCATTGATGCATGATCTTTCAGTTTTATGAACAAAAAGCGGTGAAGGAGCACCGTGGACATTCTTTTCTGCATAAGACAAGAAAAGCACAGAGGGAAGCATGTTGTTGTAACATAAGCTAGGTGCAAAAATCCAAACATTTTTGGGGTCAATTTTCTTGTTTCTAGAGAATCCAAAACTGCACAAACCTGACCCAGTTACACATCACATTACACAAAAATAACATTCTCTTTTATAAATAAATAAATAAATAATGATTTGGAAGTAGCACATCCACAAAGTTCTTCTTCGTCTACTTGATTCCTGATCAAATATTGGAATTTGGAAATGTTGATTTTTGAGGACAGGGGAAAACCGGAGTACCCAGAGAAAAACCTCTCAGAGCAAAGGAGATGACCAACAACAAACTCAACCCACATACGGCATCATCACCAGGATTTGAACCCAGGCCACATTGGTGGGAGGCGAGTGCTCTCATCCAATGCTCCTTTATATGGTTACCATGAAACTCAAAACACCATTGACACAAGAAATGTAGTGAAATTTTAAACAACAATAGAGTCACCCAAGGGACAGAGCCAGATGTCACAGTCATAGTCGTAGGTGTCTCATTCTGATCCAAGAGCGGCAATCCTTTTGCAGCAAAACACATCAGGAGCTGGGACCAGTTGCAGGAAAGCTCACAAGCATGATTGCTGCCACGTTTGTAACCATTGGAAATAGTTAAAATGATATTTAAAATATCAGAGCCTGCACAGAAATTTGGAAATCCGCAACTCATGCACTTCTTATTTGGGAAAGACTTACCTTTAAGAAACCAGTTCTTCTGTCCAGATTAGCATGGAGGTTTTTTATTTCTCCATACTCAGAAAATGAGTCATGTATATCATCTTCTTGGGCTTCTTCATGTACATTGGTGATAAACAAGATCCACCCTTCAACAGCTGTAATGAGATCGAAACAGTGTCCAGTGCTTTATATTTATTTAAGCAACTAACAGTATAGCTGTATCACCTACATGTCCCACTGCTGATCCCCTGAGAAAACGGCAGACATTTCACGACACGACCACTGGTTTCCTCGTGAAATGACGTCCGAGAAATGGGTGCAGAAATTCCATGCTGATTACATGTCACTACCCAGATCTTGGCAATGTCATGTCATCAGTATGAAATTTCTGCACTCTATTGTCAGACATCACCTCGCGAGGAAACCAGTGATCAATGGCGTCACGAAATGTCAGCTGTTTTCTCAGGCTACATTGCTTAAAGCAGCAACATTTTTTAGCTTTACAATTTTCTCAGAATGATTATCTATAATACTTTTACGGGTTTTTAAAGTTACACAAATGACAGTCATAGCTTTCCAAACTATGTTTTTCTCCCCCTGGGGAAAGTAGCCAGGGATTTGACATCTCGTATTATTAAAATGAAACATTGTGTTTCTAGAAAAATGGCTAGGGCTCCCATTTCTACTGGCAGGAGAAAAATCCCAGTTCTCTGGGCCTACATAACAGCCCTGTGTGTTATACATTCTCTAGCATCAAGAATAAGCAGAGGTTCTTGTGGTAAATTTAAAAACTTACATCTAGCTGGGCCTGTTCCACTACTATCATCTGTTTCCATTGATTCATATTGTTCTTTAGAATGGGACAAAGAATCAGCTGAAATATTCAAACAATATTGTCAGGTTGTTTACAATGCAAGCTGCTCTGGTTTCTAAGCATCTTTAGAACAGCAGTAAAATCCTAATTTTTTAAACCCTAAGGGCCAGTTATTTCAATGGAGTTTAGCCAGTATTTAATAAAACTGTATTCTAAGCCTGTTTTCAGTTTGCCAAACACTTTTATGTAAACATCATTATTTTAATCATGGACAGTTTCATGAAAGCATATGGCGTAGACCAGAAAAGCCTTTTTCTTTTTAAAATAACCCTTTAAAGAAGATATCTGGAGGTCCAAAAATTTCCTAAACCACAGTCTAAGTTAAACATCGTTCCTATAACCGACCTTCTCAAATCCCTCAATAATTAGAGGCAAAGTTGACTTTCTTTTCAAAAGTGAAACTCTGTATTCTTGCCCCAGTTTCTCAAAAGTTCTGATATTTTTAACCAATTTCCGTTTCCCAAGGGTTTAAAAGCTTGTCAGTATACAGTGTATTTCTGCAATTTACAGGTTCAAAAAATCTTACTCAATCTGCAGATAATCTGCAGATTGAGTAAGATTTTTTGAAATTTGAAATTTTCAAATTAGTTCACAGCTTTGGTGTAAACAAAGTTTCCTGTTACTGACATGGTACAAATTTTGAAAACGTTGTGCTAGAGCGCGCATAAAGGATACCATGTCCATCGATGCCTCAGTTAACTGACTTGTGGATTACTTCTACCACGAGTTAGACGCAATGATGACAAAAGCCCACGCCACAATTGTTGTTTTCACATGCCTGAGTACAAAGTGGTTGTGTTTTTGAGCTTTACTAGATTTTGGAAAAGCGGTGACATGCCTCAAGACCAGGCAACAGTGCTATTTTGAAATTCACGCAACACATCAAATAAGTGATAACATTTGTGGTGGAAGAGCAACGTAAAGTAACATTCAGCTAAAGTGTTAATACCGGCTTTGAATCCTCTTCCTTTTCGCTTTGTGACAGCAGACTTCAATCTCTGAATACTATCTGCAAAATATTCAATGGCATAACTCTTGTATGGCGAACAATCCTCAGTTTAAAACAGTGTTTTAGCTCTTACCATCGCCTTCGTCTTCTGAAAAACCTCCTTTGTCTTCCACATCTACATCGAGCACGTCCGCCATTTTCTTTTCCGCGCGTGGTTTTAGCTCCAATGCGCATGCTTTACATCTGTCAGCTTGAGCATTGGGTCGCGGGCTCACAAAACTTCCGCGTTTCGCTTGCGCGTGTCTTGCGCGTGGAAGGAAATTGTGGGTAAACTATCTATTTCTGCATTTCTCTAGGGCCATCCAAACTCTAGTCTCCTTCACAAACGCCATTAAGGTCATGGCTCAATTTTCACTCACATTTCGTGACAACAGCACTGGTTTCCCTGCAAAATAACCCCTAAGAAACAACTGCCAGGATTTGATACTGATGACATTTTACCACCCAGATATGGGTAGTCCTTCTGATTGGTTGTAGCAAATTTGTCATGCAGCACAACCAATCAGAAGCACTATCCAGATCTGGGTAGTGACTTGTCATCAGTATGAAATTTCTGCACTCATTCCTAAGATGCCATTTTTCGGGGAATTTTTTCAAAACCAGTGGTGGGGTTGTAAAATGTTGGCTATTTTCATGGGCTGTCCAAACTTACGATAACAACACAATTTCTTTGTCTCTAGAGAATCTCTAACTTGCATAATCATAGCCTGCTCTTGGAAATAGTGGGCGCAAGAAAGAACATGGACACAAGAGGGAGACAGGCTCCCTCTCCCCTTCCGTGCCCGTTCATTCTTGCGCCTACTACTTCCTGTGCAGGCTAGCATAATCTGAAACAATGCGATTCGACATTTATTAAAACACCCCCTATTTCCTTGATGGCTATGCCATAGTTCAATATTGTGTTGTGGGCTTTTAAAAAATAGGCAAGACATCACAGATATCCCAAATCACCATGTGAGCATTTGTTAAAAGTTAATACATCTGGTACTATTATTGTCCGTGTTTTGCATTTTCTATATGAACCCTATAAATCACGATGTCATGTAATATTACCAGATGTGTAATTTTATTTACAACAAGTCGTCCTCACATTAATGAGTTTGGGATGGCAGTGAAGAAATAACAGTGTGGAACATCACTCCCCCCCTCCCAGGGGCAGTGTGGTCACCTTTCTGACATTGTTTACACCTGTTCATTCCTACATGCTTTTGCTTCTAAGTTTGCAAATAGAAGAATCAATGCAGGCAACTGCGTAAACATCATTGTGTGTAATTGAATGTCACTATGTGCATAATCACCAGTAAAAGCAATATCTCAGTACTATTTCTGAAGCTGGAGTTCGTCAAACCCAACAGAGGAAGTCAGCGTCAGAAACTGTCATGGATGTATATGTTGCGGTTAATTTTTAATTTCAGTTAATTTTTGTTTTTCCTTTGTTTTAAATTCATTAGCATACATTACCATACCCCAAAACAATGGAAAAATAAAAATCAACTGAAATAAAAAATTAACTACAACATATACATGGCTGAAAAACAGCATAAACCTGGATCACATTAAAATTACTCATAAACTAAAAGAGAAATGGTAGAATAGAATAATCATATAGAATGAACACAAGTTTTAGTGTTGACTGTCCAATGCATATATATGCCATTTCGGTAAAAAGAATACCTTTTTGGTCCCCACTTCAGTTAACTTAGGCTGATTCTCAGACATCCGAGGTCGTTCGCGGTCCCTTAGAGGGGGGAAAGCGAAAGGAACGCAAAAAATGCAAGGAAGGTAAAAAATGCAAGGAAATGTGCAATAGTTTTTTGCAGTATTGCCCAGCCCCTCTACTGGTTGGTAGCTCTCCGATAGAAAAGATTTCCTATTGCAAGCTGTTAGGGGTTCACTTGTCGGATAACTTAACATGGAACGAGCATGTCACTCATATTGTAAAGAAAGGGAGTAAGCGGTTATATGCAATACGCACCCTTAAGAAGTGCAGACTAACTGATAGGCAGCTTATTCTTGTCCATTGTAGTATCATCAGGTCTGTTTTAGAGTATGTGAGTCCCGCTTGGGCTGGCCTCACGCAATACTTCAGTGATCAAATTGAATGAATACAAAAGAGGGCGCTAAAAATTATTTTTCCTTCTCTGTGCTATGAGGACGCGCTGAAGAAATCAGGCTTAATTTTGCTGCGCCAGAGGAGGGAGGATGTGTGCATAACATTTCTCAAGTGAAGTTACTCTTCTTCCGACCTGCTACGAAGCTTAGTGCCGCGAGTTGTGCACACAAGACCGTATGCCCTTAGAACAGGAGAATCTGTTTCTGTGCCTGCCTCCTCAAGAACTAACAGATTTGGAAATTTTTGCACCATCAAATACCAGAATCACGTTTAAAATAGCGAAATGTGATATGTCTTAACATTAACAGTTATATTTGCGTGTCATAATTCCGAGGTATTTGTATGTAATTAATGACCCGCCTTGTAATTCAGTTTATGCTGCAAATAGGTTGAATAAACGATCATTATTATTATCATTATTACAAAAGACCTCAGACATCTGAGAATCAGGCTACACTTCAGTTTGGACACTAACTAAAATGTTAACTGTGCTAACTACTGGCCAAAGTTAAACTTAAGCACTTGAGTAGAAGGAAGCAAAAGACAGAAAGTACAAAATTTGTACTTGCAGTGCAGTGTTGTTTTGGTGAAGAGGTATGTACAGGGGTAAAGAAAAACCTTGAATATTACCTATACACTTGCAACCTACTACGACCTGAAAGCACTGAATGATATACTACTGTATTACTGCAGTATATTCTCTGGTTATTTCATAGACATATTTTAAGAATCCAGTTTACTGGAAGTTTCCTATGACTAACAGATTAAAAGTACTGAAGATGCCTTTTTACCGTGTTAGGCTCCACTGGGAGTGAATTCATACAGGTTTATTCACAAATTCCAGTGAGACAAAGACCTGTTTACAACTTTTTCTATTGTTTATTCTCAAATTTCTGGAACCTTCCGGCCACTAATTGTGAATATTTTACTTCAGGTCCAGAGTAACCTTCCATCAATGCATCATAATTTGGTGTTTGTTATTAAGAGGTAATATTAAATACAAAAATGGACTATTTGCCGGTAGTCAGTTCACTCCTTTTAAAAAAATCAAAATAAAGTTGTTTGTTTCAGTCATCACTATCTTCTGCATTGTCATTTGATGTGTAAAGTGATTGATTTCTCCTCTTGAGCTTCAAGACCTTCTTCTGAGGCTCTAACTTTGGACAATCTTCAGGAAATTCCTCTGTCATCACACTGTCAGATCCCTTATCATCACAGTGAGAACTATCACTTGCAAATAATGCATTCTCTGTACCCAGTATACAAGAATTTGAAGGTTTTGGAAGTTCAAGATGAGATCTTTTGATTTGACCTGATTGAGCTGTATCACTGATGCCTATGTTACTTTCACTAACATCCTTGTTATCATCATCCTCAACATCATCGTCACTGTCAATTCCAATTTCATCAGGATTTCTGGATGATGCAGCACTAGGTGCACAAACATTATCATCATCACTAAGATCAATTTCTTCAGGATTTTTGTATGTTTCAGCAGCTTTCTTCTCAGAATAACAAAGATTCTTGATTCCAAGCATAGAACAATAGGTTTCGGTTTGAGGATTAATCACAGGCAGAACTTGCTCCATGTTAATTCTCTTTGGGTGGCTTGGATTAAAAGGTGCTGTAGTAATCTTGAAATTCTCAGGAATGTTAGGTGGATTGCCAAACACTTTTCCGACTTCTGCAACTACTTTTTCATCAGGTGTAAACCTTGACAGCTGTTCAGGATTTGGAAGGACAGTGAAGTGTGAAGTCATGTTGCTGAGAGGGTCTGTAAGCTTTGAAATCGCAAGCCACTCAGGATCATAACACAGTTGTAAAGGAGCTTTTGTTGGACCCAAATCGATCACTTGTAAAAACTCACGTCTTGGGAGGCACTTATCTAATGCAAGGAACTTTGTGAATTTACGACCATCTTTAGAATCATGAGGTACCAATGCTGGAAATTTGGTGTGCATGTGGGCAGAAAACCAGTACGTAGGCCTTAACAGTGTGAGAAGTTCTCCAGCTGGCGGACTTCCCAGTGTATTTGACTCAATTTCTGACCTTAAATATTCTTTATACCTGTATAATTCCTGTACGTTTCCATGGTGATATACGCCTAGTGGCCAGTCATGTGACAAAAATATATCAATGGGCTGAGAAAGAATTTTCAATTTGAAAACATCCAAACTTCTGACATGATAAGCACTGCGGACTGTAGAATCATTATATGGTGGCCTCTCAAAATGTCCCTTGTTATAATCGTGGCCCTTATATATACCGGAAAGACCTGCAATTCGGATGCCACCAAAATTCACAACTCCAGCATACCCCAGGTAGTAGATATTGGGGGCTACCCATCCGCCGTAAGGAAGTTCCCATAAGTGATTTGAGGCCTCATGATTTCCTCCAATAAAGATCGTAAGTAAAGGAGCTTTCTTTTCACCGGAGTAATACTTGTAGAACGTCTCCATGTGCCGGTACTTCAGTGGAACAGCCATGCAGCAGAGGTCGTTCTCATTCCGAACGGCCTGAAAGTCTCCGCAGCAAAGAAGCAAGTCAACTTTGATGTTTTCTTTTCTTTCCAAGTGCTCCAAGGTTTCATAAATCTTGTCAAGTTCACCATGGCAGCAGCCTTCAACAGCGATTTTCATGATGAATGATTTTGAGACCAAAATTATCGCAATTTTCCTGATTACACACTCATGGACCTCACGGGCACTGCATAAAACTAACGTGAGCCTGCACTACTAGGTCAGTGATTTCAATACATCTACGCATGCGTTCTTTTGCTGGCAAGAAAATCCAGAATGGCGCAGGTTAGTGACGAAATTGTGCAAGTTATGTCACGAGAATCGTTCCTCTTTCCTTGTCTACTCAACTAAACTCTTTCAAGCTTACCAATAACACTTCTTCTTTGGTTTTTTTTCTTGAAACAGATGCTACTTGGAAGATACGTGTGTCAGAATTGTCGTAACTTTGCACGTGTTGCTATGTTTGACACACGTGCAAATAGATATTTCCTAGGTGCTTCGTTTGTTCCTGCCAGATTTCGACTAGTAGAATGCAACTCACAGCAGGTAAAAGCTCGTTTAATGTCGTCTTACTGGTCTGTCTCTTCGTAACTCGCTGTCCCTGTGACGCAGGTGAACAGTTGAGAGAGCGGGGGAAATGGAGGCTAATTATAAGTCACTAGGATCACTGAAGAAGGTTCAGTGATCATTGCTGAGAGCAATGATCGCAGACATCATTGTGCTGCGAACAATCACTGATCATTTTCACCCTATCATGTGTTCGTTTTGTACCATATTGTCATGCAGATCACTGGAATTTTTTTAAGTGATTACAGTAGTCATGCAGTCAGGCTTAGGCCCATTTCAAACGTCGTGCTACTGCCATGCCAAACTCAGTTGATTGAATTATACTCGACTTTAGCACGGCAGTAGTGTGATGATTGAAACCAAGTCATGCTACTGCCGTGTAGCATGGCAAACCTTTGCGTGCTACACGGCAGTAGCTCAACTTGGTTTCAAACGTCGTGTTACCGCCTTGCCGAACTCAATTCATAAATTAAAAATACATTAGAATATATTTAAAAAGCTGCTAAACCTTTTCTTGATTTTTGTGTTTTGTTTTCAGCAGCAGCCGTTCTATTCGACTGAATTAAATTCGACGTCTGAAACTACCGTATTTATTCGACTATAAGCCGAGCGATTTTTACACAAATTAAAACTGAAGTGAATTAAAATTTGGGCTCTAGAGGGGGTCTCGGCTTATAGCCGAAAGTTTTTGAAAAAAAATTTTTCCGGCGCATGGAAACTCTACTAAATCGAGATGTATTTACGTATAAGCCAAGCTAAAGTAAAGAAACACAATATGCAATCGTTGGTTATTAACTTTTAAGAATGTGGTGGCTCCTAAAGGAGCCGTTTGTTAAATTTAATGTGTTTTCACAGAAAAGATAAAGATTCTTGATAGGGAATAACCGTGACGCTGACGGGATGTGATTACAAATCGATGGAATTTGACTGTTCGCTGCTCCAAATCTTCAGGGAGACGCTGAGCGAGTGTTGTTTTGGTGCGAAGGCTGACGGAATGGCGGCGCTTCCATTTCTGGTACCAGCCGAGGGACGCTTTAAACTCAGGATCCTCGCTGAATTCCTTTGCCTTTAAACGTAGCATCAATCCGCTAACAGCTGTTCCTATGCAAAACGAAGTGAGAACTCAGAGAAGGCTACGAAACGATCGAAAGGTTAAAAATTTGACACGTCTTGAATTTGTTTTGACATTTGTGAAAACTGGCCAATGAGAGTCTTTCATACACAATGTTGTCACATGATACTACGATAGTTTTGAGAGTCACACATTCAACAACTCATACTCACTCTGCAATCAGTAGTCTGCTACACAGCCGTTTGACCCTAAAAACGGCTGTGTAGCAGACTATGCAATCAGCTGATTGATTTATTTCGTGATCTTGTTTCTGTTGTTTTAAGATACAAAATCAATGCTCGACAAAAAACTTACCTTGGGTTCTCTGCTCTGTAAACCATTCCAGTATTCTTTGATCGAGCTCCGGATACTTCGGCGTGAAGCATCCCATCGTCTTCCGTTTCGCTGATAATTTAATCTCGCCGTTATAAAGGTTCGCTTGGCGATTTCAGAGTTATTTTCAACAGCTTCTGCTTCGGCGACTATTGTAAGTTTAAGCGCGAGGTTGTATGACGTGCAACGAGCTTTGGGCATGATGACAACTTGACTTGAAATAAACGATTGCGAACACGAGATTGTTTGATAGACGCTATGGTACTGGTGATGCCGCTTAACAACACAGTTTTAAATTCATTTTTTGGATCACATTAATTCATCTGAGTTATGATTCATTGCTTTTCAATTGAATAGTTAGTTACGGTTAATACTAATAGTATTTATTAATTCGCGTGTGCTTTCTAAGAGGGAAGCTGTTTGCATAATAAATCACCATTGCATCTCTTGTATACGCGCGTGTGTGTTATCGTCTAAGCCTCATTTATGACAATCAATGTGATTTTTTTTCCGAAAATGTTAGGTTTTCCCAAAGTTAACAATTCAGTCTTGTAATAATGAATGGGTCTCGGCTTATAGCCGGGTGTTTTCGATTTATTTTTGGTTCTTGTTATGCCGAGTCTACACGTTCAAAGTTTGGGGTCTCGGCTTATAGCCGAGATCGGCTTATAGTCGAATAAATATGGTAAGTCGAGCCAGCTTAGCATGGCAGTAGCAGGACGTTTGAAACAGGCCTAAGACAGCTGATAGCCGTTTGGCTGAGCTGCAGAATACCATCAAACCTTATTAGGCAGCCTTCTGTTAAGTAGTCAGTCCCTATTAGCAGTCACAAATCAAATTCAAAGAATTTGCCTTCCATTCCTAAATTTAACCTCTATTAAGACAGTGGTCACTACTGTTAATTGGAGGCAGTCAGTGCCATCCATTTATTATTACCGGTATTCATTCGAAGTATTTCTCCATTTCTAATTGACTAAACTCCCACACATAATTCATCATAACAAGCCTCTGTCCGCCAAATTTGGAAGAATTTTACGATATATGAAAAATGATGTCAGTTGTGTGGCAAAATGCCAGGTTATTGAACAGTTAACCAAGAAGACCTAGGGATGAGGACGACTTGTTTTGGTTGTGAGTACAAAGTGGCAGAATATTTCACTCTTTTCATGAAGAAGAAATATACAAAGTATTGGTTAAAAACATAGCAAGAACGATGAGAAGACAACTTGACGGACAACATCTGCTATTTGGAGAATATGTGCAGTACTGAACAACCCCTTAGCTCCTAAACTTGCTGATAAACGGGCAATTTAAGATAAACTTAGCATCGATGGAGGTGAGCATGTTTTAGCTTAATTTAAACTAGGAATTATTTTGAATGAATAATCAAACAATCACAACCCCCTGTTCATGAAGGACTTTGAAATTTTCCCACCCCGCAGAAAAATGTTCATTTTCCAAGCCTTAAGGAAAAGCTGAAATTTAAGCCTTTTTTCAAGCCCTGATAAGCCTTGCAACTTGCACTGAAGAAGGCAAAGATAACTTCCAAACCGTGGAGGCATTTTGACCTGCAAGCAAAATAATACTTTTCTGTAGTTAACTGTGCTGTAGTGGAGTAGTTCACAGCTTCTTTTCTGTTCTTTTCTCCATAGACTGATTAGACTTCTTCTGAATTTAATAAGTCATTTATCTTATTCACTTGTTTATTGTTTGTACTGCAGGTCAGATGGTTTGCTTACAGAAGACCAAATGAACAACCGGGCTTGATAGGAAGATTTATAGAAAATATAAAGGAGGGCTTTGAAAGAAATAAAGAAATGCAGGTATGTGTTCCTTGACCGATAACTTATTTTTCTTTTCTTTTCCCTAGCGAAGTGATTTTCACAAGCATATAATTATTTATTTCAACATGTTGATTCCTCTGCATTTTAGGAAAACATAAAGAAATTTCAACAAGAAGCTAAAAAATACGAGCAATCTGAAACACTCTCAAGTAAAGTCAGAATTGCTAACAAAATAAAGGTAAGGTTTCAGCTTGCTGTAAGTGGTTTTAAAATAGGTTCCACTTTCAAAAGATGCATCCAGGGGATTCAAATATCAAAATTCAATCTTCTTGATATGAGATACTGGTAGTATGTAACTATTTTTTCCACATCTGTCATTTGCATAATTTACTCCTGTCTTTCGTAGGACTTACAATCGTCATGGTTTTTTTACAGGACAGTCTGTCATCTGTTTCAATGAGGACGTCTGCTGTTGTTAAAAGTTTCTCTGGAGCCTTTTCTACAAAAGTGTCAAAGGTACTGTATATTGTGTGCAGTGATGTTGTGTCTTAAATACATGTACTTACAAAACTATTGTCAGTTCCAAATTTTATTGGTGTTGTTTTTCATCAGGCATATGAAGAGGCAACAACAAGTGAAGCTTTTAAGAAAGGCAGAGCTGTTTCTGAAGAAGTATGTTTTTAGCCTTAACAAAAAAAATTCTTTTTGCAAAATTGTAACAATCAAGTCTTAGGCAAAAGTTATTCCAAGGAGATTTCATATGAATGGTAACAATTATAGGATTTCATCCACAGATTTAATAGTTGGATTGCCAAATCTTGCCTTAATGTAGTGCTCGCGGTTATATGATCAACCTTACAATGTACCAGTAACTGTTGAAAGAAAACCTAAAAATTGATAATTGACCAGGATTCAAACCCTGACCTTTGCGATGAGTGGACACTGTCAATGCTCTTTCTAAATAAGCTGAGCAATCAAACTGGAGAGCTGTTCAAATTATTGTGAATTTGTAATGGTTCCGATTGTGAGAATGGAATGACAATAACATGCAAATTATGTTACTGTATTTATGTTACGGTTCATTACAACTGTATAATTATTCTGGTGAAATTTTTTTTAACTTAGGTTGATTCTCTATTTCCTCTGTCTCCTAGCCCTAATTAGTCTCACTTTCTTTACAGTGTACAATGTAGCTGCGAGACTCAAAATATGCAAGCGGTATTATTTTTTTTGCATGTGTGCGAACCAAAAGTGATCATGGTCCGAGGCATTCCTAGCTGAAACTATGGAAACTGGGGATAAGAATAACAGCATGACAAAAACCATCCATAGAAAGCTTAGGAAAGATTCATGCAAAAATTAATCAATGTGAGCTTTTCTGGAACAGGTCAGTCCACAAATTCTATTGCTTGAAATCTTTGATTACTCTGGAACAAGTGATAACCTCAGTGGCTGAAAAAAGAAGAATCTTAATATAAAACTTTGTTGGTGAAGCTCACTGGTCGGGTGTTGTAAACTTTAATTGTATGCAAATAAGTCTTGTGTTGAGCATGCAGTTTACTTTTGGCAATGATTGAAATGACGCACCTTGATCATCACTTTTCCGCTCTTTGTCAAGGATGTAATTTCTCTCGAATCAAGGCCCTTGATTTTCATGCATTTTACACACGCATAATTCAGAAACAAATCTTCGAATACAATATAAAAATTTAATATCCTGAATGGTTACCGGTCGTTTCAATACAAGTTTATTCCGTCTAATTGTAAATAGTTTTACAAACTTGGCTTAAGGAATGAAGAATATTCACCCAAAGTGTTTATCTTTTTCACACGCAAACTATACTTAAAGAGACTGAAATTTTATGTAATTTCAATTCTCAAGTTTTTATCGAAATAAATTGTATTGAAATGATCGGTTATCTCCTGTAGAATACTCGACAGTTGATAAAGTAGGGAGTGAAAAACTTTTAGGGAGGAAATCCTGTTTCGTGTAGAATTAATTGCCTCCTTATTTCTTATCTCATCTCCAAGCAAGTGAGACTGGATCGTTTTAATAGCAATAATAATTATTCAGGAATTAGGGCGAGGAGACAAAGGATAAAGAGAGTCATCCTGTAGGTTTCAAAAATTGTAACCTGAATGTAATATTTACATGTACGTCCACATAAACAAATGTGAACGGGGAATGAAACAGAAGCAGTAAATTGCCTCATTAATCTAATTGGCATGTTTCTTTTTTTTGTTGTTTCCTTGTAGCTTGCTAAATCTGCTAAGGACGCTGCCTCAAAGGTTCAAGAGCAAAGTGAAGTGATTGGAAAAACAGATACTTTTAAGGCTATGTCGGCGGTAAGTGATTATAGGCCTTTAAGCTCCAATATCCACAGGGCTTTCAATAAACACTGACAGCTGACGAAACACATCGGCAATTGCTCATAGCAGTCGGCTACTTTTTTCTATAAAGAACTAAGAAGCAGCTAGTTTGAATGACGTGGTAAATGAAAAAGGATCATAAAATCTAAATGAAATGGTTTTACATTAAACTTTAGTCATGTTATGAGGAAGTACGCCCCCATACCCCCTCCCCCATAGAAAAAGGGGACTAATGACCCCTTGTTGATACAGTTGGATACTCTTTTCATACATGTCGTCTACGTCAATTTTTATTAAAACCCCTGTATCCACGTACAATTCCTCTAGACTGAGCTCCATCCATTTTCTTAAAGACCTAGTTGGGAGAATTTGTTTAAAGATCAAACCATTTCCCCATGATAGGTGATCATTCGCATTAATTCTTGTATTCTTTTCTCTTGATTATGATTTGATATTGTTATATAAGAAAATTGATGTTGTGACTCGCAATTAAAAGGGGTACAGAGGATAGTAGAATGCTTTGATGATTAGCATACATTGTATGTGCTACTTACATTGTATCTGCTACTTATATTTCTTTAATATTGAATTTTAGTGCATGATAGAGTTTAAATTCTATTTCCTTAAAATCCACAGGGCTTTCAAACAGTTAAGAAGGAAGTTCTCGATGAAACACTTGAACAATCTAAACCTTACAGGACCCCAGGTAAGCAAAGTGTAACAACCACTTATACGGTTTTGTATTTTAGAGGTTACAGTGTACTCGAATTCATGTAAGTCAGCTAAATGTGGTGATCGTTGGGCTGTCATTAATAGCCACAAGCTAGGAGTCACTCACTCTCTTCATTCTGTCTGGGACATGTGCTGTAAGGCCACAGTCATCATGTATGTTGTCACTCAACCCTGAGCTTTGGCCTGTTCTCTACCCCATATTAGACCCAACTCATTGAGCTCTTTCATTGACTATTCCAGGGTTTTCAGTAGGGTTTTAAGTGGGTGGCAAAAGCCTTGGAGTAGGCAGAGAAGGAAAAAACATGCGAGTTACTAGGGGGCTCCAGGAAAAATTTATAAATCTGGGCCTCTCAGAGTGCATTTCCAGCTTTCTGGAGCAAAAATTAGAGTGTTTGAACAGAACACAGGAGAAATCATTAAATTTTGATTTTTTGGAGGGTAACTTCCAAAGAAAAGTTGGCAGTGAGTTCATGTGAAATAGCTGGCAAATTTCGGTGGCTGCCAGGTCTTATTGAGAACCCTGCTGTTCTCAGCTAGGTGGTTTTTGGCCTGCCTGGTTTTTTGCCAGTGATGACATTGCTGCAAGAAATATTATAGTGTACATAGGAGCAAAACTTAAGGAATATCCATGTAGCATTATCACTATAATTTGATTTTCTAAGTGGCTGGGTCAGTGGTGGAAGAGCTTCAAGGAACTAACTGAAGTGTTAACTGCAAGAATAACTTTCTTATTTATTAACTGGATTTTTATCTAGAATATTATTGTTATAGCAATACTAACACTGACATCAGCTATAGATTTTAAAGTGCCAACCAGACATACATTGGTACTTGAAAACATTGGTACATTGGTACTTTAAACAAAATATTCTATTGTTTCGCTCATTAGAAATTTGAAATATTTAACAATATTTGTAAACAGTGAAATCTTCTATAGTGATGTTGTTCTTGTTTTTGGAATGTTTTAGAAAAGCTTAGAAGGAGAACTGGAGAAGAAGGTGAAATGGCTAAGAAGGAGAGAAGAATCGATGCCAATGAGTATGTGTGGTTGTCTTTCATAGTAAATTATTTCTTTTTGTCATATTTTATTATGGGGATGGAATTTGCACTCTTTGTGTCTTTCAACATGTTAAACTAGCTGGCATTAAGCATAGATTTTGAGATTTTCTGCTTCATGCTGAGTGTATAAATGTATGTTGCAGTTAAAAGTTTTCATATATCATGTTTTCGCCCAAGAGTTCACCTGTTATTTCGTTGGTGTTTACATCATCAGGGTTGTCATTAAGAGCCGGGGGCCGGGGATTTTCCCCGGCTACTAATAGAGTGGCCCCCGGCTACTTTTATTGGAAAATAGAAGAAAAATAGAACCAAAAGAAATCCCTAGCCGTTTGATTCCCCGCCTACTTGTTGTATTTACCCGGCAACTTGAAATCTTAGTGACAACCCTGCATCATAATAAAAATAATATATTTTTTTGTGTGTGTTGTTTATTATTTTTTTCAGGGATGCTACAGGGATGGTACTCCACAGAGACTCTAAATGGTATCAACAGTGGCAAGAGTTTAAAGACAACAATCCTGTAGTGACTGGTAAAGTTATGGCATTTACAACCTTACTCTTTTCTTATGTACCTGCAATGGTCATGACCGACAAAAGGCAGTTTTGCAAAAAAATTTTTGTAGCTTGTTTACATCCCACATAAAGCGGGAAATGAGGTGTTTTCACTTTGAAGTCATACAGTGACAGCAAAGAAATGTACAAAGAAGTGCGCTGCAACTGCAAAGTTGTTGTTAAATGTATTGCTTTTTTGATGTGCTAGTTGCCATTACTGTTGTCAGCCTGTTGCGAAAAGTTAGTCATGTAATTGAGTTTATAAGCAGTTATTATTGACCCACTTAATAATATTTTACAGGTCTTTTCAATCTGAAAACGAAATATGATGAAAGTGACAATGTGGTGGTGCGAGCCTCAAGAGTAGTAACAGACAAGCTACAAGATATATTTAGTAAGTCAACGTTAATAATACTTCAGTGAATTTCATAGAGTCATGCACAAGTACGTTCATGAACAAGACCAACTGTAAAATGACCTTTAGACAAAGTGTCACTTTTCATGACCATTATACTACAGAGGGCCTAAAAAAAAGTCAGTTTTCATTCTTGAAAGTACAAACATGCGAACTTGAAAAATTGTCTAACACAAATAAAAAGGTTCAAAAAAATTAGTAAGACAAAGGAAAGAAAAAGGGGAAGGGAAATTAGTGATAGCTCAAAAGGAGCAATCACCTTTGTATCGATCTCTGCTTTAACTGCATAATTTCAGATAAGTTTTCAATACGGAGTGCAGTGTTTTTTTGCGATTTTGCCACACAGACATGCGAAGGCTGTGACTGCTGCTTGTATAACAGGGTCCTACACATGTATGTCCAAGAGGTGACTACCTCACCGTGCAAAGAAAAAAGTAAATTTATTCAAATCACCTGTGTTAAAACCATTTGGAAGGTGGGGTATGCTGAGTTTGGTTATCATAAACTATTGCAACCAGTATCTAATTTCTACGTGTAACAATCACTGTAAATCGCTGCTATAGTGATTTCTGAGAGGCTTACTCTCGGAATTTTGGGGTTGGGGTGTGCCATGGGACTATAAAGCCTTTGGCTTACATGTACCAGTATATTGGTCAATATTCAGCCACAATTTTACTTCCCTATTGTAGTCACGTAAAATGAAAAACGCACCCTATCCAACACTAACTGAGAATCCATATACCACTAATCAACTTCCCAAAAATGATTTTCTATAAATATCAGTCCAAGATTGTGTGATTTCAATAATTGCTTTTTTAGCTGATGTGTTCTCACAATCTGATACTGCCAAGACAATGGCTGAAATCACAAGAATAGACCCACAATTTAACAAAGATAGCTTTCTCAAAGAATGTGAATTTGAAATAATCCCAGCCGTTTTAGAGGTAAGGTCTTGCTTGAGCTTAACAGTACTTGCTGTTCATAGGTGCTTCTATATCAACCAGACTTAACTGTTGTAGTACAGTATACACAGCCTTATGATAGAACTGTCTACAATCATTGCCACAGCAATCTCTGCGATCACTAAAATCATGGATAATAGGAAAAGAGTTTATAATTATTTATTTATAAATCATAATCTCTACACTTTTTAAACTTCTTTTATTTTATGCTAGTGATCACGTAGCCTCCCACGCAGGCGTTTTTAGTGGAGCTCGTACTTCGTCCCTCCCCACAAACGCGTGTTCAAGCGAGAACAACATTCCTTTCCCAAGCTTGGGCAATCACATTGTACCTTCCAAATTCCAGTAGGTTGACCTTGATCGCAGGGTAAGACAGCAATAAATATTGCGTAATCTGCATGAAACAATGAGAAAGCTTTATAACCTCTAATAAATTTTAGACTCAGAGATTTACTCAGTTAGATTAAGTTAGAGTACCCCATGCCCTGCATAACCTTAGCGATGGAAAGAAAAGAAGGAAAAAGGTAACTCTCGGGTCATGTTTTTACACCATCACGAGCTTACATGTTTAGCCTGTCAAACTGTTGATTGGTCACTTACCACAAGAATAAAACAATGGGAAAGGAATGTTGTTCTCGGTTGAGCAGGTATTTGTGGGGAGGGACAAAATATGAGCTCCCCTAAAAACTCCTGCATGGGAGGCTAGTGATCACCATGATCATTATGAAAACACACCTTGCTAGCAGAGCCTTTCTGTCACTTGCTCAATTTTGGCATTGTCTAGAAAAGACTATTTGAATTGAGTAGTACAGTCTCTGATGAGCATGTGCTGCTTTTTGCTGGAATGCATTGTCAACCCCAGGTTTACTAGACATGCACTTGGCATAGTGGGAAAATCAGTTTGATAAAGGAGAACAAGATCGTCTTCTACAAGCTTTCGGCACAACCATTTCTGGTATCATTTGCGTTCACAAGTAACGCTTATCCACCCGAATGATCCCAGAAATCGTTGCACCAAAAGCTTGTACCCTTTTCCCTTACAGTTTCTGGAGTGGGGAATTTTGTATTATTGTTTTTTAATTAAAATAATGTTTTTACTTTTCTTTATTAGGCATTTCTAAAAGGTGACCTGGATATTTTAAAAGATTGGTGCCATGAACCTGTAAGTCCATAAAACTGCATTTTTGCGGAATCCTTTTCCTTCAATTTTTGTTATTGAGCTAATTTATTTTGTTCCAGGCTTACAATGTACTTGCAGCCCAAATTGAGCAAACTCAGCAGCTTGGACAAAAACTTGAGGCAAAGATCCTTGATGTCAGAGAGGTTGATGTAAGTTAGCTACTAGGGTTAAAGACAATAATCGAACATAAATTTTTCTTAATTTTACTTTATCATTCATGCCCATTGTTTCTGCTTGTCCTTACTACATGTAATCACAAATATAATAATTAATTAAATTTTTCTTTGTACATAAAATGCAATATTATTATTTTAATTCCTGTACAGTGTATGCTAAACTTAACAAGAATCTTTTGATAGGACCATAGTGTATGTTTAGATATCACAAGATAATAAGTGCTACCCCCGTGAAATTGAAATACATATTATTAATTTTTTTTTTTCTTAGCAGTATCTCTTTCATTGGTAATAATGAAACAGACATCACATTGCATTTCCAAAGGTGCCTGAAACTCTATAGCCTTCAATGGGCCGTACCTAAAAAACCCAGAATGGTGATGATCACTTACTTTAATAGTATTGTTACATTAATATTTTTTACATTTGGTTATTATCTTGCTGCACTTAAAGATAAAACAATATATCCAAACTCGCCATGAAACTTTTAGTCACAAAGATACCCTAACCTGTAATACAGAATGGTATTTTACAGTGTACTTCCTGTTTTGTGTATAACATTGCAGGTGGCAATGGCCAAGGTTATGGAACAAGGGCCTGTTTTAGTTCTCACTTTTATGGTACAACAGATTATGATCCTTAGAGATGCAGTCGGTAATATAATTGAGGGTGGAGAAGTGAGTATTTGCACTCTTGTTAACATTATTATGATTAGTCACTCCAACTTGTATTGTTCCTAATTAAAGGGGCTCGGCTTGAATGAAACATGAAAATGAATATTATTATAACCATTTTGATCTGTGGAGGAACACATAAGGAATAAAGGTTCACCATTTGTGACGCCTTGTCCTCCCCTTCCCTCACCAGAAAATAAATTCATAACCTCTTGGTATTACAGTTATTCCAAGAGAAATTGAACTTTGGGGAGCAAACAAGGTGTTTTATGGGAAATGCACAAGTGGCAATTAGCAACTAACTAGGATAGGTGGCTCAAAATATTGAAGCAAATTAAAACAGGCTCCATATGGGTAAACCTTTCCCAACTGTTTTCTTCATTCCAATAATTTTTTGTACTTAGATCTGCTTGGAAAGTCATTGTTTTGCTGCAGTGATTTTGGTAATACATTTGCCTTGACAATATCACAAGAATATGATTATTATTATAATGATTATGATGCTGATGCTGATGATGATGATGATGATGAAGGAAAATTATTCACAACTGAACCTCTGTGTGATTTCATTATTTTGTTTTATTCTTGTAGAAGACAGAGCCAGCCTTTTTTATTTTTCATAGAGTTTAGAAGTACCCATTATTGATAAAAATAGGCAAAATCAAAAACAGAAAGATTGGCAAATTTCTGGCAACCAATAATTTCTTTGTTAATTTATTTATTTGTATGGTTACAGTGCTTGTCTTCTGTGTTAATAGCGGCTTGAACAATTGAGTTTAAAATTTTCAGGATTTAATCTCTCTCATATTTTGGGCAATTTTTAACTGCCATTTTTTGTGTCTGCAGGATAATATTGAAAATGTTAGCTATGTGTGGGCACTGTGTAGAGATCAGAGCATACTGGATCACCGGTCAGCATGGAGAGTGCTTGAATTTGGGATTCAAAACAGCAGCGCATGGCTTTGATAAACCTTTACGCTGGTTCTTAATAGTGGCACAAGCATAAACACAAGTCTAGATTCAAGAATGTTCACACTTGGGTTACATACATTACCAGGAGACATTTGCAGGAGCAGAATTGTGAAATTTAAGAAACTCTTATGTTGGCAATACAGGGCACCCAGACTCGCAACAGCCTAAGTACTGGAAGCCAAATTATAAGGATTTGTATGGAAATTTATTGTAAAGTAGATAAGTACACATAAACAGCCATGACAGTGTGCATACCTCATAAAGAAGACCTTGTCTTCTAGAACTACTTAGTAGCTAGGTGAGAAACCAAAACATCAAACCTTGCTAAAATAGCATTTACAGGGCCTAAACAGTAAGAAAACATCACAGACACAACTCTTTATGAGGTATGTGCACTTTATTGGCTGTTTATGTGCATTGTAACCATTTTATTGATTTTACGATAATTCACATACAAATCCTTATTATTAGGCTACTAGTAGGCCATTGTGAGTCTGCCCTCCCCCTGTCAAGTGTGTTGGCAACAAAAAATAAAGTCATCATCCTGGTTGCTATTGGTTATACCTGTGTCCATCATGTTCTCATGTGGAATAACATTGTCTTAAGCATAAGCAAAAGAAGAACAGATACTTAAAAGGTTCTTATACTTATGCTTTTGTAATGGCTGCCCTTGCTTGTGTGCAGTTTCTCACTTTTGTACTTGTGATTACACCTGTGTCTCTATTAAGGACTGGGCTTTATGGACAAACCAATTTCGCTGTATTAACTCAAGCTGTTCGGTTGGCTTGCTCAAAGACACAGAAGCCGCACTCCCTTTTAGAAGAATGTCTGTTTTAACCAGAGAAATAGTAAGGAACTGCAGCATGGCATGAACTGACATCTCCTACATCTGGATTTCTACTAGAATGAACAGATTATTAATTTTACTTATGTAAGAAACAGGAGAGAACTGAACAATAGCAATGATCAAGGAGTCTTTTGTACATGTCTATTGTCAGGATGTAGAACACCTGTACATGCCAATTGAATAACACACCAGTCTAAGTAAACCCTGACCCCCCCCACCCCTCACCCTGGGATATAGGTGGGGATTGGTTCTGAACAAATGCCCCACCATGTGGAGAATATTGTTATGGAAGATACTGGTAGCAGGAATTGCCCCACCCCCTGGAGCAACTAAAAATGTTTCCAATGCGAGTTGTTTTCCCTTACAAAATGAAAACTTCACAAAGCAATTGAGTTCATAATTAATGTCAGTTTAAAAGTAACAACTTGCAAGGGATGACAGGCCGCACATCTTCACCGGCGTGAAACCTTTGGAAAACCTTTTACATATTGCTCCAGTGAGGAGAACTTTCTCAGAGATTTTAAACTTTAAAATTTGAACGATGATATAGCTTCTATATAGCAGACCAAGATGAAAAAAATTCCTGACCAAAGCCCCACATCCCCGCAGACACCCACCAACTTGGGACTCAAAGAGCTGCCAATAACGGACCAAATCTTGACCAAATCCCTTCCAAAGCCCCACATATCCCGGTGTGGGGGTTTACTTTGAATGGTGCATAATGCTGTTAACTATTTTACACAGCTGATTGAAATAGTCAAAATAAAGTTATGGTTTGACTTGCAATCTCTACAGTCTTTGCTGGGCCTCGCAGTGAAAGAGAACCTTAAAAAATTGACGCTTGAGCCGCCTCTATTTTTAAGGTTCTTTCACTTTTGGTTGTTTGTCCGTGATCTTTGCTATGAAGGAACTGGAGAGCCTTCTATTGAATGTGGTGGAAGTTAGATGACTTAAATAGTAATCGTTGTATTTTAGGCGTTCACGGCTTTCTCAGTTTTACAGGTATTTCATCGGCGGATTTAGTTACATGTAAGTAATAAATAAGCAACATCTATACAACTAGCAAGTCCCCGGCCTTCTTTTCCTGAATTTCAGGTATTCGCCCCTGGATTTAACTTGGATTTGAACTTTTCTCGCCTTTGAAAAGAAGTGATTGTTTGTTGGAGTGACGGAGCCAGGGACTGAGCAATACAGTTTGTTGTCAGCATACGGAGCTGTTTCATTTGTTTAAATGTTTCTTACCTTGTTTGCGCACATAATAAGCCATGTGCCTGTCTATCATATCTTTGGCGGTTTAAAGCTCAAATATTCCAGTCAGTCGGCCAGCTTTTCCTAGAATTTTAGGGTAGATTTCGATGACAATCCGCCATCTTGGTTCTCAATGGCTGTTCAAATAAATTGGGTACACTTTGTGTACCATCTATGACCAAGCTACCTGCCGCTTAGGCAAAAATCGCAGGCTTGTGTGATGGCGCAATCTGAATTTGAATTTTAGTCCAATCAGCTTGCAGGAATTCTTGCACGTCACAGATGACGTAATTGGTTGATATATAAGGACACGCCATCACGCGAAGACGTCAGTTTTTCAGTGACTTTGAACAGTGCCTGAAGGACTTACGTTGCTGTGATTCAGAAAGTTTATCTAAACCAAACAAAGTTGTTCTATAATGGGTTGCAATTTATCTAAAATGCAACTACCGCGCCTGAATATGAAGAAGAGGGTAAGAACAATTTACAAGGACGAAATTTTTTGTAATAAATAGTGAAAATAGCGGATAATTTGCGCAATTAACTTTGTCGTTTGATTGCGAAGGAAAACCGTTTACATAGATCACAGGTGGCCCAAGCGTAATATGAGAGTTTGTATGGGAAAAATAGAGTTTGAAACTTAGATGAAATAAATGAAGTAACAGCGATAAAAGTTCTCAATAAAGTGTAAATATTGTTACCTAGAGTCGTTGTCTTTGCTTTTACGAAGTTTCAGCGCGATTTGAGTACTTTTACAGCATCTGACCTGACAGTGTAATAATAAGAGACAAGGTAGGACAGAATCGCTCGATCGATCTTCAAAGCAGCTCAGAATCAGCTCCAAATTTCACGCGAAAAAACAAACACACTTACATTTTACGCCGCCAAATCCACAAAGTGGTACGTTAAGATCACTTTCCTGCAATGCGTTCCGGTAAACTTTGCGTTTGGATCGCATAACTCGATCGAGAAGATCAACTACAGTTCAAAAATCGGCGCCATTTATCCGTGACTAGTAAAAGTGTAACATTTCAACCGTTTTGTCGCTCGGCGGTGACTGGGCGCTAACGTCAAATAATAACTCACCGGGAGAGGGTGACATTACTTCGTTAAGACAAATCTCTACGCACCCACCTCCGAGCCAACCTCCGAGCAAGGTTGGCTTCTCTGTTTTGTTTTGTTGCTTCGTTCATTGGCCGAGTAAAAACAAAGAAGCCGACCTTGCTCGGAGGTGGGTGAGTGGAGATTTGTCTTAACGAAGTAATGTCACCCTCTCCCGGTGAGTTATTATTTGACGTTAGCGCCCAGTCACCGCCGAGCGACAAAACGGTTGAAATGTTACACTTTTACTAGTCACGGATTAATGGCGCCGATTTTTGAACTGTAGTTGATCTTTTCGATCAAGTTATGCGATCCAAACGCAAGGTTTACCGGAACGCATTGCAGGAAAGTGATCTTAACGTACCACTTTGTGGATTTGGCGGCGTAAAATGTAAGTGTGTTTGTTTTTTCGCGTGAAATTTGGAGCTGATTCTGAGCTGCTTTGAAGATCGATCGAGCGATTCTGTCCTACCTTGTCTCTTATTATTACACTGTCAGGTCAGATGCTGTAAAAGTACTCAAATCGCGCTGAAACTTCGTAAAAGCAAAGACAACGACTCCAGGTAACAATATTTACACTTAATTGGGAACTTTTATCGCTTTTACTTCATTTATTTAATCTAAGTTTCAAACTCTATTTTTCCCACACAAACTCTCATATTACGCTTGGGTCACCTGTGCATAGATATGCGTCAACACCGGGGGTGATCGAAGACGCCCTAGTTGTTAACATGCGCAAATGACATATTGGGCACACTAGATTATTAGCAAACGGTCATTTTAATTTAAGTCATTGAAAAAACTGCAAAAGCTAAGCAAGAGGGGGAAAAAACTAATTTTAGCGAAGCGCGAAAACGATCTTTCACTTTAAACTTGTCGCTGTAAATACAACTTTGGTTGCTCGTTATTAAATCGCCGAAAAGCGACATTCAAAACTGCCATTGCTATGATCGATCGCTGATAACTAATGATCGGGTTAAACAACGTGTGCTGTGTAGAACTTTATTTTGAGGGGAAAATGAATGTTTCTCAAAAAGTGAAACAAAAAAGCTGCGGAAATTGCCAAAGAAAATTGCTAAAAAAATGGCGACATCAGAAAATGAGAGTGTAAAATTTGCATGGCCTTTCAGAATACCCCTTGCCAATCGGCTGCCTGTGGCTTCGTCTCTTAACGAGTTCAATCTTATTTCTCGCTATTTTAACTTTGTTAGGCCCCCAAGGCAAAGGCTTGGTCTGAGGAAGAGACTGAGATTCGATCCAGTCCTACCTGTGAGCATAAACAACTGCCACAGATAACAACTGCCCAGACCTCCTATGCCCAGCCAACAAGTCATGAAGACTTTTCATTACTGGCTTTCATGGCAGGAAAAGTTCCTGATCATGACTGGGTTTACGTGAGTCAAAGAGAACAATCAAAACCCAGGGCCCGAACTTTAGCTGCGCGTGGACGTTCTAAAGTCCCGTTCGCAAGCGGCTTTGGAGAACATTTTTCTCCCTTAATATTTATGACTGAGAACCTTTCAGAGTGGGTGGACCCATATGATAGAGAACTTCTTACTAAGAATCTTAAAGAATGCTTGGGATATCAAGGTCTCAATGCAAATGGGTTTCACCTGCTAACGTTGTCTCCAAGGCCTTTCTTAGAGATGAGAACTAACTATCAGCTTCCTCTCTATGTTGTCTCTATGGTGAGGGTATCGGTCTTGGAACACTTTTTACGGTAGGTGCAAGTGAAAGGTATTGCTCTCTAGCCTGGGGCCAGGTTCTGCAGTAGGGAGAAAGGGGATTAAAAAATACTCGCCGAATTTTGCTTTTTTGCTTTTTCATCCCCTATTTTGTCTTTTTTCCCTACTGCCGGAGCCTGGTGCCAGGCCAGTTACTCTCACGGTGCCGCACTCCAACCTTGCCCCAGTTTTTCATGAGGGGATACCACCGAGGTTAGCCACCAGATGAACCGCTATCCAGTGGATGAGCATTAGAAAAACCAATCGCTTTATCCACTGGATTATCGAACGGATAGCCACCCTTAAGGCCGAGGGATTTTGCTCCCGGAGCATGCTCCAGGGACACGCTCCGGGAGCAAAGCTCCACCGTGTGTACCAGCGATTTCATGGGTATACTTTATCCTCGGGAGCAGAATTTCCACCCCACAAAATGCTCCATGATATTTAACCGGTTAAATATTTGGGAGCAAGCTCCCAGAGCAAATTGAGCGAACTTGAAAACGCTCCCTCATGTGTACTGACACGTGCAAAATGAGCCTGGAGCATGCTCCGGGAGCAAAACCCCTCGTGTGTATCGGCCTTTATGAACAACTGGGCCGGGCGTACAAAGATCGGAGATCGGATTTGAGAGTCTTGGGGTCTGCTTGATATGCCGGTAAATGTAACATGATGTATCTAATGGATTGTTTTTATTTCATTTTAAACTTCAGATATATCCCGGGTGCTATCCAGTCAAAGGTGAATGACACTCCCTTTGTTCTCGTGATTCGGGATATTTGTAACCAATCAGGGCGTTCTTCGTCTTGTTCCGTATTAGTTCTCAGAATCCTGCAGAGATTGCAGAGAAGGTAAAAATTATCTCACTTTATTATCGAATGCGTGCCAGCTAAGTCGATCTTTATAACTGCCAAATTCGTTGTATCGTGCTGCGTATTTTGGAACTTCGAAGGATTTTGCGTTTTTATGTTCCTTCAACGATCTGAGCGGACCTCTTAGCAAACAGATGTTTTAGGTTTACTTGAACGAGTTCAAAAGACCATGGTTTGTGATTAGTCATTTGGTGAATTTCGATCCGTTTTGTTTGTTTCTGCGTTTCAAGGTTCGTTGCTTGTGATCGTCCAGTATCGGGCAATAATCGAACAGATTGCTTCGAAGATGTTTCCTGGTCTTTCCTATTCTTGTCTCTTACAAGAATAAAGCAGTCTACATCCTATCCTCGACAGTTTCCACTCACCATCGCGATTTCGTTCGCTATTTTTGAGCATTCTATAGAGTCATTCTCAGTTTGCGGGCCAAGCTGGGCGAGTGTGCAATAACCTCGCCCCACTCAAATGATCGACGGAATATAGAAAAACCCAAAATCCCTTCGAAGTTTGCAAAGCGTGCAGTGCAATACAACGAATTTGGCCGTAAATATTGATTTCCTTTGTATCTTTTTAAATGAATATTGTAAATTAAGATTTAAGTTAACGTACATGCACACTAATCTATATATAAAAAAAAATAGATAACAATATGCTGTGGTCTAAGAGTATACGTCATGACGGAAAATTGTTTTCCATTCAGTGTCATGCACTGAATACATACGCAGCTGATGTTGCGGCATGTAACAATGTTGGACGATGAAGTGGGACAGACAGTTGGATCGTCGGTCCTTAAAAACATCTACAGAGCTCCTTTTAAAATCGTTATACTTCTTAGACAATTCAATTTACATTGCAGTGATCAGGGTATTGTAAATTCAGGGTACTTCAAAATGGTATCATTTTTTTTACAGGTTTAGAGGACAATTGACTAAAATTGTCATCTACTGCGCCGCTGGTGAGCTGCACAAGTATCTGTTTAAGACTCGATTGCAGCTCCACCCTAGCAGGTAGGCAAACAAAACGTTTCATCTTAAAACACTTGTTCACCGTACATTGTTGCCAAGTCCCTGTACAACATCTTCCCAGGCCTTCTCGGTCAATTCATTTCGGTGACGTATCCGAGAACACTCTCTCAGACCACGTGACCTAAAAAGCATAAGGACTAGACAACGATCAAGGCAAATGAGCTTCTATTCGACTTTTAAGTTATAATACTATAGTGAGCTATTAACCAATTTATAATGGTATTAGGACTGAGTGGAGTCCAATGTGATTAACAAATCGGACTCCCGCTACACTCGTATGATCCCAGACCGAATTGGACGACAAGAAGTCCTGTTACAAATTAATCACAACCATTACAATTTCTGAGGAAAAAAAAAACAAATGCATTCTTTTTTTTTTTGTGAAAGAGCTTTTAAAACCAATTATCCTAAATTAGAGAAAATATCACTGGCAGAGACTCTATCTAATGCTATGATTTCGACCATTTTGAAAAATCCCCAGTTTGGCAGGGTAACAGGTCGTTGCTATGGTTATTTTGATAAATTCTGTGACTGGTGGACTTCTCTGAGTACACATTTAAAATGCGATTGGCTGATCATGATGAAACTGTCCGATTACAGCCAATTGTCTGATTATTGTCCGATTACAACCCTACACAATGATTAGTGATCATGAGAAATAAAGCAGTTAATGCACCAATCAAATTTAAGGAAATTGTAATAGTTATGATTAAACCTGAATTTGTCGATTGTTAACTAAGACTTTATCCTGCTCGCAGGCTGAAAAAACTGAAAAGGAACTTGAGCTTATATAGTGACTTATTTGCTAAAAACTGTACTCTTTATTTAATTTGAAAATGCCAAAATATAGACGACCGAGATGTCGATCTTCTAACGAGTAGTGCCCAGATATCTGTTTTAACAAAAATGAGTAAATAATAACAACATTCAGTTTGGCAACGTGGAAGACTGATCACTGATGTGATGTCTGAAAATCCGTGCATTTGCAACTTTGAAAATAATCCTTACATTCAGGATTTACGTTTTCCAAATCTAACCACCCGCCCCCTTTTCCCTTTCTACCAGTTCCCTACCCATTTGGTCACCTGCTACGCAGGCTAATTTTTATATGATTGCCACATTTTCAATTTGCGCGTAGAAAATTAAGGCAAACCTAGTTGTCTGAAGGCCGATTGGCGCTAACCCGAGGTTAAAGTTTAATCCAGGTTTCTTTTTCTTTCATTCAAAAGCATCTTCTCTATTCTTTTCAGAGCATCCAACCATAAAATTGTAGACAAAAAGAAGCTTTCACATCTTAATTCAAATTCGTACTAGCCCTTGGTTATCAATATCCCTGAGCAACCCGGCCCTGTGATTTCTTATATTTTTCTTTCCTTCTTTTTTAGGCGCGCTACCAGAACTTTTGAACAGAAATTAGTTTTTGCCAACCAATTTACCCCTCGAAAGCTGAGACACGCCACAGGTCAGTACAGTATATTTAACAATTATTCCACAAATGCGCGTTGGATATGACTTGGCTATAATCATCCCATATCCGACAAGCGCGAGTGGAATATTCGTTTTATTAAAAACGCCTACAAAATATCGAGAATTCTTCCCGACTTTATCTGAAAAATAACCGATTTTCAGCTTGTTTTTAATTTTGAGCAGACGAGTGCAGTCACCATATTTGGAAAGTATGATATAATTAATGGCTCATATACCATGATGGCTAAGCCAATCAGAGCTTTAGAATTGCATTATCCAATAACTCAGTTTTTAATAATAGTAGATAGGCTTCGTAATCAGGTGTCCAGACGAAAATCTTACTTAAGCAAAATCAAGATCTAAAAGTCAACCTTTTTATGGATAGCATATAGCATACAAGCAAGACATTCTCCCGCAAGGCGTCAACAAAAGCAGTTAAACTACGTCAGTTCTAGGGACGCGTTAGTGCCTCGGCTCGTCTTACAATCCTGAAAAACGTATACTTGAGTATCATGCCTAGCCCCATGAGGAAATGCTGGGAATTGAATGTTAAAAGGTTAAGAGTTCCAGAAGAAAAATAACCAACGATTTATCCTTTTTCCGTTTTGCAGGTTTTAGAGGCGTCCCAGCAGCATAAAAACTGTTTAATGAAATTTTAATTGAGAACTGTTGCTTCGAAGAGACACCTATATACATATGTTCATCTGGGATTTCTAAGAAAAAGGAACATTTTCATTATTGTTTTGAAGAGACACTTCAAGCTTGCCCTCCTCTGAAACTCAGTTTAACCAAAAAATTGTGATCTATTGTTAGTCAGAAGACATTTTTCCATTCACAATTGCCACTGCACTTTAATTCAGCTTTGTTGCTTTTTGAAGAGAGAACTGTCTTTGCTTACGTTCATCTGGCAATTCTAGGAAAAAGGAGAACATTTAATGTGATAATAGTTACCGTACTAAGTTAACTTAAATATATATATTTTTTCTAAGGATATTAGCTTGTATCGTCAGAACATTTTAGTTGTTATTAGCTACAGTTGATAGCCAACGCAACTGCACGGTCACGAGCTGGCTAACATTCTTACTTGAAGTTTATAACACGTAACTGTAGTTACCTCTGGATGCAATAAGGGGCCGACCATTTGACTTTTGAGGGGGGTATGGGTGATTTCAGAAGAAATATCCTGCGGACTGATTTCGAGGAAAATAATTCTTGTAAGGATTTACCTGGGGGGAAAAATTTCCTACACCGAAAACAAAATATCTTTCATGGCTTATAATCCTGGGGAAAAAATCTTACACCTTGTATATTCGGGAAAAATTCTTTTACCAGGAGTTTGGAGGAAGAACAGTTCTTACCCAAACCAAATCACCTTTACGTCCCCCTTCCTCCCCCCCCCCCACTTCAAAGGTCAAATGGTCGGCCCCCAAGAAATCTTCTATTGGTCATAGACTAAGTTCAAGTATTTTTAATAACGTCGACAAAAGAGACGGAACGTCTTAGGTGAAATACAAGTAACCAATCTTATCTGATTTGTTTATGAGTTTTGTAATGCCCGGGAACCATTGAACTTAAAAATGAAACAAAAATGTAGGTACAGAACGGATTTTATCAGTTCCGTTCAAAAAGAGGATCATAGATGCCTGTGGACCTCTTTTGGAACGAAACGGGTAAGATTGGAAAGGGTGAAGAACCATTTACACGTAAATCTTATCTCAGCCGTTCGTCACTTTTCATTGACATCAAAAGATTTATTCTATTCGCGCCCTTTCGTTACATTAATAGGTCTTTGCTCTTTGCTGGTTAATGTATGTAGTCTAAACTATTTAGATCAATATATAAATAAATCATTTGTGCACAGTAAATTCGTCTGCCTGTTCTTTTGATCTCGTTCAGTGTTGTTGTTGTTGACTTAAGCTATCCGGCTACTCGAACTCTGTGAAGCTTTTCAGGTTCCTTCCTTCCTTGGATAGACAATTGATAAAAAGCACTGTAGCGGATCCAAGGCTCCCCCCTTTTGTAGGCCTAACTTCAACTGTGGCAGATTCAGATCTAAGTAGGTGGAAGTCCCCACTCGTCCGTCCCCACTCGTCTTTTCCTGGCCTGGAAAATAATTTTTCTTAGCCCTTGCGGGTTTCAGGTTGGCTAGCATATCCCTGGTGTTCAGATTGTAGAGACAGCGCAAACAGATGCGACAAGGAAAAACAGCGATAGGGCGGGGTAGGCCTCGTTGCTGCCATTTGCCTTAAAACATCAGGAAACACTGGGAAATTGTTCCTGGTACAGTAAAATATCCATGTGTCGCATCAAAATGAAATATCCATTTATTGCTAAAGATTGCTTAAAAACACAAACGAGTAAATGAACTGCTGTCTTTCTATAAACTCGCTTGTAGACGCAATAAGCACTCGATCGTGTTACATAAAAAATACGAGCTACGAAACTGAGCTGACAACGGCTTTAGATAATTTTCAACTTTAACGCGCTTCTTTCTTGATCTGTTTATGCTCCATCGCCCACGCGTTTGCGGAAGGTTACCAAGGTTACAAATCCATTTTCGGTTTTCACGCTACTTTCGACCGCGAAATCCGGCAAATCTAGGATCAAAACATTCGTTTTTGGATTCCCGAAACGAACAAAACAAGAAAGATATTTGTCTATAATGTGACTGTGCGGTCAGTCCTGTAAAGTAAGTAGCAACAATTCTCAATATACTTTAATTGCGAAGTTTAACAGTTTAAGAAGTAGCAATTAATTAACAAATATTGGACGAGGTTTAGCAAAATATCGTGATTTGTCAGTGGCAAGCTGATCAATTATTTGCCAAAGCCGAGGGCTGAGGCAAATAAATGATCTGAGAGACACTGACAAATCACGATATTTTGGATAACCGAGTTTAATAGTTGTTTCATCATTCGATCACCGAGTTTGTGTTTTAATTAATATCTTTGGGAAGCGAAGTGATCCACCTTTTTCACGCAAGAAAGATCGCAAGATTGAGAAAGGCGTAGTTTCGTTTACGCATGGGCAGAATATTATTTGAGCCAAACACAGCTGGACGACATTGCGCATGAACAGACCATTATTTGTAGGCAGTTACTTGCAGATCACGTGATAGGCTTTCGGTCAATGAAAAGGAAGAAAAATTTGCGTGGGATGATAATAAAACTTATTGGACGAGGTTGAGCGAAATATCGTTATTTGTCGGTGCAGGTGGCGAGCAGATCAATTATTTGCCAAAGCCGAAGGCTGAGCAAATAATTGATCTGCGAGACACTGGCAAATCACGATGTTTTGCGATAACCGAGTCCAATAATTGTTTTATCTTTCACAGATCACCGAGTTTGTTTTTAAACTATTTTGAAAGCGATCTATGCCATTGTCAAGCAAGAGCTATCGCAAGAAGGAGAAAAGCGTGGTTTCATTACGCATGAGAAGAATATTATTTGCAGCCATACACTAAGCCAAACACAGTTGGACGACAGACCATTATTTGTAGGCAGTTATTTGCAGGTCAACTGATAGGCTCTCGTCCAATGAAAAGAAGAAAAATTTGCATCGAATTATAAGGAGTATTATTACAAAAATTTACAAATTATCAGGAGGCATCCACAGCCATACTGCAGCCGTACTATGCAATTGACAATGACAGGGGTAGCGAGATCGATATATATATTTTTTTCAATTCCTCAAATTTTATTGCGATCCACGTTCCAGTTGTTCATTATATTTGTCTACCTCCTGTCAAAGAACATGAAGGATATTCTTTATTTCTAGAAATCCTAAGAGTCGATAATGGCAAGCTCGGCTTATTCACCATTTTCACATAGACCATAATGCACCTTGTTAACCCCCAAAATTTTGCATAGCCGTTGTCCTCTATTCTCTTGGGACGACTGTAATATCTAGGAGAAACTAGAAACAATTGTGATGCAAAATTTGGGGAGGGGAGGGAGGTAAACAAGATGTATTATGGTCTGTGTGAAAATGGTGACTGGTGCTTTAAAGTGATAGTCAAAAGTAGTATGATAGGGACCGAATTAACCCCTCTTTTGCGGATTTAATTAACTTTTGGGTAAGTTACATCGAATACCTTGGAAGCTTAGTAATTTTCTTTGTGCATCCCATTACAATTACTGATAGCAACTGGTCAGGTTGGTTGAGACTACCGTATTTAATTCCCTAACGCCGCGGCATCTATGAAATTTTAGCGATTCCAATGCGGCGTTTATTCGAGGACGGCGTTTATTTCGAAATCACTGTTTTTCACTGGCAACAGTTATTGTAAATCGTTTGTAAATATTATGTGATTTGGAGGTTCCAATGTCTCCCTTATTTTGCTGAGATAGAATAGTAAATGTCTGGATGGTGTAAATTACCAAGTTGAACTGAGGTTTTTCTTATCATGCTTATTATCCTCGAGTAAACGCTGCATTCTTCTGATTAGATGCGGCGTTTATTCGAAGGCGGTATTTGATCGAATAAATAAGGTAACCACTTGCCTGTTGGAGGTAATCCTGCCTTTCTGCCCTATATTTAAGTGTAAAAGTATAGTTTTTGGTTCTTAATAGACCAGTCGAAACAATATGAAGCCTTAGCAGAAGTAAATTAGTTTTGCTGAAAAGTCAGTTTGAGTGCAGAGAAAAACTGCTGCAAGTAAAATTGGTAATGGCGTCATTTCGTTGCTATAACAACTCTGATGTCATTGTAACCCCGATCATAATAAATTTTCATCTTTATCTAATACAGCTGTACTGGTAATTTTTCCTAATGTTTGTTAATAGCGGCGTAGTTTATACTCAAATTTCGTAGGTATTGACCCTGAAAAACCCTATCGGGCAGTTGAATTCATCTGTCTGGGTCTTCATTTTCTTTTTCTTTTTTTAACTCACCCTTTTTCTTCACTCTCCCTTCTTTGTCCACGGCTACTAAACCTGAATTAAACTTTGCCGAAACATTTGGCTTCCTTTTGCCTTTCTTAATGTAATAATTTTTAGATACTTAAAACTATTTAAATGACTTCGCATAATTTGTTCAAGTTTCATTTTAAAGTCTATCGTTTTGCCTCAATACAAAGCAGGCCATAACTCTGATTCTCTTATTCTCTTCCAATCACTTGTCGAGTACCTCAGGGATCCATTCTTGGACCTCCGTTGTTTTTGCTATATATTAATGATTTACCAAACACTTCGAAACTGCTCAGTTTTCACTTATTTGCTGATGACACTAATATATATTTTTCACGAAAAAACCTTAATGATCTTGAACTAATCTTAAATCAAGAGCTCCAAGCAGTTGCTGAGTGGATGAAATCTAATAGACTAGCTCTCAGTATTTTGAAAACTAATTTTGTTCTTTTTCATTCTAAGAGACTTAAACCATAAAAGTCATTAAATCTAAAAATTGATGGTGTGAACATCCAAGAAGTTTCCACGGTCAAATACTTAGGTGTCACTTTTGACTCAAACTTGACTTGGAAAAATCATGTTAATGAACTCTGCTTAAAACTATCGAAAACTGTACGTATATTTTCCAAATTAAGGTACTATGTTAATGTTGATATACTTATTATGCTTTCCTATTCCCTTATTTACCCCTTTCTTTCTTATGGTATTCAAGTTTGGGGTCTCACATACCCAACCTACCTAAAACCAGTAACTACTTTGCAAAAACGAGTCATCAGAATGATGACTAGTTCCGACCCTAGATCTCATTCTGAGCCATTGCTGAAGTCTCTCAGACTCCTAAAATTCTCTGATATAATTCATCTTGAAATTCTCTCTTTTGTTTATTAGTGGTACCATAAACTAAGCCCTTCTTGTTTTGTTAATTATTTTAACCCAGTATCTTCAATTCGTTCATATAATACACGTCAATCAAAGAGTGATAATCTGTTTGTAAAATCTGTTCATACCACTCAATACGGCATTCGTTCTCTCAGTTACACTGGTCCAAAACTTTGGAATTCTTTATCTATTGATGTTAAGAAAATCAAGCCGTTTTCCAGTTTTCGTCAATATATCAAGAATTCTGTGATTGATGGTTATAATACTATTATTGATTCCTAGTGTTTTACGATTATATAATCTTAACTACTATTTAATTAATGAAGTAATACTTTTTTATCTAAAAGAACTATTTTGTATCTATATTCCTTCTACTCATATTCTTGTTTGGGTCACCTACTCGGTTAGTTCCACGAACTATTTAGGTGTCCCAAACTCTGCACAATGAATCTACAATTGAAATCCTCTTTCCCTTCACAATCTCTCGATTTTATATTTTAAAGCACTAATTTGTATTAATTATAATTATTCTGTGTGAGTTTAAATAAAAATTGACTTGACTTGACTTGACTTGATTTGACTTAAATATTAGAACGCTAATTGCGAGGAAGCTCAAGGAAATCACTTGGCTTGTAAGTAACAGGCTCCCTTAATTAATTATTGTAAAAGGAAGTATGATCAGAAGTATACAAGTCAAATCAATGACAGAGCTACTTAACAGTAAACATTATATTTATACATAATATGTATGTTACCTCTTTTCTTAAGCATGGCGGCGTTACGATGACGCCGAAACGTCAACTTTTTACCCTTTTTTTTTACTTGTTTTTGCTTCAGTAAATCACTTGTCATTCATTTTTAAAATCTAGGGATCCTCCCTGTGGTTAGTAGTGGAAAGTATATACTGAGTACCAGAAACGCTTCCTAAACGTGCTTCAGGGGAATATTGAAAAAATGCAAGGGCCATAATGGCTCTTGAAAAATGTCATATCTCTGTCATGATGCCAGCACGCAATGTTTATACTTTTCGGTCTTTTCGGCTATTCTAAGAAACTGACTGTCTGGAAACTACAAAGAAATGATTTTCCATTCGACAGTTTTTTGTTTTTCAGTTTCTTATACATGACTTTTAAACATGCCATTAGTGTTTTCGATTTTCCGTTAGCCTGCTCATGTCGAAAATGTCTTATTCGTCTCCTTACCGGTCGTTTTGCTATAATTAAGTCGCGCTTCGATATAAGTTTATTCAGGAGAAGGCCAGGTAAAAAGTTTCGCGTTACGTTGGAGGAACATTCACACCATATGTTTTTCTCGTTCACGCTCTTATGACTTTAAAAATGATCAAATTTTTGAGTGCAGTTTTTACTGCTTAAGTTTGTATCGAAACGATCGGTTTACGGTTTCCATTCGTCATATTCCGGCATAGTGTTTCTTTTTCTGGCGAATTTACATTCTGGTGGATTATAACCTATCTTATGGCATAAGGAACGACTTTCGATCGGTTTTTTTTTTAAAGTTTTGCCAGTGTCTGGATTAAATATAAGTATATAAATCATAGTCCGCTGAGTTTGACCCATTTTGCTTATCAGTTATGTCAAATTGGCGTGCAGCATTCCAAGTCTTTCTCAGATTTTCCGCGAGCAACTACGGTTCCCTTTTCTTCTATTTTCATGTCCTTCGCTCCTTGATTTTTGAAATTATCGCCGCAAGTTTCGGTCTGCTGTCCCTCAGCTTTCGACTGAAATTCGTTGGGTTCCACTGACTTGCTCTTGCTCGAATTCGTTGTTTCGAAGACTTCAGGTATATTTTCGAACTCGAAGAATTTGCGAAAGAAGAATATGGTCAAACTTCCTCTGTAGCCAACATCCAAGGCTAAGAAAACGCTGTCTATTTCACGGAACTCGCTTTGACGATTTATCTCTCTTGCGACCAAGAATGAATCGTACAAAAATAATGCAAGCATTCGCAAACCGTAAGAGAATAAAGTTATTCGATACAAGATGATCAGCTTTTCACTTCTTCCTCCCCGCGGAAAATGTTCAAAAAACCAATCCCTTACCGTAGAAAGTTGCACAAAGCTAAGAGCACAAGCTAACATTGTAGTCGAAGCGAACTCTAAGAGCACCGAAAAGCCGAGCACAACAAGAACAGGATTGTTTTCGTTAATACCCGGAATAACAGCTATAAGAACGTTCGTTATGATACGCGCAACCCACAAAGCCGTCCACATCCAAAAATGAGCCTGTTTTACGAGAGCCCTGAGAAAGTTTTTGAACTTGAAATCTTTCCATCTATAGATGAGGAAGATCAGAAAGCAAGAAACAATAGTCTCCACGAAAGTGCTTGTAGTATTAAGGCTGTCAATAGCTCTCTGCGAAAGTCCCAGCCAGCCTTCGCATCGTTCGATACTGCTTCCTGCTCTAATAATGCAAATGACGCTGGTAACGAAGAAAGTGACAGTGAAAAATGTCCTCAAAAGCAAGAGAACAACTGTACAGATCACTGCAGCAGCTAAGCGGCGGTTCTTCTCCATTGATTTGTTTTAGTGCTGTTGGTGTCCGAATGAGTGGCGATCAGTAGAGCGCATGTTAATGTTTAAATTAGTAGGCCACTTCCGAGTTCCAAAAACCCTCACTTTCAAAATAAGGCCAAGTGCACAACCTTTCTTGTGAAAGTGAGATTTATTTGCATGAGAATGAAAAATCATCTCCATTCGCCACTTGCAAATCTCCCATGATGCACCTTATTTACCCCCCAAAATTTGCATAACCTTTGTTTTTCATTTCTGTTGGGTATTACAGCCATCCCAAGAGAAATTGAAAACAATGCTTATGCAAATTTTTTTTTGGGGGGGGGGGGGGGGGGAAATAAGGTGCATTATGGGAGATGTGCAAGCGACGAAAGGCTGAGCACCTAACCTCGCTTTGATACAGAGGCCCGGGGGAACTCGGAAATGGCCTATGGCCTATGTCCTGGGGCCTGTTTCTCAAAAGTCCCGTTAACTTTTCGGGCCCGGAAAGTTGCTTTGTGTTTACCGCATTTGCATCAAGGATCAAAGTTTCAGCAATTTTGAAAATAATACTAGTTATAGCTATCGCTATGTGCCAACGAGCAAAGATTTTACCTATATGCGCGCGCTGTTTAATTTGTTTAGAAGTGTCATGAATTACCGTAATTTACGAAAAATAGTTTGACCTCAATTCGATTGCATTAGCGAAAATTACCTTGAAAATAGTGAACTAAACTGTTCTACAGCGTAAAGGATTTGAAATCCCGGCTTTAGATAGCATATTTTTAGAGATATTAGAGAGCTTTAGATCCGAGTTTACTGCGAATCTCTAACCGCGGTTTGGGGTTGGTTACCTGTTTGCGGTTCGACGTTCAAACATAGTTCGATTTAGATTGGCGGTGGATTAGATTACGGCCGCCATTTTGAATCAGCAGCCATGAATGGCACTTGTTTTCAAGATCCAATAAGATTTATCAAATTTAGCATTTCGCCAGAATTTGTGCCTCTGTTGGATAAAGACTTGCTTCACAAGATTTTGGTATCATTACGTGGGATAAAACAAGAATTATACGCTAAAAGCTTTCAGGTAAATGACATACGTGAAAACCTACCTCCCCACGTTGAAAACGCACGTCGTAAACCTCAAACGTGACGTGAAAAACTTGTCACGTGACCTCCAGCGGTTAGAGGTTCGCGGTAAGCTCGGACCTAAAACTCTCTATTGAGTCTGTACACTCAACACCAACCTCGTCTGAACTGTGAACTGTGACCTGCTAGTTTTTCGCTTTTTATTTTGTTCTTTTTTCTTACAGGTAAAAATCAAAACTCCTATATTTGGCTATGAATACTGTTTCTGGTTCTGTGCCAGTCATAAGGCAACTCCTTCAACTGGTTTGTTTTGTACATACCCATGCAGTAAGCCGTGCATCTAGTGAAAGAGCGGAAGGAGAACGGAGAGGTACAAACAGCTCAGTTGAAGCAGTGACTGACTTTTTTTGGTTGGTTATTAACCTAGCAGTAATCGTAGATTATAGTGCGTCGCCTTAGGGCCTTAAGCACCAGATTTCTGCTAGCAGCGATATGATAGAGTATGCCGTTTGGACATCAGGCATCTCAAAAGCTGCAGGAATAGTGGCCAGGGTAGCCACTCATCAGAAAGTTGAAGTTTCAATGAGAGAATTTTTAAAGCCTATTTCCACTCTAAGTTTACGTGCGTTTAGGGTCTGAAGAGCGGGTGGAAATTTGGGTGCGAAATTTTCCCGAAATTCAACGCCCCAAAAAGCATCAATGGAAAGAGGCTCTGCTAGGATCTTAATTATCTGCATGTAAAATGACTGTTGTTCTTTTTTTCTGACGACAAACGATAAGCAGAACTCAACAATGAATTATACGCGAAACTAATTATTTAACCGCGCTTGACTGTGACGTCATGAACCATAAAACAACAAACAAAAGTACGTACCGAAGACAGTCTGTTTTTGTGCACAAAAGCTAATTTTAATTACCCTAAATGTGTCTATTTCGGAAGATTATATACTGATAGGGCCGGCAATAAAAACGTTAACTAGAAAGATTATTATGAAAAATCCCAAAAATGTGGTTATTTATGCAACGAATGGCCGCCATTCATGAGTAACGCGAAAGAATATCACGCGATGCACGATGGGAAGGGTGTTACATCCTCCTTTGGTCGGCCCCTAAGAAATCCTCTATTGGTCATAGACTAAGTTCAAACATTTTTATTTACGTCGACAAAAAGAGACGGAACGGCTCTATCAGGTAAAATACAAGTAATTGGGAGTCAAGTAACGGAACTTTTCCGATTTGTTTATGCGTACTAGTTTTGTAATGCCCGTTCCTGGGCATTACATTCAACTTAAAAAGGAAACAAAAATGTAGGTACAGATCAGATTTCATCAATTCCTTTCCAAAAGAGAGTCATAGATGCCTATGGACCTCTTTCGGAGCGAAACGGGTAAAATTGAAACGGATGAACTTCCATCTACACGTAAATCTTATCCCAGTCGTTCGTCACTTTTCATTGACAACAAAACATTTGATCTACTCATGACCTTTCGTGCATTGCCGATAGGTCTTTGCTGGTTGATGTATGTAGTCGTTAAAGATTTAGATATATATAAATAAATCATTTGTACACAGTAAATTCGCCTGCCTGTTCATTCCAAATCTCCTTGTTGTTGTTGTTGTTGTTAATTGCTGTTTTTGCTACTCCAACTCTCGGCTAAAACTTTGCGAAGCCCTTTAGATTCCTTCACATTTCTCTTCCCCACACAATTCTTGTACACTGTTCAGGTAACCGAGCTGCTTACTTGAATAGACAATTGAATAAAGCGGGTCCCCAATAGGGTTTTTCAATCCCGTAATCCCGAACCAAAATTTCGGGCAATCCCGTAATCCCGAGGGTTATTTTTGGCACCCCGCCTCCCAGCATACTTTCAATCCCGAATCTCGCCCCGATTTCGCTTTTAAATCCCGAATCCCGAGCCTCAAATAAGGGAAATCCCGCATTCCGAAAAACTTATTGGAGACCCTCAATAAAGGCACTGTGGTGGATCCAAGGACCCCTCTTTTAAAGGCCTGACTTTATCACCGGTGGCGTACTCATTTCTAAGAAAGTGGGAGGGGGAGCACTCATCCAGTACCTAAGATAATATGGCGGCCAATAAAAATGGAAATCAGTTGTTCTTCACATTAACATAAAAAAAACTTAACTTAGCCTCGAAGTGTTCAGTTGCTCAAAGATTTGTTGCAGGCAAGAGCCATGCTCTTGTTGCAGGTCACTGATTTTATAGTCAATAAAATTACTTTTCTTCTTGGTTTTTTTTTATACTGCTAAACAGCTTCTGCTGAACTTTTTACAAGGAATCAGAGAGAATTAGAGTCACCCACTGCAAACGGCAAACGTGAATCTGTAATCGCACTAACCTGCGAGGTAGGCACAAAGGAGGGTGGGGGGGGGGGGGAAAGGGAGAAAAGCGGGAAAGGGGAAAGGGAAGAGAGCCTTACCCTCTCTCCACAATTCCCCTCCCTTTTTCCCTATCCCCTACCCGTTTCGACGTCTACTACGCAGGCTATGTACCACGTGATCAAGTTTTCCCTTCACGTTTCTTTTACTCATGTTTACTGTTACTTACTTCCACAAAGAAATTACAAAAGTGAGCTGAGTTTGATCGTCCGGGTGAACGTACTCCTGAATAGGACTGTTGTTGTTGACAGTGACTGACGTTTCGACAACCTGTGCGGTAGTCATCTTCAGAGTCAAAGTGAGTTGTATCACGTCAGTTGATGGTATTATACTCTGGCTATTGACCTGACTGGTCGATTACGTCGCGATGTTATTTTTTATTGGTCGGCTGTCAGTTAAGTCGTGATGATATCGGCTATTAAGACTAGTAATGTAATTGGTGCGTTTCGATCCGTCTATTGTCGCTGTTAAGCAGTCATCTATTGTTAGTCAAATTGTCAGTTCTCCAGTCGTTCGGGCTTGATCTCGTCAATAAGTCGTTTGTACGGTGCCGGTAACTAAGTTAACATAAATATTTTCTCTACGGGTAACGGGCCTGGGTAACGGGTAAGAGCTAGTAGCCTCTTGTTTACTGAAGCTCAGTTTAGGCACTGAAATGTCTCATCTAACCCTAGTCAGAATATTGTCACATTCACGGATGTTACTTGCCTGCGTCGAAGACGCTCCTAACCTTCTGCCGGCCTAGTGCGTCTGCGAATTAGTGCCTTAATTAGTGCACAATATCGTGTTCGAATCCCGCAGAGCCGCAAGGACATATGTCGGCGTTTCTGATTGGCTAGTTTCTTACGCAGTTTGTGATAAGTCCGATTGGCTCGTGATAGTGTGAAACGTGACCTCAGAGACAGCTTGAACGACAGAGGTTTTGCTTGCTCTCTTTTTGCGTATAGTTTATGCAGTGCATGGAGTATTGTACACTTTGACTGAGCAAAATTTTGTTTGGCCGCTTCGAGCCTCACATTTAGAGGTTATGAAGCTGGTCTGTTCCATGCATACGGGCATGCATATTGAGTAATTAGTTCCTGTGGTTTATGTTTCTGCAAATGTTTTCTGACAGGATTTGATCACATATGCAGCTTACCATATTTTCTTTTACCTCTGTTTTAAGCCTTCAGCCTTTTTTATTGCGGCTCATAACCTTAGTTTCTTCGGTTTTCTCCGAAATGCCTGGACCTGAATAGCTACATGTGTGTAGTTTTTAGTTTTGACCGTGAATATCATGATTTCCTCATTCGCTAACTGTACATGTGGCAAACCGGTCAGGGTTTTCAAGATACTAAATGACCGGCAGTCCTGTCTTTTCTGTAAATTTCAGAAATCGAAAAATCCAGCTAACCTAAACTATCATATGTCGATTGAGAAAAGTCAAGCTATTCTGAAACGATTCATAGATCTCAAGTTTAGCGTTTGGTTTACGCTGGGCTCGGAAAACGAAACCATGTTTTGGGATACTTAAGAACTCAGTGTTCAGGTCGACTGCCGGTCAAGGTTTGCAAAACACTAAATGACTGGCAGTCCTATATTCTCAGTAATATTCACAAATCGAAAAAATCCAACTAAACCAAATTATCATATTATGTCGAGATCCTGAACCAGCCGTTTGCGGGATTTCTATATCATGTTTTTTTTGGGCGTGAGTCTTTTGATGTTCGAGACTATTTTCATGATACTTTCGTTGGTGGGAAATTTTACTGACTTTTCCCTCTTGGTGCACCATTTCATGATTAATTTCCCACAAAACCGGCTGGTTTGATCATAGTCCGGTGGCGTAGCTAGAAAATTATGCGATTTTTGATACAAGCGCCAAACTTTGTAGGAATATTTACATTCCCAGGGTCGTCATTTCCCGATATAGTGCCAAGCTTAATTTTCCAATTGCAGCTAGTTAGCATCAGCGAATGAAATTTTCAGACCCGAGATCCCCCGCGAAGTTATTTTTCTTGCTCTTTTTACAGGTTTAAAGTGCCCATAACGAAATTTCTTTATTTTTTCATCCAAATCTACACATCAAGAAATGACGTTTCCCGAACAATTTTTTTGATTCCGACTGAAAGCGCTTTTTTAATGATTTTTTTAAGTCTTCGAAATTTGCCGCCATTTTGTTCCACCATTCGCATTAGTCTCCTCTCGGTTGGACTGGAGCAGTGCGGTAGGTGCAAGAACTCTTATTCCTCTCAAGCCAAGTAATTTGGTTGTATCTTTCTCGATCGTGGAAAATATACCGTGGAAAATGCCTGAGAGATGTGTTGCAGCAAGAAGAAAAGAAGAAAGAGGTGGATCAATTTCGTGTTAAAGAGGAGAAAGATGTGGGTGCCGGGGAAGACGTTTTATTTCAAAATACAGGTACAGCAATACAGATGTTTAAATCTGGATGCGAATTTTCATTGTTATTTTCCTCTCTTCATATATATAACTGCTGGCCATATTTCTGAATTTATCGGCACATGTTTTCTCTCTCTTTTCTCTATTGGTTCAGTCGGTTCGGATGGTAAGAGTTTGTGCTTTCTCATTCTAAATATGCATGCGACTTGGTATAGCTAGAAAAAAAACTATTCTATTCATATAAAAGAGAAAACCGTCGGTTTAAAAAAAATGAAGTAAGAAATAGGTTAATTCGAAGACGAAGGAAAGGCAGGTCGCCCCCTCAAGCAATTGACTGGCATGGTTTCAATGTGTTATTTGCCAGAACGAAGGAAACAACTGAAACCCCTCAGTGTCCTGTTAACTGGAAACGGCACTACTCTTGCATGTGCTGGATACCTAATTTTTGAACAAGACTTAACTTCATTTTATAAGATAGGTTTATTTATACTTGAAGAAATTTTGAGTGTCCTATGGGACAGGAAGTATCCTAGCCACACTCTTTCCAAAAGTCTTTGGTTCATCTAACTCGACGTTTCTCCTTGTCTTCCATGCCGTAACAGTGTGTGATACAGCTTCCTTCTCCGCTGGTCATAGAATTGCCATTAAAAGGAAGAATTGTTATTATTAAAATAATGAAGAAAAATAAGGGTAACCGTGCTTGTTTTTGCTGTTGTCCACCACCTGCATTTCTTGCGATTTTTGAGGGAGGATTGGGGCGAGTTTTAAAGCGGCATGTACGTGGAAGGTGGAAGAAAGCATTAAAAAATTCGACTTTATGGAATTTACCTCGAGATAAAGCAATTAGGACATAATGTGATAAAGATGAAGCTTAAATATCATGAAAGTAGTGGTTCAGCACAACATCCACTATATAAGGCCTCGGTGAGGAAGTTTAACTCAGCAACACCCGTACCGCTTACGTAAGGAACATTTCCAACACTTTGAGACTCATCTGAGCCAGAAAAAAAACCCGCTATGGAAAATTCCAATAACGTTTCCCTTCGATCAACGTCATTTTAATCAAGTTTCTGCAGAAGCTCTTTTTCATGGCGGCCATCTTGTTATGTGCAGTGAGGGATGCGCAGTGGCAAAACTAGAGAATCACCTTAAGTTTATTCCGTAACGAAAATGTGAAATCTATTAGTTAACAAAGCTATGTGCAAAGCTATTAGTTGTATTACATTTTATAATCAAACAAACAGAAGGCACATTAATTTTATTCAGTCGTTGTAGTTTTAGTTTTCCTTTGCTTAGGGTTGCCATGGCAACGCATAGTTAAGGTTAAAAGGCGTGTTATAAACAAGATGTACGTGGTAAACAGGTTGGATGACTGAGGGAAATGATACTATGTCTTGATAAACTAGGACAAATAATTTAATGAATTGAATTCATTAAATTTTTATGAATTTTAATAAATTGTAGTTTCTATGGAAACCGACACAATTCCGACTTGGCACTATATCTGAAAATGTTTGTATTGGTGACTACTATCTGTGTGCCAAATTTCATGCTTGTATCTAAAAGTGCACAATTCACTTAAAATTTCTAGCTAAGCCGCCGGACTATCAGGATCTCGACATAATTATGATAGTTTGGTTTAGCTGGATTTTTTCGATTTGTGACCCACGATTATCCCCTAAGAATGACCCACGGTCTGTTGGTATGCCCTTCACATCGAACTGGAAAGTAATCAAAATAGTTGACGTTAGAGTTCACTCATCATCAGCCTTAATTTTTCCATAGCTGTAACGTGCATTCACCGCAAAAACCCTTGGAAAAAATCAGGTTAATTACAATAATCTGTGGCATGACTTACTCTAAACATTTGTGCAGATCTCACCGCTGTCATATCGCCTGCACTTTTTTCACTTTTCTTTCTAGTCTTCTCCTCCCGTCCTGAGAAAAAATAATATAATCTTTCTCCATTGCATCAGCACTCAAACAAGATCGAAGCTGATGACAGCAATTGCGCGGGAATCTATTGTATCGCTAAAGATTGTTGAAAAACACAAACTATTAAATCATGGTTCATATAGAATTTTGGGGGAAAAATCAAGGACTTTCCAAGGACCAAAATCATTTTTTCAACGGCTTCTATTCCCCGTAATTTATCATAGAATGACATGAAGTAAAATAACAAACCTGTGGAAAATGTTCAGACTGAGTCTAATACAATCACAATCTTACTAGACTATTGTTTGAGCTTTTGCAAACTGACTTTAATGATTGTATCCCAGTTGGCTGATTCTTGCATTTTCTAATTAGCAGCGAGTTTTTCTAGGTGAATTGGCTAACGTGACAAAAGTTAATTTGCATGTGGCTTCTCCTTTCAACCAAAGTTCGTCTGGTGTTTCAGTCATATATCGGAAACTACTCTTAACTTCTTCTTTTTCATTTCCTCGCTCCTCCAGTTCCTGCTTCTTAATGTACAGACACTGACCCTTCCGCCTTTTTGACTGCATTGCCATCGTCATTCCAATTCAAAACAATATTGAAATATCCGTACTTCCAAATGTGTAGGTGGAGGGGGGTTCGCTTATTGCAATGATTGCAATACCTTCCCCAAGGAAAGCATGGTTCCAGTACATGAAGGGTATTTCAAATGACGGCAAACGAACTATGGGGGAATACAGAAATTATATGTGAGCACACTTTCTTGATCACTTTGAAAATTCACATATTGCTGTGCTTTCAGATCTTTCCTTTGCGCAAAACACTTTTTTTAATAAGGGCTATTTTTATTCAAGGAGCTTTCAAAAATATTCAAGGACTTCTGGGGAAAATTCAAGGACTATTCAAGGATATCCCACAAATTTCCAATTTTCAAGGACTTTTCAAGGACATGATGATTTTTCAAGGACTTTTCAAGGCCCGTGCAAACCATGTAAATGAACTGCTATCTTTCTACAAACTCGCCTGTAGACGCAATAGGCACTCGATCTTCTTACGTAAAAAAATCCGGGCTACGAAACTGAGCCAACAACGGCTTTAGATAATTTTTAACTTTAACGCGCTTCTTTCTTGATCTGTTTATGTTCCATCGCCCACGCGTTTGCGAAAGGTTACAAAGATTACAAATCCACTTTCGGATTTCACGCTACTTTCGACCGCGAAATCCGGCAAATCTAGGATCAAAAAATTCGTTTTTGGATTCCCCGCAAGGAACACAACCAGAAAGATATTTGTTTATAATGTGACTGTGTGTTCAGTCCTCCAAAGTAAGGAGCAACGATTCTCAATAAACTTTGATTGCGAAGTTTAACAGTTTAAGAAGTAGAGCAATTAATTAACAAATATTGGACGAGGTTTAGCAAAATATCGTGATTTGTCAGTGGCAACCTGAATCACAGCACTGAGACGGTGTTATTAAAAGTTAAAAATCGATCTTCTGCTAAATATGGACAAAGGTCACGTCACATTGCTTGTTATGTTAGATCTCAGCGCTGCGTTTGATACCGTAGATCACGGTATTCTTCTGCACAGGCTCCAGTCCAAGCTCGGCCTTCGGGATAAGGCTTTATTATGGTTTAAATCTCATTTGGCGGGAAGAACGCAGCAGGTCTCAGTCAAAGGATCGCTCTCTGATAAATTTAATCATACTTGCGGGGTCCCACAAGGTTCTTGTTTGGGCCCCCTCTTATTTACCATCTACGCGAGTTCGCTGTTTGACATCTTGAAATCTCATCTGCCATCCGTTCACACCTATGTGGACGATACGCAGCTATATATATCGTTTAATCCCGTTGATAAGACCAGCGAGGCTGATGCTGTGATTGCGAGTGAGAACTGTATTCGTGACGTTCGCGCATGGATGAGAGATGATAAGTTAATGCTAAATGACGATAAAACTGAGTTCTTGATCATTGGCACGGAACGACAGTTATCAAAGGTGTCCGTTGACAAGATCAAGATCGGCCAAGATGAGGTATCGCCTGCCTCTTCAGTGCGCAATTTGGGCACCTGGTTCGATTCTCATCTGGACTTGTCGACTCATGTGTCTACGACTTGTGCTAGCGCGTTTTATTATTTGTACAATATCCGGCACATTAGGAAGTATTTGTCTCGTGAGTCCACCGAGAGGCTTGTTCACGCGTTCATCACAAGCAGGCTTGACTACTGTAATGGTTTATTGTACGGTGCTCCTGAGTATCAAATTAAGAAACTTCAAAGAGTCATGAATGCCAGTGCTCGATTGGTTTACTGCGCACCTAAGTATTGTCACGTTACTTCTCTGCTAAGAGAACTCCACCGGCTACCAGTGCGCTTGCGCGTAGATTTTAAGATTCTCCTTGTCACATTTAAGATTCTTCACGTTGTTGCGCCTAGCTATCTTAAGGATCTTGTCTCTGTCTTACCGGACTCACGTTACCAACTACGCCGTAACAATAATGGTATATTGTTAGAAAGACCTCGGCTAAGAACGAAGAAGACTTTGGGCGATCGCGCGTTATCGATGGCTGCCCCCCTTTTTATGGAACAGTCTTCCTCTGCCAATAAGACAGGAAACATCAATCGACTCTTTTAAACGCTCTGTTAAAACATATTTATTTAAGAAGGCTTTTAGTTAGATTATTTATTTATTTATTTATTTATTTATTTATTTTTAAATATTGTAATTTTACCGGGTAATTTTATTGGTTTTTAATTTAGTTATTAATAATATTGTAATGCGCTTTTGAGTATTTTTATAGAAAAAGCGCAATATAAGTATTAAATATTATTATTATTATTATTAATTATTTGCCTCAGCCTTCGGCTTTGGCAAATAACTGATCTGCGAGACACTTACAAATCACGATATTTTGCGATGACCGAGTTTAATAATTGTTTTATCATTCGATCACCGAGTTTGTTTTTTTCATGACGTCTTCGGGAAGCGAAGAGATCTGCGTTTTTTCACTCAAGAAAGATCGCAAAATGTAGGAAAGGGTAGTTTCGTTTACGCATGAGCGGAATATTATTTGCAGCCAAACATTTCTCTGGCGAAAAATGTCTACGCATGCTCTGGAAAAAATGACACGTGGTCGATTTCGGGTAATGTCATTGGCTCCGAGGCGAAAATGCCCGGGAAATGTTGTTCAGATGAAAGAAGCGATGGCAGCCTTTTTTGGCAGTGACAGCTTTGCAATTTCTTGCCACTGTAAGAGATCAAAAATTATTTTGGTCAAAGTTTTGACGTAAGTGTGTTCTCTAGAGAATATAGCGTCCTGAAACTGGCGAAAAATCGCATTGGCATGGTCTGATTCAGTGTTATTGACGTTGAGATCGCTGGTTTGCATGTGGAAGACATGCCGAAAAGGTGGGTAATTTTTGCTCTTTTTGTTTACTGCATGTTCCGTGCAACTCGGTACAAAAAGAAATTATAAAGTAGTGGAAGAAAAATTATTGGGCTTTGTTTTGGTATATAAATTAGCTTGAACCAAGTTGCACGGGAGCGACAGTTTTGTTAAATGTGTATCCCGTTTTTGGGTCAAAATTCGACTTTGATTCTGAATCTAACATTCCACTGTTGATCGAAGAGCGTATTACAATACTATCCAAAATGTTTTTGTTGTTTAGATCAAGTTTCTTATCACGGATTCAACGAAAAAGTAGAGGGACTGACATTTTCGGGCTTTGTTTTGTTAATGTGACTTAGCGTGTACTTTGTTGTAATCTCCGCATGTTTACACAATTTATGGCAGAAAAATACGCTTACGCTTGGTTCAACTTAATCTCGTGTCACTCGGTACAAAGGAAAATTATAAAGAAGGTAAAGAATTACTCTTAGCCAGCCCATTGTCTTGGTGTGTAAATTGTCTTGTAGCTAGTGAATCGAAAGCTAAAGTACGTAGTTCGAAACGTGATTTTGTCCATTGTTCCACATTTCGTTGTTGTTGTACATTAGTACAGCTTTGTATGTTACAGAAATTTGAGTTTCATCCAAACTGTCGAATGAGAAAATGTGAGAGTGCTTTCATTAAAACACTAATACCGTCTTGGAGCTACAGTTCGATAGGTCCAGCAACATTTGGTTTGTAAAAAATATTCTGTTTACAATGTGTACAGCTGCCGTACATTTAGGCTTGCAATGGTACAATAAATAGACGGATGGAAGTTTAGATTATTTTGCTCATGAATTTGGCTTGGGATCATCCACAACGAGGTCCTTGTTACTTTCCGCGTTAGTAACTGCACTTACGGACATGATTTCCCCCGTGTAAAATTTTTTAGTACCAAATCTTTGCTCACAAGGCTTTCTGTGGGGGTGCTTCTTTGCTTGAAAATGGGATCCTGGAAGGAGATGAACAGGGTAATTTTCCTGCGAATGCTTTTGTTTTTCTGTCCATTGTTTTTGGCTTAAATTTTTTTGAAGCAAAGTTATGAATGAATGACAGAGTTAACACGCTACTAAGTATTCAAAAGTTCTTTCCAAGAAAAAAAATATTCAGGAGTTTGAATTTTGGAGGAAAATTTGGAGTAAACTTTGAGTCTTAATGAAATTTTAGTTGGATCATGTTGATGAATACAGTTGTGTAGGATGTGCAGTTTCCAGTTTTCCAATCTTCTGTCAGAATTATGAGAGAACACTCACAGATCTCATTCAAACATTATAGTTTCATTGTTATTATTGTTTGTTTCTATTCCTATAAACTTCTCATCAGGTGTCCATTTTGCATGAATATAAATATGTCATATATATTTGAAGGGGTTGTTGTTTCACTGTGAAGTAGTTTTCACTTTGTTTTTTTATATGAAGTTGAGTTTCTTCTTAGTTGTTGGCTAAGGCAGTGTTGAAGTATCTGACATGTTAACATACTTTACTTTTCATTTCTCTTCACAAAAGATTGATTGATCCTGAATCAAACAAAGTGCAGCCTCACATACAAGATTTTTTGACGAACAAATGTGTACTCAAGGACAGCATATGTCCCTGACAGTGTCAATAAAATTTATTCATGGAAAGATCTGGGTTTTTACTTCTTTGTAGCACTTTAGACTAGATGCATATTCACTTTTTTAACCTTTATGTTCTAAAACAATATAATCAGTAGTTTTTCCAACTAACACTTGAATCAAAGTTCTCTTCTTTTAAATATAGTATTCCCCTAATTTTAAAAATTTCATTATCTTATTCATCGTAGGAAACGAATCCCACAGGAATAGGTGAAAAAGGATAATAAAAAGTCTAGACTATTCTAAAAATATCCGATATGCATTTGCAACTCATGTTAAGCCGCAATTAACTTTCTTTCCACTGGAATAAACAAACTATGGAGGTATTGCCGCCATTTTGAATTTGGCAATATCACATGGTGGCGCGACGACCAATCAAACATTTTTCGCCGGTGAAAGCCAAACATAGTTCGACGACATTGCACGTGAGCAGACCTTTTTTGTAGGCCGTTATTTGCAAGTCACATGGTGGGCTTTCGGCCAATGAAAAGGAAGAAAAATTTGCATCGATTGATAAATTAGCAATTATTGGACGAGGTTGAGCAAAATATCGTGATTTGTCAGTGGCGAGCAGACCAATTATTTGCCTAAGCCGAAGGCTGAGAAAAATAATTGATCTGCGAGACACTGACAAATGACGATATTTTGCGATAACCGAATTCAATAATTGTTTTGTCATTCGATCACTGAGTTTGTTTTTTAATAAATAATATCTCCGGAAAGCGGTTAGCGAGCGCTGCCTTCCAGGAGTAATGACAGAGATCACAAAAACGAGCAAGGAGCAAACGTGGTTTCATTTACGCATGAGCAGAATAGTATTTGTATATATGTAATAGCATGATTTGTAGTGATATTTGACATAAATACCACGACTGATATTTCAAAATTGTTATACGTAATTTCACGAGCCGCTAGGCGAGTGAAATTTGAGACAATTTTGAAATGGAAAGAGTGGTATTTATGACCAAAATCATGTACAAAAATGCTATTATTTGTTTATACTACTACCCGCAAAGGTTTTGTAGTTTTCACAAGTAGGTATTTCAAATTAAGCTGAAATACCACTGCTCTAAGTCAATCAAACTGCAGAAATTTCTCATGTAGTAGTATAAGCAGCCAAAAACTTCACCGGCGAAAAATATCTGATTGGTCGTCGCGCGACTACGTGACATTGCCAAATTCAAAATGGCGGCAATACCCCCATCGTTTGTTTATTCCAAAGGAAAGAAGATTAATTGCGGCTTAATATGAGTTGCAAATGCATATACGGATATTTTTAGAATAGAGTACACTTTTTATTATCTTTTTTCACCTATTCCTATGGGATTCGTTCCCTGCGATGCTCGCGTTTTGGCCGGTTTACCGGATTCAACTTTTGACTTGTTAAGGGATCACTCTTCACGATCACGAGGGACAAAAATATTTTTGAAAAAAGCCGGGTCACTAGAAAGAACGGCCTTTGTTCACAGCTCAATGTAGCGGAGAAATGACACTATGGCTCCTTTGAAATCGCTTAGACACCTGGAAGTTTTTTTTTTTTTTTACCGAATGGATAAAGCGTAGAGAAATACGGCTGAAAGGAAATTAGGTAATGGCATCATTTCGTTGTTATGACAACTCCGACGTCATTGTAACCCCGATCATAACAAATTTTCATCTTCATCTAATATAGCTGTAGTGGTAATTTTTACAAATGTTTGTTAATAGCGGCGTAGTTTATACTCAAATTTCGTAGGTATTGACCTTTAAAAACCCTATCGGGCAGTTAAATTCATCTGCCTGGGTCTTGATTTTCTTTTTGTGTTTTTGACTTTTCTTCACTCCAGTCCTTTTTTGTGCACGGCTACTAAACCTGAATTAAACTTTGCCGAATTATTTGGCTTCCTTTTGCCTTTCTTAATGCCCTCATTTTTAGACACGTAAAACTATTCAAATGCTTCGCATAATTTGGTCACGTTTCATTTTAAAGTTTATTGTTTTACCAAAATATAAAGCAGGAAGTTCCTTTAAAAGTATTAAAACGTTAATTGTGAGGAAGCTAAAGAAATCACTTGGCGTATTAGTAATAGGCTCCCTCACTGGTAATTAAGTACTTTAAAAGGAAGTATGATCAGAAGTATACAAGTCAAATCAAAGACAGAGCTACTAAACAGTACACATTATAATATATAATATGCATGTTACCTCTTTTCTCAAGCATGGCGGCGGTACTAAGACGCCGAAACGTCAACTGTTTACACTTATTTTTACTTGTCATTTATTTTGACATCTTCCACTTGTCATTCATTTTTAAAATCTAGAGATCCTCCCTGTGGCAAAGTAGTGGAAAGTATATACTGAGTACCAGAAACGCTTCCTAAACGTGCTTCAGGGGAATATTGAAAACATGTTATGTTCAGTCAGGATGCCAGCACGCAATGTTTATACTTTCCGGCCTTGTGGAACTATTTCTTTTGTGGCTATTCTAAGAAACTGACTATCTGGAGACTACAAGGAAACAATTGTCCATTTGTTTTTTGTTTTTCAGTTTCTTATAAACAACTTTTAAACATGCCATTAGTGTTTCTGATTTTCCGCTAGCCCGCTCATGTCGAAAATGCCTTATTCGTCTCCTTACCGGTCGTTTTGTTACAAGTCGCTTCAATACAAGTTGATTCAAGAGAAGGCCAGATAAAAAGTTTCGCGTTAAGTTGGAGGAACATTCATGTCATGTGTTTACTCGTTCACGCTCTTATGACTATGCTTAAGAAATGATCAAATTTTGGGGGGCAGTTTTTACTTCTTAAGTTTGTATCGAAACGACCGGTTTACGATTCCCATTCCTCATATTCCCGCATATTGTTCACCCCAGAAGTCTCTTATTCTGCTGGAGATTCTGTCTGGAGAATTTACATTCTTCTGGATTTATTATAACTTATCTTATGGCATAAGGAACAACTTTCCATGGGTTTCATGGCTAGTTTTTTTAAAAGGCCTTAAGTTTTGCCAGTGTCTGGATATATAAATCAAGGTCTGCTGAGTTTGACCCATTTTATTCATCAGTTATGTCAAATTCGCTTGCTGCTTTCCGAGTCTTTCGCAGATTTTCCACTAGCAAGTACGGTTCCTTTTTCTTCTTTTTTAATGTCCTGCGCCCCTTGATTTTTGAAAGTTTCGCAGCAAGTTTCAATCTGTTGTCCCTCAGCTTCCGACTGACGTTGACTTTCGCTGAGTTCCACTGAATCGCTTCTGCTGGAATTCTTTGTTTCGAAGACCTCAGGTATATTTTCGAACTCGAAGAATTTGCGAAAGAAAAATATGGTCAAACTACCTCTGTAGCCAACATCCAAAGCTAACAAAACGCTGTCTATTTCACGGAACTCGCTTTGACGAGTTATCGATCTTGCGACCAAAAATGAATCGTACAAAAATAATGCAAGCATTCGCAAACCGTAAGAGAGTAAAGTTATTCGATACAAGTGGATCAGCTTTTCACTTCTCCCTCCAAGCGGAAAATGTTCAATAAACCAATCCTTTACTGTAGAAAGTTGCACAAAGCTAAGAGCACAAGCTAACATTGTAGTCGAAGCGAACTCCAAGAGCACCGAAAAGCCGAGCACAACAAGAACAGGATTGTTTTCGTTAATACCCGGAATAACAGCTATAAGAACGTTCGTTATGATACGCGCACCCCACAAAGCCATCCACATCCAAAAATGAGCCTGTTTTACAAGAGCCCTGAGAAAGTTTTTGAACTTGAAATCTTTCCATCTATAGATGAGGAAGATCAGAAAGCAAGAAACAATGGTCTCCACGAAAGTGCTTGTAGTATTAACGCCGTCAATAGCTCTCTGCGAAAGTCCCAGCCAGCCTTCGCATCTTTCGACGCGGCTTCCTGCTCTGATAATGCAAATGACGCTGGTAAAGAAGAACGTGCCGGTGAAACATGTCCTCAAAAGCAAGAGAACAACTGTACAGATCACTGCAGCAGCTAAGCGGCGGTTCTTCTCCATTGATTGGCTTTAGTGCTGTTTGTGTCCGAATGAGTGGCGATCAGTAGAGCGCATGATGTTTAAATGAATAGGCCACTTCCTAGTTCCAAAAACACGCACTTTCAAAATAAGGCCAAGTACACAACCTTTCTTGTGGAAGTGAGATTTATTTGCATTAGAATGAAAAATCATCTCCATTCGCCACTTGCACGTCTCCCATGATGCACCTTATTTGCCCCCCTAAATTTGTATAACCTTTGTTTTTCATTTCTCCTGAGTATTACAGCCGTCCCCATAGAAATTGAAAACAATTCTTATGCAAAATTTGGCGGGGGGTGGGGGGCAAATAAGGTGCATTATCATTAATTCAAAATGTTTTCCTTGTTCTGATTGGCCAAAAGCACACGCATAATTCACCATAACCAGTTACTCATGACCAAATTTGGAATAATTTTGTGTTTAGCGAGGAAATGACGTCAAAAATGCAGCGTTTTTGCAGGTTAATGCACCGTTAACCGAGAAGACCTGGGGACGAGTTTGAGTTGTTTTGGTTGTGAAAACAAAAAATGGCGGACGTTTCACTCGTTTCAAAAGTCAGGGGCACCCAACGGCAATTTTTGGGAAAATATCTGTTCGGAAGACGATTTGAGAACTAGAATTTTCGGAACATTTGTTGTAAAATTTCTTGCTTGCCTGCCTCTCCTACGATTTTCGAACATCTACAAAATGGTATAACTACCCATTTTAAACGGATATTTACCCTAAAAAAGGCCACCTAGAATTTTCGGGAGCTTTTTCCTGGCTGAAATTTTCGAAAAGGTAAGTTTTGATCCCTATAATTTTCGAATCACTAGACTTTCAGCTAGGATATCCGAACAGATGAAAAGTTTTTAGGGGATAAAAATATGCCTATATCTACCGTTTTAATACTAAAATACGTTCAACAATGCTATGTTCAGTGGTTTTGAACTATATCCTCGTTGGGTGCCCCTGAAAAGTAAGAACTAAGCAAAATAATAGCTAAAAACATGGCTAGAACAGCAAGAATACAACTCGAAGGGCGACATCTGCTATTTGGAGAATATTTGCGGAGCTGAACAACCCTAAACGTGCACTATCGAAGATGAACTTAACCTCGATGGATCGATGGAATAAGCTTGTTTTAGCTATGTTTTTAAACAAGGAATTATTTTGAATAAATAATAAAGCAATTATTGAATTCGGCTTTCGTATCATATGAAGAATTATGGTGATCTCGGAGGCTGTTTTTCGCCCCGGCCTACGGCCTCGACGGATAACACCCTCCTCGATCTTCATAATTCTTCATAAGATACTCAGCCTCATTGTTAAATTATGGGAGATGAGCAAGTGACAAAAGGCTGAGCACCTAACCTTGTTTTGATACAGAGGCCCGGAGGAACTTGGAAATAACCTATGTCCTAGCCTGCGTAGCAAGCGTTTCCAATCGAGTTATTGCGCGAAAGTTAGAGCGGAAGCAAAAAAAAGGTTTTGTTTTTTTTTGCTCTTGTCCCAGCTTTCTAGACGAACCTCGCGAGGAAACGCTTGCTACGCAGGCTACCTATGTCCTGGGGCCTGTTTCTCAAAAGTCCGGTTAACTTTTCGGGCCCGGAAAGTTGCTTTGTGTTTGCCGCGTTTACATTCCAGATTAAAGTTTCAACAATTTTGAAAATAATACTAGTCATAGCTATCGCTACGTGCCAACGAGCAGCGATTTTAAAATTTGTTTAGAAATGTCATGAATTATCGTAATTTACGAAAAATAGTTTGACCTCAATTCGATTGCATTAGCGAAAATTACCTTACAAATAGTGAACTAAACTGTTCTACTGCGCAAAGAATTTGAAATCCCGGCTTTAGATAGCATATTTTTCGAGATATTGAAGCCTGTACACTCAACACAAACCTCGTCTGAACTGTCAACTGTGACCTGCTATGTTTTGCTTTTTGCTTTGTTCTTTATTTTTCTTACAGGTAAAAAAACTGCTATATTTACTTTAAATACTGTTATCGGTTCTGTGCCAGTCACAAGCCAACTCCTTCAACTGGGTTCAGTTTTTTACATACCCATGCAGTAATTAAGCTATGCATCTAGTGAAAGAGCGGAAGTAGAAGGGAGAGGAACAAACAGTTCAGTTGAAGCAGTGACTGACGTTTTTTCTGGTTGGTTATTAAACTAGCAGTAGTGTTATTGACAGAATATGGCGTTTGGACATCAGGCATCTCAAAAGCTCCAGGAATAGTGACCAGGTTTGCCACTCATCAGAAATTTGAAGTTTCAATGATAGAAATTTTTAGAGCCTATTTCCACTCTAAGTTTAACTGCGTTTAGTGTCCCCGAAGCGCGGGTGCAAATTTGGGTGCGAAATTTTCCCGAAATTCAACGGTCTAAAAAGCATCAATGGAAAGAGGCTCTGCTAGGATCTTAATTATCTGCATGTAAAATGACTGTTGTTCTTTTTTTCTGACGACAAACGATGAGCAGAACTCAACAATGAATTATACGCGAAACTAATTATTTAACTACGCTTGACTCTGACGTCGTGAACGATAAAACAACAAAGAAAAATACGTACCTAAGACAGTCTGTTTTTGTGCAAAAAAGCTGCTTTTTATTGCCTTAAATGTGTCTATTTCGGAAGACTATATACTGATGAGATCGGCAACCAAAAAGTTAACTGACCTTAGTGTCCTAGCGGATAGATAGATTATCACGAAAAATCCCAAAAATGTGGTTAATTATGCAACAATGGGAAGAGTGTTACATCCTCCTTTGGTCAGCCCCTAAGAAATCCTCTATTGGTCATAGACTAAGTTCAAGCATTTTTATTATGTCGACAAAAAGAGACGGAACGGTTCGATCAGGTAAAATACAAGTAACGGAACTTGTCCGGCAATTTGTTTATGCGTATGAGTTTTGTATAATGCCGGTTCCCGGGCATTACGTTAAACTTAAAAAGGAAACAAAAATGTAGGTACAGAACAGATTTCATCAATTCCTTTCCAAAAGAGAATCATAGATGCCTATGGACCTCTTTTGGAACGAAACAGGTAAAATTGAAACGGATGAACTTCCATCTACACGTAAATCTTATCCCAGCCGTTCGTCACTTTTCATTGACAGCAAAAGATCTGATCTACTCATGACCTTTCGTGCATTGCCGATAGGTCTTTGCTGGGGGATGGTTAATGTATGTAGTCGTTACAGATTTAGATATATATATACTGTAAATACCGGTAAATCATTTGTGCACAGTAAATTCGTCTACCTGTTCATTCCACATCTCGTTGTTGTTGTTGTTAATTGCTGTTTTTTGCTACTCGAACTCTCGACTAAAATTTTTCGAAGCCTTTTAGGTTCCTTCACAATTCTCTTCCCCACACCATTCTTGTACACTGTTCAGGTAACCGAGCTGCTTACTTGAATAGACAATTGAGTAAAGGCACTGTAGTGGATCCAAGGTCCCCCCTTTTAAAGGCCTAACTTTATCACCGGTGGCTTACTCATTTCTAAGAAAGTGGGAGGGGGAGCACTCATCCAGTACCTAAGATAAGATGGAGGCCAATGAAAATGGAAATCAGTTGTTCTCTACATTAACATTAAAAAAAAACTTAACTTAGCCTCGAAGTGTTCAGTTGCTCAAAGATTTGTTGCAGCTTACTGATTTTATAGTCAATAAAATTACTTTTCTTCTTGGTTTTCTTTTTTAATGCTAAACAGCTTCTGCTAAACTTTTTACAAAGCATCAGAGATGAGAGTCACCCACCGCAATCGGCAAACGTGAATCTGTAATCGCACTAACCTGCGAGGTAGGCGCAAAAGGGGCTGGGGGAGGGGGAGAGAAAGAAAAGCGCTAAAGGGAAAAGGGAAGGGAGCCGTTCCCTCTATCCACTATTCCCCTCCCTTTTTCCCTATCCCCTACCCCTTGTTTACTCATGTTTACTGCTACTTACCTTTACAAAGAAATTACAAAAGTGAGCTGAGTTTGATCGTCCGGGTGAACGTTGTCCTGCATGGGACTGTTGTTGTTGACAGTGACTGACATTTCGACAACCTTTGCGGAAGTCATCTTCAGAGTCAAAGTGAGTTGTATCACACGCCAGTTGATGGTATTATACTCTGGTTGTTGACCTGATTGGTCAATTAAGTGGCGATGTTATTTTTTATTGGTCGGACTGTCAGTTAAGTCGTGATGTTAGCGGTATGAAGACTAGAATGTAATTGGTGCGTTTCGATCCGTCTATTGTCGCAGTTAAGCAGTCATCTGTTGTTAGTCAAATTGTCAGTTCTCCAGTCGTTCGTGCTTGATTTCGTCAATCAGTCGTCTGTACGGTGACGGTAATCAGTGGCGTTTGTTCTAAGTTAGTAAACCAGCTTTCTAAAGTAAGTCGTTGATAGTAGTTTGTAGAATACGTAATACATGTGGCAAAGTCCCAGTCGATTTGATGTCTCGTCTGTAGATGATGTTCAGCAATGTGATGGTTGACGTCACCATTCCTCGTTGCTCGAGTTCTAAGAAAAAGCAAGTTTAATGTGACGATAGTTACTGCACTAAGTTAACACAAATATTTACTCTACGGGTAACGGGTAAGAACTAGTAGCCTCTTGTTTACTGAAGCTCAGTTTAGGTACTGAAATTTCCCATCTAACCTTTATTGCTATAGTCAGAATATTGTTACATTCACAGATGTTACTTGCCTTCGTCGCAGAAGCTCTAAACCTTCTGCAGGCCTAGTGCACAATACCGTGTTCGAATCCCGCAGAGTAACAAGGGCATATGTCAGCGTTTTTGATTGGCTAGTTTCTAACGCATTTTGTGATAAGTTCGATTTGATTAAGTGTTGACCTGCCAAACACGACTAATCTGAACTCGTGATAAGAGAGACTGACCTCAGACTAAGCTCAAGATAGTGTGAAACGTGGCCTTAGAGTCAGAAAACGAAACCATGTTTTGTGACACTTAGAACTATTTTCAGGTCGACTGCCGGTGAAGGTTTGCAAAAAACTAAATGAAGGGCAGTCCTATGTTCTCAGTAAATTTCACAAATCGAAAAAATCCAGCTAAACCAAACTATCATGTTATGTCGAGATCCTGATCAAATCAGCCGATATCATGACTTACCCTAAACATTTGTGCAAATCTCTCCGCTGTCATATCACCTGCATTTTTTTTTTCACTTGTCTTTCCACTCTTCGTTCTCCTTCCGTCCTGAGAAAAAATAATATAATCTTTCTCCATTGCATCAGAAACACTCAAACGAGATCGAAGCTGATGACAGCAATTGCCCAGGAATCTATTGTATAGTGATTGGTTGTTTTCCTTTATTTCCGGGTTAGTTTCTCTCCGTTTTAATTCGAGAAAAAAATGAAATTTGACCACAGATTCTCATTTTTCACTTTTCTGAAAAGATTAAAAATAAACAAATAATGCTCCACCGATCGCGACTCGTTCGGACGCGAACAGCAGTAAAGCAAATCAATGGAGAAGAGCCGCCGCTTAGCTGCTGCAGTGATCTGTACAGCTGTTCTCTTGCTCTTGAGGACATGTTTCACTGCCACGTTCTTCGTTCCTAGCGTCATTTGCATTATCAAAGCAGGGAGCCGTATCGAAAGATGCGAAGGCAGGCTTGGACTTTCGCAGAGAGCTATTGACAGCCTTAATACCACAAGCACGTTTGTGGAGACCACTGTTTCCTGCTTTCTCATCTTCCTCATCTATAGATGGAAAACATTCAACTTCAAAAATTTTCTCAGGGCTCTTGTACAACAGGCTTATTTTTGGATGTGGACCGCTTTGTGGGTTGCGCGTGTCGTAACGAACGTTCTTATAGCTGTTATTCCGGGTATTAACGAAAACAATCCTGTTCTTGTTGTGCTCGGCTTTTCGGTCCCCTTAGAGTTCGCTTCAACTACAATGTTAGCTTGTGCTCTTAGCTTTGTGCAACTTTCTACCGTAAGGAAATGGTTTACTGAACATTTTCCACGGGGAGGAAGAAGTGAAAAGCTGATCATCTTGTATCGAATAACTTTGTTTTCGTACGGTCTGCGAATGCTTGCTTTCTTTTTGTACGATTCATTTTTGGTCGCAAGAGCGATAACTCGTGAAAGACAGTTTCATGAATTAGACAGCCTTTTGCTAGCTTTGGATGTTGGCTACAGAGGAAGTTTGACCGTATTTTTCTTTCGCAAATTCTTTGAGTTTGACAATACACCAGAGGTCTTCCTCGTAACAACGAATTCGAGCAAGTTAGAGGAAGTTGAATGTCAGTCAAAAGCTGAAGGGCAGGAGATTGAAACTTACGGCGAAATTTTCGAAAATCAAGGATTAAAGGACATGGAAGGAGAAGAGAAAGGAATCATAGTTGCCAGCGGAAAAACTCCGAAAGACTTGGAATGCAGCACGCAAATTTGACATAACTGATGAACAAAATGGGTCAAACTCAGCGAAGCATGATTTATAAAGTTTAATCCAGACACTGTGTAATGATTACTAATGATTTCAAAAAATATTGATTTTCTCAATAACAGTTGCTCTAGCTTCAATATTTTTTCTTAATTAGCTTTATTCTACAACAGGGTAGCATTTCACTGTATTAAACACCGTGTTAAGCGAATATAGCTCGTTTTTAATTGATCAGAAGTATTTTTGAGCGATCACGTAGTTTTTTCTGCAAACATAATAGTTCTTAATTTACTTCCGTAAACAGTCGCTTCGTCTAAAATTTAGAATTTCAAAAGTTTGCTGACCTGCAAATTCGGTCTGCTTATAATTGTAGGTGAAAACTAGGCAACTAGACAGTCCTGCTACGTTCCCAGAAAGTCGCTAGTTTAGCTTGCAATTCTATTCAAAGCGAAACTACGTGCTTAAGAGCCGCGTTGCGGACTTGGCAAACTTTGCTATTTTATTGTCCTAGTACTTTTTACTCCTAAAATAGAATCCGCAACAATAACTTTAGCTTAACTTCAAACGAGTTTGTTTGTATATCTATTGTACTGAATACCTGTAAATACTGAATACTGAATACCTGTAAATACCTGTAAATACCTGAATACCTGTAATAATGATATATAAGTAAGATAGTTTGTAGTGTTTTTTGTGATTACGTCGATGGCATCCACATCCTTGATTACATAGTTTTTACTTGATTACTTCCTCGATCGCTCGTACAAGAATAAACGCTATAGCTAGTTTGCCTTATTCTCTGCTGCATTCCAGGTAGTGGATTGATCCCGGTCCTGAGAGTTGTGACGGCTCTTACCCGCGAGCGAGTTGCCCTTTGGGTTTAGATCCCCAGTTCAGAAGGCTGTTTCCAGAGTCCAAACCCTAAGTTTCCGTTTAGCCCTTAAAGTCGTTCGAACGTGCAAAAACCTTCCGTAACAACTGGCAAAACTAAAGGTCTTAAAAACTAGCCATGAAACTGATCGAAAGTCCTAGATGTTGTTCCTTATGCCATAAGATATGTTATAATCCACAAGAATGTAAATTCCCCCATACACAGACAGAATTTACAGCAGAATAAGGGACTTCTGGAGTGAGCATTATACCGGAATATGAAGAATGGATACCGGTCGTTTCGATACAAACTTAAGCAGTAAAACTGCCCCCCAAAATTCGATCATTTAAAGTATAGTCATATAACGGCGTGAACCAGAAAAACATTAGACGTTAATATTCCACGTTCTGTAAGCCAAGTCGTAACGCGAAACTATTCACCATGGCCTCGCCTGAATCAACTTGTATTGAAACGCGACTTGTAGCGTAACGACCGGTAAGGAGATAAATAAGGCATTTTCGACATGAGCAGGCTAACGGAAAAATCAGAAAGACTATTGACTTGTTTAAAAGTCTTGTATGAGAAACCGAAAAACAACAAAATAAATCATGGGAAAATTATTTCCTTGTGGTCTCCAGATAGTCAGTTTCTTAAAATAGCCACAAGTGAAGAAATAGTTTCACGTACCAGACCGAAAAGTGTAAACATTGCATGCTCGCATCCTGATTCAACATAATATTCATTCAATATTCCCCTGGAGCACGTTTAGGAAGCGTTTCTGGTATTCAGCTGACTCAGTATATTGTCGTGAAGTATTTTGTAGGTTCTTTTTTAATAGTTTAGTCTGATTCCATGTTTGCGCTTGACATGTCACTCGTGCCTAGAGTTTTGTTACGATCAGTTTGGTGAACGAAGTTAATCCGTATTTGCCTCAACAGGTTTTCCCAATTATTTATCTTTTACCTTTTTAAGTAGTTTTTCAGCATGAATGTCATTTATTAAATTTTATTGACAGTCCTTGAAGTTGTCATGGACACGTTTTGGGACTATCGCTGACCTTGATTGTTAGCTACATTAGAATTCCTGTTTTGCTTTAAGCTAGACCCTCGCGGGTTTAGCTGTCACGCTTACATGGGTTCTCTCGTGCTTGAAATTATTAAGCTTATAGGTTTGTTTATTACACTTTATTTATTGGGAAAAGCGTTTGTAATTCTCATTGTCAGGAAGTCCGAACGTACCTACATTCAAGTTATTTAAGTTTTCAACATCTGGTGTACCCTGCTAACAGAGTCTCCTTCGATCTTCCTAGAGTCTCCTTCGATCTTCTTAGATAAGTCGGGAAGATCGAAGCGACTCTGCTAGAAGGGTACATCTGGTGCAGATAAGTTGGTAGACTGTAGTTGGTCGATTGGTGGTTGTAGGGTGTGCAGTTAATAGTTGAGCTGTATTCATTAAGTGATGCTGTAGACAATAATAAGACATATGAGAGTTTCTCAGAATAGTCAGTTTCTCAGAATAGCCACAAAAGACAGTTCCACCAGACCGAAAAGTATAAACATTGCGTGCTCGCATCCTGACTGAATGTAACATTTTATCAATATTCCCCTAAAGTCCGTTTAGGAAGCGTTTCTGGTACCCAGTATATATTTTCCACTAGTTTGCCACAGGGAGGATCTCTAGATTTTAAAAATGAACGACAAGTGATTTACTGAAGTAAAAACAAGTACAAATAAGAGTAAAAAGTTGACGTTTCGGCCTCATCGTAACGCCGCCGTGCTTAAGAAAAGAGGTAACATAAATATTATATATTATAATGTGTACTTTTTAGTATCTCTGTCATTGATTTGACTTGAATACTTCTGATAATACTTCCTTTTACAATAATTAATTGAGGGAGTCTATTACTTACAAGCCAAGTGATTTCCTTAAGCTTCCTCGCAATTTACGTTTTAATTTTTCAGCACTTCCTGCTTTGTATCGTGGCAAAACAATAAACGTTAAAATGAAACAAGAACAAATTATGCGAAGTAATTTAAATACTTTTAACTGTCTTTAAATTACCATATTAAGAAAGTCAAAAGGAAGTCATTCAGCCATTGTTTCGGCAAAGTTTAACTCAGGTTTAGGAGCCGTGGACAAAAAAGGGAGAGTGAAGAAAAGTCAAAAACAGAAAAAGAAACTCAAGACATAGGCAGATAAATTCGGCTGCTCACAAGATTTATTAAGGTGGCTCTATGGGGTTTTTCAGGGTCATGCGCATGAGCAGACCATTATTTGTAGGCAGTTATTTGGAGGTCACTTGGTGGGCTCTCGGCCAATGAAAAAGAAGAAAAATTTGCAACGAACGGTAATAAACAATTATTGGATGAGGATTTTGTGATATCCAAAATAAACAGGGTCGAGGTAGGGGTTATTACCCGAAGCCGAAGGCTTCGTCTGATAACAATTACCGAGACCTTGATTATTCTGGATATCACAAAAACTGGATATAATAATTGTTTTATTATATTTGAATGAAAAAAAATGCTCATTTTTTTTGCCTCTTCACTGACGGCAAGCAACACAAAGTGCGCGAACTTGACATGATTATCCTTAGGAATCACGCACCGCGGTCATACATGACATGATTACCAGTGACCTTGAAAGAAACATTAACGCAACTCTGCTGTTGATCGAGTTAGATTTCCGGGCTTTCCAGCTCTCTCTTGTCAGCTCTTAATTCATGCTTGAATCCTCGTTGATATTAACTGTAAATATATTGTACTGCAAGCATATTTTATGATGGCATGTCACATGTTTTTTAGGGGCACGGTATATTATAAATATTCCTGGTCTAGAAATCCAAAGATGTTATCTTTATTATTTAGTAGCATGAAGTGTAAGCAGCACACAAGAATAAAGAACTAGTAAAGAAATAGAGTTTAAGGGCTTCATTCCTTTTCTTCTTCTTCTTCTTCTTCTTCTTCTTCTCTTTCTCCTTCTCCTTCTCCTTCTCCTTCTCCTCCTCCTTATGGAACTTGAATTATTACTCGATACAAAGCCTGTCAAACCAGTTAAACCACTTAAAAGTAGTACGTGACCTTATCTTAATGAGATTTCCCCGCATTTTATTCATGAGATAAAGACAAAAGGCTATATATGACGTCATCAGCGTTAATGTTTTCAATAATGAGATTTCATTTCAAAAAAACTGAAACTCTTAATTTCATCCCTGCTAAATTTTTATCACTTCTTTCTTGGTGTAAACTCAGAATAAGTAACATTAGCATGCAAATGAAAGATATTAAAAGCGATCGACGTTTAAAGCCAGCACTTTCTGAGCATTCAACATATTAACATAAATAAAATTGCTTCTCTGATACTGGTAAAAGCATCTCTTTAATGATTAACACATCCTACGGGTTGCCCTCCCCAGAGCCCCGCGAGGTTATGCGATTGCCTAGTCCCCAGGCTCATTAGTTCGCGGGGCCAAGGAAACGCATAGTAAGAAGGCCTGGGACAAGTTCTGCTGTACACGTATTTGTTGTGTATAAGATGTAGCAAGATAATTGTTTTAGTCAACTACTGTGGGTATTGACCACACAATAACATTTTGCATTTTGCCAAGTAAAACAGGACAGAAAAGAAAATTTGTAGCATGTGTCAGAGGGCATTCGTTTTTGTTTTAAGAAAAAATGTTTCCTTTTGGCGTAAAAGAAAATCCACACGACCACATTTAAATGTTTTGAAAAAAAAGTTCTACCATCGTACTATGTAATATACCCGAAAAACCTAGCTTTATGATTTATTTAGGGGTACAAGAACTTTATCGGTAAGTACTAACTATTACTGAATACAGCCGCGAAGTAAAGCTGGATCTTGGTTTTCGATCAGGATCGGTAATGAGAATAAAACATAAAAGCAAATGCAAGCTGGCAGCCAAAAGATAGGATATTATTTAATTGCCCGATATTTTGGTTAGACAGCACAAACCTTCGTCTGGGGCTTCAAAAAGCAATAATAAATTGTTATAAATAAGCGGTTGAAAAAACAACAACGAACAGTCGATATTTCGCTTCCTCTATGAGTTGATGGAAGAAAAGAAAAGAAAATGTAAATTACGAATAACAAGAATCTGTGTGTCGAGAATTTATTTGCTGAACTAAAAACGTATATTAACATAAAAAGCATTCAGCGGGTGTTTAAAATGGTTAGGGCCGCTTTGTTAAAAGAAGACAAATTGAGGTGATAATCAAAATTAGTAGAAAAATATTGTTGCCATAGTGAATATCTTTATTTTATACCCAAGCATTATTGATGGTTATGGGGTTTCGTTCACTTCAACGAAACGCGTTCATATTGCTATTTTGCTTTAGTAACGGATGAGCTGTTGGCAGGAAATCTAGGGAAAAGAAAATTAAAAATACGAATAACAAGAATCTATATGTGTCGTGAATTTTTATATACTGGGCTATAAAACATATATTAACATAAGAAGTAGTCAGGTGTTTAAAATGATTAGGGACGCTCGCTCAAAAAAAAAGACACTATGAGCTATAATCAAAACTGTTCTAAAGAAAATTTTTTGGATTACGCTCTGCTAGGAAAATTCTGATGACTCAAGCATATTTGAATGCAGCTTGGGTTGAATTGGCCGAATTACTGGAACTTACAGCGATATTAATGAAGAAAACGTCATGCAGACTTGTCTAACCGACAACATATTAAGACCTAAAAAGTCATTAAAATGGTCCGTAAGTCAGTTTCACCTGGCTCATCATAGTTCGACTAATGTTTGTTTGAAAAACTAGACAACTTTGCTGTATCCTTTTTCCTGGTGTGGTAAGACTAAAAACAGAATTAATTTTTTTCCTCAAAGTTTTGTAGAAAAAGTTGATAAAAATTAAAACGAGAAGAATTGACAAAGGTCCGCATTATCGCACATCCATAACAAACAACAAAATTACCGCAGCCCACACAGTTTGATGTGTTTACTGACTGTCAAGACCTCCTTTACTACTGAAAACTCATCAAAATCGTCAGTGAGTTAGTTTCAACAGGCTCATTACAGTTTGGGGTCAGCTTGAAACACTTCATTGTTTTTGCTTATAAACCCTGACTACAGCTTTTAAGAACAAAATAAAACTCATCTCTTTAGTTTTTGTTTGAAACACGGATCGTGATTATTACTGAAGAATTAGCAAATAAAATAACCGCGTCGAAACACTTGCACTGAGATGGTCATGGCGTTCTCGTGCGATTTCCTTTTACCCCGAGTGGTAATTGTTGTAAACACGTGGATATCTTTTTCCAGCCATCTTAACCATACGCGTAGTCCGCACGTAGCGCAATACACCTGATTGCAATGAACATGTCTCAGAAAAATGGTAAAGGGGAAATGAAAATAGAAATAGCTAGATAGGCGTTTTGAGGGCATAGAAGCGAAGACAGCACGTGTATGTTGAAAATATATTCACCGTAAAAGATTATAGTGGTTTAATGGTAAGCCTAATTAATTTCGATTTATTTTTTGCATTTTTAATTTCTTTTGCATTAAGCTGATTTAACTATGACAACGCTATTGCAATTAGGTGTATATACAGTATATCGCTTAATTTCTGGGAAGGAGTGATGGCTCAAGCTTATAGTAAACTTTTAAAAAATGTTGAGTTATCGGAATTTCCTTCAAATTATTGGGATGTCAAGTTACCAATGCGCGCGAACATAAGACCTAAAAAGTTAAAATCATCCGTGAGTTGAAGTTTCACCTGTGACATCAGCTGGCTCATCACAGTTCGGTCAGTTAGATTGAAAAAGTACCAAGACAACTTTGCTCGACTTTTTTTGGCCCTGTGAGCTTTCTTTTACGTTTAGTTAAAAGTTTTTGCATGTTTATGACTGTATAAATTACTTCTGATCATTATTTATTAATACGTGAAAAATTAACGTGACTGTAGAGATGTAGAAATGATATCAGCTTTCACCCAAATTAAAATAGTATATATAAATAAAACTCTCACTTGCAGGTCATTGCCCCGGAGAGGAAATGGCCCTGAAAAATTTTACCGAAGACGAAAACCATAAAACTGTCGAAGAACTGTTCTGCTCGGCAGAATTAGTCAGAGGTGTGGATGACGAGCTTATCTTTGTTTCAGCTCTACATAGTTTTCTGTCCATTACTGCATTTCTGGGGAACACTCTGATCCTAGCGGCTCTGTTCAAGGAAACTTCACTTCATCCGCCGTCCAAACTTCTGTATCGTAACCTAGCGATAACTGATCTCTGTGTTGGTATCATTGCAGAGCCTTTCTATGTGACTTACTTAACATCTGTTGTGAACGAAAGATGGGATATTTGCAGTTATGCATATTGGGCAGTAACTTACTCAGGTTTAACTTTGTGTACAGTTTCTTTATTAACATTGACTGCAATAAGCGTGGACAGACTTCTCGCCTTGTTGCTGGGGCTCAGATACAGACAAGTTGTAACTTATAGAAGAACTTGCATAACTGCGACTGGATTTTGGATTTTGTCCATTGTCGGTGCATCTACTCTCTTTTGGAATCGTCGCATGACTTCATGGTTTCAATACACAGTTACGGCTTTGGGTCTGGTCACCACAATCTTCGCTTACGGAAAAATTTTCGTTACTCTGCGTCATAACCAAATTCATGTTCAGAGCCATGCTGCTCAAGGACAACCGAGCCAACCAATTCCACTGAACATAGCTCGATACAGAAAGGCGGTGTACAGTGCACTGTGGGTGCAGGGAGCATTGGCTATTTGTTATCTTCCATATAATATAGCGGTCTTTTTGACATCTCAGAGAGGGATGCCTTTATCGATTTACCTTGCCAGGAGTTCCACAGCTGGCATGGTTTTCGTAAACTCGTCATTAAACCCGTTGTTGTACTGTTGGAAGATCAGAGAAGTAAGGCAACCTGTAAGAGAAACATTGAGGCAACTCTTCTGTCGATCGAGTTAGTTTTCTACGCTTTTCATCCGTGGTTGATTCGTGCTATATTTAAATCTTGGTTTCAAGGTGAAATTAACTGCATTAAACGCAGCTAACCTGTGAATATATTGTATTCAGGGTAAGCCGCGCCGCTTCATTAATTGAAACGATAAGCTGTATGTTCAAAGGAAACCTATATTATTCCTGCTGGTTTAAAGATGTTATGGTTGTTATTTAGTGGCATGAGAAGTGTAAACGGCCTTTTGAATAAATAGATAGCAAAGAAACAAATAGGATGCCGGTCAATGTGCTTATGATTATATTAGCAACAGAACGACTTTGCTCGTCCATCACAGGCGATTTTCTGTACATTTCTGTGCCATCGTTGCACGACTACGACGTGAAAGTGCCTTATTGATTACGTTTTTTGGAGGACGTGAACAAAGGAAAGCGACTTCCTTTTTGTTTTCCTGAATTTTCGATACAGTGTTTAAGAATTCACCTTCAGAAAAAATTACCAACATTTGACGAATTGAACAAGATGGAACAAGTGCGACCAATTGACTAAAGACGGGCGGTTTTTTTTTCTTTACAATCAGTATTCGGTTGGTAGCGCTCTCATTTTTCGTGGATGGGTGGGGGGAGGGGGTAAGCTTGAGGGAGGTGCTAACACCGCAACACCGCACAGAAATACGTATCAACACCGCTGAAGAAAACGGAAAACCGGACTGAAATTACACCAAAATTTCCAAATACTGCAAACCGTTTCGTTGTGTTAAAAGGCAATACCGCAACTTAAAAATAACAATTTCCGCATATCGCATCACCGCAAACCCTTACATCCCCCTCCTGGTAAAGGCCCTAACAGTCGGTATAATCGAATGCTGCCTTCTAGCTTCCTCAGTTGTTTATTTGCGTGTCTAAACGGAGAAGAAAATGCTTCGAGGGCATCCCCCATCAAAGGAAGTACAGTTCTCTTCCCCGCGGATTATACCGGTACTGAGCTGCTATAAAATTTGAGACATCCCTCAAAACTTCTGATCAGTAAAGTAAAAATAATTGAGGCGCAAAAACCGCTTTTTTTTTCAAAATGTAATATGAGGCAATTCCTTTTTTTAAAAAAATGTTTAATTTAAGATGAAGGGTCACCCTATTTAATAACTAATTTCCTGAGCATTAATTACACAGTCACTAACATTTGCATTTTTCCTGACAAAACGGAGGGTCTTAGAAAACGCTAGCAAGCATTAGAAGGCCTTTGTTTACAGTGGATCATTTTTTGGATCTAGACGAACCTCTTCTAGCCTCATGTCGTCGTCCCAATATCTGAACACAGAGGCTATAACCCCTCCGGTACCCTCTGTAAGAGATAGGCAGGTGGGCAGTAATAGTTTGTTCTTTTAAGAGTGAACAAAAGCCCACGTTCAATATATTAAAATTCTAACATGACTCTGAGACTCCGAGGCTTAAGGGTCAAAACTGCAGTTTTTTTACCACCCCATTGTCTCACAATTCCCAGGAGAGATTTGAACACAAAGAACACCAAACCAAATATAGAAAAATGACCAGAAAGCCTCGAAGACATGTTAGATTTTTAATATATCGCACGTGGGCTATTGTACTGTACGTCGATCATCTAACTGCACCTCACCTCTTAATAGTTTTCTGTCTCGTTGCAGGTTCATAAGACAGTTTATGCCCACTTGTTTTTGTTAAATGGGGTGGTTATAAACAGTTATGAAACAAGAAGGATTAAGAACTTTTAATTAAAAAACAGCGTGCGCTTACCTAGTTAGCTCTCTGACGAGATAATCGGCAACCAATTGGTGAAAATAGAATATTATTATAAATACCTATTTTCACCAAAGACCCCTCAGGTCTGAACAGGGTTAAAATACCAGGTGTTAATATCGGCGGGAATTAACATATCCGTAATATATAAGAAACGAGTGTTATTCCTGTTACATCTTATGATATAATAACAGACACCAAACTTACCGCAGCCGACACAGTTTGACGCGTTTGCCAACTATTAAGACTTCCTTTACTACTGAAAACCCATTACAATCGTCGGTGACCGCCTTTTTTTCGCCAGGCTCCCCGTGAGATAAAAGTAAAGTTAGCATCAGCTTGAAAAACTTCTCAACTTTTGCTAAACCTCTCTTCTCCTTGTGATAACCTCAGAGAACAAAATTAAACTCAGCTCTTTTGTTTTCGTTAGAAACAGGATCGCGATGCTTTACAAATTGAAGAATTAGGAAATAAAATTCCAGCGTCAATACCTAGCCTTGTAAATCAGTTTAACTCGAAGTTGTCGTAACTTCAGTGCTTTAATAAAATGAGAAATTCCGCTGGTCTATTGAAACCGGTCGTTTGTTCAACAAAGCAAGTAAAACGCCAAGTGTTATTTTTGTTGAATACTAAAAGACTAATAAAAGAATAAATATCAAACCAGAAATCGCTTTCTTCAAAATGTAAATTATAAATGATCCTGAGAGAATATTCAGTGTGTTAAGGATTTCCCTGCTGTACTGTTAGCTCTATACAAGAGAAGAAGGGCGATTCTTTTTTAATTTCCGCTTCGCTGACACAGCTTTAGCAGAAATCTCTCTGTAGTCGTTTTCGTCGACAAAACGAATAGCAATATCGCTCTCCGCGTCTTCCGCCAGTTTGTTCTGCGTCAATTCGTGAAGTAGGCGTGGCTCTGAGCGTGGGTCATCCACGCGGAACACATTCGCGCTATGTGATTGGCTGTTGTCTAATCCCCCTTGGGATCTGTGGTCTTAAAAATAACTCGAGACGAATTACCTGTGGAATGGGTGTGTATGGGGGATGCCTTCTCTGTCCCCTTTATCCTCTCTTGGTTTCAACCCATCTTTGTAGCTCTGTGTCTAGTCACCACAATCTTCGCTTACACAAAAATTTTTCTCTCTCTGCTTCAAAATCAAATTCGTGTTCAGAACTATGTTGCTCAACGACAATCGAGCCAACCAATTCCACTGAGCATAGCTCGATACAGAAAGGCAGTGTACAGTGCACTGTGGGTGCAGGGAACATTGGGTATTTGTTATATTCCATATAATATAGCGGTCTTTTTGACACCTCGGAGAGGGATGCCTTTATCGATTTACCTTGCCAGGAATTTCAGATGGTTCTCTTAAACTCGTCATTAAACCCGTTGCTGTACTGTTGGAAGATCAGAGAAGTAAGGCAAGCTGTAAAAGAAACATTAAGACAACTCTTCTGTAGATCAAGTTAGTTTTGTTACGGTTTCCATCCGTTGATTCGTGCTCTATTTAAAACTTGCTTTCAAGGTAAAAATTATCTGAATTTAACGCAGTTAACGTTATCACTGTAAATGTACTTTATTGTATTGTATTGTTGCTGTACTGCTGGAAGATCAGAGAAATAAGACAAGCTGTAAAAGAAACAGTAAGGCAACTCTCCTATCGATCGAGTTAGTTTTCTGGGCTTCTAATTCCAGCTCTCTCTTACCAGCTCTTAATTCTACTTGAATCCTCGTTGATATTAAGCAATTTTTAACTGCAAGTATATTATACTGAAAGCATATTTTATGAAGGCATGTCACCTGTTCTTTAGGGGCAAGTATATTAATCTTGGACGAAAAATCCAAAGGTGTTATCTTTATTGTTTAGTGACATGAAGTGTAAACAACACGCAAGAGCTTGTTCATTTACGAATAAAGAGCTAATAAAGAAATAGTGTTCGAGGGCTCCTTTCCTTTGTCTCTTCTTGTTCATTGTTTCCAATAATGAGTTAATTTCATCACTACTAAATTGCTATCTGTTCTTTCTTGGTGTAAACTTAAAATAAGTAACATTAGGATACAAATGAAAGATGCTGAAAGCGCACATATTAACATGATTAAATTGCCTGACTGATACTGATAAAAACATCTGTTTAATGCCCTCCCTAGAGCCCCGCAAGGTTATGCGATTGCCTAGTCTCCAGGTTCATTAATCCGCGGGGCCTACGTCACCGAAATGCATTGACCGCAGGAGTCCATCAAATGATTTGATGGGCTCCTGATTGACCGAGAACGCTTAGGAAGACGTCGGACATGGCAACCTCGTCCCCAGGGCGCTTTTCTCTGGCTTTGGAGGTGGGGCAAGATAGTTGTACCTTAGTAAACTACTGTGGGTATTGACTATACATTAACATTTTACATTTTGCCCAAACACGGTCACAAAAGAAAAACTGTAGCATGTGTCAGAGGGCATTCGTCTTTGTTTACGAAAAATGTTTCCTCTTGGCGTGAAAGCAAATCCACAAGACCACATTTAAATGTTTTGCAAGAAAGTGCCACCATCCTACTATGTAATATACCCGAAAAACCTAGCTTTATTATGATAGGGGTACAAGAACTTTATCGGTAAGTACTAACTGTTAAATAATGCATAGCCACTTGGACAAACGGCCGCGAAGTAAAGCCGGATCTTGGTGTAGATCAGGATCAGTAATGAGAATGAAACGTAAAATCAAATGCAAGGTGGCATTCAAAAGATAGGGTAATTTAATTGCTCGATATTTTGGTTAGACAACACTATCCTTCGCCTGGGGCTGCAAAAAGCAATAATAAATTTTTATAAATAAGGGGTTGAAAAAAACAACAACAACAACGAACAGTCGATATTTCGCTTCCTTTATGAGTTGTTGGAAGAAAAGAAAAGAAAATCAAAAGTACGAATAACAAGAATCTGTGTGTCGGGAATTTATTTGCTGGACTAAAAACGTATAAAGCGGTCAGGTGTTTAAAGTGGTTAGGGCCGCTTTGTTAAAAGAAGACAAATTGAGGTGATAATCAAAATTAGTAGAAAAATATTGTTACCATAGTGAATATCTTTATTTTATACCCAAGCAGTTATTGACATTATGGGGTTTCGTTCACAGCAACGAAACGTGTCCTAATGGGCATTGCTATTTTACTTTAGTAACGGATGGGCTGTTGGCAGGAAATCTAGGGAAAAGAATTTTAAAATACGAATAACAAGAATCTATAAGTGTCGTGAATTTTTATATACTGGGCTATAAAGCATATATTAACATAAAAAGAAGTCAGGCGTTTAAAATGATCACGGACGCTCGTTTAAAAGAGACATGAGCTACCGTATAATCAAAACTATCCTAAAGAACATTTTCTTAGTTGCAAGTTAGAGTGGATATCTTTATTTTATACCTAATTATTATTGATAGTCATGGGGCTCATTCAATCGAAACCTATCTCGACCGACCCGAAAATTATAAACAAACCAGTTTTACATGTTTGGACAGGAAACTCTATGCAAACGTCTGTCACAGCTGGCCGCGATAGTATGAAGCAGTTTTCATATCAAAAATTCTATTCACTGTGCAGATTCAATTATGTCTGCTTGTCATTCAATTATGTCCGTTTGTCATTCAATTATGTCTTCTTGTCATTCAATTACTAGATCTCATCAAGATTCAATTATGTCTTCTTGTCATTCAATTACTATATCTCATCAAGATTCAATTATGTCTTCTTGTCATTCAATTACTAGATCTCATCAAGATTCAATTATGTCTTCTTGTCATTCAATTACTAAATCTCATCAAGATTCAATTATGTCTTCTTGTCATTCAATTACTATATCTCATCAAGATTCAATTATGTCTTCTTGTCATTCAATTACTATATCTCATCAAGATTCAATTATGTCTTCTTGTCATTCAATTACTATATCTCATCAAGATTCAATTCTAAGCCTTCAGCCTATTTTTATTGACAGGCTGACTTCCGAATGCTCACCGAGATATGATAATTAGTATGAGAGCATTCGGAAGTCAGCCAAGCGTGGTCATTCAACGCGTGCTGAACAAGAATGCTGTATAATGACAGACTAGAAACAATAGACAGTCCCAAAGCACAAACTCAGCCAAAACGCTAAAAAATCTTCAATGTTTACTCAAGTTTGGGCTTATAGAAGATAATGTCACAGTTTTTTCAATGACCATGAAATTCAGAATCTGGGTAGTTAGTTAATCAATTGTGACCCTGAAAAAATTTGAAGGAAAAAAGACTACGAATTTTTAAGAAAATGCTTTTTTCGTGAGAAGAACTCTTAAACGCTGACAAACGTCAACAAATAGCTAAAACTATAATTTCTATATGTTTGCTTTGCTCGAAATCGCGCGCATTTACAAGGCCCTAAAGCTTTTTGCTGACTTGCTAGAACCCATCTGTTATAACGATCCCCAAAATAAAGGCACAAGTCACATAGTTTATTAGGTATAATCGTGTAAAGTTTCCTTATCATTTTCGCATAAATTATGACCTAAATTTGGAAACCGCTGAATTTCTTTGCGATTTTGGTGAAACTCTGTCCAGCGCAAGGCACCACATAATGCGCACTATGTGTTGCCGAGAGATTTTCACGAAAAAATGCCGGCAACAGCAGATTTTCGACTCAGACCTCAAAGGGGCGTGGCATTATAACCACGTGACATTTACTCCGATCGCCAAAAATTTTATGTTATATCGTAGATTGATCTATATGTTGTCCCCTCTATGTGTTAGACTTACGATAAAAGTAAAGGTGGGGATACCAGAGAGCTTCAAAGTAGGATGGTAACCCCCCCCCCCCCCCCCCCCAAAAAAAAAAGAATGGGTCGAGTCACCTTAAGAAAAGTCAAGTGATTCTGAGATCTTCTGAAACGCTTCATAGATCTCAAGTTTAGCGTTTGGTTTACACTGGGCTCAGAATAGCCTGAATTTCATCCGATTACTTCGAGTCGTTATTCATTAACTGAGGGAGTAATAACGACTCGAAGTAATCGGATGAAATTCGGACAGGACTCAGAAAACGAAACCATGTTTTGGGACACTTACAACTATTTTCAGGTCGACTGCCGGTCAAGGTTGCAAAACACCAAATGAACGGCAGTCCTTTATTCTCAGTAAATTTCACAACTCGAAAAAATCCAACTAAACTGAGAAAACTATCACATTATGTCGAGATCATGAACCAGCCGTTTATGGGATTTCTATATCATGTTTTGGTTGGGCGCGAGTCTTTTGATGTTCGAGACTATTTTCATGATCTTTTCGTTGGTGGGAAATTCTACTTATTTTTCCCTCTTGATGCACCATTTTGTGTTTAATTTCCCACAAAACCGGCTGGTTTGATCAGGATCTCGACATATGATAGTTTGGTTTAGCTGGATTATTTCGATATGTGACCCACGAGTTATGCCCAACGAATGACCGACGGTCCGTTGGTATGCTCGTCACATCGAACTGGAAAGCAATCAAAATAGTTGACGTTAGAGTTCCCACATCATCAGCCTTAATTTTTCCATAGCTTTCCCATGCATTCCCCGCGAAAACACGAAAAAATCAGTTTAATTACAATAATCATTTTTGTAAATCTCACCGCTGTCATATTGACCTGCATTTTTTTCACTTGTCTTTCTACTCTTCGTTCTCCTTCCGTCCTGAGAAAAAATAATATAATCTTTCTCCATTGCATCAGAAACACCAGAAACTCATGAGTTTCTGGAAACACTCAAACAAGATCGAAGCCGACGATAGCAATTGCGCAGGAATCTATTGTATCGTGATTGGTTGTTTTTCTTTATTTCCGGGTTAGTTTCTTTCCGTTTAAATTTCAGAAAAAAAGAAAACATTCAAATTAGACACAGAATTATAATGCTCCATTGATCGCGACTCGTTCGGACACCAAAAGCAGTAAAGCAAATCAATGGAGAAGAGCCGCCGCTCAGCAGCTGCAGCGATCTGTACAGTTGTTCTCTTGCTTTTGAGGACATTTTTCACCTTCAAGTTCTTCGTGACCAGCGTCATTTTCATTATCAGTGCAGGGAGCCGTATCGAAAGATCTGAAAGATGCAAAGGCTGGCTGGGACTTTCGCAGAGAGCTATTGACAGCCTTAATACTTCCTCATCTATAGACTGGAAAAATTCCAACTTCAAAAACCTTCGAAAGACTCGGAATGCAGCACGCAAATTTGACATAACTGATGAACAAAATTCAAACTCAGAGAAGCATGATTTATAATTAAGCAATAAAAACGTTTACCGTGTTTGCAAAGCCTGATATAAACACGAGAGGGGTTGGGAGAATTCGAGACAGTATGCAAACCCGAGAAGAAGTCGAGGGTTTGCATCACTGTCGAGAATTCTCCCAACCCCTCCCGTGTTTATAGCAGGCTATGCAAACACAGGAAAAAAGTTTTCTTTTGCTTTTATAAAATAACTTTCCCGCGAAAAAACTCAAAACTCTTTGTATGGCACTGATTAAAAGAGAAATTCTTACCAGTTGCAAAGTCTTGTCCACGAAGTCTTTCACGCTGGGGGGGGGGGGGGGGGGACCCCCTGCTTTCACGCGTAATCAGTTCTTGTTTTGCAAAAAGATGCTTTCCAAAGATACGGACTTTTCTCGCTTAAAATGTCAGATTAAGGGAAAAAAATTGACACACCTTCTTTGTAACGATTTTCCAAGTTTCAGCCGACGAAGAAATGGGTAAATAAAGTAAACTTGTCGAGTTTTGAACTTGAAAACTTTTTCAAATTCGTGCGTGCCTGATTAGCGCGTGAAAAGCAAAACATCTTGACGCCACAACCATGTTTACACACTCTCATGCAAATACTCCTCTCAGCCAATCAGAGCGCGCGTACTATCTTAGTTATTTTATAAAGTTTAATCCAGACACTCAATCCAAACCAAAAGCAGTAAAGCAAATCAATGGAAAAGAACCGACGCTTAGCAGCTGCAGTGATCTGTACAATTGTTCTCGTGGTTTTGAGAATATTTTTCACCTTGACGTTCTTCGTTACCAGCGTCATTTGCATTATCAGTGCAGGGAGCCGTATAGAAAGATGCGACGGCTTGCTGGAACTTTCGCAGAGAGCTATTGACAGCCTTAATACTACAAGCACCTTCGTGGAGACCACTGTTTCTTGCTTTCTGATCTTCCTCATCTATAGATGGAAAGATTTCAAGTTCAAAAACTTTCTCAGGGCTCTTGTACAACAGGCTCATTTTTGGATGTGGACGGCTTTGTGGGGTGCGCGTATCATAACAAACGTTCTTATAGATATTATTCCGGGTATTAACGAAAACTATCCTATTCTTGTTGTGCTTGGCGTGTCGTTGCTCTTAGAGTTCGCGTCGACTACAATGTTAGCTTGTGCTCTTAGCTTTGTGCAACTTCCTACCGTGAGGAATTGGTTTACTGAACATTTTCCGCGTAGAGGAACAGATGGAAAGCTGATGATCTTGTATCGAATAACTTTATTCTCTTACGGTTTGCGAATGCTTGCATTATTTTTGTACAATTCATTTTTGGTCGCAAGAGAGATAACTCGTCAAAGCGAGTTCCGTGAATTAGACAGCGTTTTGCTAGCTTTGGATGTTGGCTACAGAGGAAGTTTGGCCATATTTTTCTTTCGCAAATTCTTCGAGTTTGAAAATACACCAGAGGTCTTCGTCGTAACAGCGAATTCGAGCAGGTCAGTGGAACCTGAATGTCAGTCGAAAGCTGAGGGTCAGGAGATTGAAACTTGCGGCGAAACTTTCGAAAATCAAGGGGCGAAGGACAAGAAAAGAGAAGAAAAAGGAAACATAGTTGCCAGCGGAAAATTTCCGAAAGACTCGGAATGCAGCACGCAAATTTGACATAACTGATGAACAAAATGGGTCAAACTCAGCGACGCATGATTTATAAAGTTTAATCCAGACACTCTGTGCAGAGAGACTTCCCATGCCTTCTTCATTTGCCTCGAATTTCGTATCTAGCTTTTAAATATCAGGGGCACCCAACGAGAATATAGTTCAAAACCACTTAAACATAGCATTGTTAAACGTGTTTTAGTATTTAAACGGTTGATATGGGCATATTTTTATCCCCTATAAATTTTTCATCTGTTCGGATTTCCTAGCTGAAAGTCTAGTGATCCGAAAATTATAGGGACCAAAACTTACCTGTTCGAAAATTTCAGGCAGAAAAAAGGCTTCCGAAAATTCTAGGTGACCTATTTAGGGTAAAAATCCGTTGAAGATGGGCAATTTTACCTTTTTTTAGATGTTCGAAAATCCTAGGAGAGGCAAGGAAGCAAGAAATTTTACAACAAATGTTCCGAAAATTCTAGATCTCAAATAGTCTTCCGAACAGATATTTTCCCGAAAATTGTCGTTGGGTGCCCCTGAAATATTATGAGACATTTTACTGTGTTTACAATTAGCGGCATTCAGCCAATCAGCCGTCGCGGCTCGTGCTATTTTTGAGATGCTTTGTTTTCATGCTTTCTTGTGCTTTGTTTAATAACCCTACAAAAACCAACAGCGTAACTTCAGTAATGATTTCTAAAAATATCGATTGTCTCAATAACAGCTGCTCTACTTTAATTTATTTTTCTTAATTAGCTTTATTTTACAACAGAGCGGCATTTCACTGTAACACCAATATAGCTCGTTTTTAACGGAAGTATTTTTGAGCGATCACTTAGATTTTCTACAAATATAATAGTTCTTAATTTACTTCCGTAAATACTCGCTTCGTCTAAAATTTAGAATTTCAAAGTTTGCTGACCTGCAAATTCGGAAAATGTCTGTTTTTGTTGTATAGTCTAGTAGGTGAAAACTAGCAATTAGACAGTCTTGCTACGTGCCCAGAAAGCTGCTAGCTGAGCTTGCAATTCTATTCAAACGAAAAACTACGTGCTTAAAAGCCGCCTTGCGGACCTGGCAAACTTTGCTATTTTATTGTCCTAGTACTTTTTACTCCTAAAATAGAATCCGCAACAATAACTTTCGCTTAACTTCAAACGAGTTTCTTTGTATATCTATTGTAATGAATACCTGTAAATACTGAATACTGAATACCTGTTTATACCTGTAAATACCTGAATACCTGTGTTGAATATCTGTAATAATGATATATAAGTAAGATAGTTTGTAGTGTTTTTTGATTACATCGATGGCATCGACATCCTTGATATATACTTGAGTACTTCCTCGATCGTTCGTACAAGAGTAAACGCTGTTGGAAACAAGTTTGCCTTATTCTCTGCTGCATTCCAGGTAGTGGATTGATCCCGGTCCTGAGAGTTGTGACGGCTCTTACCCGCGAGCGAGCTGCCCTTTGAGTTTAGTTTCCCCAGTTTAGAAGGCAGTTTTCAGAGTCCAAACCCCGAGTTCCCGTTTAGCCCTTAAAGTCGTTCGAACGTGGAAAAACCTTCCGTACCAACTGGCAAAACTAAAGGTCTTAAAAATTAGCCATAAAGCTAATCGAAAGTCCTAGAAGTTGTTCCTTATGCCATAAGATATGTTATAATCCACAAGAATGTAAATTCCCCCATACACAGACAGAATTTCCAGCAGAATAAGGGACTTCTGGAGTGAGCATTATACCGGAATATGAAGAATGGAAACCGGTCGTTTCGATACAAACTTAAGCAGTAAAACTGCCCCCCCAAATTCGATCATTTAATGTATAGTCATATAACGGCGTGAACGAGAAATCATAAGGCGTTAATATTCCACGTTCTGTAAGCCAAGTCTTAACGCGAAACTATTCACCTGGCCTCGCCTGAATCAACTTGTATCGAAGCGCGACTTGTAGCGAAACGACCGGTAAGCAGAGGAATAATGCATTTTCGACATGAGCAGGCTAACGGAAAAATCAGAAAGACTGTTGGCTTGTTCAAAAGTCTTGTATACGAAACTGAAAAACAAAAAAATAAATCATGGGAAAATTATTTCCTTGTAGTCTCCAGATAGTCAGTTTCTTGGAATAGCGACAAGCGAACACATAGTTCCACGTACCGGACCGAAAAGTATAAACATTGCATGTTCGCATCCTGATTCAACATAATATTCATTCAATATTCCCCTGGAGCACGTTTAGGAAGCGTTTTTGGTATTCAGCTGACTCAGTATATTGTCGTGAAGTATTTTGTACGTTCTTTTTTGATAGTTTAGTATTCCATGTTTGCGCTTGACATGTCACTCGTGCCTAGAGTTTTGTTATGATCAGTTTGTAGAACGAAGTTAATCCGTATTTTTCTCAACAGGTTTCCCCGATTCTTTATCTTTATCTTTTACCTTTTTAAGTAGTTTTTCAGCATGAATGTCATTTATTAAATTTGAGTTTCAGTCCTTGAAGTGGTCATGGGCACGTATTGGGACTATCGCTGACCTTGACTGTTAGCTACATTAATTAGAGTTCCTGTTTTGCTTTAAGCTAGACCCCCGTGGGTTTAGCTGTCACGCTTACATTGGTTCTCTTGTGCTTGAAATTATTAAGCTTATAGGTTTGTTTATTATACTTTGTTTATTGGAAAAAGCGTTTGTAATTTTCATGGTCAGCAAGCTCGAACGTACCTACATTCACGTTATTTAAGTTGTCAACATCTGGTGCAGATAAGTTGGTAGACTGTAGTTGGTCGATTGGTGGTTGTAGGGTGTGCAGTTAATAGTTGAGCTGTATTCATTAAGTGATGCTGTAGACAATAATAAGACATATGAGAGTTTCTCAGAATAGTCAGTTTCTCAGAATAGCCACAAAAGACAGTTCCACCAGACTGAAAAGTATAAACATTGCGTGCTGGCATCCTGACTGAACATAACATTGTTTCAATACTCCCCTGAAGAACGTTTAGGAAGTGGTACTCAATTTATACTTTCCATTACTTTGCCACAGGGAGGATCTCTAGATTTTAAAAATGAATGACAAGTGATTTACTGAAGTAAAAACAAGTATAAATAATAGTAAAAAGTTGACGTTTCGGCCTCATCGTAACGCCGCCATGCTTAAGAAAAGAGTTAACATAAAGATTATACATTATAATGTGTACTGTTTGGTATCTCTGTCATTGATTTGACTTGTATACTTCTGATAATACTTCCTTTTATAATGATTAATTATTGAGGGAGCCTATTTCTTACAAGTTAAGTGAGTTCCTTGAGCTTCCTCGCAATTAACGTTTGAATATTTAAGCACCTCTTGCTTTGTATCGTGGCAAAACAATAAACTTTAAAATGAAACTAGAACAAATTATGCGAAGTAATTTAAATACTTTTAAGAGTCTTTAAATTAACATATTAAGCAAGTCAAAAAGAAGCCATTCAGCCAATGTTTCGGCAAAGTTTAACTCAGGTTTAGTAGCCGTGGACAAAAAAGGGAGAGTGAAGAAAAGTCAAAAACAGAAAAAGAAAATCAAGACACAGGCAGATGAATTCAACTGCTCACACGATTTATTAAGATGGCTCGATAGGGTTTTTCAGGGTCATGCGCATGAGCAGACCATTATTTGTAGGCAGTCAATTTGGAGGTCACTTGTTGGGCGTCATGCTACTGCCGTGTTGAACTCAATTGATCCAATTAAATTCAACTTTAGCACGGTAGTAGTGTGACGTTTGAAACCAAGTCGTGCTACTGCCGTGCAGCACGGCAAGCCTTGCCGTGCTACATACACGGCATTAGCTCGACTTGGTTTAAAACGTCGTGCTACCGCCGTGCCGAACTCAATTCATAAATTATAAATACATTAAAATATATTTAAAAGTTTGCTAAACCGTTTCTTTATTTTTGTGTTTTGTTTTCGGCAACAGCGGTTCTATTCGACTGAAACCAAGTCGTGCTAGTGTCGTGCTGCAGTCGAGCTACAGTCTAGCCAGCTTAGCACGGTAGTAGCACGACGTTCGAAACAGGCCTTAGAATTCTTACAAGTTCATAACATGAGACTGTAATTTACTATCAGGTTAAGAAATCTTCTATTCATGGACTAAGTTCAGGCATTTTTATATACGTCAAAAGAGACAGAAAGGCTGGAGTAAAATAAAAGTAACTGATCTTACTATCCGATTATTTATACCTATAACAGTGTTTTGTAATACCTGAGAACGGGGATTACATTAAACTTAAAAAGGAAGCAAAAATGTAGGTACAGAACAGGTTTTATCAATTATGTTCCAAAAGAGGACCGCAGGCGCCTATGGACCTCTTCGGAAGGAAACGCTAGGTAAAATTGAAATTAACGGATGAACTTCCATTTACATGTCCTGAATCTTATACCAGCCGTTTGTCACTTTTCATTGACATCGAAAGATGAATTAAATAATGTGTTCAGCTCTTTACTGCTTGGCCTAATGTATGTAGTCCTTAAAGACTAGTTATATATGTAAATAAATTATTTGTGCACAGTAAATTGGTCTACATGTTCTTGCTGTTGTTGACTTTTGCTATCCGCCTACTCGTACTCTCAGGGTGAAACTTTGCGAAGCCTTTCAGTGGGTTCCTTCACATTTCTCTTCCCCACACCACTCTTCAGGTACCGAGCTGCTTACTTGTATACAGCTATTTCGAGAAAGGTTGTCGGATGAAGTGCACGCGACAAACCCGAAAGGTATTGTGGGTGGTTTTGAGTTCACTGTTCTTCAAAGAAATTTGAAAGAATGGCACGAGAGGCCGTAGTACGGTGGCCCAGAAGGGTCACACATGCAAATTAAAAATGTTGCTGCAAACTAAAAAATTTACCTGCAAATTAAAAATGTTGCTGCAAATAGGACAATTGCACGATGACGACATTTGACTACAACTACCAGAATTCAATTCGGTTTTGCTTTGTTATTTAAATTTGTCAATCCCGCTGAGGATTAAACAACAATAGCCTTAATTTGCACAAGAAAACAACAAACTCAAGGATTCTGGTAGTTGTAGTAAAATGACGTCATCGTGCAATTGTCCTATTAAAAATAGCACATGCAAACTAAAAATATTACAAACATGAACATGAATGGTCTGACTGCGATAAGGCCAGGTCGCATGGCTCGGACCAGGTCCTTATCACTCATACTGCGCGCGCAGGACTTTTCATTTTTAATTTGCAGCACAATTTTTAGTTTGCATGTACTATATTTAATTTGCAGGTAATATTTTTAGTTTGCATGTACAATTTTAAATTTGCATGTACTATTTCTAATTTGCAGCAACATTTTTAATTTGCAGGTAAAATTTTTAGTTTGCAGCAACATTTTTAATTTGCATGTGTGACCCCTCTGGGCCACCGTACTATAGACATATGTTTGCTAATGCTAAAGAAAAGCAACAATATAAAGATTCGACAGCTACAGTGCTAGGAACAGCGTATTGATCATATCCCATATTGCCTCGCGCGATCTCGGGATTGTCGCGTGCACATTTTTTCGGACAACTTTTCTTGAAATAGCTATAGACAATTGATTAAAAACACTGTAGTAGCTCCAAGGATCCCCCTTTTATAGGCCGGCCTAACTTTATCACCAGTGGCAGATTCAGATCTAAGTAGGTGGAGTCCCCCACTCATCCAAAGAGGGGGACCCGGCCTAGAAAATAATTTCTCTTAGCCCTGCGAGGTTCAGGTTGGCTAGCATGTCCCTGGCGTTCAGATTGTGGGGACAGTGCAAAGAGATGCGACAAAGGAAAACAGCAATTGGGCGGGGTAGGCCCGGGTCCTACACTCTGACTTCGCGTGGCACTCCACTATGTGAACGCCGGGAATAGACTATCCCTATAAATGAGGTGGGGGCGCGGGCGGGGTCCTCCCCTTGAGCCACCACTGATCCCTCAAACCAAGGAAGAATGAGCTAGGTCAGATTATTGTTGCTCAATTCTTGCTTATGCTTGCTTATTCTTGCTATTTCAGATTATTCTTGCCCAAAAACAAAACAGAAAAAGTTATTTATTCGTTCTTTTACAAACTTTTTACCCCATTCCCCCTATCGCCCTTAACCTCTAGATCACGTGACTAGCTGCACATAACGCCTTGCGTTTTATACCGTGGAAGCCATATTGGAATTATTTGTACATGGGTTAATTTGCTTATTACACCTCGCTTGGTCGGTAAAATGGTTAATAAAGCCATCAAAAGCTCAATCTCAGGATTGCTGGTTTTTGCCTTCTGTACAGCAGGCCTCGTGAAAATTACTGACAAAATGGCTCCAGAAGTTCACAAGCAAATGGTAAGATCTGTGGTTCTTTGAGTCTAAATTTAGTCTGTAACTTTTCTAGTAGAGCTAGTAATCGTACGTAGCATCTGATTTTGCCTTCTCGCGCCCGAAGAGTTTGCTGTTGTAATAACAGCAATCTGTACGTAGGTGATGAGTTAATTAATCTCACGCACAATCTAAGATGAGGCCTTGCAGTTGTCAGCAGTGGACTGTCAGTAACAAACTGGTGTACTGTTAATGATGTAATAGATGCTCGGAATGTTTATTTAACTGTAGGGTTCCAAGACGAGCGTTAAATAGATAGGGGGCATTTAAAAGGATTTGCATCTATGAGACACTCCATTTTTTTTCCAAACCCCCCTCCCCCTGTGGATGAGTGGATTCCTTCCACCTCACTTTTAGTGTCAGACCCCTTTAAAAAAAAGCTTGCCTACCAGCCTCATTTTTTGTTCTTTCCTTTGGAAATAGATTCCTACTTACTAGTTATCTACTGAGGATGCTCATCCTAGAGGAGGTAGGGGGTCGGAATAAAAATGTAACATCCCTTTTCTTATAACTGTGTAAAACAAACTCAACAAAACTAATATGCTTTCGGTGAAAATATCAATGGAGTTAAAAAAACAAAATATCCAGTCCATCCATTGATACATCTAGGCCATCTAGAGATCCAGATTTCAACCTCGATGTCAGAATTCTCATTCAGGGTCATTGTGGGCGCTTTCCATTTAGGAAAAAAACCCGGAAATTTTGGTGGGAGCAAAAGTGGAATTTCCGATTGGTAAAAAGTTGTTCCATGTGGTCGTAAACCCCAGTATGTCGCGGTGCCCGACCGTGGACCTGGAACTGGTACAAACTACGAGAAACGTAAATGGAAAATGACATTCCGTTCGGAAATTCCAACCGGGAAAACGGGCCCACCTTTTTAGCTTTTCCACTTTTTTGGGGAATTTTCCAGTGGGACGAGCTGATGAAACGTGTTCCATTTACCGCTGAACCGGAAATTCCGGAAATTTTGACTAAATGGAAAGCGCCCTGTGTTGTCATCGTTATCCTATCCTTTGTTTGCACTAGAAATGGCTTCCTGTTCACAGATTTTTTTGCAAGTAGAACAAAATTTTTGCAAAGTGCGAACAAGGCCTAAATTAACTGATTTTGCTCCTTTTTTGCTATTTCCTAGTATTTTGAATTAATTGTCATGCGGGGGTGGCATCTATTAGAGAGGGGGCATTTGTTAAGGAGAGGAATCTAATTCACGCTGAAAAAAAGTAAAGGGAGGTGTCTATTAGACAAGAGGCATTTATTTGAGAGAGTGCATCTATTAGATCATTTACAGTACATCAACAAGCCTTCTCTTTTTAAAGTTTTGCAGTTGTTTATCACAATATTTGTGTTTTGTTCTCAACCCACCAGAAAAGAGATTTTGTTGACTTGGCAAAAGTTCATCCCATGAAGGTGTTGTTTGGTCGAAATGTGAATCCAGAACTTCATCGCATCATGATTGGATATGTTGAAGTTTTATGTGGTCTTTTGCTGTATGCAGGGCCAAGGTCCCTGAAATTAGCAAGCACAGTGATACTGTTAATTGTCATGGCTGTAATGATGCAGGGTCTATATTGGCTTGGAAAGCCTGCCATCATGTTTACACCAGCATCACTTTGCACCATACTGCTTCTCTGCAATTTTTTGAACTTGCTGAGCGAGCCATCAGTGAAGGAAAAGAGGAAAGAGTGATCTTAAACAATGGCATCCTTCCTGCTCTCTGCCACCACCAGCAAAGATGTGAAAACGTGCATTCAAGTCACGTGAATCAAGCAATATTGCATCATGATTGAGTAACTTCTGTTTCATTAATTTGTCTTAGAATTTGGCCTGCTTATTTACTCATCTGTGAATAATGTCAAATAATCCTACAAATCTATGTCTAAAGAATTTCAACCTTCTTTTCAGTAGTACAGTGATAGGGTCAGTTAACTTAAAATCAGTGAGATTCAGTTTGGTAATATAAGCACTTTAACCCTTTTAAGACAGTCAGCTAGTAGTGGGAAAAACTGCATTTTCACTTTTTGGGAATGGCTTGAAATAATTTCTGCAACAATAGGGACATCTTTTTTAGACTAATCAGCTGTTATTAAGTAGGGTGTTTTGTTTTTTGTGCATGTGCATAAGCCAAAATTTGGACTTTTTTACATGAATCTATTTCGATTTTTCTCTCTTGCTCTCTTTTGTCTCTTTTCCTTTTTTCTTTTATTTAGTTTCTTGCTCACTTGTCATCTTTTTTTTTTTGCATGGAATTGTGACTGGCTAATTTTTAAGGAAAGGGACAAATTTAATGTACAAAGAGTAGTATGTAAATAATGAGATTGGCAATGGATTATTTCTGGATACTCTTTGAGAAGCACTTGATCCGGGCGACTTTGCCATGGTAAATTCCTCCACCCTGCATCTCCACCCATTTTTAAATTCCCCTGGCAGGTTGGCCCTGGGTCCCACCCCTGGGGCAAGCAAATGACACGTGCATAAAACTAAAACAACATTAGACCCAGAAGACTGGCGGTGTTATATTTTTCTCAGGCATAGCGTATACATGTGGTCCTCCTCTCCTTGTCGATTCAAATCCGAATTTTCATAAAGGAGCTGAAACGTTAAAAAATGTGTTGCAATCCATGGTTCTTTTTAATTTCCTGAGGAGAAAAACGTAAAAGAGTGTCAAAGACATTACCTTTGCTGTAACCTGGTTTCTCGGGGGGCTTATCATTACACAAACTGCCCGGATGGAAATGTTGTGCATACTGTAAACGTAAAACTACGAGAAAACTAGACGTAGTGGAAGAAAGACGCGTCACAAAGTATAGAGTGATTTTACTAAACGGATGAAACAATATGTAACAATTAGTGCCAAATAGCAACGAGTAGACAAAACAGACAAAAGAAAACAGTGAAATGAGAGTGTAATACTGAGTATTAGTCTACTATCTATTTCACAGTTTAAGTAAAATCAATCTATCAGGATCGGCCAGGGTTTTGGGGTATACGGTATACATGGGCTTTTTAAATCGGGTATACGGTATATTGCAGCTTAAATACGGGTATCCGGTACATCACTTTCTTTGAACTTCGAGTATAAAGTATACCTGGGTATAATTTTGGGTATATTTGGATGAATTTTGGGTATTTTGGGGTATTTTGGCGAATTTTTTTCGGGTATACTGGTATACCACTACCCGCCCTCTCCCCCCCCCCCCCCCCCCCCCCTGGCCGACCCTGATCTATCCAAATCCTCTGATCAGACTAAAAAGAGTGGAAAAATTGCATCGCATCGAAACAGCCCACATTTAGAAAGCTTTCCAAACGGAATTGCGCGAACCATTTGAGATATATAAGTGACATTTGACTTTTCCAACAGAAATTTCCGATTCGCCTATGTAAAATGTGACACGTACAAATAACCCTTTTCGAAAATGTCACGTAAAATGGCAATTTTCTTGTTTTTCATTTATTCAAAAACCAAAACAATAGATCGATTTTTCTTTCCGAATTTAGTTAAACTGCGCAGTTTCATAAGGATTAGTCGCAAACTTCCGGCAAACTACAAGGAAATGTATGGCGTGGGGGCAAGACTGCGCCACTTCCTTGTAAAAGTACCTCAGGTTGCAGCCCCATGCTCTATTAGTTTACGACAAATCCTCATGAAAGTTCACAGTTTTTCCAAATTCAACATGTCAAATCGAAATCATGAAAGGGCGGTGTTTTCTGGTCTTTATGAAAAATACGAACAATTTCAAATATTGCGTGACATCGGATATTTAAATTACCTTCTCTTCTCGCGTTGCTTTGCACTTTCGCGCGAAAAAAGAGCGTTGCTTAAACTCGCTCTGGGTCAAGGCGGCTGTGTCCCTCCCTATATATAAAAGCGTTTCTTTTGATACAATAACTCACCCCTAGCTAATCACTTCAACAATAAATACGGTTTCCTTTCATGACTGCAATCAGTTTGGAGAAAAAGCTGTGTAATTCTTGAGTGAGGTAGGTATACTCAACAGATTTTAAAAAATAACAAGGGGTTATTTCCGGTCCCTGTCAGGTAACGCCCCCATCTTGAAGCGAACGAAATGATGGAGATACAGTCGTCCGTTCTGATCCTCGGTATTTTGCTCTGTTGTCTCGCTGAAAACACAGCAAGGTTTGTCAAATTTTGAATATAAGCCTTAAGTTTATGTTTAAGCTTAACAATTCCCTACAATGTAAAAGCAAAGCACACTCCTGTCATATATATGGCGTGGCCTGTCGCTGAGAGTGTGTTCTGTGCGAGATCGAATCAAACCACAGCGTTCAGTTTGCCTTATTTGGAGCGAGATCTAAGAGTCTAAGGAATTATATCTTTGATAAAATTAATTGCTTTTTACAATGTAGGTAATGCTAATTTAAATCCGAATAAAACATGGGGTCATTTCTGCATAGTCAGATGGTTGACCAATTTCTGACCTTTTGACTGCACCGACTGATTCAGCTATCAGAATACATACAACGTGTAATAATGCAGTTACATTATCAATATTAATCGTTTGTGGTTCAGAGAGAAAATTCATTAAAATCGAGGTAGAGCTCTGCGAAAATGCCCCAAGCTTATTTTTTTCCAGAGCTCCCCTGGAGCTTCCGTAGTAAAATGAAAGGGATGCTCATCCGGGGAAGGGGGCGGGGGGGGAAGTACGCTTATAATGGCCTACACAGGGAGGCTCCGCCCGAAAGGGGTACCTTTTTCTGGCTTCAGGGATATGAAAGGGTAGGTATTTTACTCATTGAAGTATATGAATGGGTAGGGAAATCTGTCATTTGGGTCTGTGAAAGGGCCCAAAGTGCCAACAGATGAATTTTATGGCTTTATAAAGTCGAGAAAACATTCTGTATTTGTGATTAATTCCTATTTAAATGACAAAGCATTTATAGCAGTTAAAAGGGATGCAAAGTTCTAAATGAGGTAAATGAAAGGGATACCATTTGTCAAAAGAAGGTATACGAAAGGGGTACCTCTTTCATGAAAAATGGCATATAAAAGGATAAGGGTTTGGACCTCGGGGCAGAGTCTCCCCGCCTAAAAATTTGTTGAGTACCCCCACCCCCTCTCCTCCGGATGCTCATTGGAAAATTAGAAGTAATCCCCTAAGGACCTTACTCCAACAAAGTATAACGGCATTTGGTATTTTTATTTACAAAGAATTTCTTTAACACGTACAATCCAATACACTTCCGGTAAATATATTGTATTTTCATCATGAAGACCCTAGAGACAACAAGTATCCCCATCATTTTGATGTCAGAGTTGGGGGCCCCTATAGATCTATACAGAGTGAAACATGATTCACACAATGCTAGTAGTTTCCACAGGATGAAATAAACTGTGCTCACGCGCCACGCTGTCACAGCTTCCTTGCAAACCATCAGGAATTAGGTAAAGAAAAAACCCTCTGGCACCCAGGGTAGTCACCACCAAACACTTAAATTTTAAAACATGACAGGTAAATTTAAGTTTATCTTTGCTTTGCTTTGTGTTTACTTATTATTTTAGGAATCCTCCAAAAATTTTTACAAAAGGTGGAAGCCTTGTTTTACAAGCTGGTGAAGATGGTAACATTGTGTTTGAGCCTGCTCATGGAAAACAAGTTCTTATTGGTGGAAATGCATTAGTATGGCATTTGAATACTGTAAACTTCTTCAGCTAATATAAGTCCCCCCAGTTATTGGCCCATCTACCTGTAAACAAAAAATACATCCAGTTAAAAGACCCTGGATATAAGCCCTCTTTTGCTTGTATTAAAATGAATTCGATTTTTTATGATGTTTTGAAGTTGAAAAGGCAAGTAAATTCGAAAAGTATTTCGATCAGTACTGCTAAGTATCTTGCATTGTTTTGAAATGCTCTTTTGCAGCTCGGTTAGAATTAAGCCCCCTGGATATAAGCCCCGCCCTTCATAAGCTTCCCCAAAACCCTTAGGAAGTTGTATAAGCCCAGAGCTTATCGGTAGAAGTTTATGGTAATGCTTAACCCCAACTGAAGGGCACCACAGGGGCGGATCTAGGGGGAGGGTGCAGGGGGTGTGCATCCCCCCCTGAGATGACCTGTGGTTTTCTAATACAACTACTATTCTGCCAAAAAAAAAAACTATGTGGTGTATTGGTGTTGAAGTAAAGCAAGAGACGAGTGCACCCCCTCCCAAAAAAAAATCCTGGATCCGCCCCTGCACCATTAGAAAAACACCCCTTGGCTGACTATTTCCTCTTTGGTGGGGATGTTTTTGAATGGAGTCCTTCCACTGACATTTATCTTCTTGGAAAAATATAATTTCAGCTTGCAATAGACTGTGTATGCAGTGTGCATTTTCAGTCCTTTGAGGTTCAATGACTGAATATCCATTTCAAGAAGCCCTTAAGTCTGATGGCGGTTTTGGACATGTGCTACCCATAGCCCTCCAAATTTAGATTTATCATCACTTTTTTGGTGCTCAAATTGTAAAACCAAAACACATTTGAAATATTATAATCACGTCATATCCTAGATTATAAATCCCAAGAAAATGACTTCATCGGGCGGTACATAGCTGTAAAGGTATTTTGTGGGAGTAGCCATTTTTTCTGCTTTATCTACGGAAAAGCAATCCTATGCCTTTTTCCACCTACAGTCCCTAAACTGGCATGATTACGCACCTTAAATTCCTTGCAAAGGGGACCTTAAGATACACCATCTTTGGCTATGGGTACAGGAAAGGGGACTTGCTTGCCATGCAATGATTTCCCAGATGTGGTGGTGGCATCATTACTCTAGATAACGGACAGCCTATAGCCATTTCTCCGAAATAAGAAGCAGCCTACTTACACCCCCCCCCCCCCCCCCCCCTCCTCCTTCCCTGTTTACTGGAAAGATTTGGGAATCTTGAAGTCTTTTTTACTTCACTTACATGTTAGAGGTCAAAATCACATTCAGGTTAAAATTTTTTAACCTAGATTTTAGGTTGATTCTCAGTTTCCTTGGTCTCCTAGCTAGCCTTAATCATTCATGTATTTAGGGTTAGGAGACAGAGGAAAATGAAGATCGACCTAGTTTAAAAAATTTTAACCTGAATATAATTTTGACCTGTAACATACACATTGAAAACTTTACTATTTTTTCAGTATAAATTATTATTATAGTGTCACTGCACAAGTAGCAGGAAAGATAATCTTTGCAGAAGTATCACACACCGCACCTCTTTCCATAGTCATTTCTTAAGACAGTATGTATATATTGTCCTTGTTCAGACTCATAAATATCTGGAAAAATTCCTTCAGCATGATCATGTGTATAATTTGTTTATAATTTCACAGAATATATCAGGAACTACCGGAGCTAAAGGGGAGGTAAAATCTTCATTCTATTATTCACTAATATTGTTTACAAACATTCTAGTAATAAAAACAAAGCTTTTGAGTTTGAGTTTTTAATAACCATAACCTGAATGTTCTTTTCTATTTTTTTTTTTACCAAAGAAAGGGGATCAAGGACCTCAAGGCCCAGTAAGATAAAACTTTATATTTTGATAATTTATTTCAGCTCAGTGCTACCTGCAAATAACTGAGTGATCAACCTACAAAGTGAATGACAGTACTTTTTTCATTCTTTTCCTTGCAGCATGGAAGAACGGGAAATATGGGAAAGCCTGGACAGGTCATGATCAGTTTGTTAAAAATATTATTAACAGCAAAAACTGACTTTTTTGTCCAATCGTTTTCATGAAAAATGAGCAACCATGAATACTTCAAAATAACATTTATTATTATTTATTATTTGTATTGTGCCTTTTCTATAAAATGTTCAAAAATGTGCACTTAACAGCTTGAGAAATGTTTGTCTGTTAATTTTAATGATTTAATTATTGTTTCATAATAATTAGTTCTTCTTATCTTTTCATCAAGAATGGTACCAAAGGAGAGAAAGGAGAGCCAGGACAAATAGTAAATGTGGTAATTAATTTCCTGCTTGATATTTATGTTTTAGTTCCAAACATTTTACAGATTTTCTTTAAAAACTCTTATTTTATTCTTGATTTTTGTTGTTGGTACTTGTAGCACTCAAAGGTCACCTAAGATGGTAAATTACATTTTTGACATCAACCAGACAACTAACTAATCTGTAGGTTGCACTGATATCCAAAATTAACTGTAGGCTCTTAACAAATTTATGACAGAGAAAACAAATAGTGAGTAAAATTTGAAAATATCAATAATTTCAGTTATATTACTATTATTAGTATATATTAATATTTATATATTAACAAAATTTCCTGTTTCAGAAAGGTGATCAAGGTCCACCTGGAACGGTAATGCTGATATGTGTTGTAAATTAACCCATATCTTAATCTAGAACTGTCAGTACTCTTACTCAATGACCGGCTATATGACAAAAAGTCCCCTCCGAACAGCAAACAATATTGGGTGTCTTCTTTATAAAAGAACTCTCAGCCTGTTCCATCTGAAAGGACCTGACAGTTTAAAGATCCTGCAACCTTCAGTTATCGGTAATTGAGTTATCAAAAAAATGTTATTTTCCTAGAATGGTACTGATGGCATTCGAGGACCTGCTGGTGCAAATGGAACAAAAGGAGAGCCTGGTCCGCCAGGGGCACCTGGACCATTATTTAACACTGTGAATCAGTCCACTATGAGGTAAGGACTACAAGATTTTATTGAAAACAAGGGCATGTGTTAGTAGTTTCAATCCATATTAGATTCATGTCAATAATAGTGTCCAGTGGGCCCTCTTCCCAATTTTGGATCATGGGTGTGCATAATATTATTTTATAGCCTGATCATTGTAATTTAAGTTTGCCAACCCTTTTTCTTGACTTGATTTTGGCAATGAGAGGATATGTTCAACAGTATTCATCATCAATAAAATGACCTAATTAATTTAATTAACGGGTGCATGACTAACTATTGTAGTAATCAGCATAGACTGAAAGCGCTTATAAATATTAATAACACAAGTTATCGCAAAATAACTTGTCTTGTAACATTTCCTTTTAGATGTGGCAATGCCAGTGATTATGGCTCAGTCAGATTCATGTCTGGATTTCTTCAGGTAATCGCTGAGGGATCGGAGCAATGATAATGCAAACACACAGCACTGGGCAGTAGCAGATCCAGGGGATGAGCACCCCCCTTATTTTTAGACCAAACTGAAGCCCGATGGGCTGAAAAATTCTTTTTTTTGGAGACAAGCCCCCCCATCTGGTTTTTCCTCTTTTCTCTGACACTAGCATTAAACCTCACTAAACATGTTTAAAATGGCAGTATAGTATTAGTCTGTGGCCTACTCAAGATAATAGTGACTTTGATTCAGTCCTCAGTCACTTTCAAAACATGATCCACCAGTGTAGAAATCAAATGTAGTTTTTTTGAGTTACTTTCTATCATATACTAGAAATTAATCTGGAAAAATTTATACTGTGAGCACTGAATGACTCTTTTAACACATAAATTCTGGTTTTTTTTCCTTCATGCACCTGTAGGTCTGTACAGAAATGGGTTGGCAGAAACTGGCATTTCAAGACAGTCTATGCCAAATGAACATCCCAAAGATGAACCACGAAGCCTTTCAAACTGCAACCTTTGCCATTTTATTCCAGTTTAATGGCAATTTGAATGTCAATTTTGGTCCTAATATGAACATCACAAACATAACAACAGGTAGTAGAACTTGTTGTAAGTCAACATAAGTTGAGAGTTACATGTATACTATTTCCAATAATTTTTCTGAAAGCACAAGTATTTGTTTGTTATGTACCCCCATGTGTAACAAGTGACTTCTCTGCCCATCAACTGAATTGGACAGAAAATTACATTTTTACCACCTACTTTAATTTTCTGGAGCAATAATATTGTAGGATTTTGATGAGGAAAAGGTCACCTCCGATGGAAGTTTGTATCTAAGGTGAAAAGATACTTGTGGCAAGAGGATGGGTGAAGAAGCACCCAAGGAATTCCTTCTCCTTGATAGACCCTCCCATGATGTTCACATGTATGCTACTAAAACACTACATTTCCAAGGGTTCTGTTAAAGTAATGCTCCCGTCCACCGGGGTTTTCTAGTTGTCAAAACATCAGTGATGGTTGTCACCAACACTCCCCTTGCATAGATGAACCAGTGCTAATGGGACGTTTTTTTCAATTATTGCTTTATTCTGATTTAGAGTACCAACAAAAGGGAGGGCATAACACCTCTCAGTATGTTGAAAGTTTAATGGGGAAAGCAGTCCAGCTGAAAGGTCAGGAGTACATCAATTTACATGGTATACCAGCAGATTTCTGGACTAATGATGAATGGTCTGTCATGGGCTTAATGAGATTTCATGATGATGGTATATTGGGCAGCAGTAAAGAGATACCCGTTTTAGGAGATGGAGAACCTCTAAAAGATAAAGGATTTCATCTTGGTTTAATTAATCAGGTACGCCATTATTATGCTAAGAGATGGGACACAATACAGCACCTCTAACCATGACACTGTGTGCAACAAAACCTTTGATGCCTTTTCAATTTTTCTCTCTCTCTCTATTTAGAAATTGTTGTTTGGTTTCTATTCCAATGATGTTACAGGAGTGACTGCAATAAATTACAATCAGTGGTATCATGTTACTTGGACTTGGAACAAAAATGACCTTGTGAACCCTCGGTAAGAGCAGTAGATGCATGGTTACAAGTCTGAATCTAAATGTTAGTGTTGTAATATTATTTCAGGAAACATTACCCATTAATTTGTTAAATTATATTTTATATATGGCTGCTTCTGCCAGAGGAAAAGATTATGTGAATCTTTCGTTTTTGATAGGCAGGGTTGTCAAAAAAACATTCAAGGACAAAGACAGCGCTGGGAAGTGGTGACACTTTGATATACTCCCTCTATTTCGTTTTAATTAGCTGGTGAATGGAAGTAGCTGACAATATCGGTGGTCACCAGCACTGTTTGACAACCCTGGATAGGTTAACCAAGATGGCTCACTTGGAATTTGCCACATTTGTTCTGCAAGAATGAACAACTCTGAACCACATATTAACAGAATCCTTTATTGACCAAGGTTGGTCAGTCAAGATGGCTACAATATTGGCCTCATTCTTTTTTAAAACTTTTTCTTGACCTCGACTTATTGTTGGTCCACAAATATGCTAAAAAGAATAGCCAAATTATATCCAGCCATCCTGACCTTACACTTGGTCAATAATGCATATTATTAAGTATTGCTTCATCAGTATGACCTTTGTTGAGCACCATATTCATGTGATTCACCTTTTTCTTTGTACATGTAACAGGAAAATAATTGTTGATGGCAATATAGATAAAGAGGACAAGCCTCGAAACAACTTCAAAGGAACAAGTGGGAAAACACAAATTGGAACTTGGTGGAATCAGAACAATCTAAGAACAAACATAGAAATTGATACTCTATACATTGTCAACAAAGCAGTAATTTACCCTTCCAGCAGCGTCTACCAACAGCAGTGTTATGCAAAGGTTTTTAACTCTTATATGCCATAGGAATACTCAGGCTGATGAAGGTGCTGAATAGAGGCCTGTTAACACACCCAGAAGCAGGCCATCGAAACTACTGGTTCCCAATGTTTTCTAGACTGAAATGACCTTATAGTTAGGTCAAGATAAACTGGCCTTTAAATTACAGTGAAATCAACACAGGTTAAAAACAGACACCACTTAGAACAGTTCTCAAGACTGTACTCTAGCAGGGCCCAGTGGTCCCTGCTGCCTAACTTTTGCTCTTGGCCAGGGTGACTAGTTAATCTTAGATTTTCCATAGAAATCATAATTATGTTGGTGACCTTGGATTTCACAGGTTCAGAGCACTGGCACCCTTCAGTTTTTATAAGAGCGCAGCCTTGGTATTAATTGTAATAGGTGTACATGTCTGTCCTATAAAGAGTCAAAGAAAATGATTTAAGAACAGCAGGGACCATGATATTTAGGGTGTGTTGTTTGTCCATTTCAAGGAGATGTCTGTCTTATAGAGGTATTATTTTGTTAAGAGAAAGTTGACTGTAAACTGTCTTGAGTTATAAACTGAGGGCACTTTCCATTAGTCAGAACTGCCTGGTCAGGCCATTCCTGTCGTAATGAAAATTTCACTTTTAATCAAAATTATCCAGCCACTTTAGTCAAATCCTTAACAGCATGCAAGAAGGTGATGGCTTTTCAGCGAAAACTTACTCTTGGAAAATGCTTATTGCTTTGTCAAAATGAATGGTTTGGCCAAGGTCCGGCTGGACAGTTCTGACTTTTGTGGAAAGCATCCTCCCCCCGTAAGTAAATTGGTCACCATAAGGAGATTTCATGGAGTATCTCCAAGTTATACTCTTAAACAAAACTTAACCAAATAGCTCACTGACCAGCATGCATGAAATACAACTGAAGTTATCAAATAATATTATTAGTATAGTCAGAAGAATAAAGCTGAAAATTTGTCCATGGTAGTTTAAAGTTCATGGAATGACTTTTCAACAGCATGCAAAAACAAGAAGCTGTTCTTTGGTCACTGTTCTGACATTACTTCCAGTCTGACAAAGGAGCACTTCAGCTTGTTAAACTAAAACCATGTGGACAAGCTCCCCACACTAATGACATCCTGGATCTCTTTTCTTTCAAAAACAATTTTTTGCACTGCAAGGAAGTGGGTGTTCCCTGAATGGCAAGGTGTTCAGGACTCTTGTTAGGAAATAAGCTAAGCTCATACCTCCAAATACATGTAGCTATCCCTTTGAAAGACAAAGGAACTGTTTCTGAACTAGGGCTGTGGTACTAATAGAGCCTACAGGTACTAACTGACTTCAGACAGACTGATGCTGTCAGTGATTGTTGGATTGTCAATAAATTGTGATCCTGACGGCCACTCACTCCTATGATACCTGGCTTGCACCTGCTGTCTGCTCACAGTGCTCCCTAGACTTCGAAATGCCACCATGGTTCTTGCCTTTACTGCATTAGTATATCGGCCCTTCATCCATGTCATCATCATCCATGAATGCATCTTCGTCATCATCAAAATGGGAAACCAAGTAGTCATTTTCCTGTCAAGTTAAAACATTCTGTCAATTAAATACAGTTGTGACAGCCTGGTAACCTGCTAGATTCTTCACTCAAATATTCTGATGTTTGCTTATAAATTTGATGGGAGAATCTGCTGTGAGATCAGTCACTTACGGCCTTATCTTATGCACCCCTTTTGAGAACCTTACTGAATGGGATGCGGACTGTGATTAACAAAATACAGTATGAAAATAAATGAAGAATACTTTGTTTAAAATTTCTTTATTTCCTTTGCTGATGTTTGCATTGAATAGCCTCCAAAGCAGACATTCTTAGGGGTTCGTCATGCATTGGTCAGGAACACGTGATGAACCCCTAAGAACGTCTGCATGAAGGGTTGAAGGCATTGAAGGGTTCAAAATAAATTTGGGACTGTTGCCGGTCATGTTGACTGGCCACAGAAATGTTCATGTCTCGTCTCTCTTCTGACCACTCAAAAATTAATGTTAAAAATAAAAGTGTAATAACTTGAACGTACTAGCCCAACAAACAAAAACATAAAGAGCAAAAAGATGCTTGTCCTCTTGAAATGTAATGGTGTGAAAATGTGTTTTTTTTCCTAGTCGCTTCTTTACATGTCCAGTCAAAATGACCAGCAAACCAAAAATTTGTCCGGACAAGTGTTTATCATCGCCAGAAATTGTCTGTTGACCGGCCGTTATTTTGGAGTCTGCATTAGCAAATTGTGGTTTCATTCAGTTAATCAAAACAAATATTTTTACGATAATATATTTACCTCTTCCTGTTCTTCTTCATCATATTCAAGCTCTTCATCGCCACTTTCATCCTCAGCTTCTTCTTCCTTTTTATCTTCGGACTGATCTTCTTCCACCTCCTTCTTAACCATTTCCTGGAATTAAAAGCAACACATATACTTATATAGCATTTTTATCAGTTTCCTTTGCTTTGTAACTGAAATCCTTGAGTTTAATAAGTGACTAGGTTCCCTGTGGATACCAAATTAAGATAAAATTCCAACAGAAAAACTTTAGGACTTATTTAAAAAGAAATTTTGGAGGAGCTAATATTTTGGACGGGGCACATCCACTGAGGGGCTTATTATTTTGCATTTCTAAATTAGCTGGGTGTAATTTATATGACTGAAGGAAAACCTAAGATTAATGCATGTTTGCAATTCTTCAACGCAAAATGGTAGTTTTATAAAATTAAAGGTTGAATTACAGTCTGTTTATCAAAAATGCTAAAAACCATTTCTTCACATCTTTTTCACCCATTTTAGTATTAAATGACTAAATTTAGTCATTCTATACTAAAAGTGGATAATTCTTTATAGGAGACTGGGTACTTCGATGAATCCATTTGATAATCTTCAAATCCTGAGTGCCATCTATATCATATACAGTAGGGTCAGAATCCTAAATGTGTATCTTTAATTTCCTGGAATGGGATGCTAAATCAGTTAATGACTGTATAATAGCTTACATCAAGTTGCTTCAAGGCTTCTGCATCAGATGTTCTCTTATTCTTCCCTTCCAGCCTTGGAATCCTTGGTCCTAAAAGAACATAGAAATCTTTGCCTGCATGAATCACAAATTTTACGATGAACTTGTTAAGCAAAGAAAAATCATAGCACTTTTAAAATCAGTCCTGTAAATACGGTGCGTTCTTTCTAAGTACTTACTTGCGCTCTTGTTAAGGCGGTGTTTTCTCACTTTAATCTTAAGCTCGCTGGGAAATAACTTCCAGTCTGCAAGATAACATTATCAGGGAGTTTATGTTGTTCATTTGCATTTTGTTTGTAAATGCAAGAAAATTTCTGATTAGGTGTGTTAAGGATGAGAGATTTTTTTTCCTGAGAGATAGATTAGTCTTTAAAACATGTTCTGTTGAGCAACACCTTTTAAGGTCAGATAAATAATATAATAAATTAATAAAACTGAGATGTTACCTGGCTGCCAATCTAAGCCTTCATCTGTCTGCTTCTCTCTGTATCTATCAGAGAACCTCTCAATATCTACCATGTAAAAATGTTGGTAAAGAATTAAGTACTACAGATAATATGAAGGTCTCTTTGAGAGGTGAATACAAAACTGTGGAACCAAGGGGTTAAGGCCCAGTGGAGTACTCTGGATTTCAAGTGACAGGGATGATCAAAGGGGGCAAAAAATAGCCTCCCCGCAGATGTTCTTTGGGGTTCGTTCGTCACGCATTCATTTCTCTCTGTGGGGCAGAAATGAATGCGTAACAAACGAACCCCATGAGACGTCTGCGGGGAGGATAGGCAAAAAAACAAAGCCTAAAAAAATCCCAACAAAACCTAAAAAGTCCCTAGACCAAAAATTAACCCCCCAAAATTCCCATGCTGAATTTCCAAGCCTTATTAACTGGTTTTATGAAACAGATGCAATATGAAGCAAAAAATATTAAAACAGGCCTGGAAAGGTGAAAAAAAAAAATCCTTTGATCATCCCTGTCACTTGAAATCTGGAGAACCCTGCTATAATAATAATAATAATAACAATAATAATAATAATAATAATATATGGGCACAGCTGGAATTGACTGATGCATTAGTCAGTGGTCATTGCATTCAAACTCAGGCTTCACTTGTTGTGGCACCCTGGCCTGCACAGGCAATGCAGCCAATAACTTGGGTAAGGCACCTAAAAGGCAAACAAAGACTGCTAGAAAGAAAAGTGGGAAGGATATTGGTCAATAGGCCATTGCACTAAGAGGTCATGTGACATAGTTTTCATGAAATGAAAGTTACATGCTTTTGCCTTCGAAAAACAATTAGTGGGTCATATCTTAAACAAAATAACAGTGATTTAGTTTTTCAAACCCGCACCATTTTCTTAAAATGAGTAAGATTGCAACTGGTCACGTGACCAAAATGTTATTTTTAAAATTATGAATTACTTCTTTCTGAACACAAGCTTTCCACTTAAACTTCAAGAAGGATGTTGAAAAAATGTGTGGTAACGTTTACAGCAAATCTGAGCGTAACTATCAAACGTTTAACAAGATATAAGCAAAAAGTAGTTTTGGCCGCCATATTGGAGGGCAAGAGTATGCCCTCCAACATGGCGGCCAATACAAATCATACTACTTTGTTGAAAAATCAAAGTGCCATAAAATACCTCCCTTACATGCATTTCCTCTCAAACTTTGGGTGTAAGCTAATTTTTAAGTGCTCTGTCAATTTTTGGCATCAGCAAGATTCCAACTCATTGTTTAAAGGAAGCATTGGTCACGTGACCTCTTAGTGCAAGTGGCCTATTTCTTTTTTGCGTTTCTACTCGGAGAGGTCAATAAAAATGCAAAAACAGAACAAGGCCAATATCAAACCATCTTGACCGATTAAGCTTACTCAATAAAGGATTTATTATACGGCCAGAAAGAGAATTTTTTCTTCTGAGACCAACTTGGTATTCCAAGTGTGCCTGCTTGGGTAGCCAATCAGAACGCAGGTTCACTTCATCTTGCCGCACATTGATTGAAAATATTGAGTTTTTCTCACCCTTTGTTTTGACTGAGGTCTTGATGAAGTAGGGAAGCTCTCGCATGCATCCTCTCAACTCCTGCTTCAGTGCCAGAATGTATTCATCAGCATCTGTCTGCCTGAGTGGCAATGGCTTTACATCAAGTGGCTGGTATAGTAAAATAAGAGAATAAATTTTGGAGAAAACTACAGAATGCAATGCGACCTACTTCAATATCAATAAACAACAAAAACATCTATGTGATCTATTGTGATATGACCCGTTCTTTAATAAAGTCGTCCCTGCAGAAAATGCCTAGCAGCAATACCTTATATTCACACATTTTCAGCACGGAGAAATTCACTTACTGGAAAAAGTGGAGGAGGTTGAAGTATTGCGGTGGGTAGCGCTTCTCCGCGCCCAAAACCAATCATTCCCACATCAAACGATAATCCCCGTCCCTTCCCTCTTCCTCTGCCACGACCCGCCATGTTGGAAAAGGACCGCGAGAGGACTAAACCCAAGAGCTTCAGTTTTCGTGCCCAGTACCCTATCTGCCCTGTCAGTTGAGAGGATGATGAAAGCTTGCAATCATGGCTTCAGAGAATAAACCTACTGTTCTTGTCACGGGTGAGAAATCTTTGTTATATTGTTCTTTTGTGAAGAATTTAGCTTCAAGTGTTGCCTCAGATAACTTTAGCGGTATAAGTACATTTAAAGCAATCGTAATTTTCTTGTCAGTATATATGCACGATAAAGGAGGAACCCATGGAGACTGTCTGTTAGAGGGTTACAATACTTGCCTAGGATGCTACAGTGTATATTTCCTCTTACAGCTTAAAAAACGCATCATTTTATTATGTGGACTGAGTTTGGGTTCCTGGTTTGGTTAGTTAAATTTCCTCATCTCATGTCAACAACAACAACAACAATAACAACAACAAGTTTATTCAGTATTACCATTTTGTACAGGTGTTACCGATTAAAATAACAATAATAAACAGCTAAGTGTAAGGAAATGCAGATATGATGGAACAGTAGAATTAACTATGTTTCTTTCGTCTTTCAAATGCTTGAAAGATGAAATTAGCTGCCAACCTGCCGATATGTGAATCAGTATTGTTAAAAAGAAAACAGACTTTATCATGGATATTGTAATTTGTAAATAATGTATTTCGGTCGTTGAGTCTTTCTCAAATGACCGTATTGATCACAGTGAAATAATATGTGCAGTTCATTTTCAACCGAATTTTGGTTGCAATGATCATGTCTTCTCCTTGATCTGCAGCTGCCACAGTGTAGGGAGGGCCGAGTTTGTTGGCAGGGGGGTGGGGGTGGCTGCTACTCCCCAATTCTCTGTTTTCACCGTCACGACATCAAAAATAAAGATGCAAACCATTCAATACAGAAAGTCCAGAATCTGGGAAATGAAAGAAGATAAATATACAAAAAGCCTCGCCAAGAATTAGGGGCCCGTTTCTTGAAAGGCCTGGAAACTTTTCGTGCTCAACGGTCAGATTTAAAAATCAAACCTAGCCTGCAGGGCAGGCGTTTTCTTCAGGTGCACGAATGTTTTTGCTTGCAGAAGCACCATGTTGAAACTAACTCGCAAAGAGAGTAGGTGCTTCCTTTGACTCATCACAATGAGTTTGTCTATCATTAATAATTTTTGCTGATCAGTCTTTTGGTATTGCTTAGGATTTGGTCCCTTTGGCACACATGAGGTAAACACCAGTTGGCTTGCTGTTCAGGTATGCTAAAATTCAGGGATGAACAAACTGCTAAGGAAAGATTTGGAGTTAAGGGACAGAAACCAGATGCAAAGATTAGCTCAAAACTTACTGCACCAGTTGTGTACCTACAATCCTCGTCAAAAATCTTGGCACACTTGTGTGCGTTTCCCCTTTCCCAATGTTGATTTGAGTATTACAGTGGTCTCATTGCTTCAAAATAGGTGTAGCTCAACAGTGGGGAGGGTGAGGGCACATTACAGTGAGAACAAAATTGTGAGGAGTAAATCTCAAGAATTTTCTAGAAAATTCAAGAGAAGCGGTGTCTCAAATCAAAATCCTTTTAAATCAAATCCTTTATTTAGACACGTAACACCCAGGAGCACTAAAGTTCTCGTTAAAACGCGTACGTGTATACAAATTAGAAAATTAAAAATTAAAAAAAAAAATTATGCTAGAAACCTATACATTACTACTGTAAAAATACTAGCTATAAATAGATCTACAAAATGGCTAAAAGCAGAATCTAAAACTAAAACTATTTACAAGCACTACACCCTAAGCCATGTGAGCTTTAAGAGATCGCTTAAATAAATGACGCAATGTCTTGTGATTCTCTGACTTTTGGAGGTAACGCATTCCAAAGTTTGCTGGCTAAAAATGTAAAGGATCGATGCATAAACTCCAGATTAAAGGGGGGTAGATCTAGCCTTGTGCTAAGCCCACGTAAGTTGTACTGTACATCCTTAAAATTAAAAAATTCTCTGATATAAGGTGCCCCCTCTGTTTCAACGATTTGTGACGAGCATTGTAGTTAGTTCTCTTACCCTCTCCCCCTACCCTTTCCCCCTCCCTCCCCCATCCCTATCTCCCATCCAACTTGCTTTAGCCATACAAAGGCAGATATTGGGATCTGGCCATAAATAATAATATTGTGTAACTTATGAAATAAGTGAAATAAGTTTATTTTATTTATAGGCACTTCCAGGGACTGACCTCTCCCAGAAAGTGAATTTAGAAGTAAGGGAAATTCCTGTGGAGTACGCAGCAGTAGATAAGGAAGTTCCTGCATTGTGGAATGAAATCAAACCGAAGGTGATAAATTTTACTCTTTGCATAGGAAGGGTGCTTTAGATGGGTTTCATTGCCTGTGTGGTAATGTCTTCTATAATTCCTTTGCTACACACATGAAGGACATTTAGATGTCAATCCCCAGGTTGAGGTATCAGTGAATGTAAAGGATAAAACTACTGATTACATAGTGCCGAATTTAATAGCGTCCCGGCTTCTTTTTGCACACGGATCTGACTCCCAGCCATAATTCTATGAACAAAGCACCCAGTAAGCTTTGTAGGACGCTAAACTAGTGCTGTTTTGCCCAGCCCCAAATTTGGTCACTTGTTTCCATTCGTACACCTCCCTATCTCACTACTGTGCTTCCACAAGCAAGTTTGTGATCTAGCAAAGCCCTGTGACACCCAGTGAACTATATTTCCCTTTGGGTGACCAGGAAGATTCCTTTGGTGCACAGTGTATACTGCTACTTTCTTTAAGCACAGCCCTGTGGTATTTTAGTCCACCTAATATCATGGCCAATTCTTGTAATGCTCCTTAAAAGAAAAAGTTAATAACCGTTTCTTGCAACTCCAAGCACTTCTGTTCCATGGCTGATGTGATTTATCCTCTTTGTTAGCAATGTATCTTCTTTTCTAGTTGTGTGTACATGTTGGTGTACATGGTCTTGCAGACTGTGTGCAGTTAGAGATGTGTGCCCACAATGATGGATACAACAGACCTGATGAAGGTGGTCAGAAATGTCACCACGGCTGCTGTGTTGAAGGTGATTTGAGGTGTATCAGTAATGGCTCATTGTAGAGTGTTAAGATCATGCAATGGATAGATAGTGGCAACAGTGGGTATGCCGTGGTAAGAGTGGGTGTACTGTGGATATTTTTGTTTTGGAAGAGAGTTAAGCGATGTTAAGAGTGATGGTTTTAAGTTTAAGAGAAACTTCTCAAAATGAAATTTTGTTTAATCAGGAGCCTATGTTGACCCAGAGCGATTAACTCCTTTGTGCCCACAGCCATGCAACATTGTTTCACGGACAAGTGTATTTTTACACGAAATCAAAAACTGAATTCTAGTCAGAATATAGAATTTCTGATGTTTTGATAACTTTTGCTGAAATTCTTTTTTCAATACATCAGACTATGGATAAGCACACACATACAAAGTGGTGCTTCCATTTTTGCTGAAAAATTACTTCAAAGTGAGGCTAAAAATAAACTTGTCTGAGAAAATACTATTACATTTCACACTCCAGGTTATGGGCTCCTGGTTTTATACATAGTGACCGATAGGTCATTCCTGGTTTTATTTGTTTGTTTTTAGGTGGACCTGAGTGCTTGTCTACTTCTTTAAACCTGGATAAGATTTGTTCTGAAGTGATGACTGCCAAAAGCCCTTGTCTTGTTGGACTCTCAGATGATGCCGGAAGGTGGATATTCTAACTATTGAAGTTCTTTTATTGATATTGATATTATATATTCCAAACATTTTGAAGGTTCATAAATCATTTCATAAATCCCTTCTTTGAATTTTGTTACAGTCACACGGGCAAAACTGTGAACACTGTCTTGAAATATTTCAGGAATGTTTATATTGTGTTATGACCAATCACAAAAAAGGTTAGGACATGAGCACTTGCCACAAAATGACAAACTAATTAATGTTCCTCCTTGCTGTTTAGTTTCTCATGCCCGATCGGTGATCGTGAACACCTGATCTGGTGTTCCCGGTTTTCCTGGTTTGACTGTAAGTCATGTGCTAGGCAGGGGGCCTCCTCTGTGAACTTCATTGCCCAGCTTTTCCTACCTGCCATCGACTCGCATTTTCCTACTCATTCATTTGAAGCTTTAGCGTTTCATTGCATGACTTAAATGGGTTAACCCAAGGCTGTGCTTTAAGACAAATTGAAGGGAGCTCAATCCTTGGAACCCGTGAAATCTATGAAAACAAAGTAATATTGCCTTGTTCGTTCGAGAGCAAAATGAAGGCTCCAGTGGCTTCCAGGTGCTGTTACAGCACACTGTAGCTCTATAACCTTATTTTGCTTTCAAACATTTAATTTATTAGACATGTTAGAAATATTGGTTACTTGATGTTTACTGGTAATTTAAAACTTTGCATTTTTTGTTGTATCTCAGGTTTTTATGTGATTATATATACTACAAGTCACTACATCTAGGGAAAGGAACTTGTGCTTTTGTTCATGTTCCACGAGTGGATTCACCGTACAGTGTTGAAGAGTTGACAGAGACACTGCGACTTATCATCTTAGCAATGGTTAAGGAACTCAGCTAGTCAAACAAATGAATCTAACCTAGTTCACAGTATTCTCTAAGAGTTAATAGTTAAAAGGAGTTACATAGAAATATTTGGACTGTACCCATTGTAGTGAAATATAGACTCCAAAGACTCAGTCAAAGAGGGGAGGGAAGGGGGGGGAGGGGTGCATACTTGGGTTAATTTTTGCTG
>OZ037779.1:40772995-40805495 GCA_964035525.1 Porites cylindrica | reverse complement strand
ATGCTTACCCGTTTATACACCTGACACTTGAAAAGGTACCCCTTTTGGGCGGAGCCGGCCCCATATACATGTAGGGGGTCAGCCTCCCCCTGGGCACCAACAGTTCTGTTCTGACTTCCACAAAGCAGGGAAGCAACCATAGACAGCTTGCTAACAAAGGTCTGCTTTTCCCTTCAGTTTTTTTTTTGATCATGCAAAATACTTTTGGACACAGTCGACACACCATCCTCATGACCAGGACTTGCTTTGTTTCCAAATGCAGGTCATATGTTTCTTTCAAATTTCATCATATTCACATGCATAATTTATGAAAAAGCTATAAAACAAAATTCCGTAAAATTCCGAAAATAATCCCCTTCATGTATAACCCCCTCCAAATATAAGCCCCTCAAAAAGGGCCTTTGAAAAATATAAGCCCCGGGGCTTATTTTCGTAATTTTACGGTAGGTCTTCAATCAAATAACAAAGCGGAAGTCGGCCAAGAGACAGGAAATACAACAAGGTAGTGCCAGTTTCTTTTATAGTTTTCACGATTAGTGAAGTCGCGAGAAGCCTGGTACCAGTGAAGCCAAAACAATATGGCGGCGAAATGTGGAGAAGTTGTTTTCAAGGCTGGCGAGGTATGAGATAACAGATTTTAGAAATATTTCAACAGTTATGCTTGTATTTTGTGTTGCTTCTTTATATTCGTTTATCAAATTTATTTTGAGGGTATAAACTTTGGGCACACTGTGCTCTTGTCAAGACGTTTTCATTTATCTATAGTCCGCCGTCTGTTCTTTTCATCCCCTGGTGGTTCTTGAGTTTTAGCGGTTATTAATGTTATTTATCTCTTACCTTGCTTTGAAGAGTTACCTGTCATGTAGTACTGAATTGCTTTGTCTTGCTGGTTACCCCCATTTAACCATAAAAAACTGCCATCGTCGCGTTAATTATTTTATATCAAGTGAATGAAAAGATGTAAACTTATGCTAAGATTCTATTGCTCAGGTTTTCTCCGTCAAGTCATCAAAAATAAAAAAAATCTAAATTCTTCAATAAATAAATCCAGAATGAAAATAAAGATAAATATGCAAAAAGCAGCCTAGACAGGGTTTAAGCCTATGTGTTTTTTATATGCAAATTAATTGGAGAAGTGTTTTACCCAAATTTATAGAGTTTTGTATGGAGTTGCCATTTTGTTGTCCCTCTCAGGGTCACCAGTATGGACCAGTATGGCAGCTGGAAGCCAACACAACCATCTGTCACTGAGTTTTGCTTTGGAAGCATGAATTTATCACCCCAATTTACCACCCCAATGAAGCTTCAACTTCCCCTCCCAGGGATCAAAACCCCCCTGTGCATTTGAAGTTTTGAAATTGAAAATTTGAACAGAAACTATATTATCTTTTAACTACCAATGTAGCTCTTCTAAATACTCTTGGAGCCGAGTCTGCAGACAGAGGAAAGCTTGTATAATCCTTTCCAGACTCGTCATAGACTACGAGTAGTCCTCCATTTTTCCTCAGGGATAGTAGAGCGAGCGAAACGCGAGCGCGCGTGAAAATCACCCCACGCGAGAAAAGGCGACACGCGGCGGGGAGAGAGAAAAATTTTTCTCTCTCCCCGCCGCGTGTCGCCTTTTCTCGCGTGGGGTGATTTTCACGCGCGCTCGCGTTTCGCTCGCTCTACTATCCCTGAGGAAAAATGGGGGACTACTCGTAGTCTAGACTCGTCATGTTGGCCTAGATGATGATTTATCCTACCTCTTGCCGGCAGCAAGATAGGTCACAAGAAATTAAGGCTAGGGTGAAAATTCCCCATCCCCTGTCCCTAAAAAAAAGTAATAATACCCTTAAGTCCCTGGGTTTGGATTCCTCGTGTTTGCACTGGCATGCTATACTGGTCACTATGTTTAACTAATGCAATAATAATATAATATGTATTAATTTTAATGACTAACACATCTGAAATTATTTTTTCAAGGGTGGCAATGAGTCAGATATCTGGGATGATACTGCCTTAATAGAAGCGTACGATCGAGCAATAAGTGCTATAAAGGTATGGTAGTTAAAGACTTAATTGCTTATATTAATTTTGTAAAATTAATCTAAAATTTTCACTTGGGGTGTTACTGCTTCCCGTTGGGATCTTTCTTAAGGTAGCTTTGGCTTTACTGCGGCCAGTTTCCATTCTAAACACAAAATATTTTCATAAAAACATAGGAAATCAGTTGAACTATACCATTTTTGTCAGGTGCAGATTGAAGTTTCAGAAAAAGCAATTTTTTCCTGACCTAAGTTTCCATACTAACGTGATGATGTCATTGTCAGTAAATGCTGTCAAGTTTTGAGATTTCTACATGTTCATTTTTCAAGTTATTCTTATAATATTATCTTAAGTTGCACTAATTCTAAAGTAATTCTTTAAAAGAAGAGTTATTCAGAAGGAGAGTAAATTTTAAAAGTTACAATGGTATTCAGTATTTTTGTTTTTGTTTATTTTGCCATGAAAATGAACAGAAAGGAGGAAAGAATGGTGGTTCAAAGAGTAAGGGCAATGGAAAACACAGGTATGAAGCAAACCAAAAGTGTGTGTGAGTTGCATTGAGTTGCGTGTCAGTTGCATTTATTTTGTAAAAATGCTCGTTTTCAAAACTTTTTTGGTTGTCTAGAAGGTAAAGCACTGTTGAGATTAATGTTGATTGATGAATTATTATTTTAAAAAGGAAAAACCAAGCTTCAAAAAAGAAGGACAATAAAAAGAAGGCTGCAGAACAGGTAACACTTTTGTCTCTTAGCAGCAAAAGACAGCACTGTTTCGTTTTAAAATATTTAAAAATTCAAATGTCCTGCTCAACAGATTATTACTTTGAGCCAGGGAAAGGATTTACAAAGAATAATTTTAAATGCTACTTGTACTTCTTGAACATTAAAATAATCTTTTACCGGTATATTATATGTACTTGCATGCCAACAGGTCCTGAAGAGGAAATACATGCGACCATTCAAATTTCAATTAGTATTGTTGTGAAGTACCTCCTTTCTTGTTTTTATTTTGTTACCAGTACTTTCAGATGATATGTAGGCTGAGATGCAATTTGTCTGGCATTATTCACACCCAACCTTTTTAGAGATTTTCATCAGACAACTCTTTTCTAATAAATTATATTGTTAACCTGTGGGGCAGGTGGAAAAAGGGGAAGGGGTGGGGGAGATATAATTTACCACCTACTTTTTTTTGTCTCTCTGTTTTAAATTTTCTAGAGAACCCTGAGTAGTGGTTGAGTGAGTGAGTGTGAATACAAAGAAGTTTACATAGTCACAAGTGAGGCCTTGTTAAAGTAAATTCCGACAAGCAATGTGGCCCTGAAACAGTCTAAGTTATAAATTTAAGACTGATGAAATGTTGACAAACAACATAATTAAGGAGACTGAAACTCTGATAGTGACGAGGACAATCCCAAATACAGCGTTCAATACCAGTAGTAAAATGCTGACAGGGATATAGCCTCCTCCTCAATGCTTAAAACAAAATTTAAGGTAGGGATATATGCCCCTGACCCCTTGTAGAGAGCCTCACAAGTAAAAAAATGCTTTTATCAGCAACTAAGACATTCTTTATTCACTATTAAAAATCAATTTTATTTTCAGTGGCATGTTGGTGATAGTTGCCGAGCCGTTTTCTCAGAGGATGAACTAATCTATGATGCTGTAATAATTTCAATTGATGCCAATTCCAAAACTTGTGTTGTAAAATTTTGTGGGTATGGTAACACAGAAGAACAGTACTTAGATGATTTACTACTACCCATATCTAAGAAGAACAGAAAGTCTCCAAAACCCTCTAGTAGTCAACCTGCCTGGCCGACATCCCCAGGACAACAGGTAATAGTATTAATTTTTATGTAACATTGCATTTGTGTCATTATGACCCATTATCCAGCGGTTAGACTGTTAATCGTTAGTGTCGAGGTTACTGGCCCAAAGCCAAGTGTTACCTCCATGACAACTTGTTCTAAAATTTGTCCAGTTTCTTCTGACAAGAAGAAGACAAGACAGTGTTAAAATTATTGGGTATCTTGTGAACAGGCTTATTACCGTATTTTTTTATTCAGCCATAAACTGAGACCCTAAACTTTGAATGTGTAGTCACTAGAATCAGCATAACCAAGAATGAAAAACAAATCGAAAACGCCTGGCTATAAGCTGAGACCCATTCATTACAAGACTTTTAACTACGGTAAAACCTAATACTTTTTTGAAAAATGTGACCTTCCCCCATGAAAAAGTTCATTAAGGCTGCCCATTCTCTTGCTTTATTGTAGATACCTTGTTCACACCAGTAAACAGTGCAAAAACTGGGTGTAACTAGCATTTCCCTATCATTTCACCTTGTCACATTCTGATTTACAAACGAAATGTATTATTAGTTCATGGGTAGGGTGGATTTCAAAGGAGAAATCTGTCATAAAACAAAAAAACAGCAACAACAGCAACAAAAGCCTGGTTCTAGTCTCATGATATTCAAAACAGCCTTATATCTAACATTCAGTGCCCAGTAAAACTCTCTAGTTTGTTGTCAGTTGATGGCAGTCACATCCAGCATTATATTTTATCCAGCTGGCTGTTGTCTGGAAAAGATATCATTCTAGCAGTTTCCTGGTAAAGGTCTTGGACAAAGGTGTTAATTAATAAAGTTAATGATATGTTATTCTTTCAGAATGCAGATAGTGAAATGGATTGGACAGCAGGTAGCCAGTCACCTATAAGATGGCAGATTAGTGACTTGTGTCTTGCTCCAGAACAACCCAGCCAGCACCTTCATGAAGCTGTAATCAACTCTTTCTCTACACCATACACCTGCAAGGTCACTTTCCTCAGATCCAGACAACGGTAAAGCTTTAATGTTGTTAGTAAATCTAACAGATTGTAATAGTTGAAGCTCTCGTAAGGGACCACCTCAGAAATTCAAGAAAGTGGTCATAACTAGTGCTGGAGAATGAGCTCTCGTAAGTGACCGCATGGTGATACAATAGAGGGTAGTCACTTTCAAGAGCTTTAATTCATGAAGAAAAAACAAAGGAAATTAGTGTTTAATGAGTGTCTTTATATCTGATATAGACACAGCTAAACTTTATGTCCAACCTTTCAGACTATTAGCGCAGTGTGCAGTTTTATTAAAGTGTTGATTGATATAAATAAAACTATGAGTGGTCGTGAACTGAATGGTCGCTTATAAGAGCCTAAAAACAATTAAGGAAAACTCCAGTTGGGTTATCCCAAAAGTGGTCTCAGTTGCTTACGAGAGCTTTAATGTTACAAAGTTTAAGTGACAGTTGAAAAAGGGGTTTTAATTCATAAAGGTGGTCGTAAGTAGAGCTGGTTGCAGGGACAGCTTCAACTGTACTGGTAGCTGCCTATTTTTCACTGGGTTATTGTTAATATTAAAAGCACTCACTACTGGCTCCTGGAGTGGATGAAGAATCAGTGTTGTTGTGGGAGGTCAGAGCACTAGTCCTGCAATCCAGGGCTAGGCCCTGAGTTCAAATCCCCTTCTGACCAATAGCTAGATTTTTTCGTGGTATCAATAGTCCTAAATTCAACTCCTAGGTCACAATAGCCATTATAACATTACTAGTTTGGCTCTGGTCTGCCAATATTGCTGTCTCACCTTGCACCTTGCCGCTAGGGACATTTCCCAGAAGAGATGTCTGCCTCCTTATGACAGAAATTCGCTACTGATGTAAAATCCGGTCAAGAGCTCTGATTGGCCGATGTAGTACATTGATTTATGTCATTAGTATGGAACTTGTGTCATTGAGGCTCAGATGTCTGTCCTACAAAATGTCTCTAGCGCCGAGAAGCAAGGGGAGACAGCTGTATTCGCCGCCTTCTAGTTTGCCTCTTATCAGTAAGGATTTTAAAAGTTTTATTTGAATCATTTGTCTCAGTTATTAAGTTAGTAAATTTTACTCGGCCCTATTTATAATTTTTCTTTATGATAATTACTGCAAAGGGTAAGTATATGAAGATTATCTATTTCTATTTATTGCTTTATGTCATACTTTTGCAGACAGGATGTTGATGTGTCAACACTGAAGCCGTCGCAGCCATCTCATCATCTGAGGAATCATCATCATCATCATCATCACCCTTACACCTCTGAACAAAGATACCCCATGTCAGGATCTCCATTTTCTAGTTATCCATTGTCTTCAAACTATAACCCTTCTGTAAGTGATGCAAACACTTTGTAAAGCTTATCATAACTGATCAGCCAATTTAATATTATGCTCATAGTATCTCAGTAAGTGAATTTTAACCTAACAAGTCTAGTCAGATTGACTGTTTAGGTAACAAGTTAATTGATTGAAGGATTATTTTTTGGGAAGGCGAGGGCATGGGGGGGGGGGGGGGGGGGAGTCCAAACCTCCTGCCTCCCATACCTTGCATCTCTGGCTTCTTCCCTTTTTATCGTGGCTTCTTCTGTTAATACCCCCTTTTTGATGGCAAAACACATTGTATTTAGCATTGTTGCATAATAAAGGTTATTTCCCTTAATTCTCCCGCTTCCCACCCTTTTGGACTCCCACCTCCTCCCTTTCCTCTCCAACTTCCCATAGCCCTCCTGCTGCTGTTCTCCCAGGCTCCTACCCCCCTGTCCTCCTCCACTATTTTAGAGGGTAAACTGATAGTCTTGTCCTGGTTTTAGGAAGAGGTGAAGCTGTATTCTGCTAAAACTTTTGCTATCTATTTATTACCTCAAGTGTTTGCAACACTTAGCAATCAAGAGCAGACTCTGCTCCTCAGCCGGGTATGCTCTGTACAACTTAGTCATCTAGTATCAAGGAGGAAGCAGCGTGGTCAAGCGGTTAGAGCACTGGACCTGCAATTGGGAGGGCCCGAGTTCAAGTTCTTCCCTGACCGCTAGCTAGGTTTGTTCACAGTAGTCCCGAGTTCAAGTCCTCGACCACGCTTGTAAATAGCCAGCTGGTTTGCCCCCAGCCAGTTGAGATTCTTATCCCTGTTATGTTTGATTTGAACTATTTGTTTCAGTATTTGCTCAGCCCCACTAGCGTAATTGCTATAAATACTGCGGAGGGTAAATAAAGGAATTATTATTCACATTTATATTATTAAGTCTGGTTACTAACCATTCATTGTATAATTTTGCTCCTTCAGACAAACTTCTTCCCTCCTGCTCCTCCACCACCTCTGCCTCCAAACCTCCTGCCTCATCACTGGCCAACTTTAAATCCATCAGGGCTTTCACCCTCCTCAAATACAGTAAGCATAACGTTCCTAAACAACATATTATTTAGCTTTAAGTTTTTAAAATTGTTTGGGCATTGAATTTTCTTTAGACAAAGTGTTTTGTAGAATCGATAGTGGATGAACAGTTTACTAATGTATGATGCTGACTAATAATTTGGCCATGGGTTTGGTTAGCAAATTAAGCAGTTTGTATAGGTTTGAACAGAATAATAATATTACTGTAATCAGTTAAATAATTCTGTATTTAGCAAACACCTCTATTGACCCTTTTGCATTCAGAAATAGCCAATGTCAAAATTACCCAAAGTTGCCAGTTGATGTGAAGATTGAAACACATGAATTTCACTGCAGCCAGTAAGCTTGTATTTGCCATGAGAATTTTGCCATAAATAAAATTTTGATCTCTTTACTGGTAGTACATTTAAACAACCAAGCAATTAGACAGTTATTGTATTATCTTGACCTATTGTAGTTCCAATATGCACCTATGCCTCCTCCGCCTGCACCAGTCAACAATAGTGATATATCTCATGACAATGATGCGCTAGCAAGCATGTTAATGGCCTGGTATTTGAGTGGTTATCATACAGGTTACTATCAGGTAAGAGATCTTGCAAAGGTACTAACAGGAAAATAGGGGAAAGAGAGAGAAGCCAGCATGTTACTAGTTACTGTGTAGGCACAGGGAGACCACCCTCTATTAGTGTGGCCATTGTTGATTGAAATCTGAGCATCGATATTTTGTTCTTCATAGAAGAAAATTCAGAGGAGCATTATGGTGGCTATAATTTGGTCCAAAATGCAGATTTTAACATAAATTGTTTCAATAAAAGTTTGAAGAAATTAATGTTTACTGAGTCATGAGTCATGTTTAAGTTCTTTTAAGTGTTATTTTGGAAGATGATTTTTTGACCTTGGGGTTAGAACTAAAGAAGGAGACTCCTAACTACCAGAGGGTGGTCCGCCTGTGGTATAGGTCTTTTCATCCAGTTAATATTATTTTACATGACACAAATAATCATTATGCTAGCCCAATTCCTCCCTGGACTGTCTACTCTCTTACATTTTCTTCTGCTGACTTCCATTATCTTAGCCACTGAATTGAGCCAGTAGCTGGGGTTTAGCAATATCCCTGCTCACCACCTTAACTATGGTGCAGGTTTGATTTTCTGTCCTACTGTTCATTATAATATGAGTTCAGTTTGTTGCTATTCTGAGCCCTGCTCAAGGGGTTTTCTCCAGTTTTCCTCCTCCATAAAAAGTATCATTTCCACATTCCATTCCATTTCAATCAATCAATCAATCAACCCTTTCTGTGACCATGGTACCGCAGTCATCATCATCATCACCATCATCATGAAGTGATAATTTTGTCGCAGAATTCAGACTATCCCACTTGTCCACTTAATCACATCCATCTTCGTCTCTTTTTTCTTCCTTTTTGTAGGCTATGCAAAACCTTCGCTGTAGTTCCAGTTTAAGAAACAATGAAGCTCCAGTGTCTTCAACTGATTCAGATGTTAACAAGAAAGATTCAAGTCAACCACCAACAACATGAAAACATGTGCACTTATTTATTACTATTGTCTTATAAGAGGGTTTCCTGTAACATGGTGGACTTATTTTTTGTAAAGAGGTGTTTGCAGTGAATAAATAAAACACAATATCTGTCAAACGATGTTGTATGTAGGGTTCAGCCTAATTAGTTCCCAAATAAATTATTTCAATAACATTCTTTCCATCCTAAGAGACAGGGTTTAATGGTCCATCTGGGTTTCCTTAATCTAATCATGCTCAAGTATTACTGATAAGACTTCACAGGAGTGTGGATCACAATAATAGAGAGCTTTAGATTTGAGGACAAGGACTACTTTGAGTACAAGATTTTACTTTGTTTTTTTGCGTATTGTCGAAAAATATTCAACCCGGAAAGCTTCATTGTACTAATTTTTACCTGAAAAATTAGTGTGGTTATTTTAATGGAGAGGGTTTAGCCCTTTCCCGGTTGCAAAATGATTAAACCTCTAAAATTTCATAACTTGTTCCTGCCATTACAACATTCTCACTAAAACTCGTGGTAGAACGACAATGGCTATCACATTTTCCTGCCAAAATGACATTGACTCCCAAGCGAGCACTACTTAGCACTAAGAAAATCTGGTACTAGACATCCTTGTCTCCAAATCTAAAGCTCTCTAATAATATAAAAGCAGGAACTGAAAGGAATTATTTCCTTATACCCTGCAAACAGGCATTCTTTTTTTGCTAGTCTTAGCCTTGCTGACTTATACAAAGAATACCAGGTTGCAGGTTAAAATATTTCTTTATCATATATTGACCAATGAAATGCCAGGTGAGCTTTCATGTGAGAACATGAAAAGATCAATGTTGCTATTGCCACACAGATAAATCTGGCCTTTCTGTATTTCACTCATTCACTGCACTCACGAAATATTATTTTTTCAACATTCAACGAGAAATTTTGTATCACTGCGCTACCATGTAATATCCTTTATTTCATATGCAATGCTGGGTGACTATGTGACAAGCCCTATCATGAGCATGGTAGATGTGTACATAATTGAATAAAGGACAACACCTTAGCTCTTCACCCTTCTTAAAATAATGACCTTGTGCTATGCTCTTGGTCATTATTTTTAAGAAGTCCTAAGAGCGAGGGCATTATCTGATGCAATGCACCTTTTCATTGTTTTCGAACTAACCTTGAGAAAACAGCTGACATTTTGCAACGCCACCACTGGTTTCCCAACGAAATGACATCTGAGAAATTCCATACTGATGACATATCACTTCCCACATCTGGGTAGTGCTTCTGATTGGTCATGCCACGTGGGAAATTTACTCCAGCTAATCAGAAGCACTACCCAGATCTGGCTAATGATGCATCTCAGTGAGTACAGAATTGTCTGTGATCATTTCCCAGACGTCATTGCACCAGGAAACCAGTGGTGGCGTCACAAAGTGTAGGCTGTTTTCTCGGGCTATTTTCGAACCAGCAGGTCATTATTGTGGCCACTGAGGTGGAAGAGAAGGTTATTATTAGTAACGATGACCTCGTGTTCCACCTCAGTTACCTGCTCTTCCAGTAACTGAAGGTGCATTAAATAGGCATTTGCTCAGTGTACTGGACACGTATGATGTAAAAGAAAACTGTAAAGAACAAAAACCATTTTTTCCATGAACAGAAAATAAAGAGGTCTTTTGTTTTACATCATCTGTGCCCGATACACGAAGTTTTGACCATTAAATACTGGTATTGCCTAAGCTTTTCAATCAAGATTTGAAGATGCAATTATTGTTGATAGTGCCTTAGCATAAGCTTTAGGGTTCTTATAGAAAACACAGTTGTTTGCGCATGTGTCAGGATTCGCATCCCAGATTGTGGGTCCACATGAGCACAAGGGAGGAAGAACAATATTTCTGCTCTGTATCTTCTCCTTCAAAATTGCTTGCAAAGCTTCTATATATCTCTCTGTTTCCCTTTCTTTTTGAAGTTTCTTATGCTTTTTAGCTAAATTTGCTTCAATTTTCTTTTGTTCTTGAGCTCTTAGGAAAGATTCTTCCTCTTTCCTCATCCTTCTCATCTTCAGTTTGTCAATTTGATGTTGTTCTGTTTCAAGTCGTTCAACTTCCTTTTCAACTTTCAGAGCCTCCATTCTTTTACGATGTTCCTTCATTCTTATATTCTCTCTCACTTGTTCCCGTTCAATGTCCATAAACAAACGCCTGTAAACAGCAACTTGACTTTTTGCACGTGCTTTCTTATCCTCCATCAGCTTAGAAGGTTGTAAAAGAGCTTCAACGGTTTTAGACTTTCTGTTTCTGTGGGTATCGGATTTTTTCTGCTGGACATTTAGGTCATTGTTTTCAATTTCTGAATTCTCTTCATCTTGGACATCTTGAAAGTGAACATGTTTCACTTGATGCTCTGGCAATCTAGATCCAAAATAACTGCATTGATTATGATCATAATAATCATGGTCATTAATTGCATTTTCACCGATCCAGTAGTCGCCTATTTCCCTTCCCAAAGGTCTGTCTAAATCTTCCGAATCGTGTTCTTGCTGACCTGAACGTTCAGTTCCCTGCCGAGACGAACCATGATCTCGGGTCGGCGAAGTCTTCCACAGACCTCCAGGGAGTAGCTTGCTCAAATTATCCATCTCTGTTCCAAGACTCTTCGAGCTGAGTACATTACGTGCATGCTTCGAACAATTCCGGATCTTTTGAGCGTGTTCCTGCAATAGCTGACTCGCAGCATCAACAGCAGTAAGATCTTGAGTAACACTGCGCTGAATTTTTAGATCAGAATCATCTCGATACACACAGTTGTCCCGTCTGACAGTGCTTGGCAACGAACTTTGCTGCACAACATTTCTCTCAACTTCAAAAGCCTCCACAGACATTCCATGTTGCTCTTCCCGTTTCATTTGTTCCAGATTTCTAACTCTCGCTTTAACCTCTTGTTGAAATCCCCTAAGCCTTTCTTGCTTTTCTTTTATCACCTTTTTCAACCGAAGTTCTTCTTCGCGAGCGCTGTGTGTCGCTGGGCCATGGTGTGGTTCTACCCAAGCTGTAAATGGCAAAGAAGCAGAAGATCGTCGTTCCAGATGACCTCTGGAGCGAGTTTTCTGCGCTAGTTTCTTCTTTTCCTGCTCTTTTGGTATTATAGGGTTATTTTGAGGCACTTTAAATTCTACGAAAGCCGCCATTTCTTTAAACAGGAGTTCCAACCGTTAACTCAACCTCGTCCCCAGGGCCTTTTCAGACATGGGTAGTTGAAAAACCCGAGAAGCCCCAGACCCCCGGGGACAAGGTTGCCGGTGTTACAGCGTTTTGGGCATCCCCGCGTTTTGGGCATCCCCATTCCCATATCCCTAGCGTTTTGGGTATCCCCTTCTCATATTACTGCAGCGTTTTGGGCATCCCCCGGTACCCTCCCGGGATGCCCAAATCCCTAGCGTTTTGGGCATCCCCTCCAAAACAATTTGGGATTTCGCGGGAAAATCGAAAACCTTTTAGAGATGGATTCCGCTAAATATACAAATCTGTTCCGGTGTCTTAAAAATAAGGTTTATCCGGAAGGCTTTACAAAGCAGGACAAAACAATTCTTAGAAAATTCGCCAAAAAGTTTGAGTATGACTCAAAATTAGAGTCCTTGTTCTACGTGGCCAAGGAGAAGGATGGCACAGCGCTTCGACGTCTTGTTATCGCCGAGGAAGATAAAGCGAGGTTCGAAGAGTGCCACTCTGCTCCTTTTTCTGGACACGCCGGCCGCGATAACACTCTGAGGAAAATCAAAGAGCGGTTTTACTGGCCTGACTACTACAAGGACACGATAGAAATGGTTACAGTGTAATTACAAATGTTATTTATTTGCCAATTGATCGTGTTTTTAAAACACTAGCCTGCGTAGCAGGCGCTTGGAAGTAGTGGGCACAAGAAAAAACGGGCGCGTTGATAATCGAAAACATACGCTAAATTTCTTCGGTTGTCAGTGTTCTTTGAAAGGGTGAGGCATAATTGTATCTTTTGGTAGGTTGTCAAAGGGCATTGTAAACCGGAGTCCTTCTTATAGATCCCGTTTGTTATTATTTTATGTGAAGCCAAAGATCAGAAGTTATATTTCTGAAGGGTCGAGATGACAGATTTTCTGTCAGTTGACCTAAGTGTGGCCTTGAACATCCATTTATGTCACGCCGGCTGTCACGCCCGTGCGCCGAGCACAACATATCTTCTAGCCCGGGTCTTCTAGTGACCATCATTGAAGCGTCCATTTATCATAACTACATAACTACAGGATTTTTTTCTAGACATGCCTTTCCCTTGCACTGCAGGTTTTTTTTGGGGGGAATTGTCACCCCACCTCCGGTTATTTCTGATGATTTGAGGCCTCTGTAATTGTGTGACAGCCTTTCCTGTATCAAGTAGCGCTGCGGGGTTAAGTTGTACAGGCCTCAAATGTCATGAATAATGCAACACCGCAAAACGCAGTTTTATTCATGTTTACCTTTTGATTCCTTTGTTTAGTATTCTTGTTTTTGGCTGTTCGGAAGCAGACGATCGCAGCTGCGGCGATTGCGGCATTGCTCGCTTGTAAACAGTTCTATTAAATAAAATTGAAAGCTTTGCAAACAATAAAGTGTTGTACATCGAAGCCATGTTATGCGGTTGTATTAAAATTTCAGTTTCGTACATACATACATACATACATACATACATACTTTATTTGTCATGTAGGTCAGTGAAAAAAGAGGCAGCTAAAGAGCTGATGTGGACCTACAAACTAAAAAGTATCTACAAAAAAAAAAGTAACTAATAATATTAACAAACCAATGAATTATTTACAATGAGTAAGGAAAAATAAAACAATACCTAGCAAGATAAACAACAGTTGACTGTTGCCTTAATATATATAATTTACAATATCTTTATTTATTCCCTGTAACCCATTAAATGTTATTTTATCTAAAATGTCAGATTTTTCTTTAAGAGCAGATTTAAAAGAACCAATATTGGGTTTGCTCTTTAAGTACATGGGTAAGTTATTCCATAGAATAGACGCACGATGAGAGAAGGAAGATCGAAGGAAGTCACTTTTAGGGCAACGCACGTATAGTTTCAGACTGTCCCTGAGATTTCTTAATGGAGAATGTTTAATAAATAAAGAATTTATACCAGCCGGAGCCCTGTTATAAAATGCTTGATAAGATATGGTTGCAATCCTCTTTTTGTACATGTATGATAAAGACTTCCATTTTGTCGCTGCCAGGACCTCAGTGCTAAGAGTAGAATTCTTTATGTTAAAAATAAATCTCGCTGCTCCGATGTGAATGTCCTCCAGGGTCTGAAGAGATTTTGAAGATCCCCATAATGCAATTGAATACGTAATACTTGGAATGATACCTTTGAAATAAATTGACTCTAAGATGCGACTGTCGAGACCTTTTAAGTGTTTCAGTTTCTTCACTCTTGCTGAAAAACGTTTGCTCAAGGATTTGATATGTGGCGACCAGGAGAGTTTATTATCGATTTGAATCCCTAAACATTTAGATTTAGAAACAAAGGACAACTCCTTTTGCCCTAAACATATTTTCTGTAAGGGCCCGATGAATTGTGATTTAGATAACAACATCAATTCGGTTTTTGCAGGATGAATAGTCATGAAGTTAACCATAGCCCATTTGTTTAAGTCGGCGATCGCCTCCTGAATTTTAGATAAGACTTCATCAACAGTATTTCCAATACAAAAAACTGTGGTATCATCCGCAAACATTTCAACAGAAGCATTTGTTGTGGCTTCAGGTAAATCATTTGAGTAAATACTGTAAAATCTGGGACCGAGTAAAGACCCCTGAGGCACACCAGTATCTATTTCCAAAAATTCTGAGTTAGAACCATTTACAGTTACAAATTGTTTACGATTTTCGAGGTAATTTAGGAGCCAATCGTAAAAGGAGCCACTAATGCCTATAGAGTGTAATTTATCGATGAGAACTGTATGGTTGACGCAGTCAAACGCTTTCTGAAAGTCAATGAAGACTACGGCAATAACCTTGCTTTCATCCAGGGCCAAACGCCATCGTTCTGTTAGTGAGAGTAAAAGAAGTTCAGGTGAGCCTCCTTTTCTGAAGCCCCATTGATTTAAAGAGATTTGATTTTTGCCATATAAGAAGTTGTCAAGTTGTTGGCTTACAACATTCTCTAATAGCTTGCCCGGAATGCTGAGAAGGGAGATCGGCCTGTAATTTCCGCAGTCGAGAGTGCTCGTCATGTTTTGAGCCAACGTTTACTGCCTATGGGTTTTTTTCTGCGCAATTAACCCGGCAAAAAGTGTCGGACGATATAATTCTAACATGCATCAACACTATTTAGCCGTAAATTCGTGATTAACAATCCCGACTTTTCCCCAGTCTGAAATAATTTAGGCAAAGTCCAGAAGTGATCAGCGTTTTGGGCATCCCCCACCGGGGATGCCCAAAACGCTAGGGATATGGGAATGGGGATGCCCAAAACGCGGGGATGCCCAAAACACTGTGACACCGGATTCTTCCAAAAATCTGCTGCTTCGTCTTGAACAAATTGGCTGTTTTGTTTGTGTATCCTTACTGGGAATACAAATACCGTAAATGTTTGTATCCTTGGTCGGGAAAAGGAAAAATGGTGGATGGATGGCCAAGGAGGTGTTGCTTGTTGCCTGTTCCATCCCCCAGCTAGAGGGCCCTGACAGAAACCGTGGGTTATTTCAGCATGATGAGACACAAATGGCTGTGTGGGAGACTACACCTGACATGAGTCAAGTCACATTTTAGTATAGCCAGTCAATCTTGAAGCCTGCAGAGCAGGCGCGGACCTAGAATAAATACTGACTGATTTTCATCTTCTAGGGAGGTTTGGGGGCATGATCCCCTGGGAAATGTTTTGGCTTTTAACTCCCCAAAGTCCCCTTTCCTGGGTTTCCGAATCATTCAGACAGGACATTATTTTACTGACTGCCCTAACCATTTTCCAGATATCAACTTGGAAAGTTTAGAGTTTTTAACGAAAAAAATATCTGTCTGGATTTATGAAAACATGGCTTCAGTTAGTGTCTTAAGGTCCTATGCTAAGTGTGTCCTTGATACCAAGACTTTGACCCTCCCCACCCAGGACAATGGGTGACTGTCTGCATCTCCCACTGAGCTCTGCAATTATCATGATAATCATTCTCAGCAGAGGCCTGATTCAGCTGGCTAGGACAAATTAAGACCAAGGTAGATGCCAGTCAAGGCCTGCACTGAACACTGCTGCTTACTGAAGAGATTGTGTCAAAACAGCCCCCTCCCTACCCCACTAGTTTTGACCCCAAGGCCTGATCCACCCACCCACTGTTAGGGCAGTCCCTGGGCCATCCAGGATGCCAAGCCCCCTACTTTTTTGGACACCGGACAGGCCTGGAGCCGGGCTGGGCGCGGCACCTGGCGAAAACCTAGTGGCTACGTTTTAACGAAATCAGACAGATATTTATTATGTAAAATCTGACCACTTTATATAAAAAGGTGGACACCAGTATGGATCCATACCTACAGAACCTAAACAGCAAGGAGGCACACACTACCAAACTCTGCAGTACTGTCAGTACCTTATGCATGAGCACAGCCATATTACCCAAGCAGTGAGAGCCATGGACAGCTGCACTAATGCAAATTTTGATCAATTTAGATTTCTGGGAAATGACCACCTACCCCTCCCCAAAGTCAACATCAACACTTACTTCTCACTTAGGGCAAAATGTTGGCTTGAGGGAGGGGTAGTTGGGCCGTTTCCCAGAAACCTAAATAAATAAATATTGATCCTAAATTTTTACTCATTAGTTTTGAACAATCATGAAAAAGGCATAAATCATAAAACTAACTGTACTTTTATTTTTTTTTTGGCAACAAGAACCATCATGACAGTCATAGATTTAAGTTACTTTCTCTGCTTTCTATAAATCGTGTATTACAAATAAGAAAGAATAACAAAATCTTTACTTTTTAATTTGACCAAAAACTACAACCACCTAACCAAAGAAAACACAACAGGGAACTCATTCCCACAAGTTACAATCTACCAGCCATGACATTATCAAAACCAAATAAATACATTATTTAAAAGCAATATAAACTACCATCCATATGTCTATATGTTGTGCCAACAAGTCCTAAAAGATAGACGTAATAAAACAAGATCATGTTAAAAAAGAATCATGACTAGCCTCTGATCCTGGTATTAATAAGGGTGTGCACAGATGTTTTCTGGGATCAGATGTAAGTGCAAGAAACATATGCGGAAGAATATTGGAAGTGGCCTTAGTCACAAAATTTTAGCCCTAGTACATTTTAATGTATAATATAATATTATTTACAGTACTCTGTGATAAGAACAAGATTTAAAGTAGACATAGGTGTCTGGCAGAACCCCACAAAGCCTGAAGGAAAGGGCCAACAGTACAAAACAAAGGGGAAAAAATCGAGAAGAAAAGCAAAGGAAAAGGACAGAATAAACCACATCATATAGGCAAGAAAGGTCAAGCTGGAGGGCAAGCTGTAAAACTATTACTTTCTTTGCACCCTGAACATCGTGCACTCACCTAATCCAGAGTTATCCACGTTCTGAAATGGCTTCATCAATGTCATTTATAAGGTCTTTCAGCTTCTCCCACTGTTCCACATTCAAAGATATACCTAGTTGAACATTATTGAAGAGAGCCACAAGTCGTTAATATGGTATTTTGCCAAAAACCAGACTTATTCAATAAAACCTGGTAAAAAAAGTTAAGTTGCACACAAGCCAAAGGCCCAAATGGCTGGGGCTTATCCTGATTTCCTTAGCATGAAGCATGCCTAGGAGTATTGCTACTCCCCCCTGGACGGGAGATGCTAGTCCTTTTCAGGGTTACCCCCTAGCAGGATGTTGCCGGTACCCATTTATAGACCTGGGTAAAGAGCAACTACGAGGAGTAAAGTTCCTTGTTAATGTAACAGGCGAGGCTTGAACACCGGACCTCCAGATCTGGAGTTTGAGGTGTTGACTGCTTGGTCACACATGGCTCTACAATAATAAAACCTGACATTTTCAATATTCATCTCTACTTGCCCTTCTTGCCAGGAAGAAATTCCCCATCCTTCTCATAGAATTCTCTGATGTCTACATACAGTTTTCCTCTAAAGTCCCTCACTGACACTCTCCTTTTATCAGTAAGCTGGAATAGCAAAAGTATGTATTACACTTGTTATAGATGAGAAAATGTAATCAAGGAAAATCAAAAGTACATGCCCAGGGGCCCCACTCACATATTTTAATGACGGGGGGGTCCGACAGAGGTTCATATTTTATACCCAAAAAAATCCCAACTTCAGAATTTGTCTACCCAAAAAAATCCCTACTTTTTTTAGCATACCCAAAAAAATCCCTCAGTGTTTTTGCATCAGCAAATTTTATTATTTATCTTCTGGAAAGCTAAAACATGCCAACTTCAACTTTGGTTTTGGTCAAAAACAAAACTATGAATTGCGCTTATAAATGTTATTTTTGATTTGAGCTGATCAAAATTACAATACCCAAAAAAATCCCTCTGTTGTTTTTGCGACCCCAAAAAATCGCGGTGTCTTTCATAGACCCAAAAAAATCCCTTTTGGCCAAAATGTCAGACCCAAAAAAATCCTTCGGACCCCCCCCCCCCCCCCCCCCCGTCATTAAAATATGTGAGTGGGGCCCCTGGGAGTACATGATTTATCGAGAAAGGAAAATGTAACCCGAGCTGCTAAGCAGCTGAAAAGCTATAGCTGAGAGGGGCATCAAGAATTCCATTTTAGTTGATTTGGGTCTTCCTTTCTTCAGCACTCGGTTTTCGCTTTCAACCAACATCAAACTCACAAAGAAGTTATATGGATTTGGTATTTAAAGAAACAAATATTCCCCGGGTTACAAAATATTTTAGCTTGCGAAGATGCTCCCAAGTGGAGCGAAGCAAAAAGAAAATTGGCAAGTGAAGCAAGCCGAATGTGGCTGGGAGAGCAAAAAGGTGGGGGAGCCTGTAGACTTTGTTTGAGGCTGTCCATCCACCCACTTGCAATTTTTATTATCCTGTAAGACATATGTCAATAAGGTAAATTAAATGACATGTCACATTAATACATTTTTTTAAAGGCATTGGCTTTAATAACATTCACGCGAACTGGATTGCATGGGTGGCAAATGGTCCACCAATGGGCTATCAGTAGAGCTAGTAACCAGGGTGCAAAGAAAGTCATTTTTACAGCTTGCCATTCGGGCAAGCTGAAGCTAACATTTAAATAGCCCAAACATCATTTCAACTAGCCCCAAAAACGTTTTGATAAGCAGATTGATTTCACAGTTCTTCTGTAATTTGAATTCCTCCAAAAACTTCACTTGCCTGTCCGGCAAGTTAAGAACAGAATTTACTAGCCCAATAGCAAATCCACTAGCCCCAGGCTATCGGACACTACTTTCTTTGCACACTGTAGTAACACCCTTCCAACATCCACTCAAACTAAAATGCAGAATGTCCTGATCATTTAACTGTGTGGCTGTAGCTGTGACTGTAACTCTTGACTTTGTCAGATATGCTGAATACCAGCCACTTTTCCAATAATACCAAAGTCACACTGAAACGATGCTCTTGGCATGTCCCACAGTTAAGGGCACACTACTAGGACAAGCCCCCCTCCCCCCCCCCCCCTCCCCATGGCTACTACCACAGCTAGAGCCCCCTGTCCTACATCCCCACACTAATATCTTAACATTTATTTTTTGCCCCATGGGACACGGGGCATGGAACTTTTTATCGTGTAACAACGGATGATGGGATATGATCGTTCGGCCGAAAGCTCTTGGGAAAACACAAGAAATTTCTACAGCTGCATGCTATTCTACAAGGAAGAATTTTCAATAATTAACGCTTACAAAATAGTTTAAAACGTACTTGAAAAACAAAATCACCCTGCTCGTTCCTGGAGGAGCTGGCCTTAGGCTTTGAAGATTTGTCTGCCTTCGTCTTGGCCTTTTTAGATTTGACCTACGGAAAGAAGTAACATTACAAGTTTCAGCAGACATTAAAAGACCGACTACAAGGAACCGACCACGTTGAAAAATACTACGAACATACATTCTGTAGGTACGAAAAATGTTGTGTTACTCACTTCCTCTTCTGAATCTTCGCTGCTATCGGAAACAGTGGCTTTAGACTTTACTCTTTTAGACATATTTCAACGCTTCTGATAGTGTTAAAAGAGCTCTCTTCGTCCTCCTCAAGAACAGCCGGAGCGCGCAAATGAACGCGCCAAAGGGCTTGGTAACCACGTTTTTCTTACTGGGGTGGGGACAAGTGGGGACTTGGTGGGGACTTGGGTGGGGGCCAGGGTGAAAACTGGGCTTGAGGCGTGTGGGTCCGCTGAGAGGGCATCAGCTTACCGACTGGCAATGAATAGTCGACTGTACAAAAACCACGTGCTTGCAAAACAAAATCGTTCTTCAAGGCAGTCACGTTGGTCAGCGACTTCTAATTGGCACGTGCACCTTTTGTCACTTTTTGTTACCTGCTATAAGTGCTTTGTAGCACGTAAGGTTGGTTCGGCGGCCACAGGCAAAGTAAAAACTTTCACAGATACATTTCTCGGACTTTGGTAATTTCTGGCCAAGATAAAGCACCCAAATGTTGTAACGAAATTACCATAAGATGAAATTTCAAAAAAGTGCCAGTTGTTTCGAATTTATGCAAATTTGTCTCATTTTACTTTAAATGTACGTTTAATACTACCAATGACTAAAACATAGTCAAGTACTAGTAAAATTCAATCAACAATGGATAGCAATAGAAAAGAAATTAATCTAGCAAAACCAATTCGATAATTATCATAACAGAGTACGTTTCCTGTATAAATATGATATTCGAAAGGACATTTCTCAGGAACGCAGCCCAAACACCCGACTTTATGGAGCCCTATAAGAACGATCAGTATCAAATTCGTCCTTGTCATAACAACGCTTTATAAAACAGAGAATGGGAGATAGCAGGATCGAACCCAATCCATTCGGCTCCGAAGGTTACGCGTTTCCGCACACGACAACAACTCGCCACTTGCACATCTCCCATAATGCACCTTATTTGCCTACCAAAGTTTTGCATAACCTTTGTTTTTCATTTCTCCTGGGTATAACTAGTCTGCTACACAGCCGTACTAAAAACGGCTGTGTAGCAGACTATAGGGTATTATTGGGTATTACACCCGTTCCAAGAGAAATTGAAAACATTACTTATGCAAAACTTGGGGGGACAAATAAGGTGCATTATGGGACATGTGCAAGGGACCTTACTTACCATCATTCTTAGGTTTGATTTCCACTGTCGCGTAATTTTCTCGAACGAACGCACGTAAAATTTACGTGAGTAAATAAAGTAGTGAGCGAGGTCCAACTTTTACGTTTAAGGTTAATTTCCGCAGCTCAGTGGTTAGAGCATCCGACAAGTGTACGGAAGCCAGATTCAATTCCTGTCGCCGCCGGACTCAGATTATTTCTATATCCTGTGGTCGTATCAAATTTTTTAAAGTTTTGTAAACTAGACTTCTGCAAACAGGCACCAGATCCTGTGTCGAACCGAGAACAATGGCCAATCTCGCCAATAGTAATGCGTTTCTCAGATGGTCAGCTCTTTATGTTGTACATATCGGTTTATTTACGTCTTGAAGTGACGTCTGATATGAGCATTTGAATAGAACGAGATCCAGCAGCAAGAACTACCGGTTAAGTTTTATTCGGAGTTCTGTGGTTGTGTTAACGTTGTGTAAATTGAACACATGCCTATTGTGTTTTAGTCTCCCCAGCAGCCGTTGTTGAGTCCTTTGCACCTCCTCAAAAATTCAGCGGGGGAGGAGGGTACAAAGAGGAACAGGAACCAAATAAAGGCTTCATCGGAGAAAAAAAGAGGGCTTCGTGCTTGATCTCAACAATGGTACACGAGGCTTTCTTGGAGGGATAGATGAAACAACATTGTTTTTCTTCACAGTGTGTATTGGAGGCACAAAATGTGTTAATTTACGTAGTAACTGACTGGGTTAATAAGTTAGATTTTAAATTCTGATCCTCTCTTGGTGAGGTCCCAGTCGAAAGCATTTGAAGAGTCAGCTTTTGAGTTCCTTGAAACCTAAAATTGAAGTATTTCACCTTAGGTGATCATTTCATTCCTTCTCAAAACCTTTTTTCTTTATTGTGTATTGATATTAATCCCAGAGAATCATTTGAAGCATAAGGTTTTGATTCCTTAAACCCTCTACTCCCTAGACAAATCTCCATACATTTCCCTAAAACGGTAAGTGGGAGAAATTGATTAAGATTGAAGCATTTCACCTTACCATAGGCGATCATTTCACTAATTCTCCAAACCTTTCCTCGGGCTTTATTATGTAGCTATATTGTGACCAGAAAACTGATTTTGGTCACTCTTGGCAATTAAAACGGTCAAGGAAGTAAATTCACATTTTAGTACCGATGCTATAGAAGACTGCTTTTATAAAAGACACACCGTGGGGATTTCTAGGATTTAAAATTTTGAATGGACTCATCAAATGAACCAAATCCTCATTCCGGCATTTTTTTTATATATTAGCACTACTTCACACAAGAAACCAAAGCCCATGGAATATTTCTACTTTTTTATTCCTATCGAAGACATTATTTAAATGTACATCTTCCTTCAGTCCTTCTAAAATGGCCCACACTTGACGATTCAATACCTACTAAAATGGCTTCCATTCGCTAGGTACTAAAGTTTTGTATCATATAAGGAAATGTAATTGACTGGCACTAACGCGTAAAACGCCCAACAATGACCCAGATTTCAGGTATAACAAGTAAAAATAATGCTGATAATTTCACAGAAACCATAATAACTATAATCTACCCAATTTATCAAGTGTACAGAATTCTAGTATGAAAAGAAAATTTGTCCGATTTACCAAACTGATCAATTTACAACGAACCTCCTAACTTTTAATTGAATTGCCCTAAAAATTGTCTTTTGCCTCCTAATTTACTGGTAACTCCCATAGTTAATTTCATTACAAGACTAGATTTCCTCTGTTCACCAGGATCACGCAAGATGCGCGTGGGTTGAAAACGCGAACAGCGGTAGGAAATCCATTGGTTCTCTATTCGTCTTCACCGAGCAAGTTTCACTTGGGCAAAGGACCCAGTGCGTGTTCTAAGGGAAGTTTTAATTATCTCAAAATGCTCGTATTAACTGTTATGGGCCTCTCGTAGACACTCTCTCTTTCGCTTTAAGGGGCACTGTGTACTAGTCTAAGCCAAACGGATGCGATGGGAAGATTGTAGAAGGCGGAAAGATTCATTGCAAGAGTCTTGCAATGACGTTTTCCGCCTTATGCAATCTTTCCATAGCCTCCGTTTGGCTTAGATTCTTTCGCATAAGCTTGGAAGTGAATTGATGTACTTCGTCGTCTGTCACAGCGAATTTACTTCCCTCCAAATACATTTCCTCAGCTTTTTGTCGATCCACGTGCTGAATTTGCTGTATTGACCAAATGAGCGCCTGCAAGAAAAGACACAAAGATTCCTTAATGCACTATTCCGGCACGGACATCTTCGCAAAACACCCGCAGATTAACGATCCTCCCCAGAATTCATCATCCACAAAAACAAACGACGAGGCAGCGTGCAATCATTTTATCATGTTTCCGCCACGGGCAAGTTTACTTCACTGAAGTGCTAAGCACAATAAATGGTAAAGTATGTTTTCAGTGAAGAAAATGGGGAGGAGAGGAATGCGCAAAAGTATGTGAAAAATAGCTAATATTTGAAGGATGCTAAGAGAGAGAATTTGAAGTCTATAATTAATGGACAACTAAGGTTATGTTAACACTGTACAGGATACGATAGCGAACTGGAACAAGTCGTTCACACACATCGAACATAGTGGAATAAATTCCAGTCCTCACTCCTGAATAATTACTTCCGTCTTAGCGGATTCCATTTCCGGTACGGTCCAAATACCTGTGCAAACTGCACCAAAGTTTGGCACAGAACCTATCCGATATGCGACTCTCCACTTTCGAGATCAGCGCAACACAGCTTCGCTCCGTTACAGTAATCGCAACGAAATCACCGTTCTTATGTGTGAATAGAAGCCATATCCGGCATGGCTTTCGTGCCGGCGCCAAAGCTATTCAATACGCTGTAGTGTCAGGGGCACCCAACGACAATTTTCGGAAGAATATCTGTTCGGAAGACGATTTGAGATCTAGAATTTTCGAAACATTTGTTGTAAAATTTCTTGCTTGCATGCCTCTCCTAGGATTTTCGAACATCAAAATAATGGTATAATTGCCCATTTTTAACGGATTTTTACCCTAAAAAGGTCACCTAGAATTTTCGGGATCCTCTTTTCTGGCTGAAATTTTCGGAAAGGTAGATTTTGATCCCTATAATTTTCGGATCACTAGACTTTCAGCTAGGAAATCCGAACAGATGAAAAATTTTTAGGGGATAAAAATATGCCTATATCTACCGTTTAAATACTAAAATACGCTTAACAATGCTATTTTTAAGTGGTTTTGAACTATATTCTCGTTGGGTGCCCCTGTAGTGTGAATATAGCAAAAGACCAAATAGTTCGCCGTCTCACTAAAGTGCACCGAAGCCCGCTAGCAGACTGAGTACTTTAAGTCGACCCTTTCAACCTTCTTTCTTTCTATCTCTTTGCGTCTATTCCTTTCTTACTCAATTTCCCCCACTACCCAACCAATGTTCCAGTTCTTGCAGTCGTTACCCTTTAATTGTAACCCTGATCATAACAAATTTTCATCTTCATCGATTACAGCTATGGTGGTAATTTTTCCAAATCTTTGTTAATGGCGACGTAGGTTGCGCTCAAACTTGGGGGGTAATTACCCAGGAAAACCCCATCGAGCCACCTTAAACTTACTACTGAAACAATGGTACGAAACTCAACTCACCTCGGGTAACCAAACTTCGGACACATAGGTTATATCTGCGGAGCCTTTGACTTGTTCATAAAACTGAAGAAGTAGTCCCATTATCTCGTCTCGCTGTTTAAAAGAAGGAAAGCGCAGGGACAACTTAATCACTCACTAAGCAAAGCAAACTCCTTCATGAAATACAGTCAAAACTGTGTTAAAGGAGCGGTGTCTAGAATTGTAGTAAAATTCCATTTAAGCTTTGGTAAAACGGGCGACAAAAACGTGCAACTTCTTTTGCAACATTGTTACAAATCGAGTGGAAAAGCGGTAATGCACGTTTCACCACCCAACGTTCAAACCTGTTAACAAGCTGATTTGTTGCAATACAGGTTTGATGTGGCAGGTAAAACGCCCAACATCGCTATTCAAATAGTTTTGCCACAATGTTGCAAAACAAGTTGCATGTTTTTTGTTGTCCTTACTTTAAACTTGAAATTGAACAAGATGAAATATGCAAACCCTTGTTAATCAAGGAAGAAACTGAACGCATTGAATGAGTTTGCTCCTTTTTGCTAAATCCTAGTATTTTGGGGTAATTCTCATAGAGGGGCGTCTATTAGACAGGGGGCGTTTATTGTTGTTCCTTTCTTTCTTAACTTTTAGTTTACTATAATATTGATTGTTTTGGTACCGAAATCTTCATGTGGAAGATAAAGTCAATAAAGTTGTTGTTATTAACGAGGGGGCGTCTAATACAATTTTGACAGCATAGAGGGGACGTTTATTAGATAAGAGCAAGAGCCATAATAGTCCTATCATGGCTCTTGATAAGAGGCGTTTATTTGGAAGTGGGCGTTTATTAGGTCAATTAGGGTAATTAACAAAATGAATCAGACAGCCGCGTCACAGCCCCTTCAACGAAATGTTACACGGGGCAATTCGCAACGACGTTTTTAACACAGGGTTGCAATGTTGAAACACTATTCGAAAAAATGTCCCAACAATGTTGCAACGCTGTGTTGCACTAAAAATCGTCGTTGCGAATCGTCTTGCGTAACAGCACCTTATAAGAAGTCACCCTTTAGGAAAGGCCAACTGACCTCTTAATGCAGGTTGACCCTTTAATAGGGAGCTTAAACAACAACGATGGCGACGGCTACGAAAACGTCATTTCAAAAGTGAGGTCGCGCTGTTTCAAACTTTATTGCGCTTATTCTGTCTCATTCAGTTCGTCAAATCTTGGCAATTTTTTCTGCAGTTGAATTCTGAGACTGTATCAAAGTTCAGAAAAAGAAGAAGAAAGCCGTTGCCGTGTTCACGTCCTTCACAAAACGAGAAATTAGGCATTTTCACGTCGTAGTCGTGCAATGACGGCAAAGGAATGTACAAAAAAACGTGACGCACGCGCAAAGTTGTTGTTTTGCCATTTTGTCAGCTTTTATGTCGTTTTCGTTGACGTCGCCGTCGTCGTTGCTTAAGTTCCCTAATAAGGGTTTGACAAACTTAAGAGTTAATCATGAAAGTATTGATCACATGACAAGTTGACCTCATCTTTCTACCTCTTGTGAAAAGACAAGCAATAAAAACCCCACGCACAGAGCATGTATATTGTATATCTATCGCACTAGTACGGTACATCTTGACAGAATGCCGACCGTTTAATGGAGATGAAGACAATAGGAATTACTCGTTGGGACCTCGGAAAAGGTTACTGCGAACGCCTAGTAAAGATGACCGCTTAATAAAGACAGTTTTATAGAGGAGATCCTCACGGTTTTCATTTTCCTACGCACGCTCGACGATCTCGAAAGAGAAAATAGAAGTTTTGTGAACAGGATATCATTTTCTCTACATACCAAGTTGTCATCTGCAATAGGTCCAAATCCTGCTCTGTGCTTCAAATTATCTTTTTCTCTGACTCTGCCACTTGTGTAGACCAAATGGCGTTCCGATGATTTAGTACCATTCAATATCTGTCGCAAAAATGTCTGGACAGAGAAAAAGAGAGTCTTGAGTCTTAGCTATATCTTATGAAACAAAAATATATACTAAAAAACGTCAGCAAAGAATAGCTAAAAAGTTCTTTGTTGTATGGCTGCCTAATCATTCTGGCCCACAATGGTTATTTCAGACAGCCCGCTGTAACCAGTTGCCAAACATTGTTTTCTTTAAACATTTTTCATTGATGAATTTCTTCACTTTACATACAAATAAAAGTTTGAAGAAAAAAGTGAAAAGAGAAAAAATATATATCTACAATCATGGACAAAAGTGTTGGGACAGTTGTACAGTTCGAACGCTTTTTAAGACACGCGAAATTGTATCCGCGCACTACTAACACTGCACCTCCCTGCCCCCTCCCCCCACCCCACGAACAGTTTTGAAACCGTCAAGGCACAATTCCTTTGATTTTTCAACATTGTATTGGGTGGGGAAGGGGGAGGGGACATGTATTTGTAAAATTACAGTACTGCCTTTTACGACATTACTTGTGAAACACATAGAATTGAAGTTATGCTCTGACTGTCCCAAGGACTTTTGTCCATGATTGTAGTAATCAGACAGGAACAAGAAAAACCAAACACAGTTAAGCCAACGTAGTACCCTACGATAAACACAAAACAAACACGCACAAAAGCTTTACAGCAATACAATAATATCCTGGTTAACAGTATACAATATCTTCAAGTTGAACTTAACAATAATATTGAAAATTAAGATATCAATTATCGGAAACGACACTGATTAACCTTCCTCACTTGTTAGAGTGATTGTTAAATTTGTCTTTTTCCCCCGCAATATGGGGTCCAGTGTAAAAAATACCCCTTGTCCTAGCAATGAAAACCATGAAGAGCAGGTATACCATTCTGGCATTTCCGAGAATAAATATAAATCGTACCCAAAAGCCAAATGTGATTCAACAAGAGAAAATCTTCTCCAATATTTAATTATCATAAATTCAATTACCTTTGCCTGTCGGATGTATGATAAAATATTGCCGTACTGCGAAACTTGCCTACAAAAAACCCAAAGGAAATAAAATCACTTAGTTTCTGTTTTCATTAATTAACACAAAGCTGTCTCACAACGTAAACTATCTTAGTGTTTCCAAGTCTTTGAGTTTGTAACTTGATAGAAAGGCGTGCACCGGTTATACTCAAAGTAACAGAGGTTTTTCCTCGCGTGCGGTGGGATGCCTCGGTGTCAGGTCGACAGATCTTCGACCTAAGGCCGAAGCCACGAGCAACAAAAACCGGAAACCGCGCTTGAAAAGTCTCTGGCACCCAGGGTAGCCTGGCTACTGTTATAGGCTATGTTCACACTCAACCGGATACCGGTTAGACCGGCTTTTCGTGGCGCAACAAAAAGCTATCAGCAATAGTGTGAACACCTATCCGACATCGGCGCGGCCCAGCTTCGCTACGTCACAACCGTTCTTGTGTGAACAGAAGCCGTATCTGGTATGATTTTCGTGACGGCGCAGAAGCTATCTGGCATAGTGTGTTACACACGGCCTTCGTTTATTAAAATCTTACTTTTTGGCCCTTGAAGACTTCCGGCATTGAAACACACTTGATTTTTCGGGAGCATCATCTTTGCTTTCTTTTGTAATTTCCCTAACTTCTTCTACATCATCTTCCTCTTCGACGACGACTTCATCATCTGCTAAAACAAACGAGCGATACGTTTTTATACTTGAAAAAAGCGAAAGCTGATTTATTTGGTAATTTCTTAACCTTTAAGGTTTAAGTTGAAACATTTTAACTTTAAAACTTTAAAATTTTTAAGTTTAACTTAAAAGTGCTGAACATAACAGTTAACATAAGTAGGTTGAGTATGATCGTGCGGGTGAACGTAGTCCTAAATAGGACTGTTGTTGTTGACGGTGACTGACATTTCGACAACCTGACACGACTCACTTTGGCTCTAAAGATGACTACCGCTACCGCACATGTTGTCGTAACGTCAGTCACTGTCAACAACAACAGCCCTATTCAGGACTACGTTCAGCCGGACGATCAAACTCAACCTACTTATGAAAAGACTCCTGGGTTCAAAACTTTCACAGTATAACAGTTAACACTTACATCTCTGTTTCAAGGAATGCAGCAATACTCAAAGTAAAGTAAGTTGTAGAAGTAGAGAATTACCAAAAACAACAACAACAACAACAACAACAACGGTTTACACAACAACAAAAAATGATCAGTACGGTAGGTACATGTACCTTCATCCATTTCATTCAGACTCTTTCCAAGCCCTAAGCAGGATTAAAAAAATAATATTATTAAATTTCCTTTACTTAGCATCACACTTGGCTATAAAAAAGAAAAAATATATATGTGAAATAGTATATATGATTGCCAAGTTACCAACCTTTTCTATTTAATAAGCCTTCGGCTTCCTTCAAGGCTTGCTCAAAAAGGTCTTTATCCTTTATTTGGTCTTTTATGGCCTGTGAAATCAAAACGTGTCCATTTACATTAACCAAAATAAAAAAAACAGCAACAAAAAGACAACTATAATACATAATTGTATCCTATGATGTGTAAACCCTTCATGTCATTAAACTCTAATACAGTCAAGCTTCCACAAGTAAATGGCTACCTAAAAAGCGAACAATTAGTGGTCAAGTACGAGAGTTGAATGACAGGTGGTCTCTTCCGAGGAAAGGTCTGCACACAGTTTAGCCTGTTAACGCAGATGTATTGCCGGTTTTGGCTGCGCCAGGCAAAGAGCACTGTCACCTGGAAATGTGACTATGTTCGCAGGCTAGACAACTGACTTCATTGTAACTATCCAAACATCTACTTGTGGAAGAGAATTTAGTTACTGCAATTTTGCAGTTACCATATATTATGTAGTGCCATGTTGTCACTAACATTTCTCAGTGTAGCGTGCTACATTAGTCTCCTTCGCAGCGGTTTTTAGGGTCATCACGCATCACTTTTCCTCACAAAGCATTGCGTTGAGCGTTGCGTGACGACCCTAAAAATGGCTGCGAAGGAGACGTCATAGTACATAATTATGTTACAAGTCAAACTTAAATTCAAATTCAAATTTTTGGATCATTTTACGTTTCTGGGAAACTGCCCACCTACCCCTCCCCTAAGCCAATGTTAACACTTACATCTCACTAAGGGCAAAATGCTGGCTTAGGGGAGGGGTAGGTGAGCAGTTTCCCAGAAATGTAAAATGATCCAAATTTCTTAACCTGGGTTTATTCTCAATTTCCATGGTCTCCTAGCCCTAATTAGACAAAGAAGTCAATTTTGACCGGTAAAACATACACTGAACATGGAGATTACATTAGACCATGCGTCAAGCGACCAGTTAAGTAATGGTCCAGATAAGAAGGGAAGGACCAAACCCAATGAATGTAAAAAGGTGCTAACTTTACTGTGGTCTCTACTATACTTCTGATCGGTTTTAACATCAAATTTTACGAAATCGTCTCAAAGCAGCATGTATATTAATCCCTTGTTTTCTAACCAACTTCCTCATAACAAAATCTCATCTGAGTCTAAGTAACACAGAAATAATATGTAAAGAACATATAAATTTGTAAACTTTTCTGGGCTATAGTTTGCAACTCTTATTACTGGTCGACATCTTTTAGCACAAAAAAACACCCTTTAAAAATGAAGTTTACATACATTTTATTTTCTAAACTTTCTTTTTGTAGATTTATTCATTCACTGTGTGAAAATGAAAACATTCCTATGTGAGGAAAGCACATTGCCCCATAACAAAAGAAATCGCTTTCCATCTTGCCTGGATCATTACTTAATGAACGATAAAACGATCACCTCAAAAAGTGGCTGCAGTCACTTACATGAAGTGGTAATTTATGAGAGGTTCTAACTATGGGGTTACAGTCAAGAAAGTGTTACATACAAAAACGACATGATTTCCTAGATGAACCACAGTTGTACAGTAAGGGCATAACAGGGTAATGATCCCATTACAGTACATACTCAAAGCACTTACCAAGAACTCATCCCTCTGACTCTGATCACAAGCAAAGTGAACTAATTTCATCGGCTGGATTTTGAACCTAAGAAATGTTTGACGAGTTGAATTAGATGGCAGTTGGTCGTTATTGAATAATAAATCAATTAGCATAATGAGAGGTCAGTGGAACATTTTCACAAAAAAATGCAAACAATTTTTTTCCTACATTTGTACGAGTTGGCAAATTGACTACATGTTAACACTACAGCCACACTTGCGTTTAACCTCCCACGAAGACATCCATAGGGCTTCATCACACATTCCTTCCCCACAAACGTTTGTCGAGAAGGATTGCAGGATGAGCCAAAAGAACATCACTCAACAAAGTTTTATAATGTTGCTAAATGTAATTTAGTCAAAGTTAACCTCGTTAACAATGCTGAGAGTGGCCGGATGCTTTTAGCAGGGCACCTCATGACTGGTATTGGCAGTTGCTTGCTTGCAGTTCTTTGCAAAGTATATTAGCTAGAGCCTTGTTGTTTGCTTGCCATTTTTGTGCTGTTTTTTTTTTCCAACCATCCCTCCCTTTTTAGTTCAGGGCCAGGTAAGTATTGGTTGAGAAGTATTTCACTGAACAGTTCAGTGTGATGGTGCCTGGTGGGGGCCACTCACAGGGTTGCCATGGATACCTCCTTCCTCATGCTGGAGCATTGTTGTGCTAGAACATTGTCCGACTCCAACAACTTTGTAGGCACCAGGGCCCAAGCTCATCTGTTGCAGATGAGTTTTATGGGGGTTTTTGCTGGGGAGGGGTCCAACATAGTGACAGTACAGGTACCCCTTTCATGTTACTTCTGTTGAAAAATGGTACCCCTTAATGTAACTTATTTAAAATAATAAAATAATTGCTAAAACAAGAGGTTCTCTTTTCATTTCATGTCATGTGTAAGAAATTAAAATAATAACATAGGCCCTTTTAAATACTTTACTGTTAAATTTTCCTAGACACTTTCAGGGTTCGCATTAAGTTTTAAAGTACACTAAGATATAAAAGTAGGTGGCATGGCTTGGTAATCAAGTGCTGTAAGCAGTTTGAGGCTTTCAGCCCCCTCACTTTACCCTCTTCTCCCCACAAGAAGACAGCTCAAATGTCAAAGCCAACAGGTTTCTAGCCCGTTGCCCAGGGCTGTCAAAACGTTTTTAAGAAGCAGGTTGATAATGTGTAGTAGGCGGCTTTGGAACTCGCACCAAAGGCGCAAGTTCTTGAGGGCCACGGCATCTAGGGACATTTTGAAATTTAGAGTCTCCGAAATAGTTTTTCCAGGGGTTTTCAGGAGGTACTTTTCACCGTGGACACCATGCTCTTTTGTCAGAATACATGCAAGACTGAGAAGAATGCCGTCGAAATGTCTCAGGCTTTCCAAAACATCGCATGATTCGCACATTTCACATCAATCTAAACCTGTTTAAATATGTGCTCAATGTCATTCAAAACTGAAAAACGAATGCTTTACAATTTTATTGGATGGTGCTTATTTTTTGTTAGCAATAATGGTAGAAGGAGATGAAAGTAGCCAGTTGAGGATGGCTAACTAGCCGGTGGTTTTGGCCGGCTACCGGCCCTTATTGACAGCCCTGGTTGTCAGAACTTAAAGAGAACCCTGCCCATTTATGAATTCCCTACCCTTTGATATACCTGAAGCCCGAAAAAGGTAGCCCATTTGTATGGAGCCTCCCTGTATGGGCCATTATAGGGGATGATGAATATGAATATTTGTGTTCAACTTACA
>OZ037779.1:40635495-40767995 GCA_964035525.1 Porites cylindrica | reverse complement strand
CAACCAAAAGAACTTCCCAGTTGTTCAATTCCCTATGCGCCGATTACTGGTACATGTACATAAACCCAACAACTTGAAATCTTAAATTAATTTCATATTTTTTTGCTCTTGTATTAAATAACATTTCCAGAACATTTTGAGGATGGTGTCAACTTACTTATTAATAAGAGGTCCTGCATATTTCATTTCTCATCACTTTTCTGAAGGTACTTTTGTGTTTGCCATGCCCCGGCTCTGCTAGCTTTGTACATTTAGTTTTCTGAGGGCAAGCCACACGACCAACTATATGTACTCTGTTTAACAATTTTCAAGTAAATTGTTGTTGTTATATATATGCTCTTCAATTAAATGAATTAAGCGCTCTACGAAATACGTTCTACCTATAATACAGATATATATATATATAAAATTATATATATATATATATATATATATGTATAATAATGATCAATAGTAGTAAGATTTCAATTCATCGTTTTATTGCGACAACCACACGAAACAGCGTTGTCGCAATAAAACGATGAATTGAAATCTTACTACTTTTGTTCATTATGGGTTATTCCAGAAAAAATCCACACCCCCACGACGGAAGGCACGGTTTTTTGACCCCCCAGCCACCTGGATTTCCAAAACTGCTTGAGTCCCCCTCCCCTCAGGATTTCCAAGTTCAAAGACCCCCCCCCCCCCCCCCCCCACCCATCTGGATTTCCATAAAATTGTTAGACACCATGTTACGAAAAATTGTATTGCGTGACTAGTGTGACTTTCTAGAAGCTTCGCGAGAGTTCGTAGTTTGTTTATTTTAGGATCTTGTGTAGGGGTTTCTAAAGCGCTATATTTTGTAATCTTTTTATAATTAGACTATTTGGAATGTTCTAGAACTTTACTGTAAAAGTATATAAGTAGGCCAGCTCGAGTTAAGTTTTAACTAGTTTTCACAAGCGAAGAGAGTTTGACGTTGGTCGTGTTTAGTCAAGTGTGACGAAGGCAGAGTTTATTCAAGTTGGCGGAGGCCATGTAAGTTTATCAAGTTAATTCAAGTTGGCGGAGGCCGTGTAAGTTTATTGAGTTACGTGCTGTTGTGGAGTTTTACTCGTGGAAACTACGTTCATTTTTGGAATAAATCTTCTTGTTGCTGTTCCGACAACCCAGCGTTCAGTTTAGTTTGCAAGCTACCCGTCCTCTAAAAGATTACCCGCGTAACATTGGGGGCCTGTCCGAGAGAGGAATTCAATTGTTTGCCGACTACAGTAACCAGGAAAGGACAGTTCAAGAAGAAGGAGTTACAGCGAAAGTAAGAAGAACTGCTACGAGGAAGTATATCAAGTGTGTTTGCTGTGAACTACTGCTGTGGGAATGGAAAAGCTTTTGCAGATAGGCAAAGAATTCGGATTGGAGGGAGAAAAGCTGCTTGAGTTTGTAGAAAAACAACAAAAGTTAGAAGAGGAAAAAGAAGAAAAACGTCGAAAACTTGAGGAAGAAAGAAGGAGAGAGGAGGAAGAGAAAGAAGAAAAATGTAGACAGTTAGAAGAAGAAAGAGAAGAAAAACGTAGACAATTAGAAGAAGAAAAGGAAGAGAGACATCGAATACTTGAGGAAGACAGAAGAAAGGAAGAAGACAAAGAGGAAAGGCGTAGAAGAGAAGACGAAGAAAGAGAAGCTAGGCGGCAAGAACGCGATCTGAGAAAATAAGAGCTGGAAGCGGAACTGTTAAAGCAAAAAGAAGCTATTGAAGCTGCTAAGAGAGAGCACGAACTAGAGCTTGCTCGTCTAGGACAAGGCCGTAACGATACCGAACGTGCTGAAGTGAGAGAGGATAGGGCCAAGGCACCCAAGCTTCCCCCATTTGTTGATGGCAAGGACGACTTGGATGCTTACCTACAACGATTTGAGAGGTTCGTAACTACAGCTAAATGGGAGAAGACAGGATGGGCTTCGAAACTTTGTGCTCTTTTGTCTGGGCGTGCTCTAGAGGTTTATTCACGATTATCTGAGGAGGCAGCCCAAGATTATGATCGAGTAAAGTTAGCTTTGATGAAGAGATATGACCTTACAGAGGACGGCTATCGTTGTAAATTTAGAGCATCAAAGCCGGAAGTTGACAAGAGTCCTGAACAGTTTATAGTGCGACTGGATAGATACTTGTTGCGTTGGTTAGAGCTGTCGAACACTGAGCGTTCTTTTGAAGGCCTGAAAGATTTAATTGTAAAAGAACAATTTATTGACTCATGTCCAAAAGAGTTAGCTATTCACCTTCATGAAAGAGCCCGGAAACGCTTGTTCAGATAGCAAAGATTGCCGATCAGTACTTGGAAGCACACGGGAAGCAACTGTTTAGGTCTGTGAGCAAGAAGCTACAAGTACAGCCCAAGGTGGATGAATCAAAGAATCAGCAGAGTGATTCAACGACAGTAGTGTGTTTCAAGTGTAACGCTCGTGGACACAAGGCTGTTAACTGCCCATCTCTGGTTAAGAAATGTTTCCTATGTGGCAAGCAAGGTCATGAAGCGAGGAACTGTCGATCAGGTAAACAGAAGTCAGGAGGACAAGGTAGGGATGGTCTCCCTGTTCAGCGTGGGCAAGTGAGTGCCGGTTGTTTAGTTCAGCCACCCGAGATTAAACCCACAGAAGAAGAAGTTAGAGCCTGTATTAAGGATGATAAACTGTTGTTAGCCAGTAGTAAGAAGATCCCAATAGTAAGCAATGCCTGCCTTGAACCTCTATCTGGCGACCGGTTGAAAATGCCTGTTGTAAATGGAAGAGTGGGAGAGAAGACTGTGGATGTCTTGAGAGACACTGGTCTTAGTGGAATAGTAGTTAAGAAGAGTCTTGTGTCTGAGGACCAGTTTACCGGTGATTTTAACGTTATGCTGCTCATTAACAACACCGCGAGGAAGGTACCTATTGCAAGAATTACTGTGGATACACCTCATCTCAAGGGGCAAGTGGAAGCGCAGTGTCTCCCAGATGCCATTTACGACCTGATAATAGGTAACATTCCTGGAGCTTGACCTGCAGATGAGCCAGACCCAACTTGGCAAGAAGCATGAGCTGTAACCACGAGAAGTCAAGCTAAGAAAGACGGTGAAGTTACCCCTTTAAAGGTACCAAGCTACCAAGAGAGCCCCATTGTAGATAAACAGAAACTTAAACAGATGCAGAGTGAAGATGAGAGTTTACAGAAGTACTGGGACCGAGGTGATGTACTAGTGAAGGGTCAAGCTGATATTTCTTTTGAGGTAAAGAGTGGGATATTGTATCGCATCTACAAACACCCTTTTGTGAATGGTGGGAAGCCTGTGAAGCAAGTGATGGTTCCTGTGCAGTTAAGACCCCGAATAATGGAAGTGGCTCATGGATCTATAATGGGAGGTCATTTAGGTATTAAGAAGACGACTGACAAGATGATGTAGCCCGTTTCTGCAAATCATGTGATGTCTGTCAGAAGACCGTAAGCAAGGGATCGGTTCCGAAAATGCCACTACAGAAGATGCCTTTGATTGATAAACCATTTAAAAGAGTAGCCATTGACCTTGTCGGACCTATCAGTCCACCAAGTGAAATAGGACACAGGTACATCCTGACACTTGTTGATTTTGCGACTCGCTATCCTGAAGCCGTTCCTTTGAAGACTATTGACACTGAAACCGTTGCAGAGGCGTTAGTAAATATCTTCAGTCGATTGGGAGTTCCTGAAGAGATTTTAAGTGATCTTGGTACACAGTTTGTCTCTGATTGCATGAAGGAAGTAACACGATTGCTGAGTATCAAGCAGATCACAACCACGCCCTACCATCCTATGTGTAATGGTTTAACTGAGAAGTTCAACGGAACAATGAAGCTTATGTTAAAGAGATTGTGTAGTGAACAACCAAGACAGTGGCATCGCTTTATCAACCCTTTGTTGTTTGCTTATCGTGAGGTTCCCCAAGAGTCTACTGGTTTTTCACCGTTTGAGCTGCTGCATGGAAGAGCCGTTAGAGGTCCGATGACTATCCTTAAGGAGCTTTGGACGAAAGAAGTAGAGGAACCGGAAGTTAAAAACAGCTACCAGTATGTTTTTGAGCTGCATGAGAAGTTGGAAGAAACCCTTAAATTAGCCCACAGTCAGTTACAGGAGGCTCAAGATAAAGGAAAGCACTGTTATGATCGCAAGACCAGAGTCAGAAAATTTCAGCCTGGTGAGAAAGTTCTTGTGCTACTACCAACTGATCACAATAAGTTGCTGATGCAGTGGAAGGGTCCTTTTGAAGTGAGTTCAGTAGTAGGCCTTAACAACTACAGAGTTAAAGTGAAGGGAAAGGAGAAAGTTTACCACGCAAATCTCCTCAAGAAGTATTTTGAAAGAGATGAAGCTACCACAGAAGGAGCAGTAGTGGTGGTAAAAGCAGATGATCATTTTAAGGAAGATATGCACTGTGAAATTGAAGAATGCGAAGTAAAGGATGCGGAGGATGATGATAATGTTGATTTCCTAGAGATCGGTGGCTATGATGCTAAGGAATCTGTTGCAGATGTTACCACCAGGTCAAATCTTACTGACAAACAGCGTTCTGAGTTTATGGACCTAGCCAATCACTTTTCAAGTCTATTTACCGAGGCACCAGGTACTATAGACCTCGCCCAGCATCACATCAAACTTACCTCAGATGAGCCTGTTCGGTCAAGACCATATCCAGTTCCTTACAGCATGAAGGAATCGTTGAAGAAAGATATCGCCGATATGATTAAAATGGGAGTTATTAGGGAGTCTGATTCACCCTATGCGTCGCCTGTTGTTGTAGTGAAAAAGAAAGACAATACCAACCGAGTCTGGGTTGACTACCGGAAGCTAAATAAGCTGACTGTTATTGACCCTGAACCCATGCCGACCGCGGAACACCTGTTCCAGAAGCTGAGTGGTGATAAGTTTTTCACAAAGATTGATCTCAGCAAGGGCTACTGACAGATTACCATACCTGAGGAGGATATTCCGAAGACTGCGTTTGTAACACCTGACGGTTCCTACGAGTTCTTAAAGATGCCGTTTGGAATGATTAACTCTGCAGCAACCCTGAAGCGAACTATGAAGAAATTAATTGAAGATTTAGACAACGTCGATTTTTACTGGGACGATATATTGGTTCATACACGCACCTGGGAAGAGCATATTAAAGCTGTTTGCACGTTTATTGAGAGCTGGGATGACTATTAGACCAACTAAGTGTATTTTTGGAGTGAGTTGCGTTGATTTCTTGGGTCACCGCCTAGAACAAGGAGTGCTTGGTCTACACGAGGAGAATGTCGAGAAGATTAAGAATGCACCAAGGCCAGGTACAAAGAAGCAAGTTCGTTCGTTTGTTGGTTTGGCCGGATATTACAGAGACTTTATCCCTAACTTTGCAGCTATTGCAGCTCCCCTATCGGACCTGACATGCAAGGGTCAACCAACTAGGGTCGAGTGGGGACAAGCACAAGAGAAGGCATATCGGACCATCAAATTTCATTTGACAAATGAGCCAATTCTTCGTCTTCCGGACCCAGTGAAAACGTACTACTTGGAAACGGATGCATCAAATACTGGAATTAGTGCCGTATTAATGCAGAAGAATGATGAGAAGCTGTTCCCCGTTTGCTACGCAAGCAAGAAATTGTCAAGTGCAGAAAGGAACTATTCTACGATTGAGAAAGAGTGCCTAGCAGTAGTCTGGGGTATCAAGAGATTTCATCTTTATTTGTACGGAGTTCCCTTTGTTCTGCAGACAGATCATGAACCCCTAAAGTATATGAACAGTGCTAAGTTTGCAAACGGACGTCTTATGCGTTAGGCTATGTTTCTGCAAAGTTGTACATTCAGAGTTGAAGCTCAGAGAACGTTGGAGCAGATTACTTAAGTAGAGCTGAAGAATAAGTTTATTGACATTGAACTGCACCTTATTTATCAATTTTTCTTGTTTAGGAGAAATTTAGGAAATTTCTTCTGAAAGGGCCTGTTGTGAACGTTAAGATTCCATTTTCACATCTTCTTAAACAGGCTTACACTTTTTACAAATAAGCTCATATTTGAGTCAACTTCTTTTTTTTTCTAGAACAGGTAAAATATACAGCAATTAATATACTACAATAAAAGCTCAAAACTAACTATGTTCTCGAGTAAATGGTTCTCTTCTTTGTCGATAAAAAGACTGCGAAAGAAAGAAAAAGGACACTTAGCGGGATATTACATGACGCGCTGTACACTTGCCTTTCAAAATGGCCGCCAAAGAATCACGAACAAATAACCACGCTTACAAAATGTACTTGTAAGGTCTGTTTAGTGGTAGATCACCCTGAAATAGCATTAACCTTGGAAAAATGTATAATTGAAAGTAAAATCATTATTTGTTTTACTTGAACTGAGCCCTTTTTTATGAATTATACGATTTTTCTTGATATCTTCAAGTTATCGCATGACGCTTCTCCAAAAGTAACGAGGGCGAGCCCATGGATGGAAACTTAAAATAAATGTGGTAAGAGGTCTGTAGCTTGAAAGAATAATAAAATTTGAAAAGGCAAAGCAATTTTTTGAAAACTTATCGATTGAAGCGATTGAAACATCGATGAAACTGAAAGTTATCCCCGAGGATGTATTTTTAGGTTCAGAGCCCAGGGGCACCCAACGAGAATATAGTTCAAAACCACTCAAACATAGCATTGTTAAACGTATTTTAGAATTTAAACGGTGAATATGGGCATATTTTTATCCCCTATAAATTTTTCATCTGTTCGGATTTCCTAGCTGAAAGTCTAGTGATCCGAAAATTATAGGGATCAAAACTTACCTGTTCGAAAATTTCAGCCAGAAAAAAGGCTCCCGAAAATTCTAGGTGACCTATTTAGGGTAAAATCCGTTGAAAATGGGCAATTTTACCATTTCTTAGATGTTCGAAAATCCTAGGAGAGGCAGGCAAAGAAAGAAATTTTACAACAAATGTTGTGGATATTGATACTTGTATTAATATAAATCTAGACCACCGTCCGACGTTCGCACGGGAAGCGTGGCGGGTCTTTTTGGTCATAGGTAAAGTACACCAGTTTAGTAAAATTACTACAACCCAGCAGTAGTCACAAGATTTTTAGTAACCAATCATTATGCGACAAGTCTAGAGCGTAGCAATTCTTAGAGCTGGGACAACTAGGGCTATGCGCATTTTAGTCTTTGCAAGCAGGCAAGCACTTCTATCTACCAAGCTTCTTAATTTTAGCTTTTCAAGTAATTTTCTTTTGATCATGGCAACTGCTTCAGACCTCAAGGCAGATCGCAGAGTCGTTAAATGTCCAGGGTGTAAAACGCCTAGCGAAGACCACCATTGGGGTATTCTCTCAAAGTTTTGCGAGGGGTTCGAGAAATCCTCGCCTAAAAAGGAAATGGAAACTAAGTTAGAGTCCTTAGAACTGGAAGAAAAAGAATTGCGGCGTCAGGAGGAAGAGTCAAAATTGCGGAAACGGATAACGGATAAGCGAAAGCTCATCGAGAGGCTCCGAAAATCTGGCTCAGGAGATGCTGCTGGTGAGGACAACACCAACCGCTTGACAATCAAGGATCTCCCCATGTCTCCCGAAGGTGGATTTCTGCGATGCTGAGGGCAGAACCCCTCTTGACGAATTTTTGGCTGGTTGGGAAGATCAGCCCCAATTCCGACCCACGGACTCGATTCGGCAGCGTGCTGGAGCGTGTGAAGGCGGCTGCGTGCAGTCATCTCACCAGCCGTCGAGTACGGAAATTTTCCTCAAACCCATGAAGACAGCGAAGGGTAAGAAACCATTGCTAATAATAGACTTTGTAAATAACATTGTCCCCCAAGAAGAAGAAGAGACCTTGGGCAACCAAGGAAGTGCTAAAATTGTGGTGACTTATGGGCCAAAAAAGCCAAAATTAGAGTCCATTTCTATCCCACAGTGGATGGTTGCGAACACTCGTATTTTTTATACCTTGCTCTCAGAGGGCAAATTATCTACTCAATCCGCTATTCAGGATTATCTCGCCTACACGGTCAAAATAATGGAATTGATAACTAGGTACGTTTGGAAGTCCATTCTTATGTACGATAATGAGTTTAGGAAATTGCAGGCTATCTATAAGTTTTCATGGAGTTTTGACTCCATACATTTGCATATAGCCTCCCCGCAGACGTCCGTTGGGGTTCGTTTGTCAAGCATTCATTGTAATTTTGCCCACGTCTGTAATCGTAAGATTGCAGGGAAGGCTTGTGCCATGTCTCACCCCGGGTTCTCTCACAAAGTTGCCGATCCTCCAAGCACGCAAACACCGCAATGACTGCCCCTACGTAAATTAAGTAATAGTCCCCTTAACCGCAATCTTTGGCTGTTAGAATCAAAGTATGATGAGGATAACGCTTTCCTCAGCGACGGCATATGCAATGGCTTTAAACTGATTGAACCAGGCACTCGCTTTTCTGATGTTGACATGGATAATTATAAATCTGCGACTAATCCTGTCAACAGACCCATGGTGGAACAAACTATTCGTCAAGAAACAGCATTAGGCAATTATGTAGTCTCACCTACTAAACCGCGCATCGTAAGTGCTTAAGGAGCTATTCCTAAACCCAATTCCCCTGAAATTCGCCTCATCCATGATTGCTCAAGTCCGCACGGACAGGCTGTAAACGACTACATCACTACTAATTCGTTTAAATTTCAAACTCTTGACGACGTTACTACATTACTACGGCCAAACTATTATATGGCAAAAATTGACCTCCGGCATGCACACCGCTCTGTTCCCATTCACCCCGACAATTATAAAGCAACCGGGTGCAAGTGGCAATTTCTTGGTGATCATAGCTATACTTATTTTTACGATACTCGCCTGCCTTTCGGAACCAAAAGCTCATCGGAAATCTTTTTGCCTGCGTGCAGACGTCTCCTATTTCCTTTTATTGCACGCAGAAAAGGGAAAAAAAAGGTCCCTTTTCCGCGTGCAACAAAGGAAATAGGAGACGTCTGCACGCAGGGAAGAAATCTTTCATCGCATAACGCAATCGGTCCGCCGTATGATGGCAAGACGAGGGTTCCCTAACATCATCGTTTACCTTGACGATTTCTTAGTGATTGGCGCCACACGGGAAGAATGCCAGCTTGCAGACGACACGCTTTCTTAACTGTTGATCGACCTTGGTTTTACCCTTCAGTGAACATAAACTGGTGCCGCCTACTCAGCGCTTAACCTTTTTAGGTGTGGAACTCGACACAATGACTGGCACTATGACCTTACCGGCGGATAAACTGGCAGAGTTACACACCGTCGTCCTCGAATTTCAAAACAAACAACGTGTGAGCAAAAAACAGCTGCAACGGTTAGCCGGCAAATTAAATTGGGCATGTCGTGTCGTTTATCAGGGGCACCCAACGACCACCCAACGACACCCAAGGGGCACCCAACGACCTCTTTTCGCAGCGATATCGCCTGGTGGGTGAATTTTCTACGCATCTTTAATGGCACTAGGATGTTTCTAGATCAGTTAGTGACAGTCGACGTGTCCACTGATGCATGTCCCGTTGCAGCTGGTGGCTATTTCAGAGGTGATTGGTTCTATCATCATTTCTCGCTGGACTCCCCAGAATGGCAGAACCTTCACATAAACCACAAGGAGACCCTGGCAATTGTACTCGCCGCACAACGCTGGGGTCCATTGTGGTCCAATCAACGCGTGGTTATCAATAGCGACAATCAAGCTGCTGTGCAGATAATCAACAAAGGAATCACAGCCAGTCCTGTTGTCATGAACGCCTTGCGCACGCTATTTTGGCTTTCGGCTCTTTACAATTTTCACATTTGCCTGCGTGCAGACGTCTCCTATTTCCGCGTGCAACAAAGGAAATAGGAGACGTCTGCACGCAGGCAATTTTCACATCACTACAGTTTATTTGGGAGGCACTGACAACGCCCTAACAGATTCTATCTCGCGCATGCATGAGACTACCGGCCTTCATAACTTTTACGCCTTTCTTTGTAGTAAATTTTCTACCGTTTCTGCTAACTCAGTCCCGCTGGCTGCTCATATGTCTGTTTTCAGCGTTAACTACCTTTTCTTTCAGGTCCACAGCTCACAAAGGAAGTTCAGTACTATCGTTCCCAGCTTTTCGCCACGTCTACCAAAGCGACCTACAAAACCCACCGCAACACCTACTTTCGCTTCTGCAATCGCATGGGCTAAACACCTGTTCCTGTGCAAACACCACATCTTCTTCAATATGCCGCCTTTTTGGCTCGTTCGCTAAAACCACAATCTCTTCGTGGCTACCTGAACATTATTGGTATTTTACATAAGGAGTTTGGCTTCCTCAACCCTTTGATCGACAACTGGCCTCTAAAATCTTTGCTCACTGGAATTAAGCGCGCCGTAGGTGCCCCGCCTAATCAAAAACTACCTATTACTGAGGCTATACTTTTGCGTCTCCATTCTACGTTAAATTTTACCCTCAGCTTCGATGCTTCATTTTGGGCATTCTGTTTAGTCGCATTTTTTGGCATGTTTCGTAAGGCACACTTGTTACCTATTTCCTCGGGCAAGTTTGATTCTAGCAAGCAGCTTACCAAAGCCGACTTTCGGGTTTTTCCCTGGGGTACACTCATCACTATTCGCTGGAGCAAAACTATTCAATTTCGGGAACGGGTGGTGGAAATACCCTTACCATGTATTCCCCGCAGCAGGTTATGCCCGACCACCGCCATTATTCATGCCTTTTGCTTCACCCCTTCTACCCCAGACAGCCAAGCCTTCAACTGGGTCCCAACCCCTTCATCCGACCCACAGTTTTTTACCTATGCATCATTTCTACGTAAGCTAAGGGACCACCTTTCCCTTATTGGTATCGATCCTAAGTTATATGCGGGTCACTCTTTTCTTCGCGGGGGAGGGTCTTTTGCTTATCAGTCTGGCGTTCCGATAGAACTTATTAAGGCATTAGGCGACTGGCGCTCGGATACCATCCTCATCTATCTAACCATGCCTCTTACTATCAGACTCAAAACAGCTAACATGCTTTGTAAATCCATTTTATCTCACTCCACCTAATCTTCACACTCATATCGCTTCACTTGGGTTCGGGCTGTTCATATTTTAGGACTTTGATTATAAGTTAGAATAAGTATTTTTCAATAGGTGTACTAGGTTTACACGTTTATGTTTGTAATAAAGACTGTCAGACCCCAAAGTGTGTACATGTGGTGGTTTAGGTGGATATTGATACTTGTATTAATATAAATCTAGACCACCGTCCGACGTTCGCACGGGGGGCCTGGCGGGTCTTTTTGGTTATAGTTAAAGTACACCAGTTTAGTAAAATTACTACAACCCAGCAGTAGTCACAAGATTTTTAGTAACCAATCATTATGCGACAAGTCTAGAGCGTAGCAATTCTTAGAGCTGGGACAACTAGGGCTATGGGCATTTTAGTCTGTCCACGGACAGTCTTCTTATCGTATACGTAATTTGTTTCGTGTATCTGTTTCTATTTTAGGACTTTGATTATAAGTTAGAATAGGTATTTTTCAATAGGTGTACTAGGTTTACGCGTTTATGTTTGTAATAAAGACTGTCAGACCCCAAAGTGTGTACATGTGGTGGTTTAGCCGAAAATTCTAGATCTCAAATCGTCTTCCGAACAGATATTTTTCCGAAAATTGTCGTTGGGTGCCCCTGAGAGCCCCCCTCCCGTCTGGATTTCCAGAGCCGTTAGCCCCCCCTCCCTTGCAATTTTCCAGCATGCCTTCTGTCGTGGGGGCGTGGATTTTTTCTGGAATAACCCTGTAGTCACCGCTCCTCTCAGAGTTGAGCGCTGTCCAAAATTTATTCTATTCAACTTTAAGAAGTATATATATATTATATATATATATGATTTGATTTCTACTTTTTTCTAGCAAATCTCATTACTTACGCTGCAGGGAGAGATTATCTGCTTCGCATACAGCCTTATTAAACTCCAGCTTTCTCTGCTGATTTTTAAGACCTATGAATTGAATAGAACATTATGTTCTTACAAGTCTTGACATTTATTTTGTATGCTTGCATCTTTTGTCAGTATATTTCAACACCAACATTACTGTCGCTTGAGCTTAATGCACGAGAATAACGCTCCACCCTGTGATCTTCAAAGAAAAACACGTTTAGATCACACAGATTTTTCTATGAAGATTAATACAGGGCCTCCACTTGCAGCAAGGCCATACTTGTAGACAAAGTTCCCGGAAGCGCATATGCTAGATGAACCTAACATGAACCTTTTGTAGCAGGCAAGCACACTACTAATGACTCAGGGTTGTCAGAAAGTTTTGAAGTAGACGGCTGAGTTGTCAAAGTAAGCAGCCAGTTAAGGGATATTTTATTCAAAAAACGCCATCCGTAAAGAAATGCCAAACAGAGTAGCTGGCCAATACTAACCAAGTAGGCAGCCATTTTTGCCAGTAGCAGGCTACTTCTGACAACCCTGCTAGCGTTAATCTTAAGCTACATTTACATGTACCTCCGTACAACAAATGAGAATGGCATTGTTCTATAGGCACTATTAAAGGGAAAGTAATGTTTGAACAGAATTCTAGAATTACCTCGTCCTTTGCCTATAAACTTCTCCTGATTTTCACAATTCCAAGGAAATATTTTATTTTGGTTCTTGATGTCTTCACTACAGAAAAAAAAAATAAGTTCAAGATTTAAAATCTTGTTCACTGTCAAGTGAGAAAGGGATGAAAACATGCATTTTATGAAGTCTGGGCAGTACATGTATGTTTACAAAATAATGATGTATAGTGGTAACCAAAGGTTACAGAGTGTATACGACGATCGAAGGGCAAAACGCTTTTGCTTGAATGCTGTGCTTTGCATAAGTTTCACGTGACAGATGGTTAAAACTCGCGTGATCAGAATATGACTGATAGAAGGTCCAAATCTGCATGATCAAATTGCGTTATATGCTTTCTATTCATTCTTAGTGGAAGTGCAAATGAATGCTGGCTACATACATGCGATGCATGCATAATAACAACCTGGAGATTGGGATTCCAGGCTCCTCTTGTCGCCCACAAAAACCACTGAGTTATACATCAGGGACACCCGACAAGAATATAGTTCAAAACCACTTAAACATGGCATTGTCAAATGTATTTTAGTAGTTAAACGGTAGATATAGGCATATTTTATCCCCCCAAAATTTTTTATCTGTTCGGATTTCCTAGCTGAAAGTCTAGTGATCCAAAAATTATAGGGATCCAAACTTACCTTTTCGAAAATTCCAGCCAGAAAAAAGGTTCCGAAAATTCTAGCTGACCTTTTTAGGGTAAAAATCCGGTAAAAATGGGCAATTATACCATTTTTTGGATGTTTCAAAATCCTAGGAGAGGTAGGCAAGCAAGAAATTTTACAACAAATGTTCCAAAAATTCTAGATCTCAGATCGTCTTCCGAACAGATATTTTCCAAAAATTGATGTTGGGTGCCCCTGATACATGTATGTGCACATAGTAAGTTCGTGTCAACTTCTGTGTTTAGTGAAATAATGTTACAGTGTTTGTATAGCCTGCATGCAGATGTTTCCTTTATTGCCTTTATTGCTCGAGTACAACAAAGGAAATAGAATATGTCTGTGTGCAGGCTATTTCTCATGAGATAAAGACATTTCATGAACCTACTATGAATCCTCAATAAGAAAGCGAACGGTCAAAATTGCTTTTGGTGATGTAGTTTCATCTGCCATGTTCCTTTCCACAACCTTAAGCAACATTACAAAAACAAAAAACATTAATAGAGATCAACTGCAGATGTGTGCTAGCTAGATAGATAGAGTAAATAGGCCACTGAACTGCTCATCCCAGAAGTCTTTAATCCAAGTCCTGCTTTCACAAAATAATAACTAACCTTGAGTTTGTTTCGCAGTAGATAAAAAGTAAATTTTCACCCACGTGTAGCAAATAGAGAACTGGGCACCCTGGCCTACATACAGTACAGGGCCTAAATGTATACTGAATTTTGGGTCAAATTTACTCTTTGGCTAATTGAATTCATTTGATTTTTTCCTTTGATTCTCATTAATGTGTAGAAATCCCAATGAGCTTTCTTCTGCTAGTTTTGCAGCCTTATCTCCCAGCTGGGACAAAGAGGATGAGCGAGAGTCAGTTTGTTCTCTAGTTTTGGTTCTATCTTGGAGAAAAACAAGGTCACAAAGTTGGTTCAGTATTGTTTGTAAAAGAGGGTGAATATACCATGATCGTAGTGTTCAGTGTTCATTTCACAGTCTAGAGAGACAAAAGTCATTTGTTTTCTCTGATTTACAACTTACACAGACTCTTTGGTTGTTTTGCCAATGAGTTGCTTCACTATTAAACATCCTGTTCACTAACACCTTAAGTTGATTTTTGTGTTAGCTCAATTCACTAGCATTGTAGATGATAATTCACTTTATTATATAGATACTGATGAAATACCAGGATTTTTCCTTTTACCAAAAAATCATATCTTCATCGCACTCAGTGAAGATACTATTTTTATCTTTGATGTGAGAGGATATTGGTGTCGCCATGGTTACTAACATGATTAGCCAAAATTTTTCTCTTCTTCATTATAATTGTGACTTTGTGGAACAGAAAATAGAAGTATTATTGTCTTTATTTCTCCTTTATAACTTTATATCCGAGTTTCATAACATTTTTGTGACAGGCATTTTGCAATAGGTGACCACTTTAATTGCAATATTTTGCTGTTTCGAAAATGAATAAAAAAAAAGTTGTGTTTTACATAAGAATTTCATCAGTATCTATAAAATAAACAGAACATTACATGGCCACTTGGGGATACGCAGTCTATCTTCTTGTGCTGAAAGTATCTCTCACTCGTTCACTTTGCTCACTTGTGAGAGATTCTTTCAGCACTCGAAGATAAAATTTGTATCCCCGTGCGGCCATGTAATATCCTCTATAACATCTTCGCAAACGTTATATTAAACATCTTGTTAGTCAGTTCTTGGAAATAATAAAATTTCCTCCGTGGAATAAGATTCTTACTTGATAAGAATTACATCCTGAATGATAATAGATAACACCTTGAGCAGGAATTGATAGGCGCTATGTCAATATTAATATTATTATTTTTAAGACAATGTTTATTCACGGCTTTATTATTGGTGCTACAGCACGGCATTTGCATTGTTAAGAATAAACAATGAGGTTTTTGCTCCTGTTAGTTTTCACAAAATAATCAGTGTTATTGAAACAATTTAGCAAACAGGAAGTTACCAAAATGACTCATTGGCAAACTGGATTTTCTACAATACGATACACTAACTCAAGCAAAAAAATCCTTGAAGGTCGCACACAAACATCCAGGCAATAGTTGCACGAGGGTCGTGAAGGGGTAAAATGGGAACTGGGATTAGCCTTATTTTGGACTGGGAAAATGAGATTTACTCACTGGGACTGGGATTTAGCCACTGGGAATGGGATGAACAATTATAAAATGGGAATGGGATTTCTTTTCTTCAGCGGTCTTTGCTCCAATATTTTGAAATAGAAAAATAAAATTTCGTAGCAATAGACCTTGCACTCCTCAGTAGAGACCATGAAATCAGTATTTTTCGCCTTCGCGCCCGCGGTCTAGCTACCAGGCTTACACGGTTGCATAGTTATGTTCTGTCAGTTTTCCTGGTCAGCGGACAAGTTCTGCAAGTTTGCATATGGCGGGAAGATATTGTGAAGGGAAGATAAAAATGGCTTCGGAAAAGTTTCTCGCAAAATGGTACTAGAAATCAAGTACGTCAATGCAAATAACGCCGTTTTATACACCGAAAACTCTAAACTTTTGTTGGATTTAAACTGTAAACTGGTAACTGGGATTTTGGCAAAAATTAGCCTGGGAACTGGGATTTGGGCCAAATTTAGGCTGGGAACTGGGATTTGGTACCCCCCTTCACGACCCTCTTGCACATCTGTATACCCATCTGCAGCTGCATAGCCATTAATTTTAGCTGGACATCAAATAATAAAGCTTATAATCATGCAGAAGGTATTGTCTTTCCCTTTGTAGTCTGATCTCGATTTGTTCTATTGCTTTTGGTGTGGTTTAAAAATGCCTGCATATTAATATTACACATGTGTAACATATTTCTTCCTTGTTTTTTGAATTAGTTTCGACCTTAGACTTTCAGAAAATAATCCAAACATAGGTTATTCTTTCATAAAAAAAGAACCCAAGCGACAACAAACTGATTCCAACTTCATTCATGCATGTAAGCTTATAGTTGCAACCTCAATTTGTTGTCTTCTCGACGCTAAATTAATGTGACGCTCAAAACTGAACCTCCTGACATTTCTTATTGGCTTCCCTTTTAAGAATAAGCTAACAAAATTTGGGACACGGGATAGTTATGATAAATCTACGAGCTGCTATACTTTGTGTGGGAGCTTTGGATGGAAGATTCCTTTCTTGTCACAGGACGATATATGTATCTGAACAGACAGACAAGGAATTTACAGATCTTCAAACTTACCTGGCCAGGCCAGAAAATGTCTCTCTTGGCACTGGCCCAAACTACTGAATCCACATTTAACTGATCCATGAGGAGGAAAGTGAAGACAATAAGAATCTAACCAAAGTCAAGCTGTTCTCGAGTCCATTTCACTTCAAAGATTGTTCCGACGCGCGAAGAACTCTGTTACTTTCACTAACCAATAAATTCGCTAGGTCCAGGTCCTCGCGCGATCAGATAACGCCTGGGAAGATATTTCTCCTTAACAAAAATTTGAATGAAGTCAGAAATTGTTCGAATTTCACGGGATAAAACAATTGTGTTATAAGAATCAAATGCCTTGTATTCGTATCAAAGAAGTTTATCAGACTACCAAGCATGTTATTGAAGGGATTGAACTAAACTGCAGAGTGGAAGAATTAAAGAAAATCGCCGCAGAGAAAACCAATATACCAGTTGAGGACCAGAGTACGGTTTGCATTGCATGTCTTTGGTTTTGTTTTCTTAAACTTAAGCTGTACTCTGTATATCAAGTTTATTTTTTATATATAATAGTATGAAATTAATTCCATAGCGGAAGGATTTTTTCTGATTCTGTCCAAAGGCTCATGAATGTTATAGGCAACCTAGCTAGACCTGCGAATCAAAGAAACTTAAGCTTACGTACATAAGCTTAGAAATGTTCATACAAACATACATTACCTTTCCTCGAATTTACGAGTAGCTATAACAGTTAATATTTCCTAGGAAACAACAACAAAAAGAAAAGATGAATAGTAACTGACTTACTGACCTGACTGTCTCTTAGAAATTGTCATTTCTATGATGCCTGATTTACCTAACTTCTTTGTCGTGGACATGCATTAACTGTAACTTTCCTATGAAAAAGAATCAGTTAGTAGATCTGAATCTAGTTACGGTTCATGAAGAGAAAACAAAAGAGTTCACTATCAAAATACAACTTTGAGTCTCAAAGTAAAACCGTGTCTGGCCCTCACTGTCGGCACTGAGGCCCTATGCAAGTTAGATTAGTAAATTTGTTTTGTGGAGATGATGTGAACTGTGCAGTTCCTCAGTTCACATCATCTTCACGTTTCAAGCCTTTCAGGGGTTAAGATGAGCTCAACAAATTTGCCTGTTCCGGCCAGTGTAGGAAGAACGCATACTTGAAACATCACGATTTCCTGAATTCCCAACAGACAGGGAAAAAATCCCGCATGCCATGCCTAATTTTTGGTGAATCCTGCTTCCTGGGTAGCAGTCAAATCCCATTTTCTGCCGAGATATTTAGCATTTTCCCGAATCCCTCACCTTATTTTGGTCAAATTGCGGATCCCAAAAATACCCTTCCAGACCCTGTGCAAATGCATCTGAGCTGATGAAAACTGGACTGTGTTCATATTGCAGATTGTATATTTGCTGGAGAACTACTACAGGATGAGAAAACTCTAGCCTCCTATGGAATCCAAGATGGATTTACTGTATATGTTGTGAAGAAATGGCCTGATCCAGAACTGTTAGGTATTAAGACCTTTTGGATGAATTAAAGTTTCTGGGAAACTGACCACCCACCCCTCCCCTAAGTCAACATTATCACTTACTTCCCACTTAGGGCAAACTGTTGGCCTAGGTGAGGGGTAGGTGGGCAGTATCCCAGAACCCTAAATTGATCCAATGTTTTTTAGTAAATAAATACAGTGGAACCTCACCCTCAGGGCCAAGGCAAGTGTCCCATGAATGGAGGATGGACTGGGGTTTGTTAATAACCAACAAATACAATATTCTTCTTTTATTCTGCCTCAGAATCTGCTACAGCTACTATTTCAAGCAGCTCAATAATGTATAAAAAATCATGATTAACTCATCTTTGGATATAATTTGTGTGTTGAATTCCCACAAGAACAGTACATCAATTTAAGTGAGATAGTTCATGTTGTGAAAGCTGTCGTCATTGTGACTAGTGAACACTTTAACTTATCAACTCTTTTTGTGGTCAGTCAGTTTTTGAATGTCCCTTTCCCCTGAATAGAGGTGTCTCTTCAGTAGAGGTAACAGATACCAAGATTATGAGGACATTTTTCCTGAACCAAATTTTGTGTACCATAAATGGGTGTGTCCCTTTAATAGAGGTGTCTCAAAAGAGAGATCCCACTGTATACGAGCTGCTGTCTGTTTTTGGGCTTTAAAATATAAAACCCTGCTAATTCTATCTAGTTATGAATATTAGATCTAGATCCTGATGATGTTCCTATTGCTGAGGTGATGCCGATACTGGAGGCAGCAATAAAAAGTCATTCGTATAGAAATACTGTAAGTTGATAGTTAACCCTTTCACCCTCATAATTGTGGCCGAGGTCAAATTCAACAAAATTTCCAAATTTCATTTTAGAAATTTGCAAAACGCTGGGAAATAAGAATTAATTAAAAGTACAGCTGTATCACGTACTGTTCAAGAGAGGTTTGCAAACACCTGTTTTCATGTTTTTCTGATTATATTTCTAATGTCAATCTTACATATGATAATCATACATGCAAATTAATATCCTTTATGTATTGTTTTCAATAAGGGATGCATGGATGGAAAAGCAGTAAGTGACCTCTTACCCAATAGTTACTAGACTCTCCTTCCAAACTGCCTTGTATTTGCTTATAAACAAAAGGGAATTTGTGATTTCATCAAAAATCACTTATGACCATGTCTTGTTCCACCACCCCTTTTGTCAATGATATACCTGTATCTTTTAGCAAAAATACAATATTAAATGTATTGATTTTCATAACTTTATATATAACTATTCTTTAGGTGTCCAAAATTCTTACCAACCCAGATATGTTGGAACAATTGATTGTGACAACGCCTGGACTGTCAGCAGATCCTGTTGCTATGAGTAAGTAACCTGAGCTGATCAAGAGAGAGTTTCTTCTTTAGGCATTTTCACACAAAGTATGTGCTAAGAGTTGGGAAGTGACATAAGGAGAAAATAGATGCTTTTCAACAGACAGGAACTTACATGCATGATTTATATAAGAGCTCTCCGTCTATTTTCGTCTTAGCCCTTCTTCAAGATCCTGAGCTTCTTGAGCAACTTGTGGAAACAGCAAATGTTGAAACGTAAGTAGCATAGTTAACCTGCTGCCTAATTATACAAACATTATCTTTGCAAAATATTGTCCAGTTAAAATTAAATATGATGGAAACTCATATGTATCTGAATTTATTCCGTATTTCATTGTATGTGTTGCAGGTCAAAATTATATTCAGGTTAAAATTTTTCAACTCTCCTTGCCCTTGGTTGATTCTCAATTTCCTTTGCCTCCTAGCCCTAATTATTTATCAGCCATACAAAACATGTACAGAAAATAATAGTTACTCTATTTTTTGGACACACCTGATCTTTAATTCTTGGGGGCACCATGAATTGAGTGGTTCAGACCAAATTTCACAGTCTTATTTTTCTGTAGTTACCTGATCAGGTTTTAAGCCTACATGCACATGCAGCTGCCAGGCAAAGTACCAATTCGCAGGATTTTTCACAGGTTCTGACCCTGCAAAAAATGCCCTGTTCACAAGTTTTGAGATTTTCTACCCTGTTCTTGTTTAGATTTCTTCTTGAATGCACATGCTCCAATATGGATGACATGGCGTTATATAGTATAGTATTATTGTTGCAACCTGAATCACATGCTGCCACAGTAAGGATGTGCAAAAAATGGTTGTAGAGAGGTCCTTTAAATGCAAGTAAAGTAAAATACATTGTAGGGTGTTGGGATGGGGCTGTTATGTGTGGGGATATCTATCTTAGACAGATTTCATTAAAACACATTTATACTAATGGGAGGTTTGCATTCTTAATTTCAGAGTCATTCAAGAGCATCCCAGCCTGATACAAGCAGCCTCATACATTGCTGCGGCAATTGCCAAGGAAGGTGGGGAACGCCCTCCAAGTAGACGGAACCATCGTGCTGTGGTTGACGACTATGAATCAGATGAAGAGCTACAGGGAATGGAACCTGGGGTAAGAATTTATTTTCAGTTTATGAATTTAGTGCTTTGAACATCACAATGTAAGAACTCCAACTTACATTAACTCATGACAAACTTCCTCTACAATCAACTCCCTTTATTGCGGAAACTATGCACTGTAGGGACAGGTCTCAAGGTAGTGTTCTCATTAGCAAGAGTACGTAATAGCGAGAGTTTATTTCAGTCAGATGTCTGTACATGTAATTTGTTTTCGCCGCGGATTTGGTTCCTGTCCGTTATAGTGGGGTGTCTGTAAGGTAAGAGTTAACTGTATTTATTTTCTCTTATCCTGCTTGAAGTGCTTCAACAGGAGATATTTGAAACCTTCATTTTGAGGTACTGTTTTTGATATCATGTATAGATTATAATTTGGAACAGGTTAGTCCCCTGGCCTTCCCACAAGAATCTGAAAATGGTCTGATTGCTTAATGCTGTTATACTACACTACCCAGAGTATAAGTCAAAGAACTTTTTTTAGAGAATTTTTTTAGAGAAATTGAATGCAATGAAAATTTCCTTCAAAAAGTACAATTTAAGCCAGGATTGTACTTCTTCTCAGAAAAGACCTTTTGTGGCTTGATTCTCATAAGAGACAACCTCCCATGCATGCAACCACTAAATCATCACATTTTGGGTGATTGCTCATGCAAAAATTGAATGTCTATGTTATTAATAAAAAATAATGTTTATCAATAAAGACATTAATACTTTCTCATTTATCAACAACTGACAGCTAGTTGCCCAGGCAGAACTGGTCGCTGCAAATGAAGAACGTATTCAGTCATCAAGATCATCGTCATCATCATCAGGTCCATCATCAGGATCAGCTGCAGCACATCAACAAATTACATCATCTTTACTGTCATCAGCGCTGGCCAGTGCTGGAATACCCCAGGCCTCTACATCTCGAAGTCACAGTAAGCCCTTTATTTTACTATATTATTTATGTCACACTGATTTTAAAGACTAGAGCTAAGTTAAGGGGTGACGAGCCGTACACATGTACACACACTCATAATCAGACAGCAATCAACCTATCAAACTGATGTACAAGTAGCAATTGTTGCCACCCTTATTAAGTGACCCAAGGGAGGCCATTGAAGGGGCTTCAACCGTAATAATTAAACTGTGTTAAAAAAAGTAATACGTCAGTTCTGAGCTTGATTTGAACATTGTGTAATTTGAGAAGGGTGTTATCAACTAAAGGCATTATTGGTTATTTACTGCCAAACTAAAGAAAATTAAGAAAACAACTATTTTAAATTATTTTTCTAGATCTTTCTTCTCCTGGTCCATCAACAAGCAGTGGCACTTCGACTTCTCGGCAGACAATCACAAGAGATATGGTTCGTGAAGCCATGGCATCTGCCAGAAGCGTGGCTCACACATCTTCTCAAATGCAGGTAGGTTTAAGAATAATTATAATGCTTACATGCATGAGAATGAATTAAACGAAATGCAATGGACACTGTACAAGCTTCTTGTATTATTTTGCCTTAGCTTTATCCTAAAAATGTACAATCATCTTGTATGCGGACAATGTTAGAACTCAGGGTTAGGCGACCCACTTAATCCAAGCCCTGACAGCTCCCACCCCCTCATTAACCCATCCTTCATTGTCTTCTCCATTATAAATTCAGTCAATAGTGTGTACTGAGTTAATCAACCCTTTCCAGTCTTCTCCACAGACAACCCAATCAGCCTACCCTATGGCTCTTTTTTTTGTGGGGCCAGTTTATAAATATTAATGTCAGACATTCAAGTAACCTTTGTTGTCCATCCCAGTAAAGGACTAACGGAAGGAATTTGGGGCTGTGAAAAAGCCATGAAAGTTTCCTGGTTTTGTGTTAATTCATATTTTATAGATGGTGCATTTATAGCAGTTAATCGGGATGCGAAAGGGGTACCGTTTGTCAATAGAAGGCATACAAAAGGGGTACCTTTTCGGACAGGGTTTGAAAAAATTCTTGTCCAGTAATCCGGGACAAGTGGATTTTCTTGCTGGGCAAGTAGCTTTTGAAGCTTACTTGCCCAATGGGCAAGGGTCCAAATAACTCATCCTCTAGCAGCTAATGAAATCTTTAACTGAGACAAGCAAAAAGTGGCCCTGGGCAAGCGAAATGTTAGAGCTGCTTGCCCAAAGGACAAGCTGGAATTCAAGTTTTTGTGGAGCCCTGCTTTTCTGTCAAAAATGGTGTATAAAAGGTTAAGGGGTTGGACCTCCCTCGGGGTGGACCCCTCCCCCACCTCCCATATAAAACTTTGTTGAGTACCCCACAACCCTCTGGACCCCAGTCCTTTTCTCATAGGAAACCCACCTAACCAACAAACCTCTCCAACCTGCTCCACAGGCTACCCACTCAGTAATTTCCTGTTTTCTTTTTTCCCTTGACAGTCACAATTGCAGCAGCTGAGAGATATAGGTATCACTGATGATGCCCTTAGTCTTCAAGCCTTATCAGCCACTGGTGGTGATGTGCAAGCTGCTCTTGAGCTCATATTTGAAGGACTGTAAGCTGTGTTCTAAATAAATTAATGTAGTTATAGACACAGGGCATTTATTTGACTATGCATCTTTAGGACATTTTTTTTTTTGAGTTAATTCGTTAATCTATGGCCTGTTACTGATTTCAATATAGTTGTTCTTTCAAAGCCCTTATTTATTTAGTTGGAAGGATCAAGTTTGTGAAACCCTGAAGTTGAAACATTACTGTCAGTTATTTCTGTATAAAATTTAAATACAATTTTAAGTGAACAAATTGTAAATTCAAACTACATTTTAATAACAAAAGAAAATACTTTTTAGTGGAAATACAGTATTAAATCATTTTACAATATGTCAATAACATGACTTGATTATAATAAGTATTTTTTGGTACAGACAGCTGGGTGTTTGTACCTTCCTTCTATCATTTTTTTCGTTTTCACTTTCATCCCTTCAACAATAATTCAACCAGAGTACCCCCCGAGGTGAGCCACTCCTTTTCTTCAAGACGGGATTACTACATGTTATGGTAGTTACCTTTGGCACAGTCTGAGGTAACATGCAAAATATTCTCACCTCGCCTCTAGCTGATGATACAACTTACTACAGCTTAGGCCCCGTCCACACATATCCGGATATTTTTGAATCCACAACTTTTCTTTCCAGATGCGGCTTCCATCCACATGTATCTGGTGAATCTGGCACACAAATGTGCAAAGTTTTTAATCCGCTCTCCAGAGTGGAAATTTTTGAATATGCTATTAATCTGGAATCGCATGGACACCAAATCCAGATATTTTTTTTATCCGCTGATGTAACAAGATTGAGCCCAGTTCTTTACCGTGAATACTGTATTCAAGATGGCAACCTCATTCCCAGGTTCTGTCTCTTACCCGCTGAGGAGTCAACCTTGATCTTCGCATTTTTCTTTAATTTCTGGGTTGATTCTGCCATAATTCTAGATGCAAATTTTGCACACTTCACGATGCATGCTCTGTTGCCAATATTCCCAGAGGAGTTCTCGGTACTAGAGCGGATACGGATACGTGTTGGATTCGTGTGAACAGGCAAATTCATTTTGAAAGTTTTGAATCCGCAAAGAAAAATTGGCGGATTGAAAAATATTCAGATACATGTGGACGGGGGGCTAAGGCTTGCTGCAAGTTGAGCTGCCAAAGTAAAATACTGAGCCACTGCAGAAGACTCGTAAAACTGCTGCTTGGGGCAGGAGGCCTTCGGTAGATCATGGTTCAATGACTGAAAATACATAAGGAGAAAATGGGGGAGGAAGCTTAAGGGTGGTGCAGTGTGAGGGCCTCAGCACTCTCCTCTTACCAACATAAATATGGCCAAGGTCTGAATCCTCAAGTTGGTTTCTCACCCTTGCTCTGAGCAGCCTGCGAGCAAACTCTCTGGGGTGCTCTGGCGGTGGGGTGGGAAAAGGAAGGAGAGCTGGCAACTATGTCTCTGGAATTTGAATTCCACGTTCAATTCCCTTGTGGCTCCCTATCGACTGAGCTGTTAGATTTCTGCCAATCAGCACAAAGTGGAAATGAGTGTGAATGGAAACAAACATTGAAAAACAGGTGCCAAGGGCAATGACCTCATATTTACAAAATGTCATCTCTGCCAATCAGCATTTGGCATCAATTTTTTCAATGCAGCTATTCAAATTCCAGAGACGTAGAACCTTGCAAGCTCTCCTTCCTTTTCTTGCCCTGCTGCAAAAGCGTCCCAGAGAGGTTGCTCACAAGCTAGCTCTGAGGGGTTTTTCTCCAGGTACGCTAAGTCCCATCACTCTTGACTAAAAAGCAGCTGTCCCCCAGACTGGTATCGGTACCCACTTCTTGGCCAACTGGATGAGTAGTAAATAAGCACCCCTTTTCGAATAGGCGTGGCCTCCCCTCCTCCTCACTTTCTGTAATAGTAGGAGAACAAAAACCCCTGTTCATCAGTACAGGAGGGAGAACAGTGACAGTTCATTTATTTAAAGGGAAAACACAATTAAGTGCCTTCCTTAATTGAATGAGTGCCATAACTCTTTTGCTGAAACTTAATTAAGCACCTGGGTGCTTATTTGAGGAAATAATGTTATTATGCATCCTCATAGAAAGGTGATTTACATCATCAGAATATTCTACTGTTTGTCAATCATAGACACCACCTTTCTTATTTTCTGTCTGTGGCAGCAGGGAGTTCATTGAGACATGACCACATTTTGTAGACTAAACCTAATGACTGACTGATGATTTAAAATTTTATCAATGTTTTATTGTATTGTTGGTAGTGGAACCCCAGTCCATGTTGAACTAGTCCCATGGAATACCCATACGGACTACGCCACTCAAGTTTAGTGACTAGAGTTAGGAAACTGAGTGAAACAGGTTCCATTTAGGGTCATTAAACTGGGAAAACTAACCTGAAACTTTGTCCACCACTTGTATTGTTGACTAACTTTGTAATACCACGTCCAGGGTTGCAATCATTATAATGGTTATTATCTGTTTTTCCCAGTCAATAAGGTATTCACTAACTTTGAAATTATATTTTTTAATTTAAACACTGGGTAAAAACTAGTTAATAGACAGAAATACTGGACTTTAAGCCCGCTAACTAAAGTACACGTCCCTGTGAGTGAAATAAGCCCCTTAACAACATAATGCTGCTTAACAGGCATGAAATTTTCCTACAATATATAACTCGTGAACAAAATAATAACATAAATAATTCTTATAACAAGGAAATAAAAACCATCTGAGATAGTTACATACTAGACTGCAAAACAGTCGGGTTTTTTTCTCAAAATCAGTAAAGAAATTGTTTAACTGCTTGCGCGTACTTGAATATGCAAAAATACGGACTGTTTAGCAGTCTAGTTACATACCTCCTTTAGAGTACATTAAAGTACTTGGGAAAAATGTTAAAATTTGTGCTCTAGACGAATGTTTGTAAAAGTAACGTGCAATCTACGGACATGCCACTAATACATCTAATAATTTTTAATAATGATTATCAGTGAATAGTTTAACTTTTAATTTTATTGTAATGTACCATCATATGTATTGATTGGTTTTGATTGTAATTTATTCTTTTTTAAAAAGTTTTGTTTCTATCATTCAACCTTTACTTCTAATTACAGGTTGTCATATTGACAAATTTAAAAGTTTTTAACACTGCTCAACCTATTTTTATCAAGGATTCAAATTTCTAACTATGACAGATGCATGAAAACGTTTGTTGGGCTTCATATTTCCTTCCTGGCTCCAGAAGGAATGGCTTGCTAACATAGCCTGCTTCTACACACAGCATTTGTGGATACTGTAACAAAAAGAGATAAACTTTCTTTGAGTGTGATTGTATAGGTCACTGCAAAAAGTATGATGATGGTCAGTATGTGCTGTTTTAGGTAGAGCTGCACGAAAGCTAGACTATTTGTTCTTCTTTGTTTGTACACCCCATTTATCAGCTTCTCCACAATTTCCATACTTAGCTGTGGAGGGCAATGTGAAGTAAGCGAGAGGGAAAAAACTAACAAGGAAGAGAGGAAGAGGAGGAGAATTCCTTTGCTCTCACCCAATACCTCAGCCCCTGGCTGTTTCTCCTGCTGGCATCTCTTTGAGCCTTCCCCACAATCTGAATGCCTGGAACAGGCTAATGGGGTATAGAAAATTATTCCTCAAGCACCAGCTTGAGCTATAACAACTTGTTATGTAGCTTTTTCTTTGAATATTAGCTGGGACATCCTAATGCATTTCATGTTTAGTTAGAGACATTAACTATCCTTCCAAAGTGTTTAGCTGTGTGCATGTACATGTTGCTCCTTAAGCAGTTACTTGTAGAAAAAAAAAAAGTAATAATTATGCAATGTACAGACCTCTTCATCTCCAAAATCAGACATTGTCATGGCCTTGTGAGCCCAAGGATTCCAAACAACTAAAAGAAACAAAAGAATAAAACATTTACTCGGCCCTGTAGATTCACTAGGCAAGTTTTCTTACAACTTAAAAGTCCTAAGGGCTGGCCTCATAATTCTAGATTACCAGATGATGAAAAGATAAATTCAGATGGTATGTACAGTGTTATCTTCAAGTGCTCAATTCTTTATGGAAAATTTTTTTAAATCTGGTATGGATTTTTTTTTTGAAGGCAGGGCGGGGGAACCTTTTTTGGGACCTTTCATTGTAGGAAGCCCAAGGGTTTTGTTTGATGGGTTTTGATTTTGGCCCTTTTTCCATCATCACTTTAAATCCAGAGAACCCTCTTGGATTTGTGTTATCTTTCATGGCCAGTTCAGTAGGGCACAGTTCTGTCCTTTTTATAATCACCCATCACCATGCATTCATGATTGAGGCACCATGGTGGAAGAAAAAAATAAATAAATAAACAGTTAGATAAAGTGCTTTACCTGTGTCTGGTAAATTCTCTTTCCAAAGAATAATGTCACAATTTTCAGATCCAACATTTGTTATCTTATGTTCACTAGGAGAATTTTCATAAACCCTACGAAAAGACACATATTTATTTACTAAATGAATAATAATTTATTCATCATCACTTTATTTTTTTGCTAAGAAAATAGCAAAAGCTAAAAATTACATACCTGTCTGTGTAGCTCTTGACTATTACAGGATCAGCATCCTCAGTGTATGTGTTCCCACCAAGAACCTATCAAAAAGAAAGGAGAAAAAATACCATATTTATTTGATTAGGCACCCTGGGCGCTTATGAAATATTTGGGCCTTGAGAGTGGGCACTTATTTAATTTTCATTATTTTCAACAAAACAGAAAATAATAATATTACAAAATATGAAGAAGTGCCAGATTAGAATTTTAACTGTCTATTGAAAGATTATTTTAGAACTCGGTCCTCAGGGAAGTCTCTTCGTAGTACCTACTGTAGTCAATTTCTACGTTATACACTTATTCGAGGCTGGGTACTTATTAACTTTCCATCCCTACAGGATGGGTGCTTATTCAAGACGGGTGCTAATTCGAGGTTGAGTGGTTAATTGAATAAATACGGTATCATGATGCAACATCTGAAACCGACAGATAAACTGTTAGAAATTTACCAGTTAAATTATACCATTGAAGTAGTTTTAGGAGCAAAGTAGCATCAAAGCTTTTTATTCAGTTTAAATTCCTTTGTTAGGAGTACAAGTTAAGTGTTTGTCATAATACGTCAACACGAGCTAGAACTGGCCAAAAATGCCAGTCCAGTGGATGTGCTCCCAGTGGCAGACAGCTAGGGGAGCTGCAGAGGAGAAGTGACAGTCATCTGCAACATTTGTGGACACAGAGCCTGGCACGCTAAGGACAGAGACAGAAGGATAAGACAACACCTGGGTGCATAGAGGATCCTGAGAGAAGAAGAAGAAGGAGAGTATGTCTTCTCAATGTGGCAGAGTGAGATGCAGCAGATCAAGAAGGCTGAAGAGTTTCACATTATCACATTATCTTTTTTTTCTTGAATAAAATTCAACCAGTCTCTAAAAATCACAAAAGAGTAAGCCAAAAGTTTTGGATGCCTTGCAAAAATAAACCAGTGTACGTGTACCTTGTCTACATAAGTTAACCCAGTCAATCCAGAAACTGTTGTTTTTGTAACATCTGGAACTCTAAAATATGTGTGCAAAAGCGTGGTAAACTCAAAGGGCTTCTCATCTGTGAAACAAACAAAAACGATTGAGCTTGATTGATATCTTAGTGCCTTTAATTACATCTCACAGGGAGTAAGCAAAAAGTAATTTTTGGACGGAATAAGTAAATCCTTCCCCATCCCTGGACCCCCACCAACATAACATGAAGCATAATTAATGTTGAAAATGCCAAGGAAGAGGGGTATTTCTAAAAATTATAAAGCAAAATAAATCCACCCCATGAATTTCCAAAATTATGGAGGAAAAATTAACCAATAAGACTAGAATTTGTTTACTGAACAAACAACTTAAACATGTTGTGAAAAGCATCTAGAAATAGTAATGTACCTTTATTTTCTGCAGTTATTGTCATTTTTAAGTTATGTTTTCCCACAGTGACTTCATACAGCAGCTTAAATCTATAACTCCACATCTTCCGTGTGTTCTCACTGTCTTCCAAAACAAACACTGCACTTGTTTCACCATTCTCTTCCTTGATTATGATAAAGAAAGTCAGCTATTTAATAAGTACCAGTACACAATAATACTAGCATTTCCGGGCAAGCAGGGTGAGAGGATGGATCAGGGGCTTTTGGAATAAAACTTCAGTTATTGGGTATATGTGGATAGTATACAATGTATGTGGGTTGGCGGGGGGAAATAATGGTTATTTTCAATTAGATTTAAAATACACTGACAATTTTATCCAAAACTTATCCTGCTCATGTTGTAGTAACTGAAGGTGACCAGCAATTTAAAGGAAGCTGCTTAATGATGATCATCAACCTTAAGAAGCTGTTCACTTACACTCGCTCTTTATGTTTAGAAAAAAATCAATACCAAATATGCCATAATACGGTCAACTTCCGATAACTCAAATCTTCAAGGGAAATCAAAAGTTATTGGGAGATCGAGTTATCAGGAGCTTGAAGCAACTAGCCGGGAGTAAGGGAAAGACCAGTTTTTACTTTACAGCGAACATTTTAATCAGATTTAATTGTAGTAATGTTATGTGAACATTGAAAAACACTTCTAGATTATAAATCAGAATGTAACGTAAAAGTCTTAAAAGAGCATGCGTTTTACTGTTTTGAGAAGTAAAGCTGTTTCACATTAGATTTGTGACAAACAACATCAGCCTCCACTAGTAAACTATATGCCTACAACACATCAATGGGAAATTCAAAATCAATGTTTTGGATGACAGAACACTGTCTTTTCCCCAACTTTTGAAGTGCTCAAAACATGGTTCAAGTAATCGAGGGTAAAATTATATGGAAATGGTCTCAGGGGAAACAAAAATTACTTCGAGTTAGTGGGAGGTTTGATTTACTAAGGGTAAAATTACAGTACTTAAATGTATTAAGGAAATCCAGGGGAAATCGATTTTGGTTCAAATTAGCATGAGGTTCGAGTTAGCGAGGGTTTGAGTTATCAGTAGTATGCAACTGTACGTTTGTAACTTAGGCGAAATGGTCAACCCAACATGGGCATCATATGGAGAAGTAAATTGTTCCTCTACTCAAGCAGCCATGCATGTTAGTTGGTGACTTTTTTCAATTTTGCTACAAACCTTAGGTTCCTCGGCAACTTTCCACTGACTTATTCTTGCAAAGCCATGCTGTGGACCCAGTTCCCATGGGCCAAACTTGGCTGTGTAGACAGAATAAATACATATCATTAAATAATACTGATCTTATTGCACGATGCAAAGCTTAGGACGTCCAGCAGCAAATGGAAATTAGTTTAGTAAAGTCGAAGTTAGACTGTTTGGCTAGAGAAGGGAAAAGAATTTTGTATGAAAAATGGCCAGTTCCAAAAATGGGATTCCAAGGCTTATACTACTACATGAGAATAATTTCTGCAATTTAATTGGCTTAGAGCAGTGGTATTTCACCTTAATTTGAAATACCTACATGTGAAAATTACAAACCTTCTACGGGTAGTAGTATAAACAATTAATAACATGATTTGTACGTGATATTTGGCATAAATACCACTCATGATATTTCAAAATTGTCTCAAATTTCACTTGCCTAATGGCTCGTGAAATTACGCTAACAGTTTTGAAATATCATGCGTGGTATTTATGCCAAATATCACTACAAATCATGCTAAATTACCTATACAAATCATTCATAAAAAGGAGTTAATTGAGACTACAGTATGTACTCAGTTATAAGACGCACGCCAAAATTACAACAGATTTAGAGATATCAAGCAGACTTTCATTGAGATAATGCTGCGCCTTATAAGCAAAAAAATATGGTGGGTTACAGACCCTCTACTTACGAAATACTAATGGTATCCCTCCTCTTATCGCCTTTGTTCCATCAAGGATAGCCTTCTCACTGTTTTATAATAGAAAAATAAATAATATTATTAGGGTATTTAATAAAAGAATAAGTTGTGGAAATTTATATTTTAAAAGTTTATAATTACCTTACAAACAACATTTCCTGGCCTTTGCACTTCCATGATGTTAAAGTTGCCCCTGTAGGAAGGAAAAAATTCTTGCACAAATATTTTACACTCAGCAACGCCCCTGGGGAAGGTTTACGTTTACTTACTAAAATAGGGTCATCATTTTCAGTATTTTGGGTTAATAAATTTTTGTTTCTGGGAGTTTGAAAAAAAACGTGAATTCTGTCATTTAGGTTGACTGAACCACTGACCTTTATAAGGTAGATGCATAAACAGAAATTTACAAAGTAAATTACATTTGTGCAAAAGTGACTAAGATGGGGTCTATAATTGGCCATACAATAGACTATAATATGGTAGGGGCTCTGAGAGACGGGCAGCACATAACCAGCAAAAATTGACCCAAGTGCCCCCCCCCCCACCCCCCCCCCCCCCAGGATACCCCATTAAAGAACTAAAAGGCCCAGAAACAACTGCTCTACTTGTGGAGGTGGGTACCCAGCACGTCCAGAAGCTTCCATTTTTGACAAAGCCAGCCCGTAGATAAAGTTACACCGCCATGGCTGGTGCACCTGTGCCTTCCAGCCATTAACTCCCACACCAACTGAAACATCGACCCGTGACACTGATTTATCAGAGGAAAAATAAAAGGCGGGAGGGGTGGGGGCAAATGCACAATCCAAAGGCTAAACAAAGCAAGTGGCTGCTAGGAAATGCTGTGGTAAGCACATGCACTGAGTGAGCTGATGCAACCAAGGCTGATGGGGCTTGAGCCGCCAAAATGATGGCTGACCAGGCCCTGTTAGGGCAAAATTCGGGCAAGTGACATGGCCTCGAAATAGCGACATAAAACAATGATTCAATAACCAAAAAAACATTGATTCACATCAATAGCTCCCGATTTCACTATGTAATTGTAGCTTGATAAGCAATGAAGAAATGCATGCATAAAATCGAGGACACGCCTTTACAACTCTCTACAATTTTTTCCTGTCCTTGATAGATGAGCCAATCTGCTTGTTTTTCCAGTAAATCCCTCTGTGTAGTTATGTTTGGATAGGGAACCACGAGCAAATCAAAAGCTTGGGGATGGCCCTAGGGTTGGCAAATGCCTGACCCCCGAGCAGTGCAAAATTTGCTAATGCCCCACCCCCTGGACTAACAAGGCAGGAAAATGCCCCATATGCTGCCCATTTTCAAAAAAAGAAAATTCATTCCTAAACCCGGCATGGTATAAAATGCCCTGCAGTAGCCTGGGGGGAAAGGGGAGGATGGGTGCAGCTGGAATGATCTCATGTATTCCATATACCAGCTGGTATAAGGCCCCACCCCAAATAAAATATTGTCTTGTCTTGCATGTATGCAAATTTCTTCAAACGAGGTAGCATGACAGAATTCCATCCACAGATGTAAAAGTTACAAGGTGAGAAGATTCTACATTTTGAGTCCTGAGACCAGAGTTCACAACATGCACATGCTAGCATTAAACCCTTCCCCTTCCCCCTTCCTGTCCCCTCCCCACCAATCTTCTACAGCGGTGAGATTCTCCCTGATTCTCTGCAAGCAGAGTCTCATTGTCTTTTGATAACTGAAGATTTCTGCTATAAGGAAATTCCCTATGTAGCTGCCCCAACACTAAAACAATGTTTTGCAATGTGTTTGTTGGAAACTCGGGAAAGGAGCTTACAGCGTAACAAAAAAGCTTAAGCATACAAATTGAGCACCGATCAGGTGTGGATCTTTTTTTTTCGGCTAGTTTCAAACACTGGAAAGGTAAAGGGGAGAAAGCTAAAGATTCCTTAAATTTAGTATTAATTGAAATGTAAAGATAAACTTACGTAATTGCATTTCACAACACTGAGATTCACTTAAGTATTCACACATTGTGATCTGTTTACGCGACAACTCATGTGTACAATGTAGCACGTCAAAACTCATGCAAAGCATAATGCCCAATACGTTGTAATAAAATTATAGATGGAGGCTTCTTCCAGGGTTAAATTTATTTTAACACAAACACCCTTAAGGCTATTATAAACAGAAAGCAACATAAACTTAGCCCAGGATTTAGGTGTCATGCAAACATTTTTACTGTACCATGAAGGTGAACTTGAGCAGAGTCGCCGTCTGAATTCGCAAGCTCGACAATTTTGTTCATTCTTTAGAGCCAATAAATCACAGCAGATATTTCCAACGAAGAAGAAAAAGTTGCTAAATTTCCTCGCGAGCTGAGATGCACGATTCCTTTGTTGATCAGTATTGGCCCATGATGAGAAGATTGTGATCATTACGTGACGTGGAAACCTTTCGTTTACATGGCTGCTGGCATATTTCACGAGAAATGCGGCATGAGTGCAGCGTTCGTGAGCGCGTGCGTTAATCGTGCGTTAAAGGTGCGCTCATGCTTTCGTTTTTGCGCGGGGAGGGGTTCATGGGGAGTTTCTTCTGGGTGCCAGAGACTTCTCATGCGCGGTTTCCGGTTTCTGTCAAGTCTTTACAGTTCGTGTCGGCCTTTGGCCGAAAATCTGTCGGCCTCCGGCTGATATCGAAAGGAGCATCCACCCGCAGGGAGTTTCGCCCTCCCAAAAAGACCGAAAAGAACGCTTAATCACAGGCAAAAGCGAGCGCGTGGGGGTTAGCCTGCGTAGCAGGCGTCGAAAGGGGTAGGGGGTACGGGATAGGGAGGAAGGGAAAAAGGGGAGGGGGATTTTCCCTTTCTCCCTCCCCCTCCCCCTCCCCTTTTTAAGCCTGCCACGCAGGCTACATGGGGGTTTAGCCTCCCCGCAGACGTCCTTTGGGGTTCGTTTGTCACGCATTCATTTCTCTTGTCCGTGGGGGAGAAATGAATGCGTGACAAACGAACCCCAAAGGACATCTGCGGGGAGGCTAATGGGGGTTTGGATTGTCTAACATCTGTCCTTTGCAGATTGTCGAGCTTACAAAATCGCCTATCGGAGGGAGACACGCCAATTAAGCCACGCCTAAAAGTCAAGCAAGCCACGCGAACGACTCCGTAAACGCTAGCTAAAAGCCATGAAAGAAAGAAACTTGTGCTGCTTGCAGGTTTTTATATACCATCTGCAACCTCCCACCTCCAGAGCCAGGGAAAAGCGCCCTGAGGACGAGGTTGTACCATCGGTAAAGTAATGGGGATGGAGGAGTACCTGGAGAAGTTTCTGTTTTGAATGAAATTTGTGTTGTTGTTGTTCTTATGCAATGGGCATGTTTTTAATTTTTTTCTGCCTTAGCTTATATCAGGAGCCTGTGCTTGTATGCATTTTTCTTTTCTGCATCTGATTCTGGCTGATATGCATTAGGAAGGAATTTATGCTGGAGGAAGCGTTGCTCGACTCGGCCCCGGGTAGCTGCAAAGGAGACAAGAGACGGGACAACATCTTCGTTACAGTTTAATCGGGGAATCCCCCTCGGATATTATCCTACAAATTATTATCCTATAAGATGTAATAGAGTTTCGAAGAGTCACTCTACTCGGCTTACAAAAGATGTTGCGGAGACGTCGAGATTCATGAACGACCATAGATAGCTACAGTGATAACACTCAGGTAAAGATATTCCTCTCTCTCTCTAAGATCCCCGGCTTTACCCACCTTTCTGGCATTTTTATTTTCCTTTTTGCGATGAGATACGCCAGAAAATTGCATTTCGCTTAAAACTAAGATGCTACTTCATTTTTATATTGATTATGAAAACTCAAATGCAGTCTTAGTCCGCTCCAGTTTCTTCTTTTTTGTATTTTTCAGTTCTTTTTGGCTCCCTCAGACTGACAAAATAGTGTTGTGTGTGTGTGCAAAGTTTCATTTTAAACCGCGGAGTGTAGAAAGCAGATTGCTTGGCTCCTTGCACTTTTAAAATACAACAATCGCTTTTGCAATTTCGTGGAGATTGATATCTTTCTCCAAACAAAAACTCCGAATCTTATTAATAATGCATGCTGATTGCCTGAATAATTTATTTTAGTGAAGTGATTACTGCACAGGCCCCGACATCATCCATGTTTCTGAAATATACATATTTTTTATGTTCTAATGCACTGAATTTCCTTTATTTCCCTCTTGCCCATTTGTGTTATCTTGCAGAAAATCTGGCATTTAAGTATCAATAATTATTTTACTATATACTCAGTTTGTTTTATATGTTTCAATAGTATCTAATTTGAATTTAAAAGATTTAAGATATTCAAGCAAAACGTGTTCATTCTATCACAAAAAGCTGCAGCATTTCGGCCAGCTACTGGTTTTTACTGGAGAACTGTCTTTTAAATTTAATGTTTCAGCTGAATCGTCTGGAGATGCGAGAGGTGATCCAAGTTTTTCTTTCAACTCCTCTGCCATAATGTAGAACACGTTGTCAACGTTAGTTCGGTCCTTTGCGCTCGTCTCGATGAACGAAATATGCAGTCTTTCCGCGAAGCTTTTCGCCACATCATATTCAACCTGCCTCTTTCCTAGCAAGTCACATTTATTACCGACAAGCAGTTTATTCACTCCTTCGCATGCATAACGATCGACTTCCTCCAACCATTGATCAATGTGCAAATAACTTTCCTTTTCGTTAACGTCATATACCATTATAATTCCATGTGCGCTTCTGTAATACGCCGTAGTAAGCGTTCGGAATCGTTCCTGACCCGCCGTATCCCAGATCTGTAGCTTTACCACTTTTCCGCCGACGTTTATTGTACGTATTTTAAAGTCAACTCCTATGGTACTTATAAAGCTCTCTGTAAACGTGTCGTCCGCGAAGCGAATCAGGAGACATGATTTTCCTACTCCAGAGTCCCCAATTAAAAGCAGTTTAAACAAATAGTCATAATCTGGGTTCATGAGTTCAGACAAAAAATACCTGAATTCACAGGTAAAATTCTCTGAACTCTTGAGAAATATCCGAGAATAAATTCGTTTTTCGCCCCGTGTTATCGGTGGAAAAAATATGAACTAATTTCCATATTTATCGTTTAGGAAAAACAAGCTGGATAGACTACCTGCCAGAGGCCACCATGACGTCAGAATGGTGCTGTTGCGCGTGCCTTGGATTACAAACCACGCGCGGGCACTTAGTTTCGGCAGGGTTGATAAGCTGTAAAATAGAAGTTTTAGACTACAGAAGAGCCCGATTTTTGGCGCAGATCAAGAACGCACAGGCACAAGCGAACAAGGCGTGAGCTGTCAAGAGAAAGTTCTGCAGGTCTCAGCCGGTGGAATCAGTCAGGCAAGGGGCGTTTAAGTCTCCCGCGCGTCACGCGAGAACCTCATGCGGGAAGCTTCCCCCATCCCCCCTCCAAAAAAGGTTTTGAGAAAAGACTGACTGTTTTGCAGTCTTTAGCTTTTCATTAGCCTCCCACGCAGACGTTCTTAGGGGTTAGTCACGCGTTCCTGTCCCACTAGTGGGGCAGGAACGCGTAACGAACCCTAAGAACGTCTGCGTGGGAGGCTAGCTTTTCATGTGTTTTACAGGCAAGTACTAGTAAGAGAAGCGAAGTTCCAGCCACCAGCGAAGTGAGAGCTCACGCTTTCCTCGTGTTTCGTGAAATGTGACCTCACGCTTCTCGCCGATCAGTACTGGCCCCCTTTTTTATGATCCTATCAAGTTATAAAAGGTAAATGAACCGCACAGGGTTCAGAGGTTATGATAAGTTTGGATCCCAGAGCGTTTCTCTTGTGCATAACTTCAGTCAGGCGTCTCTGCCCTCATAAGTTTGGACAAGTCAGGTTTGGAAGGGTTTAACATCCTAATGATAAAGGAATTTTAAATTAACTGCAAAAACCGTGGACATCTGTATACCTGAACAAGGCTGGTATGGCCAGGCGAAGTATTGTTATGAAAATACAATACACGTTGTTCTGATCAGCTCTGCAGCACGGTCTTTGGACTTCTCGTTTTTGGTGTTTAACATCCTACCCCAGCAAAACAATTAGAGAAACTTAATCTCGTACTAAAAAGCGGGATAATTTGTTAATCTATTTAACATATTCTAAAAAGGAAGTTGCTGTTGGGGAAATAATGAAGTATTTCTTTAAAACAATTGTGTCCCTCCAAAAGGAAACAAATTTTTCGGCTTTGAGCTGTCACGCGATAACGCTATACACTTTGAAGATATCGCGTGACAAAGCTACTTTTGGTCTTCGAAATTTGGTAACCTGGCCTACAAAGCTTGCATTAACGCCTGGACAGAAGGCTGCTGCCTAGACTGCTTCGTTGAGCGCCAGTTCTGATCATTTCTACAAACTAACTGATGAGTCTAAGATATTGATGGTAAATATGCATTTTTATTATTTATTTCATTGATGAAAAGGTAATCTGTCGCTTAAAGTTTCGTTTTAACGTTGTATACATTGTGTACTTGTGCATGTTTACAAACACGTTTGTGGTCGATTGATTGATCTGATCGATCGGTTTCATACACAGGCTACAAACAGCTTTATTCTTCGTACTTCTAAAGATAGTTGCGCGGGTAAAATTCCATGGAAAATTGCGTTGCTAACTTTCTTTATGCTTGATGTAGTGAGTTGACTTTCTTCTCGGATAAACTTTTTCAGCTGATGTCGCATATATACACTGGTACGTAAAGCCAGGTACAGATTGAGTGGCCATGCTGGTGTCGCCGTGTCGGTGCTAGTGCCACCTGCGGTTATTTCAGTAAAACTTTTACAAGTGTAATTTACCATTGCGAGTATTGTTTTCAGACGCAAAACATTATCTCTACTTGAAAAGCACACTAAGTCAAAGTTTTATTGAATTGACTGCTGAAAGGAAATAAAATTAGAATTTGACAGTATCACCCATCAACACTGTTCAGCAAAAATGAAATGAACAAGATTCAGTGTTCCATTTTAATGTGTAACTTTCCATATTTGAGTGGAATCTTGAAATTTTCTCAGGAAAAATCTCTAAGAGGCAAAAATAAATAAATAAATAAAATAATAATAACATGACAGCCTGGGTGGCCAGCAGGGTCGTAACAGAAGCAATCTTTTGGCAGAGGTGCTGTGGAGCCAGAATGGCGGCTTCCTCCAATAGCGATAACAATTCTGCCAGCTATACAAAACAGCCAGCTATAAAAAATGATACTGGTAAACATGGTCATGTCAAGTTTTTTTTAAAATTAATATAATAATGTTATTCATGTCAAGTTTAACCCAAGAATTTAGGTGGCCCTGAATTTATACCTGGTCACTCAGCCACACATCTGTAAAGGTCCTTAAAATATTTGTTGTATTTTGCCTTCTTAAAATTTGTGAATGAAAGAAGCTGAGGGGAGTACTGAAGGAATTGAGCGATGAGAGATAAAGTTATTGGCTCCTGCTTGTGTATAGTTCCTAAAATACTGTGATCTTGAGTGGTCCCTGAGAGATGAGCTTTAGAAGTGAGTGGCACACAAGCACAGCAATCTATATCAACAGCAGTGGTGGATCCAAGGGAGGGGACCACCCCCCCCCCCCCTTATTTTTAGACTAAAATGAGGCCCAAAGGGCCAAAAAAATTTTTTTTTGAGGCCGCGCCCTCCCTTATCTCAGGGTCTGGATGACCCCCCCGCCCCCTTATCTGAAGGTGTGGATCCGCCACTGAACACATTATTTTAGGTTACCTTAGGTAGGTCGCTACTCTTCAGAAGCGCAGAAGAGGCTACGCAAGCTCCTAAAAAGGTTTTGCAACAATGTAGAAATCAAATTGGCTTTTTCTTCATTCAAGGTCCATCACATGTTCAGCATATAGGTTCCTGTACCCTATAGTTTTGATCTCCATTCAGACATTGTCTACAAATTTTGTTGTGCAGGTTGTGATGCCTGTTACAACAGTGAAACATGTGGACATCTTTCAACGTGTGTTCATGAGCATCTGACTAGGGACAGGACCTCCAAAATCTTTATGCAGTTGCAGCAGTCGGACAAATGCCCCAAATTATGCTCTAAGAAGTGCTTTTTAATTTTGGATTCCACGCAAAACCAAAACCAGCTTTAGAAGTCATTTTCACTTGGAATGTCATTTGATTCACCATACAGTTCCCCTGGAAATGGCAATACCCACCATAAAAGTTCGCTGAAATTTCTGAGAATAAAGGAAAAGTGGAAAGATGAGTGGAAAAACGTTCTGTGTAGTAAATTTATGTGATTTATTTTTTTTCTTTGCTAGTTTTTAAATGTTTGAGATGACCACTGAAGTGAGTAAAACCACACCTTTTGAAGCAAGAAATGATGAAAACATTTACAGCACCACTTCGACAAAACAACACCCAATTGTGAGCCATGAACTCAAGAAATGCTTCACTAGAAATATCCCAAACCTTCGGGAACTGAGAGTGATAGTAACCAAACTTGATGCTGCAAGCATGATGGTGGCCCCATTGCCTGGAGGAGGTGGCTATTCTGTTCAGCCTCCTTCTGCAACAATAAACCCTTTGAACAAAACCCTTGTTCCTGGGGTGGGAAACTGCCCAGCCAGGAAGTCCAAAAGAAGTGCTGATGCATTGACTTGCTGTCTTGGTTGTATGGCTGGAGATCCATGCAAGAGAACCAAATCTGGAACACAAGGTGGACGAAAGTGTGGCAGGCCGAAGAATGTTGGATTAAAGAGGAAGTATGTCAGGAGATCAACAACAGCAGCAAAACGTCAGTCAGGTAAGAAAATACGAAAGAAATGTGAGGGCAGTTTCTAGTTGATTTAAGGTACAAATGCTAGTTTGGCCTGAACAGAACCTATTATGGCTAGAACAATGACATACACAGAGGTGAATTTGAAACAAATATGGTAAATATAGACTGAAATAGGAGCTCCTTCTCAAGGCTGAATCATTCAATTGAAGTGGTTTAGGATAAACCTCTTCAAAACTGAATTATATATTTCCCTGTCTATGGTGATTCTACTAACTTTAGCCACCCATACTAGCACAGTTGTTTTACTTGTACGTGAGAAAACCTGAAGAAATTTGTGTGGTGAAGAGAGAGTTCAGTCTAGTTGAGTAAGATTTATCATGTCACAACCGTGAATAAAAAATAATCCTCAGTCCCCATGTTAGGCGAGATCCCTTAAACCACAAATATTGGACAAAATCCTGTCAACTTTGGGCCGGACTTCCTTTTTTTCTTGGCTCTGGACCATATTTGCTCCCTAGGCTATCTCAATCGAACCAATAGACTAATTTCTATATATTAAAATTCATACTTGGCTCCGAGGCCTTGGGGAATAACACAAAAGAAATGCATTATTTATTGCTGAGCCTCAGGATGATTTCTTTTGTTTTATTCCCTCAAGCCTCGCAGCGAAGTAGGAATTTTCGATGTATCAAAATTGGTCTATTTGTTTAGTTTTGAACTGAAATTTCCGGAAATTTTAGCGCTGGAATCGGGAATGATCAAATGGAACGACAGGATCAGTTCAACCGATTAAAACGGTCCAATTTTAAAAAGTTTGTCTTTTTTCCCCGAAAATGTTCTATTTTTTCTTTGCAAATATTGACCTCAAATGTTGTCGTTTCCAGATGTCTGGTTTGGAAGCCGCAGTAATCCAAGCATGGTACATCAGTACAGGTTTGATCCACAAAGGCGTTTTGGTGATGTGCCCTCTAGTCTCTCTGCTCCACTACCTGTGCATCTTCCAGTAGGTATGCAACTTGAACAAGTTTGTTCCACTGGGGAAACTCTACCTGCATCATCTCCTGTTTGTAGTTCAACTGGGGAAGTTTCACCTTCTTTTTCTACAGCATCAGGTGGAAATTCATCAACAGCAGCCAGTATCAGTACAGGGTTTTTGGCTGCTGCAGCATCCTCTGTCGTCACCAATTCTAGAATAGCTAAGTTCCGACGATCTCATTTTCCTGCATTTTCTGCAAATGCTGCCGTCAGCAACCCTGGAGTAGCAAGCATAGAGCTTTCACAATTTTCATCAAACCCAGCAACCACCGTCGCCAATCCTGGAGCAGCAATCTCACATCCTTCAACGTTTTCGTCAAACCCACATGTTGCAGTAGGCAATCCCGGAAAATCAAGTGTTCAGCTTTTAAATTCCACTCCAATGACAAATACTGCCTTCAGCAGTCCTGCGTTACCCAGCGTACAGCTATCGCTCTTTCCATCAAAAACATCTGCGACCATCGGCCATCCTCAAGTAGCAAGCGCACAGTTTTCGCATCCTGCTGCAAACACAACTACTGAAATAAGCAATCCTGGGGTAAAAAGCCTGCAGCAATCTCTTTTTCCATCTCTGCCACCACTTCCACTGCGGCAACCATATATTACGGCTATTCCTGTCTATGCCGACTCCTGTCTCTTGCCAGTTAATGTTCCTTATGTTCAGGTAAGCAATCCGGCTCTCATCCCTCCAGTAACTAATATGGTACACCAGCCACCTTTGTACTCCGTGATAGGGCATCCCTCCCTGCCTCTTCAGAACATTTGTCAACAACTTCCCTCTGTTGTCGTAGGAAGTGGAACTTTGAATAACAACCTACTGACATCGAGTGTGTCTTGTCTAAATTCTGCTTCACTTCAGATGCAAACACAGCATGGGAGCTACAGTGTAAACACCAGCACTGCTGGTAGTAATCTTGCGGAGGGCCAAGTTTCTCACGGTGCCAGTGTAGGGAGTCAAAAAGACAATGTTACTGCCTGTAATGACGCCAGTGTAGAATATACTGAAAGAAGCAGTATTGGGAGTGCTGTTCTCCAAAAGGACTGTGTTGGCTCTAATAGTACCAATGGTGGTCATCACAGGTACAATATTAGTGTTGGTACCAATAGTGCCAGTAGTAGCACCATCGGTACTCAGCCACAGTCTGACAGTGAAAATTTGTTTTCAATTTCTTCCCTGTTGCCTGAAATGCCAAATGAATCAGCATCCACATTGCAATGCTCGTTGCCGTTGGGAGGAAAAAAAACAGACCTCAAAACAGTTATAAATCTAGTAACTACGACGGACGTTGATGATTTTCGTTGGTTGACTAACGATCCAGTCAATTGTCGCAATAGCTTCGATATTCCGAAACTAAAAAAATTCATTTGTCATGAAGAAATGCGCTTGAAGTGTAAAAAAGGGCAGATGGTGAGGTCTTGTGAGAAACTACAGCAGTCCATTGGCACTTTCCAGGAGAACATCTCACGCGATACTAAGAAATATGACATGATCAAGAAGAAATTGCATGCAGATACTTCCCAAAAGAGGAGCGTGAAACAAGTAGAAACTGAATTGCAGGAACTTTTGACAGAGACGAAGGTACTCCGCGATGGCTTGGACGAACTTGAGACAAAGTGGTTTCGCAAAGAAGGAACACAATTAAAACGCTTCTTGTAGCCTAGAATCTGTGGTAATCCTCCTCAGCTTTGTTTCGTGAAAGATTTATTGGGTTGTCATCACATCCAACATACTCAGACCGAGAAGATAGAACCAACTTGCCCAGAAAAATAAATAATAACGTTCAAACTTGAACATAGCTTCGGAGAGGCCACTTGATCACAGTTTCAATCATGAATGTTCTTTTAGTATAGTCTTTTTAGCTTGGAAAAATCCGCGGTTCTCTTGAAAAGACCGCAGATGGTAGTCCAACTAATAATTCTTGATTTCAAGTTAAAATCAAGAATTATATTTTATATTTCTGTTGGATGAAGAACTGTAGGGCTAATGGAGTAGAGAAGTGATGACGTAGCCTGCGTAGCAAGCGTTTCCTCGCGAGGTTCATCTAGAAAACTGGGACAAGAGCAAAAAAAAAATGAATGACGGGGGAGGGGGAGGGGAATGAAGGAATCCGCTCTAACTTTCGCGCAATAACTCTATTGGAAACGCTTGCTACGCAGGCTAGTGATGACGTCACAAAAAACTACATTTGAGAAAGTATGAGAAAGGTCAGCATATCCACAACAAACAAGATAAAAAATATCCACCTGTTGGTGCAAATTGGTGGGGAGATATAAGCACTGTTACTTCGCTGACTCCATGTAAATCCTTAGAAAATAGGCCAGGATCGTTAACCGTACAATCCAAGCCAATTTAAGAGGGATTTCCGTGAGGTCATCAGACCTTAAATATCTTCTCACCAATTTGGACTGACAGGCTGATTTTTGCCACGGGGGCTTTTTTCATCTTGCTCTTTCTGAATCTGTCAATCAATTCCGTAATTTCACAAATTTGAATTTTTGTGACGTCACACTTGTCTTCTCCATTAGAATCGTTCTTTAACTTTAAAAAATAAAGGACCTACTAAAGAACGTAAAATTCAACAACCCTCTTGTCCATATGAGTTTATCGGAAATTTTAATTGCTCAAATTACTTTTTGAAGGTGAAAACAAAATGCAAATTATTGCCGAGTTTACTACTGCATGTGAAAAGAGTTGTTCAAACATTTAAATAATAAAAGAACTTTCTATGTTTATCCTGACTTCAAAACATATCTACCAGAACAAGCAAAATTATATGAACTTGTATGTGTTCACCTGTGAATTCTGATGCAAGCAAAAAGCGAAAAGTCGATAGTATCTATCTATCTATCTATCTATCTATCTATCTATCTATCTATTATCTATCTATCTATCTATCTATCTATCTATCTATTTTATCTATCTATCTATCTATCTATCTATCTATCTATCTATCTATTTTATCTATCTATCTATCTATCTGTCTATCTATCTATCTATCTATCTATCTATCTATCTAAAAATGGGGCGCTTACTTGAGAGCGGTCCTTAATACCATAGTAATACCGCTTAGTACCGTATTTACACGAATAAGCGCCGCGGCGCTAATTAACTCCCCCCCCCCCCCCCCAAATGTGGCGCTTACTCGAGTAATTACTGTAATTGGTAACTTTAGAGTTTATTACATTTAGGGCAAATTGTTATTACATTAAGGACTTTACTACATTTAGGATCGTTTATTACTTAGGCCTTCTACACACGCACTCTCCCGCACTCTTCTAAACCATTTGTATTTGTATAGCCCGCTCTATACAGAGCAGTGGCGGATACAGACCTTCGGAAAAGGAGGGGAGGCCGGTCATCCGGACCCTGAGATAGGGAAGTGAAGGCGCTGGTCCCCCCGCCCAATTTTTTCGGCCCTTTGGGGCTCGGTCTGGCCTAAAAATAAGGGGTGCCAGCCTCCCCGGGCCCCTCCCCTGGATCCGCCACTGCAGAAGGTTTAGAGCGTCTGTGACGCAGGCAATCCCCCTCGGTGCAGTGTTGACATTATGCATTCCTGTCTTTTCATTATTAACAATCAGCATTGCTTAGGGAGTGGGGGACAGCAGAAATAGGCTTTTACAAAAGTAACATTCCCGAGCTTTTATAAGAAATAGAATACGAGTTAATTTAGCAAAGTGTGTCTTCGCACTTAATTTGGTGAAGTGTCTCCGATGTTGGTTTTGACCAGGGCTGAAGTACTTTTTTGCGTTTTTTATGAGCCTGGACAACTGAAAAAATTGAACTTGGTCAATATCTACCTCCATCAATGTCTGAAAGGTCGCGCGTAAACGTAAAAGTTGAGCGACGTTCTTTTACGTTTACCCGCGACCTTCCTTAACCCATTCGCTCCTGGAGATTTTGCCGAAAAACGCGTTTTGAAGCTAGTCGAGTGGTTTTCTCGTCACTGTCCTGCTATAAAGAGCTAAAACTTACCACAAACCGGTTTACAGGTCGTACATTTCACGGCCTTCTGATCCAGATGCAAAATATCAGCTTGCGAAGTTCGGGCATGCGCTGAAAGCAAAATTTCGAGATTTTTGGGTTTAAAAGTGACACAGCAGTCTTGACTTTTACTTTTCGCTCTCTCTCCTCCCCTCTTTTTTCGCTTTTCTTGCCACATTTTTTTTCTCTAGCTGGGCATTTAGTAGGCTTCATTTTGGTGGGAATAGTTTTTAGGAAAGCTTTTAGGATCTTAGGATTAGGTGAAAGGAAAGGTAGGTGGGCAATGGAACAAGATTTTCATGGAGATTTTCAGGTCAATGCTACATGGTTTTTTGCCTCTTTCTCCGGTGTCCTTGACTGAATTGTGCTCATTCTGGTGTGGTTTGAAAGATCTCTTCACTCTGCACAAGTGAGCGGACAAAGTTGTCCTTGACCGTTAAAACTGATGACGTCACAAAGGGTAGAAAGGACGTGGATACGCACGGGCGGTTCAGGGGCGAATGGGTTAAATTTATCACTATCTTGTTTACGCGCTTAAAATTGACGTTTGTACAGAGGCAAAAATTACGCGACAGTGGAAATCCACGCCTTTTGTCTACGGGTCAAAAATTCATATGGCTTGAGTAATTTATTTCGCCAGCTTTCCCAATCATAGTAATCGTAATCACTTCGATGTTCTGGTTGGATGTAATTGGCCAAAATGATGTTCGTAGGGCAGGAAACAGTAAGAAAACAACAGAGACATCTGAAGTACACTGTTTACATGCGTTTTAACCAGTTTATCGAAATTATGATAAATTCCCATACAAATCCCAGGGGCACCCAACGAGAATATAGTTCAAAAACACTTAAACATAGCATTGTTAAACGTATTTTAGTATTTAAACGGTAGATATAGGCATATTTTTATCGCCTAAACATTTTTCGTCTGTTCGGATTTCCTATCTGAAAGTCTAATGATCCGAAAATTATAGGGATCAAAACTCACCTTTTCAGCCAGAAGAAAGGCTCCCCTAAATTGTAGATGACCTTTTTAGGGTAAAAATCCGTTAAAAATGGGCAATCATACCATTTTTCAGATGTTCGAAAATCTTAGGAGAAGCTTCAGCCTGCGAAGCGCAGACGTATTTCCGGTCGTCGCTTCTCTCCCTCCGAAAACCATTTTCGGAGGGAGAGACGCGACCACCGGAAATACGTCTGCGCTTCTCAGGCTAAGGAAAGGCAGGCAAGCAAGAAATTTTACAATAAGTGTTCCGAAAATTCTAGATCTCAAATCGTCTTCCGAACAGATATTTTCCGAAAATTGACGTTGGGTGCCTCTGAAATCCTTATAATAAGCCATTTCCGAGTTCCCCAGGGCTTCTGCATCAAACCGAGGTTGAAAGTGGGGGTTTTTGGGACTCGGAAGTGGTCTGTTTGGCTTCAAGGAGGCCGTTGTGAGCCTGGGTACCCAGTGCTCAGCAGATGACCTCTGAACACCTCTTCAAACACACTTCATGACTGGACAAAATATTGATCATTAAACAGAACTTGGCCCCACTTGATTTCCGTTGCAAACATTAGCCTTGGGATATATATTTATGAATTCAATCTTTTTTGCGATAACCGTGATATCGTACGACTGACAAAATTAAATAACTATAAACTCTTTCATGTACTACGCAGTAAAATAAGTTTATGCAAAACTGATTTATACGAGTTTCGAATGGTATTCACCCGGGGTACCGAAGCTTTTTAAGAGAAATCGGTGTCTGAAACAAATTCGAGTCTTCTTTCGAAAATCTGATCTGAGTTTGCTGTGTTAATTTTGAAAATCGGAGTTTGTTGTTTTGAAAATCTTTGTTTTTTTTCTGGAAATAGGAGGCTGTTTTGAAATTTGAAATCAAAGTTGCCTTGAAAGTGGGCCTCATACAGACTTTGCACAGATGGTCGATCAAACTGCCTTTGATATTAAAAACGATAAAAAAGTATTCCATCTATTTTTTTTTAGGTCAACTGCTGCATTTAACGTTTTTTTTTATAAGTGACAAACTGCAAACAAGTTAAAGGTTAGTTATCAGAGACAATATTTTGAGGACCGTATCGAAAACAGAAGATTTCCGTCAAGAGAGCACTCCAATCCTTTACAAAACCAAGTGGCCCTACTAGCTCAGTCGGTAATGAGGCCTGCAGAGCGGAAGGACACGGCGGGGTCCAATTTCCGGGACTGTTCAAACGTTGGATTGCGCTATTCACCGGATAAATCACTATCTTGCGGATATAAGTATAAGGGAAACCAATTGTGACATCTACTGGATAGCACCATCCACCAGTTTAAACAACTGGGACCAGACCTGTACTAAGCGTCTTAGGGTCGATTTCCACTGTTGCGTAATTTTTCCGTGCGAACGCACGTAAAATTTACGCGTGTAAATAAAATAGAGGCAATGCATGAAAGGCCAAGCTCCCTCACCCCTCGCTTGTCTGCAAGCGCCTTCTACGCAGGCTAAGTTAGTACTCCAGTGCTAAATACATTGATAATTTAAGAAAGTACGTTATTTTTTTCGAGTTTAAAATCAGATTTCTGAAAGTTTCAATACTTTCTTGTACAGGAATCAAACTATCATGCTGACACACGATCGATCACTCTCGCTCGCTTTACCTTACTTCAAGGTGGACCACATGTAGCTACATGTGGGCCAAAGTTCAAGTGAAACAATCTCCGATTCAGTTAAAAAAACAAACTCCGATTTTCAAAAGCAAACTTCTAGTTTCAAAAACAAACTCCGAATTCCAAAATCAAACTCCTTCTTTCTAAAAACAAAGTCTGTTATTCGTTATAAGCAAATTTCGCTTTAGATCAAGCAATATTGATAGATGTCCCTTGTTAAGCTTCCTGCATAAGAGCCGTGCTTGCCTCGCTGTTGATAAAGTGTGATGTGAACACTGAAAACCTGCTAGGGCATTCTCGAGGTATTTTAGGATGAAGAAATTTCTGAACAATCGTAATAATTGGTTGACACCCATGAGAAAATCAAGCGCTTTGGAAATATCTTACTTTATGGTAGTAGTTTCATTTTATTTGAAAATGTGTGTGGATAGTTTATGCTATAGAGAAATATACGGGAGGTGACCGGACGTTCACCGTACATGCAAGAAGAGCGATCCAAGAATGGAACAAGCTTTATGTGACCTCATGTAGCGCAAAGGCAAAGCATTTTAAACGATAAATTAAATAATTTCAATAAACAATAAATTTCTTTCAATATCGTTCACGCGAATTACATTGTAGCTTAAAATTCCCCGGGGGGTACTTGCTGTAATGGCCCATGCTAAGGGAGGGCTCCTCCCTAACAGGAAAGAGGTGGTTTTTTTAGACCTCAGTTATATGAAAGGGTAGAGATTTTAACAGTTGAAGTATATGAAAGTGTCGGGAAATTTGTCATCACTGCGGTCTGCGAAAAAGCCCAAAAAGGCTAACGATGCACTTAATGGCTGTGAAAACGTCGAAGAAACGTTCTGGTTTTTGTGATTTCTTCATCAATTTTAAAGACTGCATTAACAGCAGCTTGAGGGATGCAAAGTTGTAACCTGGGTATGTGAAAAGGACGAACATTAATAAACTGCCAACAAGCCCGCTCTATTTTGGTTTTTATCGGTGTCGTGTTGATGTCTTGCATAATTAATTTGCACGTACTACGATCGGCATTGCAGTATTCTAGTTGCAGAATTTAATAAAGGATACAATTTTTTTCCCAACAGTACGTAAAAGGGAAAGCTTATTGGACCTCTGGTGAGTTGGGGCTTCTCATTGTATAAATCTTTGTTGATTACAACCCGGTAAAATTGCGTAAGCGCATATTCCTGTATTAATTTCTATCGGACAATGGACTTCCGCTAGAACTTGAGATCAATGAGGTCACGAGACCCTAGAGGATCACATTACAAAAGAAAAGCTTCCCGCTCGATCACTTGCGCGGAGTTTGTGCGCTACGCTGATTGCTCCTTCGGAATCTCAGCCGGCGGAAGCCATCGATTTAACTCTTTAAGCTCTGACGAAGACTGAAGGTCTCCGTAAGGTAACTTGCAATGTTTGTTTACGTCGCTGTGTCTGTGTTGTAACCTAGTGAAGGAAGTGGTTGTATGCTTTGTTTTTTATTTGCATTCACGCGTTCTGACGATGAAGTGATGAATCTAAAGTACTCGATTAATATGGCTAAAATTAGAATTTCTCTGCGTATTGTGCCCTGTGGGTCATAGAAAACAGCAAGACGAAACAATTCTTCACTATAGGCCTAGAAAACCACAAAATTGTAATTTTCCGCGTGCAGCACACGCTGAAAGAGTGAAAGGAAGTCCTGGAAGTCTAATGAGGTTTTTCGGCTCCGAATGGATGGACAAGTTTTGAAGCATATTAACGGAAAAGGATATGCAGCAACTTTTTAAAGTTCCCCTTATTTTGGTTAAAAGCTTTGTCTGCATAATATAACCACGATTTCAGGACTTTTAGCGAACAGGAGCTTATGCTCTCGATCTAGGCAAGTGAATCATCTTGAATTTCAAGACGTGCTACTACGAAACTATGGAAATCGCGCGCGGTTCTCATTCTACGGGCCAGACAACTCGTGCAGGATTGTTTAGTGGCCGTGGAAAAGTTTAAACATTGACCTTTGATGACCACGCAACTTAAAAACGCTATTTCTAGTTCATTTACTGTCGATAATAGATTTGACCTGGTATGTGGTTAGACATATACGACGCTCAAATTTTCAGACAGTTGCAATATTATGTAAGGAGGAATTTGACACTGGTCGCACGCGTGACTTCACGATAAGACGGTTCAAACTTTGTTTTTAAATTCTCTGTTTTTAGAGTAATGGAGCTTTTAAACTCTTTGATCGAGTCGGTGATAGGTCCTTGCTTATCCCATTCGTGTTAAATTACGCTGAAGGAAATGAATGAGACTCTGCTTCAAGCTAAATGTCTTACAGCATTACACAATTTGTCTTCTCATTTTTCATCGGTTACATTATACCCATGTGACAATGATGTGCTTGAGTTATTTTTGACAAAAAAGTCTTTTAGAGCTAATAAAAAACAGACGCGTGGCTGGGAATGTTACGCCTTTTGAAAAATGAACTAATACGAGAAAGACACAAAACCATGTCACGAAATCAAAGATTATTTATTTTTCGGTCCTTTTTCAAATGGATTTGCTTTTATCGTTAAGCACGAAGGTCAGAGAAAGACATACATTAGTATTAAATTGGATTAACTTATAATTAGGAAAATATATGAAGTCATATTTTGTCATCTGGGTGGGGAGGGACATTTTTAGACGACCACGGGGGAGGGGGGAAGGGAAATGAACCCACACACTTCTCCCTCACAAGAGCGACTCGTAATCTGATATCGTTTTATATTGTTTTCCATTCTCTATCTCTGAAAAATGAATGTCATTTTAGATATTTTTGTTTGTCATATTGTCATTTCCAAATATTTTGGCTAGTAGTTGAGATTTGAAAGCTATTTTAAAATGATCCCTTTTGCAGAGCTCTCTCTATCTGTCAGCTGGTAAGTTGGAATATGATGGGAGCCTGAAATGATCCTTTCATTCAAAACATACCAAGTGGGTGTATGATCATACACCCACAGTCTTATTTTAAATGGGTCTCTTCTTCTGATAAGAGGCTGGTTTTCCTTATTTATTTCCCAAGGGGTTAGATCCGTCTGAGAATTGCACAGTTTTCGTTCTATTCTTCCAGACTCTTGGATCTGTAATGTTGTTTTCACTCATAATTAGCTGCAGGAAGAAATCATCTACTGTGCCAACTACTGATTAACCAGAATTCTCCAAACCCGAACTAAAACATAGTGCCGTTTGCTTTTTCATCAGTTTTCATTCACTTTTCGAGATTTTGAAGAGTGCTTGTATTGTTACCTCTTGAAAGGGCGGGGCTTTATCTCTGTTTAATCTCTCACTTAGCCCAGCTCTTTCTTGTTTTCAGTCTCGCAATAGCGCTTTTTTGAGGAGTTTCAACACAGGGATCCATCTATTACATTTAAATGTAACGCGGGCTTTGGGAAGAAGGCTACTTCCATGGCTCTGCGGGGGTTTCTTTACTAACAGATAGATTTGCTCTTCGCTCAGGAACACCTAGTTTTAGTGCTAGTCTTGGTAGCACGACAATACAGATGTCATGTTTTGACGTCCAGGCAAACCTTCCGCTTAATTCCTTAGTGCTCGCCAAGGAAAAAGTAGAGATAATGCCTGCCTAATATTATGCAGTCTAACCTTCTACTTATAGGCAGAACTATTTAGTTTTTGTAAGCTAGGGCCAACAGTTGTGGAGCAAGAAAGTGTCACTTAAGTAGGATTATTCAAAAGGTTTAAACGTTTTTTTTTTACTTTCCCTACTAAAACCTGTAACTCATTTGACACGAACACTTACAAATAAGGTATTTTCCAGCTGCCATAAAATCCGTTTTTCTAGTCCACCCTGAAAAGTTTCTGCTGACTATGATAATTCAACTGTGAGACAATGGCCCGTGTAATGCGTTGGAAAGCTTTTCTGTAGAACTCTGTAAAAGAAACATTTACCTTCCCTCGGCAGTCAGTTGTGTGAGTACGCCTGTGGTTTGCGTTTTTTCTGTTTTTCGATGATATTTTTGATTTTCTAGTTGGGGGATATATGGACGTGGTTGGAAGGTATATTCCCACTGAAAATCTCATGGAGGGAAAAGAAAATGTACTCATTTCAAAAGGCGTGAAATGATGTAGGTGGATGATAAAAGAATCGATACAGGGATGCAGATCTCTTCAAAATGTTTTGTTCCGCTTTAAAAGACGTCATTACATTGCATGTGCACGTCTTTCCTGCGGATGCAATGTGATAAAGTCGTGGCTTTTAATTAAGTAATCGTCAAAAAGGTCAGCGCGAACGTTTCTTTGGGTAGAATTTTGTCTGTAATATAGTATTTCTATACTAAAGTAACAGTGGCGATTCATTTTTGGGCCTATGCCCGCTTAATTTTTTTTCCAAATTTTGTAAACGGAAGGATTGAAATATTTGTAATCTTGCCGTCAAAAAGAAAAAATTATACAGTCGTGATCACCATAGTATAGACCAAATCTCAATATAATTAGTCCTTTTTTTAAGTAATGGTTTAAAGCATTTAGAGAAGCGATCGACCATTGTTTATATGGCCTCCTGATACAACTTTTCAACAAAGTTTAATACAACGGATGTAAATTAATTAGCCAGGTGCGATGACCAAAACATGACTTGAAACAGCCGGTAGCAGATATACCTTGTTAAAGGATTTTGAAATTTAACAAAAGAAACATGTTTAACGAAAGAATGCTTGGAGATTAAAATTTTTGTTCCCGCAGATCGGTAAAAGGATAAAGATCGGCGTCTAGCACTTTACGTATGATCTTCATTGCCAGCTTTTTAAAATGAAATGCCGTTCGGTTTGTCACGCGACAATATTTTTGAACAGCTTTGAATGACAACAAGTATACGATTTATTGCAATTTTGGTGGTACACCACAGCGTAATTCTCGAGTAAAAACCGCGTTGATGTTTTTAAAGACCTCTGCTACGTATCCTCAAGGTAATTAAATTTGGCGTCGTTGAGCGTTTTGAAAGTTGGCTATTAAATTGACGTAAAATAAATATTAAAACGCTTTCTTCACCACTGGAAACGGAATTTTAAATTTTGTGACTTAAAATTGGCATTTCCCAAGATGTTTGAGATGAAAAGGCGCATAGCCGTAAACAAATGGACACTGTTTTAGATTATGTTGTGATAAAAAAAATTATCGATTTAGGCGAGATTCTTTTAGCCTTCGTGCAGGCTAGATTCTTTTGTATATTTAGTAAACATTTAAAGGGTTAGTGTTGTTTAGAGGCAAAACTGATCTCGTGACCTGAACATAAACAGAATAATCTTATTTCCTTAAGAGTTTGTTTAACTAATAAAAATATATTGAAAAACTGTCAGGCTAACAGGTTTTCAAAAGCCCACAATTTCGATCCGTTTGAATCTTCTTCAGGTTTGTCCATTCGTGCCTACTTTTTGTATTTTCTGTGTCATTAATTCCTTCTTTTAATGTTTTGCGCGATAATTGTTATGTTTCATTCAATTTTGGTGGTATTTTTGGATAAAATTCGTGACACAGCAAGCTACAGCTGCTTAATTAGATGACACAATCTTTCTCCTCTAACTTCCTCTCCGTCTGAAGTTTTGGGAAGACCGTCGTCAAATGATATGCGGAAAGTTTCCAGCGCTTGTTTTGATACTTTGAAAGCAAACTGGGCGTCAATGTGGCTGTATTCCTCAAAATCATAGGGCAACCATTGAAATTATTCTCTTCCATTTTTGCGAAAAAAAGAACATAAAACACTCAGCTAACCAGACTTTTAAATCATTCTGTTCTGTCATCTGCCAAAAAAAAATTCTCGTTTTTTTTTCAGTGTTTCGCATTTTTTGTTCACTACGCTTGACATAGAATAGGTAACGCTGACATTCGAGCATTTAGCGTCTGGGTATCATTTTCGTTTTACAGTAAGTTATATATTTTATATCAAGTTGTTTGGACTTGTGCAATGTACTATTGCAGTCAAATTATATTGATACCAAGGCCAACATTTAAGTTAAATGCAGTTTTTGGTCCCGTCATGAAGTTGTTCAAGAGAGACAGGTATCACGTAGTTCAGGCATTAGAGAATCTGCCTTTCATAAAAGTTTGTTTCAGTACTGGAAGCCAAATTATCGATACTGAATAAGCATGAGCCAATCACAAGGTTCGACTATAGCTGTTTTGGACGCTTTTAAGGCCAGTTTATTCAGTGTAGGATCGTAGCGTTTCTCTCTTTTAACCTGGATATGAAGCCCGTAAGGCGAGGATAGTCGCGCGTAATTTACGCGCTAACCGGGGCGCGAGTACTAAACTCTGTAATGCACATGCTGAACTGCGGTGGCCACTCGCCTCGCGAGTGTCTTCCCCTCTCGCACATCACTTATATCGCGTTCTGCTTCGCCCCGCAAGCCACTAGTACTCACTCCAGTCACATCTCAGCCAGACTCGCCGAGAATTGTTCTGTATTTGCGCAGCGAACTCGCCCAAAAACCGACTTGTATGGTACAAACTGTTTCTCAGTTACGTAAGTGAAGTTCATGGTAGCTATGTAGCCTGCATTTCAGACAGTCTTAGCGACCTCATAAGTGGAGACCCATGACATTTGACCTTAGAAGTTTAATTTTCTTTTATCCATTAACCGTTCTACAATAGCCACAAGTTCTTATGTTCGCCCCACCGCAGCACAGCAGAATACATATTGAGCGCATGAGTGATTTTGAGCTGATTGCAAAGTAGAGTAAGATTTCACTGTTAATTTTATTTTAGTGATAAATTTCTTCTGGTCATATCGATGCGTAATTAGTTACAAAAGTCAGTTAGCTAGTCTTGTAGATGTTTATCAGGGGTCGTGTGTTGATACAGCTTGGCCCGTTCACAAGGGACGCTCCTTGACTGTAGAGCGTGTAGTTTTTAGGCAGGGATAATGTTCCTAGGTTATAGAAGCATTAACAGCCATCGGCGGAAAGTGCCCAAGTTGATTTGCCCGGCTTACGCGTGAATATAATACTTACGTTTAACGATTAATGTCGTGTAACAATGTAGCAAGCACAGGCTTGTTTGTTTACAGAACAGAATCTTTGCGACAAGGACATCCGTCGTAGCATTCATTTGCGTAATTTGCGGAGAGGAAGGAAATTCTGTCACGATTAGTACGTCCACGTGCAATTGAAAAACTCTTTGACCGAAGCTAAGTGGTATTTCCTTCTCGGCGATATAGGGTAATTCTAAACTATTAAATGTTATAACCTTTGCCTTTACTTGTTGAAATTTCATTTAACTCAAATGAATATCGCTTAAGACGAATGGCTTTTAATTATAACCGATTTTAATATTAAACTAGTGCTTGTTTCCATGGGGGCAATTTTTATTGTGTTCATAAAAAATATTGTGCGTAAAGCTGAAAATAGTGAGCGAGTGCGGTGTATTAAAATGAATTTGAATTGACCCGGAAATTTCCTCTGTTTAGCTTATGTCCTTGTAAAATTGTAAATACAACCAACCGCACAATCAAACACATCAATAATAATAAGTCCATGACCTTTGTAGTCCCGTTATCAAACAAATTGAGTACCGAAGGAGAGGCGCGAAAAATCGCGTTTTGGTGGGCAATAAATTACGCCCTCTTCTAGATCTTTCCAGATATCCGCAAAGAATGAATTGAAAGCGAAGAAGTGGGAAAAATTTTGGCGCGTAATATTTGGTTACTTTTCCGACGGAAGTGGGATCTAGTTACGTATGCGAAACAAAAAAGTAGGGCCCGCCCCCTTTGGCATGTCAAGGTTAAACATAGTTTTGTATAAACACAATTCATCAAGCTGTCTTTTCGCTATTATCATCAGCTTTTAGTGTTTTTATAATGCTGCAATTTTATCCCTGGGAAATGTGTGCTATTTTAAGAATGCAACAGAGCCGGCCCTTTGTCTGGTCAACGCTTGAAGAATCTAATAAAAAAAATCGTGAAGCGGTTGACTCAAACACGATTTAGACGCTTTAGATAGGTAGTTAAAAAATTTTAGCTGCTTTTTTCGCGGAATATGTATCATCAGCTAGCCAGGTTCATTAAGAGTAATACTTTTTTTTGTTTCTTCGAAAAGTAAAATTTGCGTGACTTGGTGTAATTGTATTAGGTTCTTAGGCTAAATGATAGCGGGCGGTTGCTCAAATTCAGTAAACATCTTTGCGTAGTATCTATTTGGTATTTCTCGCAGCCTAATTATGCAAGTTATCTACGAGTAATATTTCTCGTATCTACAGCATACTAGCATTCGTCCCTGTCAGCAGAATTGCGTTTTGAAAAAACAGAACTTTTTCTCGTTGTTTCTTGACTTCGTGGTCTCCTAGGAGCTCAATCGGTCGTAACATTAATTTACATTTCCACTAATACAATGTAAAATACTTATGTAAATAAGCAAAGGTTGCGTGTCCGTGCGTATGTTTTGGGCAAAGTGAAAATTATCCATCTTCAATCTCCTAGATCCGTTATCAGGGCATGTCATTCAATTGACCATCGTTGACAGTCATGTGTTATCATGAGACATGGGTCAAATAGACGTTTTCGCTTCTCTCCTGATCGGAACAAAGACCTTCGCTAAGGGGTGTGCTAGGGGACTGGATATTCGCTCTGGTATATTCTGGCGTGACTGTCAACAAACTGAGGAGTCAAATGGAAAGCGCAACAAGGCCAATGAACGCTGCTTGAAGTGATGAGCTATCGATTTTTTCTTTTTCGTGATATCTCGATTGACACTCACACGCCGAGGTGTTAAATTGCTGTTTACTCAATAAAGCTCACGTGTCTTCGACATGCGAACCTCGCTTTTCTCTTGCTTCCGAGATAATTTTTCAATATGACTTGCAAATTGCTTTTCTTTGGAACCACGATCGCCCGGGGCAGTACTTATTAAACAGTACAGGCTTTACTGCGCAGAGTTATAATTAAACATCCATAGCGGGCTTACAGACAAAACCTGATCGTGATAGCGGAACAAGGTCTATTTGACCAATCACACGTTCGTTCGTAACAAATGGAACCAGTGAAGCAGAACTTTCGTAGGCCCCCGGCAATTTGTGAGCCAACTTTAAAGAGCACTTGAACCTCGTTTGACAGGCTTACCATATATAGAATCGGTCGCCACGGAAACCCGACATTTTCAACAGATTATGTCAAAGTTCAGCCTTTTCAGACATGACACGGTTGATGTTTTTACATAGCGACTTACTGTTCGAAGGTTGTATACCCTCCACTCTTCTACATATGCCGCTTTGCTGCGTGAAAGCAGCATTCGCGCGAGGGTTTTAAGTCAAGTAAGTAAACGCAGTTAACGTGGCCTTGGGATCCCGTTAATAGATCCCAGGTTCCAAAGTTGCCTCGAGATTGAGCGGCCGATCACGGAAATGCCATCCGCTTGATCACGCGCGATCTTCAACCACGCTAACTCTTAGCTCGTAATTACATCCACAGTCCTAATTTGCTGAGTGGTATGGCCGTGGTTCCTGCCCCTCAGACATGGTGCAGTGAGAAGACGGAACCTTTAGAAGAACCGACGGAAAAAAATGTGCAGCAAGTGGAGTGCGCAGTTTGCGGCGACAAGTCTTCGGGAAAACACTATGGAGTATTTACCTGCGAGGGGTGCAAGTCGTTCTTCAAGCGTAGCGTCCGTCGGAACCTCAGCTACACTTGTCGTGCATCGAGGAACTGCCCTATAGATCAGCATCACCGCAACCAATGTCAGTACTGTAGACTGAGAAAGTGTATAAAGGTCGGCATGAGACGCGAGGGTACGGGTGAGAAATTTTCATTTTAACAATACTAAATCAATGTTGTTCAGTGTGCGTTAGTAGGTAGCTCGCAAGTATCCCGTGGCTGCTCGAGCAACTTGTTGAATGAACCCTTTCACCTTATCTCAACAGCCGTCCAACGAGGTCGAATCCCTCCAACTCAAGTACCGCAACCGAGTCCGCAGCATTCAGCGCTGAATGGGAGTGATGTGTCGAATGGTCATTCGTTTCTGTCCGGTTTTATCAGCCTTCTCCTGCGAGCAGAACCTTACCCCACCACTAGATTTCAACAGGGGTTGAACATGCCATGTGGAATCATGGGCATCGAGAACATCTGTGAATTGGCCGCTCGCTTGCTGTTCAGTGCGGTCGAATGGGCTCGAAACATACCGTTCTTTCCCGACTTGGCTGTAACAGATCAAGTGGCTTTGCTGCGTTTAGTTTGGAGTGAGTTGTTTGTGCTTAACGCTGCCCAATGCCCGATGCCGCTCCAAGTTGCCCCGCTTCTCGCCTCCGCCGGTATCCACTCAAACCACATGTCCCCGGACAGAATGGTAACGTTTATGGACAACGTGCGAATCTTTCAAGAACAGGTCGAGAAGTACCGAAACCTGCATGTGGACGCTGCTGAATTTGCTTGTTTGAAGGCCATTGTGCTTTTTACATCAGGTAAGTCAGCTCGCTGGGCGCCACTTCCTTCATGTTTGAAATATATTTTGATATTTTATTTATAACTGTCTTTGAACATTAGTAACATTTGATCTATTGCGGTGAATTAATAGCAATGCCCTTCCCTATTCAAGGTCGTGTGCTAGTCCACTGCGGTGCGGCCTATCGCGCTACCAACATTATTTCAAGTATATAACAATGTCACGGATCCTAATTGTGTTTTCACAGATGCGTCCGGTCTTACTGACCCGCAGTACATCGAGAGTCTACAAGAGAAGACGCAGTGTGCTCTTGAAGAGTATACAAGAAACCAGTACCCGAACCAACCGAATCGCTTTGGAAAATTGTTGTTGAGGCTTCCCTCTTTACGGAGCATTAATTCGTCCATTGTGGAACAGCTTTTCTTCGTTCGTCTCGTGGGTAAAACTCCAATTGAGACATTACTTAGGGATATGTTGTTATCTGGAACGCCAACAAGCTGGCCTTACCTGCCTTGTTCATAGAGCAAAATGCTATAAAACAAGCGGGGATTTTGGCGTTTCAGTTGAGCTTCACGCTGGCGCAACAAGCTACCGCTCTCGTTCTTGAAAAGAACACTAAAAACATTTTCTTCCCGTTCAAATTTTGTTAGCAAAAACCGGCTTCAAGCCTGAAACCTTTAGTCTAATTTTTACTTAGGTTCCTTTCTAGTTAGCAATTTATAAAGGATATTTCTTGTTCGTGCACGAACTCGCAACATTTTATAACTATTTGCGGAGACGACAAAATGGAACCCGCCGTTCCAAAAGTGAAACTAGTAGGTATGGTTTAGGTATTAGTGACTGTGAATGTTCCAAGTTAAACTGTCTATGTACATAGTCGAGTCGGTTGAATTCTAGACGCTCAAACTAGCTTTTGACAAAGCTTGTTAGTTAGAAGTTGTATAGCGTAGTTATTTTTATTACAATGCTGTGTGGACCACGAGTAGCTTAGCTATATGTTAAAGTATTTTTTTTCTCGTCGAACTCTAAGTTCGACCAGTGTTTGATCTATTGCTCTATGGACCAGAAATGGTCACGTTGCTGAAAGCAACAGGTTCGATTATTGCTTCAATGTCCCGAGTTATGTGTGTCAAGAAATTGATGTCCAAGACATCGTATAATGAAATAATACAAAATTAAAGAGACATTTTGAATAGACGTGATGTTTAGCTGTTTATTATTCCTCACTTGTCTGGAAATGAAACGCACAATCCGTTTATTCATTGCTAGAAACAGAACTGTATTATTATTTTTTTTCGCTTACAGTAGCTAATATAAAACCTGGGTTATTTAGTTTGGGGCGACATAGGTCAAGATATATCTTTTACCCTGTAAATAAGAAACAAATGAGTCGTTTCTCTTTGTATTGTACACTTTGATCGGGGTGATCGTTGGAAATGAATGGAACTTCTTTTGATAGTGATAAAAATACACAGTACACATCGGTGGCAAAGAACAATACTTAAGTGTCCTGCCGACTCAAATTTGCTCGTTTCATTTATTCATCGACAGACTTATCAAGGACGAGGAGGTACTGTCCATATAAAATTTAACTGGATTAAATGAATAGTAAGATATTAGAACTATTATGGCGTGCGAGGATATTGTTCTGATAAAGTTCTTCAGAGTGGCCTCCGTCGAAAAGACATTACTTTGTAAACAGGCTCTTATTTTGGAAAATGTTTAGACGGTTAAACAATACTCAACCACAGCAGATCCGTCGGCTTGCAAGTTCACTGCATGATCGCTCCGTTATCGTCAGGTTGTGACACACAGGTGTTGTACAGTGATGATGTTATTTATTGAGAACAATCTTTAATTTGGGGAATGTTGCGTTTGATGGTGTTACTTCAAACGGCGGAAGACAGCTAGTTTAACAGAACACGGTTTTACATCAACAGGCAGTGGAGAGTGTTAATTTCAGTAATGAGAAGAATGCAAATCTTTTCCAGCAGTTAACAGAAATTAAAAATGTTGCTCTCTTTCTCAGGCTGGCCGACAGACTTTTTTTAAGTGACGAGAATGGACAGCAGAAGTTTCTCTGTTAGTCATACCTTACATAATATCATGTATGACCTGTGTGTATAATTGTTTCCACACGGAAATTGGTTCTTCGACCTTGTATTTGCAACATAGTACCTTGCAAACGGGCTCAAAGTGTTCTAATTTCGAACCCAATTTCAAGGTCAATGAATATAGTGTTTTGGCGATGTCCCATCGCGTTGTTGTCTCTCATCGGTGACCTCTTGTTGTACGGGGAACGAAGGTGGTTTGAGTTATCTCTGAACTCAAACGGAGGCGGTGCTTTTTTATAACGAATTAGAAGCTAAACTGGGCCTAATCCCTCTGTGATTGTAGTCCTACTTTTTAAGCTTTCGACGGCTGTTGTGGTTGAACGTTTTCGCTCTTCTCTCGTAAACTATGTCGTCTGGTATGGTCCTCAAGAAAATCGTCGAAGAACGGTTTTTGGCTTTAAATATGGGATGGTGCGGTGATCTGTTGCATAGCCATAACGCGTCAAAAATGACCTCTGCGAGCTTGTTAAACAGGAAAACAAGAAGCGGCAACATTAACTTCGTGAACCGTTAAAACTTTATTCTTATTAAATCGCATCAAGAGAAATGAACATAAATGTCCTTCACTCCCGCTTCTGAACGTGTCCGCAGTTTTCAATGCAATAATTCTTCCTAGTGATCCAACCTCGATTCTTAAAAAATTTCTCAGACATGAAATAAACACTCTCTCCTTTAGTTATTTCAGTTTTTATTCAAAATAAAGATCTATGTTTACTCTAAGTCACTTGGTGAAATAACTTGCCACTCACAAGCGCTTAGACCGCGACACTACCAAGCTGAGAAAACGAACCAAGGGAGCGCTATTTGTTTTTAATTTTATTAAACTTCTTACTACTTCCTGTTGGTCCGCGTTAGTTTTGCCAGCTAACTGCCCAGATTTATGTTGCGTGATAACTTGTACTTCGGCGTGTCAGCTAAATGTTTTGAGGGATTTTGAGTTGTAACAATACACGCTATGTTTTCCAATAGAGCGCATTCTCTAATCACATTACTGCACTACAATTATCGACCTATCGACCTCTGATATATCTTTTACGTAGTGGTTTCTCCCCGTGTGAAGTGCCTACCCTTTATGTGGATGTAGGAATTCTAAATCATCTTTCCTGTGATTTTGAACATAAATTTGGGCCCAAAAAAGCCATTTTAAAGTTTGCGTGATGGACAGTGTTTCGCGTGCTCTAATAAAATTCAACAATGTCTGCTTCGTATGTATATTAGCTGAAAGCAATTTCATTCGATTGTTTAGTGTCTGCTTTGAAATTCTCTTTGTCCGATCACCTTTTTTAATCTTTGCACTTCCAAACCCACTTCTCCTATTAGCGAGGCAGATTTCTCTTTACGGAGCAAACGCTTTTTTACGACTGGATGGGATATTTTAATCAGCCAAAAACAAACTCCAACACAACCTTTTTGCCGATACTAAAAGGAAATGGATTAATTTTCTGTCCAGATGTACGTCAATTACTTACGGTATAAACGCATCACTGAATTGTGTTTTGCTACACAAAAAACCGCACCAGAGCATTTTAACCGCGGTTTAATAAAATAGATGAAATGAATGAGACTCGATGTTGTTGGGGCGTCTGGAAAAACCGGAAACCGGAATCCGGAATAGGAACGGGAATGGGAACAGGAACCGGAACCGGAACCGGAAACAGCAACGGAACAGAAACGGCAATGTGAAGGGGAACCGATACAAGAACAGGGATATTATTTACTTTAAATTATTTTAATTCGAATTCAATTTATACAGAAAATAAGAACACTACTCTGGTATCATGCTCCCCCCCGAATCTCTTTATAATACGGCAGCGAGGAGGTAGAAAAAGCCGCAAGTTAAATAAGTAAAGCAACAGCTTTGCGAGTGCATCGTATCGCGCTTTCTGTCAAATTCTTCACCGCGTATGCACAACTATGATGTAAATGATCAAATCTTAAGTTCTCTTAAGAACGTGAACGGCAGTGAGCTCGGACGCGGTCTCCAGCTTCATTTCCCAGCCTTTAAAAGACTGGGCAATTTGGAATTAATGAGAAATAGTTTGAATTAAGACCCGAATTCAGTTTCTCAGTGGCGTTTTCGCTGGCGTTGCCGTCGTCAGATCTTAAGGTTCCTTTTGTCTCTCACAGGAAGGTGGTTATCACATGTTAATATTATTTGTCAGACCATGTGTATACGAGATACCCATCGGAGACGTTTATTGGGCTGCCATACACCTCAGGTTTGCTCCATTGATATATTGTACGGTGTTAAATTGGGAAGTTAACCAGAGATAGATAGTCCACAGCTTAAAAAGGGTATTAACATGTACTTCCTCCCCCTCCCCCCCCACAAAACCCATCTCAGCGGCCAGTACTTCATCTACCTCAACCGCGTGCAATAGGGACCTTAATAAGCAAGCAGAACGTTGACGTCTAGGACATTAAAAATGGAAACTGGAAGTGGATGTTTTCTGTCTTTAGGTGCTCTGACTCAACAAATTCGCACACTGGAAGGTAAGAGGAAGAATTCAGATTCGTTGTGTGAGACAGAAGCGTTCCATCAAGCAACGGTCAGCGTTCTCGTTGCTTAAGTTCGCTATTATGTTTGACACGAAAACACAATGTGTCATAGGCTAAAGATAAAGAAAGGTTAATTAGATTAACATTTCAAGGGTGTTTTCTTGTTTCTTTAATTATTTCTCTGGCTTTTTATTTATATCACGATTATATCTTTTTCTTTTCATATTCTATACACTGTTTATATTTCCGTTCCTATTCCGGTTCCTATTCTATTTTTCCCTTATTTTTCGTATATAATCTGAACAGGAATTAAATCCAGATTAACTTAAATTAAGGTAAATGTTGTCCCTGCTTTTATATAGGTTTCTCTTCCCATTCCGGTTCCTATTCCGGTTCCGGTTCCTGTTCCTGTTCCTATTCCCGTTCCTATTCCCGATTCCGGATTCCCGCTTTTCCAGACGCCCATGTTGTTGCGATGGCTTACACAATGTGTTAAATCTCCAGGTAACCCTACAAACACTGTGATCACACAAAACAAGTGCAATGTAATACAATTGCCAGAGATGGCTTTATTGTGTATCTATTTTTTCAGGCCTCAAACTTTTCGTTTAGAATTGGCGCGAAATAGGAGAAAAACCGTCGACTTTTTTGTAATCTTATGAGCTCGAGTCGTTGAACTTACACAGAAAATGATGGGTCATTTCAAGCTATGGGGCTAGTGCGCGTGTGACGGCAGATAATCATTGGATTTTTCTTAATGACTATTTGTAGAAAGCACTCAGCACTGATTAACGAACAACCATCATTGTGTTTTGTCTCCTCTGTCTCGCATTATGTCTGGTCGCCCTGGTAAAGTTGTTCTAGCACTCTCATCAATTATAGCCATTCTGCTTGCTGAATGTTCTGATAATGGTTTGTTTTTCAACGTAACCAAACAACACAAACCAACTGTAAACGTTTTCTTTCAGAGCAAGAAAAATAAAGAACTGCTTAAAACCATCGTGTGACCGGCTCTCGCCAAAGAGAACAAAAACTCAAATTAACATTCTGACCCGAGGGTAGGACAGATGTAATCACCGTTGTAGGATGACAAACATTCACAAGGAAATTGTCCCTTATTCGCACGCCAATTTTAAAACTAAATGTCTATGTACGTTGATCTGATTAAGGAGGGAACACTAGGAAATAATAGCGGTCATTGGTGTTACATCTCAAAGCAAATTCTCAAGCCTGTCTTCGACCGTTGTTTTCCTCCTCTCTTGACCTAGTTTATCGCTTTCTTTTATAAACTTTCCCTCTTCTATTTTCTTGGGTGATAGAGTCAAGAGGAGTATTGCGCAATCGTGCCTAGACGTAACCTGACTAAAAACATTCAAAGCTCGATATATTCTTACTTTGAATGTTATTTGCGCTAAAGTCGTGCAAAAAGGCGGGATCATTGACTTTCTTATTAGGTAAGTATATGTACGTAAACTGATTATTTTGTCTTCTTGATTCTGGGAAACCCATCTTCCCATGACGTTAAAACTAATTGATTCCCGGCCGCCTTCAATACTCGCAACATTCTAAGCGAGACGTGTTTACTCCTTAGCGTGTGCTGATACAGCAATCAAATTGCACCCAGACATCCAATATCACGCATCGATCAGTGCCCGATAATAGGAAAGTAACTTTGTCCTAGTAGGGGCACTCGCCAAGCTGTCGGTGCTTTAGAAAACTATCACTGTAGGATAGAATTTGGAGAACAAAAGTTAGCAGATGGCTCGGTGCCTTCATCATAAAATTGTATTCATTCCAAAAAGTACTCAAAAAGAAATCTCGTTTACATTTCATTTCTGTCCAATATTTTGAAGTGCAATCACCTTTCAAAGTAATATAATGTAGCAGACCAGCGTCTTAACATTGCATTTGCGTTTAGGAAAAATGGGGTGTTGTTTTGTTATGATAGCGAATGCGGCTATCATTCTTCAATACACCTATACTAGTTCAGCGCAACAACATGAACAGTAGGTTCAGTTACTTTATATTGACAAAATCGCAATTTAAATAAATAGTCAACCACCTAGTTCTCTCTGTGACTTGAATAAAGCCCAGCTCAAGTGAATCGAATTCGGTGTTGTGGTACAACACGCGACTCGGTCGTTCCATAGCCAAGCCATCACGTCCGCTGTGACGTAATGAAAAGTGTATCTATTGAATGCACTTCTGTAAAGGAAGATCTGGGGATTATGCTGAGCGAGTTGGTTCTAAATTTGAGTATTTTTAAAGCTACAGTAGGTGTGCTAATTAAGTGATAAATCCTAGAGGGTAGCATAAATCTGTACCCAAAGGATTTACAAGTCCCCGCAAAAAGCTGCTGTGGGGCTGAGTGCCTTTTTGTTTCTTGTTTAATTATTAGGCCATACAGGACGGAATCGGTAGCTGAAATTGTTTAGGTTCAGCATTCTTTATTAAAGGAACAGAGGAGGCCTTTCCTGTGTGGGTTCCCGGTTTGTTAAGCTGTACTATCGTAAGGAAGTTTTAAGGCTTCTAAGTACGTGTGATCCTTCAATCAGAAGTTGTTGAACTGCGCTTCCCCGTTGTACAATTTAATAATTCATCATCTACGAGAAGGATTGTCACTAGTATTTAACCAGAAGCTTCAGTTATCCTTTAAAAGAAAACTGTTGTTCTGTCTTACTGTAATACTACTTGATGAAAGATTTTTTTTAACTTTTAAACAGCAATAAATAAAACCCATTCAAACGGGACCTGAGCAGAACTTTTCACGAGTAGTGTTTACGTTTAACAACTGAACAAGGCGTCGCTCACTTTTGAGTCAAATTGGACCATTTTTGGGCAGGCTTACTAGATTCTTTCATTTTATTCTACAGCTATTGTGCAAGGCCGTTCTAAAACCTAACGAAATTTCATTCTTTCTTCGTGTGTGATTTCTTTTGAATGCAGAGTTATTTCGTTGTGTTCTCCCATGTTCACTGGTCTATTGTAATCACGTCGCATAATCCGGGTGTTTGTAGCCCGTGGAAAAAACTTCAAAAAAGATTCAAAAGCCTATTCTTGTAACTGATATATTATCAGTTGGTTTCAAACGGGTGCCCGTAAGATTTCGAGTCAAATTTGACAATTCAAACCAGAAGGCCACGAGTAGCTCTTTCCTGAAGTGCTATGTTTAATGGGATTTGAATTTTTTAAGATTGTGAATATGTTTAAGGTGGGTTTCGGGTTGAAATCTTTGAATGCTGATTCAGGTAATCTGTTTCTCTTCCATTAGTGCAAAATTAAAATGGCCATACGTTTCGTGGCTCTTTTAGTTCAGGTAAAACGGTTGCAGTCAGACTATATTCACCGTGTTGACTCGGTAATCAATATGTGGTTATTGTTTATCAAAATATCATTTCATTAGCTAATGTAAGAGCTAACCCTTAATGACAAACATATAAAGGCTTTCTCCTCCTTTTCAACTTTTTTGCTTGCGGGAAAGAATCTGAAATAGGGAAACTCTGGATCCAAGGGAAATATTAGGTTAGCCTTGATCCAAGTACAATGCTGCTGAAAGCTGACTGTAATTATCACATTAAAATGTGGCGAAGTAGAGGTTTTTATTTATGTTACCATTTAAAAAGAAGAATAAAAAATTACTAAGTGACTTGTAATGAAAGTACGTATCAAGATCAGACTATCTATACGACACGGATGTGCCGGCAAGGGGTGTGAAAAATAAACATTGCTCACCCGTTTGTTTCAATGCCATGAACTTTGTTTATTTAAGAAAATACAACAGGTGTATTGAAACACAGCTACCTCAAGATGGCGAGGACCAAAAACGTTTATTGCTGGAAGGTTGGTTGGGAATAATTTAATAGTAATTCACCTTGAAATAGGCATAGAAAAAAGATTAGATCTTGATGTACAAGTCTGTGTGTGCATGATCCAGTTTATTTAAGTTCAGTCTTTTTATTGTCCAAGTGTAACTTGAAAAACCTTTATTTAATAAAACAATACTACAAAATAAATACACTGTCTGCTCTGTACTTTTCCAGAAAATATGTTCATTTTAGAAATGTATTAGTTTCGATGATTTCTTGTGGGTGGGCCCGATCTTGGCGAACTGGGAGAGCTTACTATTGAAGGTCAAATGTCGGTATCAAAAAAGGATCGGTTTGTATTAAGGACATAATTATAACTTTCTAGAAATAACAAATAATACACAAAACGCTTTTTATTCACAGCAACTGCACTGTATGCGTATCAAAGTCAATTTCGCCAGTGGGTTGAGGTCCATATAACACATCTTTCAATATTTATTCTTGGTATAAGTATACAATTTATTAAAGCTGAGGGCTTATAATTTCTCTAAGGAATTTTTTCCTATGACTTGGGGGCACAGTTTCTTGGGGGGGTTTCACTTACCCGTGTCCACAGTTACTAAAATATCTCGTCTTTTTCTTAGAATTCCACTAAACATGCCCACAGGAGCCCATTTTGAGTAGTTGCTGTGGGGTAGTTATACTACTTTAATATTAATATATAGAACTTCATATTCTCTGGCAAGCCTACAGCCGATTGTTGAAAACTCTGGAGTTTCTCATTGTGTTTCTCACCAAAAAAATATATGTTCAACACGGCTGCACTTAAAGAATTATATTCTTTAGCTGAGACTACCTTTCAGTGATATGGGTGAAACTGTTTGTGTAGCTACGCCCTGTGCTCTAGCCTCTTTCTAATAGTCTATCATTCTCCTGTTCAGCCCTGAACGGCTTATTGTTCATGGTTATTTGAACTTGCTCTGACTTAAACTGTAACTTGTAAAATTCTCGATCTCCTACCTGTTACTGCTCTTATGGCATTACCATCACTGCTCGACATTATCATTACTGCTCGAAGCACTCCTCTCTCAAGACTACTCCCCTGTTGCCTCCATTTTGAAATATACTTCTTTTTCTAGGCTATACAATAGTTTTTTCCCTTGGAGACTGGCATTAATCTTCAGCTATATTACAGTAATTACTCTAGATTTCACACCATATCTCACTTAACTATTGAGTACATTTGTTGCATTTGGAACAAACTGTTGGAAGTGTTGTATACATCACTCAGTCTTGAAACTTATGATTCAGGTCTTAGAACGAGTGAAATAAAGACTCTGTTATCATACGTTATCCGGACGATTCTACTCCACCAATCTCTCATTTTACTGCAGAATACAAAACTTTACATCGTCCATTTCTCCCTCTTCTGTATGGGGCTTTTACCTCTCTTTGCTACGACTTGTCCTCATTAAATCAGTGAGGCACTTTCTCGAACTTCCATCTCATTCTGGAGGTTCTCAGTATACTTTTCATTTTAACACAACTAGTCGTTCCTTTCTGAGGCGAATGTGGCAGTAAGTGTGTCTTTCTAACTCTCGGGTCTTTGGATTGAAATGAAATTTTCAAATGGAATTATCTGTTGACAGGATTTCACAATAAGAAAGCTAGATTTTTCATGTCTCTGAAAGCCTGTGCACTTTCCACTTTTCTCCAAGTGTAGTAGTCAGTGTTCCTTTATAAAACCCTTTTCTTGTAGTATTCTCCATAATAATCGTCCCAAACAAAGCTATGTCTCTTTGTTACTTTCTTCTGTACCCCTCCTTTATCGTACTTTTTGAATTTTGCTAATTTTTTCTACTTTTAAACCTCTAATAACACTACAGTATTCTACTCTCTACCACTTTCAAACCTCCCTTGCAGCGCTTCTCAGTTTTGCCAATACTTTCACGTCTACGAGTACTGCTATAGAGTGAATTCAACGACTAGGTTTCTTCGACTTATATTAATTTAACTCTATCAGTTAATTAGCTGGATCGAACAAAAAACTAAAACACTTTTCATTTCTTCGCGCCCTTTTACACTGCTGTCACTTCTCATAACTGACTGTGAACGTGGACAGTACACCACTTCGATCGGTGCACTCTGTTTTGTCTGTGTTTGTTTTTTACTCATAGCATAATAGTGCTAATCGCTGTAGTAAGTGTTAACATCGTCATTTCCAACCCGTCACTTCATGAGTAAAATTCTAAAACTATCGTGATCAGAAGGTGTCTTGCTTTATGCTCGTGTTTCTCTCCCTTTATCCTGACTAATGCTACAAACTCCTATTGTTAGTAATACTGTTTTCTTACTGTTCTCTTTAGTCTTCTTCAGACAAGTTTTCTGCACCACACGGCTGTAATCTCAGTCGCTTTCTATTTTTTTTTACTGACTATACTGGGTTAAATACAATTAAATAGCCCATCGATTTCAGTCACTGATACAATTCATTTCCAAGTGCAATCACTAGCTTTAAGTCAAAACTCCAAATGATTACAAAAACAATTTACACTTGAGAAGTATCCTAAAAGATCTTTTATTCGAATAGCTTAATCTTTAGATTTAATTCACCGAGTTAAAAGCTGCAAAAGAGACTTTCGCCGCCAACGATCGCATTAGATTTGTGGAGGTGCAAAGGTTGTTGAGTTGTTGACACTCCCATAGTACAGCAGTTTCAATCTCATGCAATCAGCTGAATAACTTATGATTCAAAGTGTGTATATGCTTTATCGAAAAAGATGCTTGTAATATTTACAAATGGATGATTCATTGTTAGCATTAAAATCATTATGTAATCACTGAGTCACCTAGTTACTCAGCTCTTCACCCGCTGTATGTGGTATTGATCCGTGATCGCCGCCCCGCGACCTCTCATGCTGGTCGAGCGATAATCTGTGTCTTCCTCCCAGTCACAACTCCAAAAATGCCGAAGAATTCTTCTTCCAGCAGCTCTTTCCTTCACTGATCTGCAAAATAAAATCGTTCAAGATCAAAATATAATCCGACGACCCGGACTAATCGTGTGCGTGCCATCTCTGAATGTGAGCGAAGCGTAACAGCCCGCGTGCCTGGTGGCGGACGTGTGTTATTTCAGCCACAACAAGTAGACTAAATATTGTGCGCTGATTCCTATTGTTGAATCTAGACAAAAAAACCTGCTGTCATTTTCTCAAACCAATACACTTTCCACGTTGCGACTAGAGAACGCAACCCTCTGTAACCGACTGAAATGTATTGCACCTGGTGCTTCGCGCGCGTAAAGGAAGTCTTAAAGCTTCCTTTCAGAGTTGAGATTACAACACTGAAGCCAAACGGCCCGGGCGAAAGAAGCTGAGCAACACAGCAACCAAAATTGAATTTTCACTGCATTAACAAGCGCAACAAAACCCATTATTATACCGTGTATAGGTTGTGTTTAACCTTTTTCGACCTTCTTCCCCTTCCACCCTTTGTTTGAGCTTAAATCAATCATTCGAGTTTTACCTTTCGAGTCTTTTGTAGTTTGAAGTCCATCGTTCAGCCTTTGAGCTTTTAGCAACTCTTTCGCTCAAGTAACCATATTGTTTTCTTTCGCTTTTTTTTTGTTCTCTGGGTATGTTACTAAATTGCTCTAGAGATATTTTACTACTTTGAGTTTTGCCGCTGCCTCCCTTGGGAGTTATATTAAAGAGCCGTAAAAGGGCAGACTTCTGATAAATAATGACGCGGTTTAAAGATGGCCATACACCGTCTGAATAAAGATTCACTGAGCATTGAGGTATTACAAGGTCCATTCTCTATTCTGGAAGGTGAAATTACACTGAGAAACAAAAGGCTTTTCATAGGGCAGCTGGTCGGCATCAGATCTTAATTTTACTACACCGAGGGCCTGTTTATCCTTTGGGTTTGACCAGTTTGTATACTAGATAGATACAAAATATCAAAGCTCCCCTTTGAAAGGGAAAGTCTAGAGACTATGGAGCCGGCACAACAACCAAATGTCATGGTTGTGTTTGGCTGTTTCCATTGTTACATCAATATTTGAACATAAGCGTTGTGTCCTTAGTTCCAAAATACACGGTTTAAAAGTTTTATTATCAAGCTATTCTCTAAGAGCAAATAATTCCGGTCGGTGAGTGGAACAAGGCGACATATTGACCCTTGCGTTTGCCGTGTTTTATTGTTGGTAGCCGAAACATTACTTCTTTTCCTGATACTGTAGAAAAGAAATCAATAAAGGAACATATAGGATCATCTGTCTAAGGAAAAATCATCTGCGAGGCCTTTTATGATAGACAGAATGGCAGTTACTGTAGATCTTTGCGAATCTTTTAAGAGTGGTTTAAAAACAGTATCAAGTTTGAAATGTTCAAAATAAGTCCGCAGTCCACGGCATTGTGAAATCTACGTGTTACAACACTAAGGCTTTTGCCTTTTTTGCAGTTCCCAAATAATCACAACATTCGAAAAGTACACTGGTATTGATTGAGAAGTGATTTGCGAGATTAAACCAACACAAGAAAAGCTTGTACTGAGCAGCAAGGCAGCAGTTCATATGAATCAGAGATGAATGGCAACACTTAACAGTTTATTCATTTAACAAGTAGATCACTTGTCGACCCAACTGAATGTTTGACTTTATGTGAACGTCAGGTCAATAATAGTAAAGAGAATTGGGGTAAAAGTTAATTACGGAAGAGACGAAGGATTAACATATATAAGTTATGTGATAAATACAGCTTTTTTCACTCGGTTGATCCGTTTTTAGCACTTTTATTCGGGGACACCTAAGATCATTGCGTGTCGTGGGTAAGACTCGAGACTTTCGCACACACTTCGCACTTTCATTCACCGCTATCACACTTTTCTAGCACCTTTTTTTTGTTTGGGGAAAAATATTTGCCGGCGACGTCTCCGGAATATTGAACAGGCACTCACTCTCAGCCCAGACAAGGTCACAGTGTATCGATTTCAAGGTAAAACCGCAGAGATATATCTCTAAATCAGTGAACTGGGTCACGAGGGCAAGTGGGACCTACAGACTCAAAAGTATTTGCACGCGAATGCACGCAAGTTTTACCATCATCTTTCATTTAAGATGTTGCAGTAGAATTTACATGAAGGGTATAAAAAGGTTACATTTTAACTTCTGTATAGAACTAGCTGCCTTCATTGCTTTTAATTTTCTAGGAATGATGAGCCACTGCCGTTGTGCTAATTACATAAATAAGATTATATCTTCAATCTTTCATCGACTTACATAATAAAATGTTTCATGTAATGGTTCTGATGGTGACTGATTTTTTGCCTCGTATCATGATATTATCACACGACTCTTGTGTTATATAACATTGTTCCACATTAAGTCACAAATTATTTCAATGATTAAACAAAATGAAAAAAAGAAAATAATAATTGTGATAAAAAACCCGAGTTATTTTAAAAAACATTTCTTTCCTAACGATAAATCCAAGATATTTGTTAAGAAAGACTTAAGCAATGGATTTGGGGTTATTAGATTATAAGCTCACTGCTCTTAAGAACCACCGGGGTCCATTATCTTCCAATTCACTATGAGCTTACGATTCTAAGTATAATAGCTGAATTCCCTGTGGTATTCATTTGTTTGAAAAATTAAACAGGAAAGATTAACTGGGATACCTACTGATAATCATTTTATCATCTTGTCAGGCAGCTTCACATACGTGCACTCCTTCAAACAACTTATTAGTTTAAAATTTAGTTTAATAATTTAATTTGTTTATTTTTGTTCCATACTTACGACAAGACAAATACACCCCCACGACTGTAGATGAAATAAATATTTGGCAAGTAAAAGCATCGTGAAGTATGTTGCAATTAAACGTTTCATTATTCTTAATCCATCTCGATAATATCTGAATTGACAACAAAAAACTTGAAATCTTTATGAAGTAATAGTTCATGATTCTCACAATCCTTTGTCGCATCTTTCTGTTAGCCAAGTTTAGTTAGTAAGTTATCCAAGTCGGTCAGGCAGGCAGATTGATGGTCTTTGTCATCCAGGTCGGTCAGGTTAGCAGCTTGATGTTCTCTGTTAGACAAATCGGTCAGACAAGAAGTTTGGTCGTCGATGTTAGACATGCCGTTCTGATAGAAGTTAGGAGATCCTTGTTTGCAAAGTGGGTCAGGCAGTAAACGTAACTTGATGGTCCATGTTTCCCTGAAATCGCTTTGACAGGCAGTTTAATGTTCCATGCTAGTAATCAGCCAGTCAATCAGCTGTATTGTCTCATTTCATTCGCAAAGTTGGCTAGGTAGTCAGTTGAATGGTCTATGTTAGCCAATTCGGCCAGGAAGGCAATTTGATGGTCCAGGTTAGCCATGTCGGTCATGAAAGCAGTTTGGTGGTCCATGTTGGCCAAGTCGGTCACGAAGGCAGTTTGATGGTCCACGCTAGCCATGTCGGTCAGGAAGCCAGTTTGATGGTCAATGTTAGCCAAGTCGGTCAGGAAGACAGTTTGATGGTCAATGTTAGCCAAGTCAGTTAGGAAGGCAAATTTGATAGTCCATGCTAGCCATGTCGGTCAGGGAGGAAGTATTATGATCCATGTTAGCCAAGTTTGTCAGTCAGCGAGTTTGATTGTCCCTGTTTGCAAAGTTGGTCAGGTAGAAAACTTCATGGTCCACGTTTTCCCTAAAATCGCTTTGGCCGGTAGTTCATTTCATTCTATGTTAGCCAAGTCGGTCAGGAAGGCAGTTTGATTGTCCAGGTTAGCATTGTCGGTCATGAAAGCAGTTTGATGGTCCATGTTAGCCGAGTCGGTCAGAAAGCCTGTTTGCATGATGGTCCATGTTAGCCAGTCGGTTAGGAGGCAATTTGATGGTCCATGTTAGCCATGTCGGTCGGGAAGACAGTTTTATGGTCCATGTTACTGTCATGTTACCCAGGTTGGTCATGAAAGTATTTTGATGGTCCATATTAGGCAAATGGGTCACGAACGTAGGTTAACAAGAGTAACAAGGAGGAACAGGGGGTAGATAGTCCATGTTAGCCATGCCAGTCAGGGAGGCAGTTTTATGGTACATGTTCGCTAAGTCGGTCATAGAGCAGTTTGATGGTGCATCAATGCCAAGTCGGTCATGAAAGCCATTTGATGTTCCATGTTAGCCGAGTCGGTCACGAAGGAAATTTGACGGTCCATGTTAGCTATGTCAGTCAGGAAGGCAGTTTGATGGTCAATGTTAGCCAAGTCGGCCAGTCAGTTTGATTGTTTGCCAATTGGAACAGGGAAGCTGTCTGTTAGTTCATGCTAGACCAGTCAGTCAGGCAGTCAGGCATAGTAGTTTCATGGTCCATGTTTTAGAAAGTTGTTCGCGCTGTTTTTCCTGTTTTCAAAGTCGGTTTGGCCAGGCGGATCCATTTGGTCCCTTTCTTACAAGTTTGGTAGTCTATGTTTGCTAAGTTTTGTCAGGAACGAAGTTTGATGGTACATACCAGCCAAGTCGGGCAGGTAGTTTGATGGCCCACATTAGCCAGGTCAGTCAGGAATGTAATCTGATTGTCACTGTTGTGAGCGAGTCAGTTTGATGGTCCATGGTATTCCAGTCGGTCAAGCAATCAATTTGATTGCCTCTATTGGCCCAATTAGTAAGTCATCAGTTCGTTTAATTGTCTCTGTTTTCCAAGCCCAGTGAGTTACTTGGTCAGTTTATTGGTCCCTGTTAAGCAGGCCAGTCATTCCAACAGTTTGATGGTTTATGTTTCCCAATTAACCAGTCAAAGAAGACGCTTGATGGTCTCCGGTCATTCAAATCACCTTGTCAGTCCGTGAGTTTGATGTGCCCTTGAGCCAAGTCAGCTAGTTTGTGAGATGTTCCCTTTTTGCCAGCTGGTTTGGTAAGGCAATTTGAGGGTCTCTGTTAGTCAAGTCAGTCAACCAGCCGATCAGTCAATCTTTTTTTGTTTTCTTTTAGCCAAGTCTTTCATTTAACCATTCGCCCGAGCAACAAATAGTTTGATAATTTTCACCCTGTCAGACTAGTCAGTTAATCAGCATCATCGTGGTTATCATCTATACTCCCCTAATCGAGGACTGCGCATAAACATTTTTTCCACTTGCGCGTTAGGGTGTGCGATATGACAAGTTTGGCAAGTTAGTAACGATCCTTTAAGGGGCTCTAACTCTCTTTGCCATCTTTTCTAAAAGCTAATATAAATGGTGTCTTGGTATCAATTGAATTGAAAAATAATGGCCCAATTTTGTTATTTAAGGCTATATGTAAACATTAAAAGTCTTTCTTGCTGTCTGTTGTTACGAATGGAAAGGATAGACATGCATTGCATGGAACTTGAATAAGACTAGGCCAACTTTTTCACGTTTTAATACTATGCCAGCAAACTATCATCAAAAAATTATCATGGGTAGTGCTCCCTGATTTAACTTGTGTAGTATCTTCTACATAACTCTACAGAAGAATTTTGCGTATTTTGGGTATGGCATTAGCAAAGAATTGACCTAAAACAACAATATCCTCCTGACATTGCCGCTTTAAGTTAGTCAGTCACTCAGTTAGCAATCAACTTAATCTAACACCAGACAATTATGTAATCACCTATGTACCCTGCATGCACGCAGAATTGAAAGCTACTCCATGTGAGGAAGAGGACAGTCACGAGTTTTTATATTTAGACATTAAAGATGAGATCGTTTTTGCCCCGAAAGCCCATTCTAAATTTAGCGGTAAACAATACCTTAGATTAAAACTGAAACAAGTGTTCACTCTGCGATCTTCAGATCATAACTGCATGGATTAGTACGCCTGTTCAAGTGCAATCTGGTTGAATGACTTTTCTGTATCATTTGTCTGTGAATTTATGGGCAATTTAATGGCAACTAAATAACAATGTGGGCGCCAGTAGGTCTAATAAAATGAGAAAATTGTTACAAAAATAGAAGGCTTTCCACATTTATTTGTCCACTTGCAATAGAACCGGCAGGTGTCTTTAGAAGTATCGACAAGTGAAAAATGTTGCGGTTTTGCCTTTGAGAAAGTTAGACGCATGGTTTCTATAGATAGAGTACTTTTTCACATTTGTTTGTCTAGTCATAAGAGGGCGATGGGTGTCCTTAAAAGAATCCACAAATATGATCATTGTTGTGGTTTTGTCTTTCACAAAGTCAGACACATCATATATAGAAACCCCATTTTTCAAAGAATCGTTCATTGTAGATACTCACAAAACTCAACAATTTGGTAGGATAATAAATTATACTCCTTTGCAAAATATTTTAAGCAATATGACTACAACGGGAGGGTGTTTATGTTAAAATATTAACTGTGCTGTAAGTTTGATCGATGGTAAACGGCTTTCTGTAAGCGCAAGAGGTTGTATTAGGTATAATTTTTGACACTTCGGCACTTAAAGATTAACAATGGCCGGAAAGCTCCACCAAGCCTCAGAGTTCAGTGGTGTTTTAGCTTTGGTTTTAGTTTAGTGTGCTTAGTTTTTATTGATCACAGAACCCATTTGTCAGATTATTTATAAGCCCGGGAGGTAAGTTTCTAAAAATCCTCCTCAAATTCATACGACTGAGCTGTAAATATTGATCATCTTTTCAGCCTCCATATTACGCACATTCTTTCACATTCTTTTTACCCAATTAACAAAAATATAACTGAAGGAAATAGGGCGGCAATTTAAAGATTTTCCACCATGATTTATATCACCTATACTTGCCAGCTCTTTTCTCTAATCTTTTGCTGGAGTATAAATTATTGAAAACAGTAAAATCTAAACTCCTTCCTGTGTTAGCTATCTGCATGCGCCGCTAAATATATGAAAAGACTTTCCGCCGAACGGCTTAATGAGCTTGAAAAATACTAAGTTAAATCAATCTCTCTGGATATACAGCGAGGAGGAGGTTTGTTGAGTGGAGTTTAAAGATAATTCGTAATCGTCCTTCCTTGAAAAATCTCGACATAGGTTATTGATCGAAGAGATCACCGTGCCACTGCATGATCATGGAGAAGGAACTCACGCTAAAAAATGTCCGTCATCATAAATCACGGTTACCAGTGTTCAGTTTACGTTTTCTCGACTAAAATAAAGCCTATCCAATGAACCCTTTGTAAGATAACAGACTGCAAAGTTCCCTTTTTGATGTTATTTTTCTGTCATTAATCTCCATTTTTGACGGTGGTCTGGCGGCATCTTTTTTATGTCGCTGGCCAATGGTATTCTTCTTTTCTCAGACTACTGAGTTAACATGCTTTAAGATTTAGATTGTTTAATATTGTTCGATAAACTAATGTAAAACAGTCAAACATTAAGCGGCGACTTGAATATAATTAATGGTTAAGTTAAACAACCGCAAGGCTCAGCTGTGGTGTAACAAGATAATCATGATAATGTAGGTTGGTTCCTATTCATTAGCACACCGAATTTTCTCAGAAAAATTGTCTTGGCTTCGCTTTGGTTAATAATGTGCTAATGAAACAGAAACCTTAAAGGGCTAAAAAAAGAGCGGATACCATAGTTTCTACGGTAGACAGCAAACTTCGGTTGTTCTTTGAGCATGAAGTCCTTCGCTTTTAAACGGTGATCACGAGAGCCGAAATGTCGGGTCGATACCGCTCGCTCAAACATGGTCGCCTTAGACTTGAAAAAAGCGAGCGAATGAAGGAGTGAATGGAATATATTTATAATAAAAACTATTTTCAGTTTTAATTGCTGTAACACTACTGCTTTTAAACTAACTTTTCATGAGAGAGTAAAATGTTTGCCCGTGACTCTTGGACAATTCGCCAACTACCCCACCATGAAGCAAAAATTCGCAAGACTTTCGAAACATTTTACCGTATTTCCTACCTTCGGTTCCTGTTTACAAAGTTGCTTCAGTGACTGAGGCTTATCACTTTGCCGACTGCTACACTCTATGATTGGCGATCCTGCATTATCCGGTAATTTTCGCTGGTCTGTCTCACTTCAGTTTGACGAAGATCAAAATGGCGTTGGATAGGTTTTGGAATGGAAGGCAAGCAATCGACATTAGAGGCCAAACAATTTAATCAGATAGCGTCTTTAAAAGCTAACTATATTTGTTCTTAATATGGAAGTAATTTTCTCTTTAAACCAACAAAGACAACGTAGTTCAAGGGTCTTAACTTTTTCTGTCTGGGTCAAAACAAAGCAAACAAACTAACGAATCTTCACTGAATATTTTCTAGCTCTAATTTTATCCGAAATATCTGTTTCTCCAATGTTTTCCGTGATCCATCTACTTATCTAGTATCTCGTTATTTTAGTTCATTAACTGAAATAAAATGAAAGCAACTTGCGTTGTATGACGTGCATAGACATTTGCCCATGTTTATTTTGCCGATTTCAGAAACAGGTCGCGACTGTGAGATTGTTCGTTAAGGGCGTGTCGCCGCCGGAAGGGGAACATGCAAAGGCCTCCCTGTGCCTCTTTATCCCTGGGATACTTGTCAACGCGTGCAATGCAGCTCAAACCGGGGAAACATATGCGTTATGCACACACGGTTTCACTTATTACAAAAATAGGCACTTCGAAGCAATTGTCTAAGCTGAAAATAACTACATTTTTTTTAGCAAGAAAGACAACCATCTTTGCATGGGTTTTATTTATAGTACTACAAGAGAAAAGCACCATCGTTAAAAGTTGCTTGAGACTGTTAATTTTGAATTCGCTGGGCTGTGATGGAGGGGTGTATAGGGTGTTGTCAGGAGCCCATGCTCCTGGTGTGGTCTAATTCATCTTCATGGACGACATTAAATTTAGTTGTTCGTAATGTAGAGAGTATGACTCAATCATTGGTTTCAGATCAGATCTCACGAGGAATTTTGAAAACATATATCCGCTTGTTATAAGTGCTATTGGAGGTATAATACTGAGCGCGATCTAAAGATGTTTTACGCAGTAAGATTGGAACATAGAAAAAAGCTCGAGCAAGTGTAAAGGAAAGTACAAAAATTTTGACTCTAAGGAACCATTCAACGTAGGTTAAAAATCTGCCGGTACTAGGTCTTGTTATCCGGCAATCTCTTTTTGTTGAGATGCTTGCACTAGACGGAACTGTAACGTGTGATACTACTTAACTGCAAGGTTTGCACTGCCACATAAGCTGAGGGCACTTAAATCAGTCCAATATTTTATCTAGTACACCAGGTCTTCTTCAAGGCTAGCGGGCTAGCAAAAAAGCAGACCAGCCTTCGGCTGTAAATCTTCATTAGGTTAGACAGTCACTTATCCTTTTCGCACGCTTGGTACGTGGAAGCTACCTATACAGCAGGCACCACCCCTGAATGTCTTAACCACTGGAACAAGTCCATTTAAGACTGCTTATTACCAAGTGTGGCAGTGATGAATTGCAGCAAATGGTCTTCTCATGCTCATATATGTACTCGGCTGATTCGTACGTGATTACCTCGAGAAATTCAACAGATTAACTTAGTATAAGGCTACAATAGTTTGGAGCTTATTTCTAGGATGCAAGCCAACATTTTTTAAAGTTTAAGTGAGTTTGTCTTTTATCACAATCTCAGGAATTTAAAACAACGATAAGCATATTTTGGAAGTAGACGCAAAACGTGACTTGCCCTAACCACATCTTTTCGGCTCTTGTTTGAGATTTGAGACTGTGTTAAAAAAAAATCATCAAGGACCAGGGGCAACTCGCCAAAGAAATTGAAAAACATTTTGAGAGTGTCTGACAAAAGATCCAAGAAAGCAATGGAAACCGTTAATAGTAGAACAATAAAAATAGATTTATCAGCTTAAAAAATCGCATTTGTTCCAAAAGTGTAAAAGTTCATACCATTGTCTGAAAGAGACTGCAAATTTATTTTAATCTGATATAAAATGACAAAACCATTGACCTTACAAATAAACCGTTCTCCCAAAGTTTAACCTTGATCATATTTTCTCAATTTTCTATTTTTTCGCCGCTTTATAACTCTCCAGACCCAGAGATGAGATCAATGCTAAAGCCTACAGGCGCATGCGCGTATTTGGGAATCGCCTGTATCGTTTTACAGTAGCACAACGCTAAAACTTCATTCACCCCCCAGAACGCCTGAAACTGCACTCCAGGAGTTTTTGCATTTTTTTTAGCAGTTTTTATCGCGTTTGAACTCAAAGTTTGCAGGGTAGTATGGCAAGGATGGAAAAATTGGCTCTCCTTTCTCAAGTTTATTGATTGATTGATTGATTTGTTTTTGTCACATTACAGATTCTATATACCGACAAAAATATACGGGAAAAGATGGTGACGGGCCGGAGAAGCCTGAACAGGAGGCCTGGGGCTTGTATGCGGTCCAGGCTCCCCCAGTTTTAGTTTAAGTAGACATAACATCTTACATAACTTCTGAGGAAAGACGGCGCGATTTTACAAAATAGACTTCTGTATAAACTAAGATACTACAAAACAGAAGAATTATGCAACTTAAATTACAGACAAAAAATTACTTACAAAAGTTTAAATAGGTGTCTATGACTGCAAAAATCATCCAAAAATATTATGGTCAGGGCTCCCGAATGAAGTTTGGTAGATATCATCTTCATAACTATACAGAAGCATTTTGTGTATTTGTAAAAGCACAATAAATTATGACTTAAGCACAGAAATAACCTAAAACTGAAATATCCTTGTGGCATAACCCCTTCAGACCCATTGTTGTGTAACTTCTTTATAATAAATTATAAAATTATGAGAGCAGTTTCTCTAGCAATCTTTGTGGCTTACCAGGTGTTCGGAAAGGGAAAACCAAATACACGGGTTCTCCTCCACTGATAGAATCAGTGGGTGAAGAAGTAGCTAGAGGATGTGTGTGGGAGAACGTTTAAGGTATAAAGTGAACTTAAAATGGCTGAGTTGTGTCAGGAGCCCATCAAATTTGATGGGCTCCTGGTTGTGTAGTAAAGAATGGAAACTTGGGGGCTACCAAACGGCGTTGCAGTTAATTAAGCCCTCAGTGACAGCGTAATGAATGAAATGAATTAAGGGGTTAGCAGATACAACATTAGAGAGGGCAGGAGCACCCACCGACAAATTTTGAGAAAAGGACCTAAAAACAACAACAAAGCTTGAATAAAATTTTCTGAAGCCATTTTAAGCATTCTGGGAGGTTGCTGGGAAAAATGTATCTGTTCCTCACTCCCAGCAAGACTGATGGAAGAGTTCCAAGCCAGCAAGGTGCACCTACAACCCGCAACCTGACTTACTGGGAAGTCACCCGCAAACGTATGTCCAGACATTACTGGCCAGTTTGGGTGTGGTCATGGGGCAAAATAAAGCCCCTCGTTGGTGGGGGAGGGCGGGGTGTTGGATAGGAAATTGGGTGTGAGAGGGACCCACAAACTGTTGTGCAGCTAGCTATGTCCACTATGTGCAATATTGTGTAAACAAAAATCATATACAGAGTAGCAAGTGTTTATAGAGGTACTTAGTGCAAAGGTTGCTAGAGAAACTAATGATTTCATAACTTTATAATTTTGCCAAAAGAAGTGATAGGCGTATTCTGGAGACACCCATGTATTTAAAGGACTGTTATCCATTTTGTTTATAGTTTGCCATTCACCGATACCCACTTTGAAACTTAACGAGGAAAATACTTTCAGAGGACAACATAAATTCTCACTGTATTTTTATCAGGTATAATTTAACTAAAGTTCCACTTAAGGCCAAAAAAAAAAACAACAACAACAACAAAAAAAAAAACAAGCAATATCATAATCAACAACAACAAAAGCAACTACAGTAACAGTAACAAACATCACCGTGGCTGGGACAGAAAAGTTTTCAAAAATCCCAATTGTTATATGAACTATAATCCGAATTAATCTTCTTCAAATTTGTCCTTCCGTGCCCTCCTTTACATGTATATTTGCTCTGTTACTTAAATATTCCCTCACTGTGTTGAGAAGTTCTTTTTATAGATATTTCAATTATTGTTGGCCAAAAATTAGTATTCGCCTTTCATCAATATAATGTGGCACGGGTTCCATTTCCGGCAGCGACGTGGGAGGCCAAACGCGGGTTGAGTTTCTTGTTGGTTTTCTTTGCTACAAGACACTTTTTTTGCGCGTACTCCGGTTTGCCCTTTTCCTCAACTGACCCAATACAGTACGAACCTCCATGTGCGTCTACGACGACTTCCTCTCCCCTCGTAAGCGACCCTATACCACCTATCACCACCTATACAAAGTTTTTCAATGGGAACCTTCTGTCAACGACCATCTCCCTAGCGACCGCGACCACGTTTCGGGGCTGATGGTTTCATAATTTTCTCCTTGTTTTTTCACCTCTTGTAAACGACCATTTGACGCATGATCTGATCTCTGCGTTCGCTGTAAGTACAGTGCTAATTAGAGTATAAAAAGAACCTCTAGCGACAACATACAACTACGCATATTGCAACTCAGAAATTGCCGTGAACTATAATCTTCCATAAAGTAGATATAAGTGTCCTAACCTCTTTTCAGAAGAGAACTCCTGTGGTTGGATTCTTGTAAGTGATCATCTCCTGTGGTGTAGTCTTCGCCCGGGGGGGGTACTTCCTTATAAGAGGCTAATGGGGATGTGCTGCTGGATGGTGTCACATTTTCAGGACTTGATTGACTATAATGGGGTCGCTTTTTCAATAGAGTTACTAGAATGGAGTCGAATTTTTTGGGGTAAAACAGTTCTTCAGGAGCAAACGTTCCAGAATGTTTGTACTGCAGATGAAAAGTAAAGTGTTCTTCATTCAATCTAAAAAATGGGTCAATTCATAAAAATAGAAAGTGACTAAGATGGGGTCTATAATTGGGCGCAGAATAGACTATAATTTGGTTGGGGCTCTGAGAGGCCAGCGGCACATACTCAGCAAAAATCAACCCAAGTTCCCCCCCCCCCCCCCCCAACCCCCTCCGCTGGAGTCTTCGCAGTTTGGGTGGTCAAATTGCGGGAGGTTCGACTGTATTTCCTGATCCGAAAATAACAATGATGTTAACAAAAACAACAATAATAATGATACTGATAATAATAATAATAATAATAATAATAATAATAATAATAATTACTAGCGAAAAGCACTATAACTACGAGTAAATAATAATAAAAACGTCTGAAAAAACAGACACGAGATAGGTATTGAGCCCTCAAGCTGTAACTATACGTCTTCCTTGAATCGAACCAAACAACATTACTGCTTTGAGTGAATTCCCAGTGGGATATCACCAAATTGTGTGCATGTTTCAGTTACCCTCACTCCGATACATTTTAGACCTTATTGCGAGACACACTGAATGAAAAGCTGTAGAGTCGATTCCGGCTGAGAAGACAATTGGTTCTCATTAAGATATATTCCGAGAAGTTAAGTTAACTTTCACACGACGTTTTTTTCAAGTCACGAATTTTAATTAATCACCCGAGACTGCCCGAGATCTGTCTCGTTTCGCGAAATTTAGTGCCCGCCAACAATTTGGTACATTCCTAAAAATCGAGAACTTTTAAAAAGCAAAAAAAAGATAATAATAATAATAATGATGATGATGATGATTTTTCTTTGCTTTTTGTAAATACTTTATTTGAAATATGTTGCCTGACAAAAAATGAACGAACAGGGTAACAACTAACATCAACTAGAATACAGTGTTTCACTGAAATACAATAAATGTCTACCCAAATAATATAATAAAATATCATAAAATAAAAGACTCTAGAACAAGAATAACTAGCACTAAAGCTAACCCATATAGATTTGTCTACTAACACCACGAGGCGTGATTATCATTTACATTAACAGAGTATTTGCTACTTTGAGAATTAAATTATAAATAGTGCGACAAAGCAAAAGAACTAACAAACAAACAAGCAAACAAACAAACAGAATTATTTATGATTTACTAACGATGATGACGATGATGACGATAAGGCAAATCGCTCTATCTCAGGCTGATTAGAAATTTAAAAGTTTTTTCGAGGCATGCACCACCGTGACTAGAAATTAAAACACCCACTTCCTCGATGATTACGTTATTGGAAAACGGTCTTATTTGTCATTTTCCTGGATCAGTGGAGTATAAATTTCCGTTGTGTATTATATCGAAATTCGCACATGTTTTTTTTGTGCTGGGATTTTTGTACGTATTATATAATATACATCTTTCTTTACATACTTAACAGTCAAACAAAACAGTACTGTTTTGGAACTAACCAAAAAAATAAAGTCTGAAAAGATTTTTTTTTATTTTTAATGACCTGGTTACGTCCAAATGAGTCTGGCTGCATGGGTGATCCTGACCTCCTATAATTATCCTTACTTATTAGGATAATGTTTTCCGTTTCTGTCCCCTCGTGAGATAAGGTGTTTCATGAGGTCACGTCCCTAACTCTAAACTGTTTCTTAATTCTGCGACAAATTATTCAACATCAAAGGAGAAACCTAGACTGCAAAACATCCGTATTTTTGCGTATTCAAGTACGCGCGAGCAGTCAAACAAGAGGGGGGGGGGGGGGGGGGGGAAGCGTGGGGCTCGCCGCGTAAGACTATTACGCCACGCTTTACCGATTTCTTTACTGATTTTGAGAAAAAAACCAACTGTTTTGCAGTCTAGGAGAAACCCAGAGCAAGTGATATAATCAAGCCAGGCGGTGGGGTGGTTTAAGATTTAAGGTTTAAGGTTTCTCTTTTTTTCCCCTGAGGTTTTACACGTATGAAAATGCAAAGGATTTTAGTGACGCATCGCCTGTTTAGACCTTTTATTACGCTAAAGCACTAACTTTTCAGGGACTTTATTTCTCGTATGTAAGGGAGCGATGGAATCACCTTTATTAGGAGGTGTTGGTAACCAAAGAAGACCCCAATGCAATGATCCCGATTCGCGAAGGGTAACTTTGAAAGAAGTAGTGGGTCGGCCTGTATGGCAGGCAGGGGCACCAAATGGATATGTTTCCTCAAAATATCTGTTCTTCAGGCAAATTTTTGCTGGCTGGAAGATGTCCTTAGAAGGAAAGTGTTGCTGGGCAAAAGACAATTCAGGGTGTGTGAGGCAATTGATGTCTAGAATAGCTGGTATGTGTTCTTTGTGAAAAACCTCCTTTCCTCCTCCCCCTCCACCAAAGGGGTGAATTTCTCCCCTAGGCCACACCCATTTTCCTTCCAAACCCCCCACTGAAAGTCTGAATTTTGCCCTATGACCACACCCAAACTGGCCAGTAATGTCTGGACATACGTCTGCTGATAAACTTCCCAGTAAGTCAAATTGTAGGTTGTAGATGCACCTTGCTGGCTGGAAACTCTTCCATAAGTCTTGCTGGGAGTGAGGAGCAGATAACTTTTTTCCCAACAATCTCCCAAAGTGCTTAAAATCGCTTCAGAAAGCTTTATTCTTGCTTTGTTGTTGTTTTTAGGCCTTCTTCCCAAAATTTCCCTTTGGGTGTTCTTATGCAGGGGCTAACATCGTAGGTATCTGTTTGTCTCATACACAAGTGTCCGTTTGGAAGGTGGACTGTTTTCTGTATGATGATCCTGTGGATTCGTCAAGCCGAGAAAGAGCAAGGCCACCTTTTCCTGCATGAATTGATGAACATAAACATTCTGCTTTTGAGAAATATCTCTGTGATGCCCACAATTTCCAATTAACCCCTATCATGGAATGTACACTTCAGTTTTCCATCCTGAAAAGTTGCTAGGGAAAATGAAACCTAGTTCTCAGGGAAAGAGCACTGGGACTATTTTACGAAATCAGTAATACTCGCCTCGGCAGTAAAGGGTCTCGGATACAAGGGCCCAGTCGCCCGTTCTTAGACCAGACTGCTATACCATGCTGATGAGCCCCCCAATAAGGGCGAAACACTGGCTGTCCATGGCTACCACTGTCTGGGTGATATGGCCTTGCGCATGCGTGAGGTACTGGCCAGGCGATGGGTTGGTGTATTTGTGCCCCTTACTTTAAGTTTTGAATTTACTGGCGATCAGATCAGGGTGGACCCGCCTTCTCCGCTCAGCCAACAGCTTCCACATGCGTCGTTTGGAGCTGGTGTTTAAAGTAGTAGACATATTAAATTCTGCAAGCAGAATACTGCAATCCTGATCGTACTACGTGAAAATTAACTCTGCAAGACGACACCCAAAGAACTCAAAACAGGGCGGGACTGTAGCCATAGACAGCTGTTTTGCCATGCTGACGAGCCTCAATGAGAGGGAAACAGCTGTCCATGACTGCCACTGGCCGAGTGATATGCCTTTGCGCATGGGTGAGGTACTGATCAGGCAGTGGGTTGGTGTATGTGTATGTACCCCTTGCTTTAAGTTTGTCTAAGTTGTTACCAGTGTTCTAGCGTTTGAATACAGCCGTCTCTCCTTGCTCTTCGCAGTTTGAGAGAAGGCTGTTTTTCACAGTAATAAAGGATTAAATTAACTGCAAATACCGTGGACGAAGATCCTGCTAGTTGTAAACGTTGGATCTCTCGCAGGCTTATATACCATTTATAAAAGCACATTGCTGTGACAATGGCGACTTGTAGTCGCGTTGTGTTTTAGCGAAAATCTTAGCGATAAATTTTAGCCGTAAAGCCACTAATCGGTTCCTGATAAAGCGAAGTTACTGGATTCCGAATTCGCCCCTCACCCCCTCCACCCTTACCAACCTTAACCGAAGAGCCCAGATCCCATATGCCAGGTGTTTATATCACGCAAGGAAGTCTGGTATACTAAACAAATATGGCGGAAGGTGGTGATACTGGAAAGCAAATTTCATCCTCAGAAGAACCTCTGGGAATGAGAGCTGTTTTGATTGGAGCTACCGGTGCCATCGGTGAATGTCTGCTTGGAGAACTTTTGACCTCTAAGGTTTGCTTCCTCCTTTTTAACCAGAAATACGTCTCGGCAGCCCTGTTGAGGATTAGGCGGGGTTAATTACAGCTAGTTGGGTGATCAGCCGCGTATATCCTGTCGTGATTTATATCTCTCATTGTCTTATTGTCCGCTTTTTTCTCTTAAATGCGTAAAGAAAAATATATAAAGCTTTTTTCGGCCGCGGAAGGAAAACAAACGACATGTTTGCCCAGTATTTGTGAGTATTAATATTTATATGTTACGCATTAGTCAATTCCAGCTGCGCCCAGCCCCCAAGGGCCGATATCTCCGGACATTAGCAATTTTTTGCCGTGGATATATGGCAATTTCTCGCGGGCGGGGACTCTTGAGCTGCCAAATCCCTCCGGTGGAAACGAATAAAGAGAGCAAATGCCCTGTCCTCCATCAACACTGCAACATTTTCATTGATCACACAGTCGAGTCGTGGCATATTTTAAGCATTTTAATTTGTGATTTTTTGTTTGAATTAACGTCTGCCTTTGTAATGTATGGGTCAAATCGAAGCTTCAGCATGCCCCCCCCCCCCCCCCCCCCCCCCCCGGGCATACCCTGGGCATTTGACACCTTTGCTGTCCCGGGGTGGAGGGAATTTGATTATCAGAGTCTTCCAGGGGGTGGGGAATTTGATCCCCATGCTTCAGGGGTGGGGGATTTGAACTGCACCCTCGATTTCATGTAAAATCTTTGGCGTGGCGAGCTATCATGGGCGACGCGGTGTTAGAGGATTTTCGTGGAAAAGATTGTGCCTTTGTGGCCAGTTGGTTACGAGGAAAGGTCTTAAACAAGCTTTGTGCCGTATTTCAAGTATTTAAATGTTGAAATTTTTAATATTGGATTCAGGCTTTGAATGTATGAATGTATTTTATTGTTGTGTTTACAATGAAATACAATACCTATACCGGCGATTCAATACAACAACATAAAATAAAATAAAAAGCTCAGGTCAACTACTTTGACCTACTGCAAGTATGTCAATTAGTAAGGTGAGTGATGATGCATGTCAGTGAAATGGTCATGACGTAGTAATCTCAATAGGTGGGATCTCTTTTTATAGAACGCTTTGTATGTTGCATCACGAAAAAAAGCTGAGGATTCAGTTTAATACCTTGTAGCAGCGATTTCTGCTGCTTTACATGAGACTTTTGTTCGTAGTAAATAGGCTAACAGTGTTTCTCAGCTTTTGTTACATTTATAAAGATTTTGTTCGACAACTGAAGGCATTTCCACCGTCTTTCTGTCATTTTTGTGCCTGTGAAATGTCCCCGGGGTGGGGGTATTTGATCACCTGAATGGACCCTAGTGTGGGGCATTTGAACGGCATTTTGGCCCGGCTAGGGGGGAATTTGAACAATAATTTTCAAAAAAGTCAAATGCGCGGGGGTTTGCCCGGGGGGGGAGGGGGGGGCATGTTGAAGCTTCGATTTGACCGATACATAATAGAACTAACCAATTAAGACTTCACGCCACGATGACACCAGTTTAGTCAGTTTATGGTAGTAGTAATTTGTTAGCAAATGTCTGCCCCTGGTACAGTGCAAAAGTTGCTACTGCCCCACCCCAGGACTGACAAGGTGGGCAAATGCCCTGCAATAGCCTTGGGGGGTGGGGAGGATGGGGGGCTAGGTGCAACAGGAATTTACTGATGTAAATAAACTTAGTGTCAATACAATACGTATTGCTGCTACGGCCGGCCAGTCTTAAATCCATCGGTGGGGAAAAGAGTTTAACATGTATGAGACCATGAATTCAAAGATATATTGCAGGTAAATAAGCAACGTTTTGAAGTTAAAGCCAAACTGAAACCAGGTTTGTAGCTATAGAATATTTCCCAGAGGTACTCACAACACTAGAGGAAGGGGGACCCTAATAGAAGCCTTATAGAAGAGTATGGTTTTTGTGCCGTTTCGGTCAGAAAACTGCCATAGATTTTGCCCATATTTCCCCTTCCAAAATTTCCTTATCCCTCAAAAAATATTTCAGAGATGAATGTTGTTGATGTATAGTATTGACCCCCTTAAAAGCCCCTATCACAAGATCTCATCTGCAGGGGAGATGGAGGTGTGGTTAATTAAATTACCCTCCCCTTGGCATGGTGTGTTCTTTCAAAGCTTGTAATATATAGCTGATCATAGATAACTTGTTTCTTAAAGCACATTTCCAAAGTGGTGTCCTTGGGTCGAAGAAGTGCCACAGTTCCTTCTGGATACTCTGTTGATCAAAAAGCTGAGGAAGATTCAGGAAGGCTGGAGCAGCATGTTGTAGGTACATAAAGGAAAATACATTTTAGTTATTAGTGAAATTTAACTTGAGTATCATATGTCTTTGACTGAAACCTTTGATGTCACCCTTACTCATACTTGAAAATAAATTTCTAATGCTTACTTTACATTGAGCTGGTGCAAAAATTGTGCCATTAGATTTACTTTATGCACCCTTTCTATTGAGGTGCTCAAGATTGAATATCCCCCTTTCAAAAATAGAAATTTTTTCCCTCACAAAACAGTGGCGGGTCCAGACCTTCAGATAATGGGGGGCCCCGGTCATTCAAACCCTGCGAAAGGGGGAGGGGGCGGTCTCAAAACTTTTTTGTTATTCCTCCCTCAGTTTGGTCTGAAAATTAGGGGGGGGGGGAAGGGGACCTGGGTCCCCAGGCCCCTCCCCTAGATCCACCACTGCAAAATTAAAGAGATCAAACCTTGGCCTTCACAGTCAGGAAGATGTTGCTGATTGATCAAAGGTACTGTTAATGACACAGCTACCCCTTTAGAAATTATAACTCTTGAAAACCTCTTCCCTTAAACTTCCACTAAGATTTCGTGGTACCTCATTAGGGGGATGCAGACATCAAAATAGGATGGTAATAGATAACAAGAAATACCTCGATGGGATCTAGGGATCGAAAGGTGACGGCTAGGTGACCATAAGGAAAACAATTTCCATACCTAGGAAAGGGCAGAATGCGTGCTTTACAGAAGATCAAGACCATTAATATTGGTTAATTGATTGTATTTTTTCATTTTTTTCTTTTTGTGTAAGACTTTGAAAACATTAGCAGTGAAACATTTGGGGCACATTTCAAGGACAAAGATGTGTTTTTTTGTACTTTGGGTACAACACGGCGTGCTGCAGGATCTGCAGTAAGTATATATTTTTGCTAATGGTTGTAAATATTGATACTGTCGATGTAACATGTTTTACAGAGATGTTAAGAAAAGTCTCACCCCACAATACCAATACAATGGTACAGTATAAATTTAGAAACACCAGGATTCTAATCTCCTGTTCTGGATATATATTTCACTGCTATTTTTTGAGGGTTTTGCTTTTGAAGTATCTTATAACTTAAAAATGAGAAATACAGTTTTGTATGAGATATCCTTTTTCTCTGTCCAGAGTCCTGCACCCACCACCACACCCTTTTGGATGGCACACATCCATTAAAGGGATTTTGTGGAAGTACGTTCCTGACTTTTTCATTTTCCCAAGAATCCCAAGGAGGCATAAACCAATGCTATAATTTAGTTCTGACGAGATGTCGTCATTTATTTTTAGGCTGCTTTCAGACATGTGGATTTTGACTTTGTTATCAACTGTGCCAAAGTAGCAAAGGAAGCTAATGTTCCACATGTGTTATATGTGTCTTCAGAGAGAGCAAACGCTTCCAGTTGGTTTTTGTATATGAAAGTTAAAGGCGAGGTAATTACATGTAAAAGGTGGCTTTTTTAATTATGAGCCAGGGTGGAGTGGTGTGGGCAAATTTGTTGATATGCCACAAACTATCTTTCTATGCCCCCTCTGTAGTAAGCTGAAAATTTTAATACAATTGTCCTAATATTACGTGGGCTGTGATTGGTCGCTGCCCATGATCTATTAGAGTACGGACACATGGATGATGTCAAGGCTGGGAAACTTGTTTCCTCTATTTTGTTCAATATGGCGTGAGGTTCTGAAAATGTTTGCAAGATTATTTCAGATTAAGCCAGTGAGGGCCGCCTCGAAAAAAGTTGAGTACATGTAGGAGCTATTAACAAAGAAGAAAATGGAAAAGTCCAGACAAAAAGAGTTCTTGATGACTTTAAAATGCCTAAACTGGAACAAATCTTCACAACAGTTGCCATGATGCATGTGTCATCGCTATGAGAGGCTTGCAGTTTTGAAAATATTTAGTGATTATTGCCCTTTAATGAGCAAGTGAAGGTGCTGAAAATCTTTTTGGAGTAAATGTATGCAACTAAGATAAAGAGGAAAAGACGAACAGCGTTCGAACAGTCTTGAATTCTTGAAAAAGTCTTGAAATTTGCTCAGCAATTTTCCAGCCCTGGAAAAAGTCTTGAAAATAGAGATAAAGTCTGGAAAAATAGTAGAAAGTCTGGAGCATTTTGACGTCAACAGTGATCTATTACTGAACAGACATACGGCAACATGGAATCTATTATTTTCTAACTGTTAAACAGTTCTTGAGCTAACTCTTCCAGTTGGCTTTTGTATCTCAAAGTTAAAGGCTAAGGTTACAATTATTAAAAGGTGGCTTTTTTTATTATGAGCTTACTAGACTGGGACAACTTTTGGTAAAAAGCCGCTAATAAAACTTCTGTCGGCAAACTCGAGGAAAAGTTGGTAAATACTTTTTTCTAGATGAAAATTATGTGCTGAACACGAAAAATTTGTTTACCAAGCTTGATTTTGAGTTTTTAACCACAAAATCTGACCTCGAAAAAAATGAGCTTATTTCTCGACATGGAAACGAGGCTAAAATTTTCCCCGCTTTTCAAAACCACATTTGACTCAAATTATTGCCCCAAATTAGCTAACTGTAAGTTTTTTTGTTATGAAATAAACTAATAGACGGTTGAAGCCTGAAAAAAGTTATTTGGAAATTCAGAGACGCTAGTGAAAGAAGTTGACGAGTGTGTTCGTCGTATAACTATCTGAAGGAAACATGTTCTTTTAAAGAAAACCAGTTTTGATTAAGGATGAACTATGCCAAGGGTATTTGTAATAAGGAATATTTCAGTTAGTACAAAAAGTCTTCATCAGGACTAGTGACATCTGGTGCGAGCATTAAAACAAAAATAGATCTGGCAGCAAAAAGGTTGCGCCAAGTTTTATCCTGCGTTGCGTTTCCCTCATTCAGCAATTTTATATCGTCCATCTTCTTACCAATGTATAGCTTAAAACAAATCACTACCCATGGATGGAAAACTTGTAAAAAATGTTCTTTTGCTACGAAGATTATCAAATAAGTAAACCCATTTTAATGCTTGAAGCTTTGACTTTGCCTAGGGAAACGAAAGTCAGTGAAGCGTGTCATGTGTTTGTTTCAACAGAAAGGTATCCACTGAATTTTATTTTTCGTTTTCCTCCATTTAAAGATTTTATGTAGTGGATCTTTTAAGTACTTTTTAACAGTAAAGCTTTAAGCAAGTCACTTCTCCAGCATTGTGATTTTTCATGGATGGATAACTTGTTTTTAAAAACCCTTTTTGCTGGGCCATATAAATGCAATGAAGCGTTGGCCCTGGCTAGAAAACGATAGTCAGGCTCTACGTTTCATTCCAAAAAACCATTCTGCTCATTCGAGTTACTTTTATTATGGAGAGTTGCATGGAAAGATTGTTTTCGTGGATTACATGATTTTTAATGTTGGAGAAGCGGCTAAGTTGGAAGAGATCTGCCCTTACACTCTCCTTCAGTAAATGCATTATATGCCAGGAAACGAAAAAAGATATCTTCTTTAACGCAATACAGCAAGGCCTGCATTACTGAAAGAGTCCTCTGAAGAACAAAGAAAATTAGGAGACACAAACAATACAGATGTAACAGACGCGATATTGGAGGCAATCGAAGCAAAACAAAGCTGAGGACTTAAGCTGGCACAAGAGCTGCTCTGCAAAGTAGACTGATAAGGGTAAGATATAATTAAGTAGATTAAGGAAATCGCTTGATTCGTCGAAGGATACCCATCCACTACCAGAAATGGCTGCAAGTTCAGCTCTCCGCAGCAAAACCTCGAATGGGAACTGTGTATTTTTTGTTAAGACGGGTCAATGTTTAAAAAGCAAATACTGTTGTCAGTGACAAGGTTTAAAATGAGTCAGCAGATACTTGTTGGAGCAAAGTGTGACCACGACCTTTCCTTGCGTGTGTCGGGTGTGAATGACCTAATTGTGGCTGAGGGCAAGTATCATTCCGTGAAATTGCTAATTTTAACGAAGTATATCTCGATCAATAGATATAGCTAAAGATGACTGTGCTGCAGTGTTGTTGTGGCTTGTTGCTGCGAGTTGCTGCATCAGGCAAACTGACATCTTCAACGTCAATCAACAAGCGGAAACGGTTCTTGAGAGATTAAAGAACATGGTTACTAAGGACGTGGCAACCACACAGATAGATGAGAATCTCTGTTGAAAGCAGGCAGCCTCGGCCAGAAACAACTGGACACTTTTGTTAAAGAAAGGCTTATGATCCCAAACGAAGATGAGAATTGTAAGAAGCTTAGGGATCCTCTTCCCAAAAGTAAAGCCGTGACATTTGTTTCTCTTTATGAGGCTGAAAAGAAAGAAAGAGAAACGTCTGCTGCTATCGAAGCTGACAGAATGATCCTCCAGCGCATCATTACAGCGTACGATGCTGGTAGAAGAGTAGATTTGCTTCAGCTACGATTTAGTCTCTGTTTCGCTTGCTATCGCAGATACCAATGGTCAGCCACAATCTGGAAATCAATCCGTGATGATAGAGCTGCTGTCTCGGGTGGGATGGAACATCCTCGGGTCACACCAGTCCCAGGACGTTCGACAATAGTAATTGCCGGTCAAGAATTAGTCATGGCTCTAGGAAGACCATCAGAGTGTAACAAATTCGACGATCTCGTAGATAGATTTTTGAAAGCTGCCCTTGTCTGTGGAAAGGACTATGACCGGATAGATGTTGCATTTGATGGGTACAGGGAAGCCATCTTTCCTTTTCATGCGCTAACAGGCTATGATACGGTCTCTTTCTTTGCTAAGCATAGCTAGAAAATTGCCTGGAAGGCATTTGCTCATCACCTCATCACCAAACGCTATTGGAAAGTTTTGCAGATGGAGACCTGGATGACACGACTGTGAAGTCCGTAGAAAAATTCATTTGCAGTGTACAATGCTGCTAATGCAGAGCGATGTGATAAAGCACGTGCAACGTTTTTTGGTTGGTGCAGATCCCCAGAGGCACTTCCCCACACAAGTGATGCAGCACGATGGCATATTACTAGCGCACGCTTTCAAGCAATGTTATGGAGACAAGCCCACAAAACGAACCCCACCCTCCCACTTCCAGAAACCATGGGATGGACTAAATCTGATGACGGAAAGCTCGTGCCAAAGCTAATGACTCTAGCCTGTACCCGAAAGCTGTACCGAGATGATTACCTGTAGCTGCAAATCAGGATGTTCAACAAATAGGTTCAGCTGCCGGAATGTTAGACTGCCGTGTACAGGAGCATGAAAATGCAGAAGCACTGAAGATCTCAATTGCAGAAATGAAGTTGATGGTAATGTCATTGCAAACCAAGGACAGTAAATGGTACAGTTCAGCAGAACAAAGCGTTTAGCTTCTCTAACAAATTTTTATTCTTGTTTTATAATTGTCTATGAACTAATAACGGTTTTTTTTAAATTTTCGTCCTGTAGGATGTCTGATGTTTACAATATCAATTTAGGTCTTAAATATGTTTCAGAAGCTGACATCAGACGCATCTAAAATGGCTGCAATCAATCGAATGTTATGACCTTCCTTCTTAGTTATAAGTACAGCATGTATCCAGAATGGTTAGGGCATGAAAGTTAAAAGTAGTTTTAAGAAAATGCAGTTTTTGTTAATTATTTCAAGGATTTTGTAAACATCTAGAAATTTAATACTTGAAAATGGAAGTAAGATGTCTGCAATATATAGATCACAAACTTACTGTAAATATCTTAGGAAATAGCTGAAAAATTAAATTTCTATAGCTGCTGTAACTATTGGAGCGAATTGCTGGATTGGTAATTTTGTTTCTTTTTTGACTGTGCCGTCAAATTTGTCAAAATTCCGAATAGCCTATAACCCCGTCTTCAATAGTCACGTGACCAGAAAAATCACGTGATTTTCAGACGGTTTCTGCGAGGTACTGTAAGTAATAAGTTGTATCAGTCACCTGTTGATCTGAACGAATTTTAACCGTTAGAGAGTACTCTGCATCCTCATACAACATGCAGCCTCGTTTTCATGTCACAATGTATTAATGCTAACCTTAACGGCTAATTTCAAGGTCTAAATGGTCGAACTAACCTTGGTAAACAAAATTTTCGTGTTCAGCACATAATTCTCATCTAGAAAAGTGTGTTTACCTACTTTTCCTCAAATTTGCCGACAGAAGTTCTCTTTTGCGAAAGTTACCCCAGTCTATACTAAGGGTGGAGTGGGCTAGGCAAATTTGTTTATATGCTGCGGACTATCTTTGTATGCCCCTTCTGTAGTAATCTAAAAATTTACATAACTCCCCTTGACTTTGCTTAAACTTAGTCAGCCCTAAACAGTTTCCAAAAAAGGAACACCCTCCACAGTTTTGTGGTCCTCACTGGCTTCAAAATAAATGAAAGCTTCTAAACAGCAGACATTTATATCCTGAGAGCTTATTAATATTATTTATTGTGGGTGAAAGTTGGAAGGCGGGGGGGGGGGGGGGAGGGAAGGGTTAGGGAGGGAAGATGTAGATGAGGCTTTTTAATCAGGAAGGGCTCTTATTACATGTATGTTTTGCTTTCAAAGCAGTTTTTTCAAATTTTGGTCTGGTTCATTTAAGGAGGCTTGCACCCATTTTTCAAGGTGTAAATTAAACCTTTGTGTTTCATGCCCCATAACTTTGGCTAAAATACATGTGCAAAAATTAAAGCCACAAAGTGTTTAAACAAGATATCTAACATTGAACTTAATTTTAGAGTATGTTTTGTTGTCATCTCTGCTTCCATAGCAACAGAACAACAATATAATACGTGTATGAAATCTACAAATGGAGAATTTTCTCAAAAATCTAGCCATGTTAATCTTATAAAATATAGTCCTCCAGTGTGATCTGGATTGTAGTCTTTACCTTAGGCAAGATTTAAAAAAACTCTATAAGAGCATTAATTTTTTGAAATACACAAGATGCTGTAAAAGCATTAACTTGAGCTTTCTTGGATATTAGACAAGAAATAAGGAGGTGATTAATTCTTAAGTAGCCTGTTTGAGGGCATGGAAACCATATAGGGAAGGAGAAAAAACTTCCAGCAGCTAGCTTGGTTACACAGTAACAATTGACTGCCTTTGGGACATACAATAGTCAGAGACTTCGTGTACCTTCTGTTTTAAACCTGGAAAAAGATTTTAGCATTACACTTGGGTATCTAAACTTGCACACAATTGCTAACTACTAATTATTATTGTGGGTTAAACCTCAACAAAAAATATAAGATTGCTTAACTTTTCATGATTTTAAACTTTTATGATGAACAGAAACACCACACCATGGACACCCTTCTTCTTCTTCTTCTTCCTCTTACTCTGTGGCGTTTCGTTGTGTTCCTGTCGTTAGCTGTCAACAACGAAAGAATACTAAGCTATTGAAAACTAATACAAACAAATGCAATAGTGCAATGCAATGCAAATATATCTAAAGTGAAAATTTCCGATGATTTCTACGCAGTTATTACTGAAATTTTAAGGAATCTTCCACAATCAAAGGCAATGTATTACTAGCCTGCATCACAGAAATAATTTAACCTCGGTTAGGGTGGATTTTCACTCTCGTGTAATATTTATGTGGGTTAATGCGCGTAGATCTTGTGCGCATATGGCAATGTTTGGGAGGTCAATGGTAACGTAAAACTTGAGCATGAACCTTGTTAAACTTTTATGTTTACGCGGGACTTGTCATGCATTGCAGATTACGACTCTTGCGGCTATGGGACTTAAGCAATAAGTTCTAAAAACTTTGTTTCCCAGAAAAATTCACTTTTTGTTTTTAATCATCAACAATAGTGATTATTTGATCAATCCGTATTTTCACCTAGCATAAGGCATGATTTAGTTTTTTCAGAAGTGAATTATTGTAACAAAGTTTGTTTCTTTGTCAGGTTGAAGAATCCTTGAAGGAGATGCAATACCCAAAGACAAGCATATTTAGACCTGGTCTTTTAGATAGAGGGGCCAAGAAAAGATTTCTAGAAAAGGCATATGGTAGGTTACGTCCTTTTTAATGCAAGAGACCTTATTTCAAGCATCTGATTCATTTTGTTTTGCATGCAGAATATTAATTAATAGCAATTTTTGAAACCAACCTCACAGAATCACATACCTGAACTTTGAAAGTTGTTATGTGGCATCTGTCAGTAACAAAAGTCAGCATAGTGCGGGACACTAAGACATTACAAATGCTTTCAAGATTTTGTCATTCGAGAATTGAACTTCTAACTTGTACCAGTCACTATAATTCAGCACCTCAAGTCACAAACACCTTAATTGGTGTGTTTTTGCGCTGGAATTTAGACCAAGATTTTTTCCATTAATTAGCACTATACTTTCGTTTCCACATATAGATTGGGTTAAAGCATCGTTTATTCATCTTTTTTTATTAGGTTGGATTGCAAAGTCCATTCCTGTTTCAACAGTTGCAAAAGCAATGTTGATCGATGCTGAGAAATATGCCAGAAACAAAGAGGCAGATCCTGCTGCTATCACTTATGAAAACTCTGACATTTTAGCTTTACTTTCTGCAAGTTAAGTAGATAACACGGTCAATTGTTTCCTTGCACTAACAGCTAAAGGACATTTTCAACTTTTTGCAAATGGATCCTTGGCTGGAAGAGCTGACTTACCCTTCACTACCCTGGCAACTCCTGCTTTCTCCCATTGTTGGAGGACTTAAGAACATTGAATTATTATTACATCATCATCATCATCATCATCATCAAGTCTCATCATGCCAGTAGGTGCATAAGGCCTCAACTTAAGAATTATATGGCGGGGTGTCAAATTTTGCATGGCTGATTTTCACAAACCTTTTTCTTTTGTGGGCCCTTAATTTTGCAATTTAAGTTGAGAGTCCCGTGAAAATAAGGACATGGTAGTTAAGATTTAAGGTGTGTGTGTGTGTCTGTGTGTGTGTGGGGGGGCAAAGGTACGGCCGTGAGCAGGACCCCTCAAGCTACATCGTTGTCATCACACTCCCAGTCATTTTATTTCTGCAAATAACGGATTATTGGACCAAGAAAAATATAATTTGAGGCTAGTTTAAGCCAACCGTCATATGATCGGCTTTTCAAACAATCCACTGAGTTGTTTTTGTTTTAGAACATAAATATCTGTCATCCATCCTGCTCTCAAGTCTAAATGTAAAGAATAGAACTACCTTTCTCCCAAAAATACGGCCTGAAAGACTCAACATAAAAGAATCTAGAGCTCATTTGATTTTGTATTTATTAATTTCAGACACCTTTCCAATAAATATTGACCTCTAGTAAATAAATTACATTTTTACAGACCTCATAATGTTTACAAAATCCAAACTGTGTACCTGAAATTTACAAAGGTTCTGTTTTATACAAAATTAACACCAGCAAACACACTGATACATGATTCAATGTCCATGTCAAATCACTAGTATTACAGTGCATTACTGGCACTGAAATCTTGTTCAATGTTTTCAAAAGTTTTTTTCTTTCATGATATCAGTCTTCTGTTGGTAATAAAATTAACAATTTATTAATACAAAGCATGCACACTTTCCCTTACTTTTCCTACCCTGGTCACAAAGGTGTTCTTTTTTCTGTTGTTTCAAATGAACTTGAGCTGACAACTGAAAAATAAGACCTTTGTGACCAGATCTCTGACTTTTGTTTATCCAGCAAAATAATTCTTTATAAATTATGACCTTGTACTCTAATGTTACTGTCAAAGTAACAAAACCAACCCAGAAATATTGCTGGAATGTTATTGTGTTTCAAAGAAAAAAACCCAATCAGGCGTGAAAGACTAAACTGCCAGCAATGACATTAATAATATTAGTCTGTTGTATTACACCTAGCCCGTGTGTCATGATCTTTGCACTGGATGGTTGCAAGAACTTCTTCAAAAACATTTTGCAATATTAAAAAAATGATTGAGAGTTTTTACAAACGTCTTAACTCTTTGGCGCACCCATTCCACTGGTCATGACATTGACTACCTGCTAGCAGAGTCGCTTTGATCTTTCCTAGATAAGTTGGGAAAGAGACTTATCAAGGAAGATCGAAGGAGACTCTGTTCGCAGGGTAGAAATTGACAGGCTCATATCTGATGTCTCGAGACATAAATTAAGGAACTGAAAAAAAGGATTTTATGCATTCTTATCCCTTTCATAGGCTGCCAGTATTGTTGTATCTAAATGCAACGCATCTTACTGGCATGTTGTTCTTTTTAACAGCTGTTTCAGTTAATTGTGAATTGGAAATATTTCCAGAACTCCACACTCGTTAACTTGTATTCAAAGTCATGCGTTCCCTAATTTATATCATTAAAATTTCCTTAATGACCTTAATCTATGGCACACCTTCGTATTCTGAAGGGCTTTCAAGAGAAGACTAAAATGGATGGAGTGCTAAAATAGCGGCATGTTTGACTGACATTAACAAAAGAAATCAAGGTGTGGTTAAATAAAAAATATTTTTTGCAGAAGTTCTTGTAGTGTGTTAACATTATGGCACTTCAAAAACTTATTAAAGCCTTGAATTGTCAGCAATTCTATAAACAACACTGATGCATACAAATACATTAACACCTAAGGAAAACTCTGCATATTATTTATATGACTTGTTTGTTAACAACAAATATACCACTCACTATTCTAAGAAGAAAAATATTGTAATAAGAAAAATAAAATGTATTTCTATCCAATGTTAATTAAAGGTACGGTACTGAGATATACCTGTAAATATTTCTTTAAGATTAGAGTGCAGTCCTTCATTTTTGTAGAATGGTGCTAAAAAGATTTTACAGTGTACTTGCTGGACTTGAAATCAATCGCCTCTCTTGATACCTTTCCTGACCACATCTTATAAAAGGCTGAAGGCTGGTTTGCTTTACTCCCAACTATTTCTTTGCTTTTTTAACCATCATTAATAATGTCAAATTGTGGTGTTCATATTTTTTTTATCATGCTTATACAGTGTCACTTTCCACTTGTCTTTGAAGTTTCTGATAAAACACTTTGTCGAGCTGTCTTTGTCTGTACCACACCAGCAAAGAAGAGCAAATCAGCCCTAAAAGCATCAAGCCCTGTAGAGGCACACAAAAATTTGTACTTAGGGATCATGCACAGGGTTTCGCAGCACAGTCTTAAATTTGGCAGACGGCCTTGCTTGTGTTTCCCTCCAGTGTGGAAATAACACATATTAGTTTTTTTGTAAGCATTCTTATAGTTTTCTCAGTGACTTTAGAACCAGAAAACAACCTCCTGCTTATCACCAGCACATCCTGCCTCTTTTGGAGGATGAGTGGAATGAGTAGGAGAGGACCCCTTGGAACTACCCTCCAACACAGGCATTTTTAGGGGAGCTTGTATTTCGTCCCTCCCTAAAAACGCCTGTTCAACCGAGAACAACATTCCTTTCCCAAGCTTAGCCATTCACACTGTACCTTCCAAATTCTGGAAGGTTGACCTTGACTGCAGGGTAACCTGATTATATTACTTGACCTCCATGAAACACTTCATGGGAAAGCTTTATGACTGCTAATAAAATTAATGTTAGTCTCAAAGAAGCAAAAGTAAGAGTCAGATTTCAAAATACTCCATGCACTGCATAACCTTATGAGTCCCGTTTAGCCTGTCAACATGTTATTTCAAAACTGTTGATTTGCCACTTACCACGCAAATAAAACAATGGGGAAGGAATGTTGTTCTTGGTTGAGCAGGCGTTTGTGGGGAGGGACGAAATACAAGCTCCCCTAAAAATGATTGTGTGGGAGGCTACCTTGGAACGTGATAAATTGATCAGAAAAATAATAGAATAATGATAAGATTGGATAGTGTTTTGTTTTCATTCAACTGTGTCCACGGAGCATTTCAATAATAACTATATATTATTTAATTATTTTCCTTTGCTTTTGAATGGTTTAGAAATATTTAACCACACAAAGAAACACAGAAAATTGGACCAAGGAGGAAATTGAACTAGCTGAAGTTGTTCTTTTTCTTGCCAGCTATGGCTTGAACATTTCCAACTGGACTGATATCTAATCTTCCCATGCCTTAAATTATAGAAACAAACCTTCCAATGTTGTCAGTTATAAATGACAGTTCAGTTCATTTGAAATTTTCAGTCCCTCTCCCCCACCCCCACCCCTGCAAAATTCCTTTGGTAAATACACAGGGCATAAAAAAAGCTACATCTTTACCGTAAACATCCAGAACTTCTTTTCTTCCCACTGAAGTACATGTGGACAACTACAGCAAATAAAAATACAAAATACTAAAACTAACTGGTTGAAAATGCGTGGTTCCAGATAATATCCACACTCGGCTCAAGGAGGGTCAATAGATTAATACCGCGAGGGGATTGGGGGGGGGGGGGGGGTGGGTTTCCATTTTGGTCTCCTTTTGATTTTTGCTCGCATTAAGACTTCACATAATGCCCTAAGCGACACTTGGGGACTGCATCAAATCTGGATCAAAATCTGAATTCTCATTTGTTGCCCCTATTCATTTCCAACAGAAGTAATGGGGAGAAGATAATTAAATATCAAGCAAATTTCACCTTGTGTGATCATGTCCATAATTCTCATGACCACTCTGTTTTACAAAGCATTGATATTACAAGGAGAAATTCTTGTGCTAATCACTCTTAGGGCTTAAAGGTTTTAATTGGGGTGGGGTGGGGGGGGGGAGTTGATGGTTTAGTTGTTGACGTATATGTATATACGGTATATATTTTTTGCGAGGAGGGCGGGGGATGGTAATGCAAGAGAGAAAGTCTCCAGATTTTAGATCTTTAGAGGTTGGCATCTATATACATGTACCACTTACAAAAAAAAACACTAAGTGTTTGGAAAAGTTGCAGGTAGGGAGCAATTAATAATTCTAGAAATTAACAAAACAAACCTTTTATAAAATTTAACATTTGAAGAAATACAAAGTCCTTGCTGTATATTTCCAAATTCTAAACATCCAGAAATAGTTTGCTTTAAAATAAAAATTGGGCATAACACACATCAATATTAAACTTCAACAATTGCACAAATAATAATACAGTATTTCCTCGAATAATAGCCGGGGGCAATTGTTCTTTTTTTCGGGCAATTAATCGAGGGAAAGTGATTACTTGAGGGAGCTGATTATTTCAAATATTACTCACTGGAAGTCATGCCTAATAAATTTTGTTTTACTAGGTCCCCATTAAATAATAAAAGAAATAATCTCATCATTTAAACTGATTATGGGCTTTTTAAAGTGTTCCAAATTTGGTTCCTTGATCAATTTTCATGTCAATATCCTCAACGTCAGAGCTTGAGTCATCACTGATTAGTTCAGCTGCATCAGACTCCACTTCAGCTATGTTTGTCATCCAAGTTGTCAATTTTTAACTTGACAGGGGGTGGATAAATAAATAAAAGAGAGGATGACGAGAGGGTTGGGGGGGGGGGGAGATTACACTGGAAAGATGCAATTCAATGGTAATTAAAAGAAAGTAATAGATTAATATTTTCAGAACTTTTTGAGGGAATTTGGAAATATTGGTTTAATAAAGGTTTTGTTTTGATTATTGTTAGTGCATGCCTTGCATCTAAGCAGAATGGGGATATTTAAAGACCATCACAGTTGTTAGTTCCACTAAGATAACATTGTACCGGTGTTTCACCTCTCTGTTGACAAAGTGCCACATATTCTGATCTTTTATAGCGACTTAAACCATGATTTCATTACACACAACAGGAGTCGATAAAAATTTTAATTTAAAACATTTCAACTGGCCTATATATGAAGATGTACATGTACTCAGAGCAAACATTCACGAGAACTCAATGAGTATGTCTATAATATTACTTACCTTTTCATAATCGCTGCAATGAATACAATCTCCAATGAGCCTTGTATTTTCTTTTTTCCAACATTTTGAATTTGGAACATTCTTTGCATTTTCTGCTCAGTAATATAAGAGAAATAATTATTAATACTATTTAAACAACACAGTGCCTGCCCTCTACCAATGGTCTATTGGCTGATAGAAGCCCTGAAGAAGGGTGATCAAATTGATCACATTTTCAAGGAGAAAATATTCATGTTTGTGCCACTAGATATATACATGTACATAAGAAGCCCTCTGATCTTTCAGATGATGCCGGCAAAATTTTGAGCATAAAACCATAAGCAGCTTGAGTAGCAGCTTGAGCAATGGGTTAGTAAAATCAGTTGCTGCATTGAGTTTCTGCAGTTATTACTAATTACTTTTTTCAAACTTTCAATTTACAATTATAACAACAACAAAACTTGTCACCCATTATTAGCTTACAAGAGGCCCTGCCAGGGTAAATTCCAACAAGCGACATGGCCCAAAAAGTAGCGACAGCGCGTAAAATGAAATCGCGACAAGAGACAACCTCCCTCAGCCAAATTGCGACAGTGATGGCAAAGCCGACAATGAGCGACAAGCATTTATAAACACCGACACAAGACGTTTTAAAATTCAGACGGGTGACATGGGACCCCTCCCCCCCACCCCTGGCAGGGCCTCTTATAAGCTAGTCTAGATGGGCCCCAGGGCAGGTACTCCCATACGTTTTGACTGGGTGTGTGCAGGCCACCCAGGTTCTTAAACCCTGACCCTATTTACGGATGGTATAAATAAAATTGATACCCTAATTAAGTCAAAATCCAAAGAATGGCACCCTATTCAAAGGAGAAAAACTAAGAATTTAATAGCAACACACAAACCTTCACTGCTTTCCTAATATGCTTCAGGATGGCTCAGTTTTAACTGATGATTAATGTTTGCGTCATTTGTGCACTTGAATTTTAGCCGATACAATTTAGGTACCCTACTAGCCTATTCCTGGCTCTCAGATAGTGGGGAAGGCATGGAAGAGTGGGAATGATGTGAAAGAGAAAGGCGCGTGAAAAGGGGGGCGAGGCATTTTCTTTTTCTTGTTTGTGCTTCAATTCTGCAGAACCGACTATTTTGGGGCCTGGAACAGGCTAGTACCCTACCTAAGGATCACACCAGCACCACAATGCTAACAATACCCTATTTACATGTAAGGGTTGAGATACCATACCATACGGCTCATACCTATTTATAAAATAACTAAGATAGTAGGCTCTGATTGGCTGAGAGGAGTGTTTGCATGAGAGTATGTAAACATGGTTGTGGTGTCAAGATGTTTTGCTTTTCACGTGCTAATCACGCAAGCACGAATTTGAAAAAGTTTTCGAGTTCAAAACTCAACAAGATTACTTTATTTACCCATTCCTCCATCGGCTGAAACTTGGAAAATCGTTACAAAGAAGGCGTGTCAATTTCTTTCGCTTGAGCTGACAGTTTAAGTGAGAAACATCTGTATTTTGAATAGCATCTTTTTGCAAATCAAGAACTGATTATGCGTACAAGACTTTGTGTACAAGACTTTCTCTTTTAATCAGTGCCATAACAAAGAGTTTTACGTTTTTTCTTGGGAAAGTTATTTTATAAAAGCAATAACCAAAAGAAAAGTTTTTTCCTGTGTTTGCATAGCCTGATATAAACACTTGAGGGGTTGGGAGAATTCTCCACAGTTATACAAACCCTGGACTTCATCTCGGGTTTGCACAACTGTCTTGACTTGACCTTGAATGACATGTAAATGCCTAGGGTACAACTGTGCCCTGGGGAGTGATAGCCTGTCCCATGCGGGCGTTTTTAGGGGAGCTCGTTTTCATCCCTCCCCACAAGTGCCTGCTCAACCGAACACAATATTCCTTTCCCAAGCTTAGCCAGTCACATTGTACTTTCCAAATTCTGGAAAGTTGACCTTGACCGCATGGTAATCTGATAATTACTCGATCTGCATGAAACACTGGGAAAGTTTTCTGACTTCAATAAATGTTAGATTCAGAGCAGCAAAAGTAAGATTTAGTCAAATCTTAGAATACTCCCTGCACTGCACAACCTTAGCGAAGGAAAGAAAAGAAGGAAAATGGTAATTCTAGGGTCATGTTTTAGTCGTGTTCAGCCTGTCAACACTTTATTTGAGAGCTGTTGGTTGGTCACTTACAATGCAAATAAAACAATGGGAAAGGAATTTTGTTCTTGGATGAGCAGGCATTTGAGGGGAGGGATGAAAGATGAGGAGCTCCCCTAAAAATGCCTGTGTGGGAGGCTAGGGGGAGTGATGGTCGCTATTTGATAAACGAAATTGCTGTCTCATAAATAATTTGCATCCTCTTCTCCCTGATGCAGAATAGCTGCTTACATTTTATTTTTAACGACTGTCATAGTTCCTATGACAAACTTCTAGAGAACATCAATAGGCCTAGCCTGCACAATCGTAGAATACATGATATGTTAACTCTTGTATATAAGTCTTTTCATGGTCTGGCCCCTTGTTATATTAGTGAGCTACTGATAGAAAGAAATTCTTCTTACAATTTGTGTGGTTAACACTCTCTTAGTATTCCCAGAGTTCAATCAACCAAATATGGTTTGCACTCCTATTGCTACTCTGGCAGCAAATATTGGAATATGCTTCCAGAGGTACTTAGAACTGCCGAGTCATTACATGTTTTTTTAAAATCAAAAATTGAGAGCATTAGCTGTGACAATAAATGCTGCTCCTTTTGTAATTAGTTATATATATATATATATATATAGTCACAGTGCATATAATATTTTTCTTGTCTACGTTATCTTAAATTTGTACATAATATTTAGTCAATTACTTTATTCTAATTACCATTTTCATTTATTTTCTCTTTGTTTTGCTTTTCCTTCGGAGATATTAACATACGTTTATGCTATCTTTGAAATTCAAAGTGAGATAAAGCTTTTGATTGATTGATTGAGCTTCAACTTCCACTACTCTCTAAACTTTAGATACTTACCTAAAGAATTTGTGCTGTTGTATTCAATAACTGTTGGGCGAAGCGTAGTATTCAAGTCGGCAACAGCTGAACTCGTTCTTGATGAGTTTTCTTTATTCTTAGTACTTCTTTTCTTTATCTGAATACTGAAGTCAAAAAAGGAAATCAAATTCGAGAACAAGGCAGTACACCCAGGCATTAGAGCCTTTCTTTCGCTTGTTCGATTTTGGCGTAGCCTGCGCGTAGAGCTTCCTTTTGTCTTCTTGAGAGGGTGAAGGAAGTGATTATCTCCGCACGGCACGATAAATCTACTATACATATATTCTACGCTTTAATCATGTACACCTCTTGTTCACGGGGTTAGTATTATCAAAATTCAGATTATTTGAAAATAATAATAGTTAACCTTGCAGGTACAGTTATTGGCCGGGATATAGGCATGGGGGCTGACTGAAAATTTTACTGAAAATAACTCTTGTTTTCATCGAAAGTGAAAGTATACTGCGCAGAAAATATTCAGACATAACTCTTATTTTAATTTAAGGTGAAAATAAATTTTCAAAACGTACCTGAAATTTGCTATGAGGAGTAAAATTATCATCCCTGACACAATCACAACGATCCGCCATTGCTTCATTTTCTTCTGACTCGATTCCAAGCCACCGTCTAGTGTCCAGACTTCTTCGTTATTTTTAGGTTTGACGTACTTTCCCTTCCGCCGATAAAAAATTGAAACTACGTACGCAATAGCTCACGTTCGACATATAAAAATTCTAGAAGAACTCCGGGACTTTCTGGTCATTTTTCTATATTTAGTTTGGTTTTCTTTGTGCTCAAGTCTCTTCTGGGAATTGCGAGACAATGGAGTCGTTAAAAAATTTGCAATTTTGACCCTAAAGCCTCTAACCTGAGATCAGGCCCAATTTGAGCGGTTCTCATACATTCTCTCTAACGGCTACCGGAATGTTATTTACAAAGCGAAACGAAAATAGAGCCTGATCTCAGGTTATAAAGCCTCGGATTCGAACGTGGGCTCTCTATTGTTACGTCTTTGTTACAGTTGTTTGTTTACTTTTCCTAGCTGTGTAGTCCATCGGGAACTGGAAGAAAATAGCCGGAAGTAGGGTTAAAAAAAAACGTTTTATTGTACAGTGACCATTTTAATCTCATTTTTATATTGAAGAAATGATAAGTGAAAATTGAAGGGTATTTTTACATTATACATCAGAACGTAACGCAGCAAAATTTAGCCCAAATAGAGCATGCGTTTTACTGTTTTGAGAAGTAAAGCTGTTCAAGTTACGGATGAACATCAGTTTCTACTAGAAAACTATATGCCTACAACACGTCAATGGGACTTCAAAACCCAAGTACACTGTTTTTCCCGACTTTTTAAACGCTCAAATCATCGACGTTTTTTTACGGGAAGGCTTCTCCCCTCGGTCTAACCGCTTACCCCTTTCTTATATCTCAGGCTACTAACAAATGGTGCTCCTTTGACATGTATACTTACAATACAATGGAACCCCGCCTTACGGCCACTTTTTGTGGCCGCACGGCAAACGGCCATACATTTTCTTGTAAAAAAATAACCCTCGTTAATACGGTCACCCGTTTAATAATACGATCAAATTTTTTTAGCCCATTGGTGACCGTATTAACGGGGTGCACGCGTCCCTTTTACATATAACTGCTTTAGTTGCTCCGTCATTTTAATATAAAAAAATCACCAAATCAGAACGTTACCTTCTCTTTCACATCCATAAAAAGCGTTTGTTAGCACTTTTTGGTCCTTTAACAGACCGAAAAGTTAGTTTTCCCTTCCCAGTCCTTTCATATGAGGTAATGGAAGAGGCCCAGACGGTATCCCCGATGATGAATTATCGGAAAGGTAAAATGATCCGAACTATATTGCCACTCTCCCCACAGGTACCCCAAGCTCGAAATATGTTAGGTTTTTTTTCCCATACAAATCCTTATATTTTGAATGTTACGCAACAATGCCGATGCTCGCCGATGCTCAAATTTCGAACTTGGGCTGCCTGTGCTCTCTCCTGTGTATAAACTTACGATAGGCAAAATTTCGCTTTGTGTTCGAGAATGTCAGTGCAGACAGACGGATTCTTCTGGGAGGAATGCCGGGCGGTACAAGCCCGCTTAGACCACCTATTTCTTTTATAAATGATTATGATTTCACAGGTATATGTTATTCCATTTTTCACTACTGGAAAAAGCCTTCTTACGGCTAATCAGTGATAGTAATTAAAAAGTAAATCACAAACGGCGGTGATAAACATTGTGAACTTTCGCATTTTTATATAAACTTGACGTTTCGTATGCTAGTCAACATACATTTTCAAAAGTGATCTAAAGGGACCGTTACAGATTATAATAAACAGGTCAGGTCAAGAACAGGGGTGGAAGGTGTCTCCATGGAAAGGGTGTCTGTAAAACGCGGACCGGATACCTGCGGATGGCGGATGCGGATGGGAAAATGCGGATAGAAAAATGCGGATGGAAAAAAAATGCGGATAACAAAAAAAGTAAGAAGAAAAAAAACGAGAAATGCGGATAACAAAAACAAGCAAACAAACAAACAATTAAGGAAAGAAATCTTTCTTTCAAGTAGCTGTCACAAGGTTGGACCCTTCACTTACATACAGAACGTGATGCCAATAGCTGGCACAGTTTTGTACCCTGTAATTCCTTTCATTAATGTCACAGAAATAAGGACGCTCCGTTCCTCCTCCTTAAATGCACGCATACTTGGTGAACTTCTCCTCTGAGTGTTTAACTTAAGGCTTGCAGGCAAGGTTTCAGGCAAGGTTGTTTCCAGTGACAAGTGCACTATGGGCAATCATACCTACCGGTCACACTTTTGAGGGCCAGTACACAGCAAGATTGAGGAATTCAGACACAGCAACTGAGGGGGTTCATCAATGGATGTATTATACTTTACACTGTGGGTATTTTCAGCTCTTCAGAGCTAGTGGAACCCCATATCAATCCTTTGAAAGTTCGCTGAGCTGTAGTGTAGAAAGAGGAAGCTAATTGACAGGTATTTGTGAGAGACTCACAGTGAGCATTGAATCTTGTTGCTTTACCGCATTTTAATACTGTACGGGCATACACCTGTAATTCTCTGTAATTAAATCCCGAAAACCAATAAAAGGTTTCGTTTGATTATTTTTTTTTTGGCAAACCCAGTGGAGATTTTAGGGTAAAAATATTGATGATTAAGACGATGTTCAAAAGGCATGTTTTAATTTTGGCAGTGGCTCACTGTTGGGTATTGGGTGTAAATTAGTGCAGTTTGTGGTATACCGTGTGTGGTTTGTCATGATGTCAAATAGTATTGAAAAAATTCAGCTGTTTCAGAGGAGGGACATGTCTTGCAGCTTATGGTTTTTTCTGGCCATAAGCCGCTTGGCCAGTATGCAGGTGATGGGCTCTTGAAACCCTTTTCCAAAACAAAACTCCGGACTAAAGCTTAAAATATATAATATACAGATTTAGCCAGGGCTAAAAGCGAAGCTCTGGTTAATAAAACGGGTAAACAAAAAAAATTACATCATGTAATGCTAAACGGGGACGACAATCAAAATGGCTTCAGGTCTAATAGATCTAATTAGCAAAAAGACAAATTGCACGTGCAGCGCACTTTTTCTTCTAATTAGCAAAAAACAAATTTGCACGTGCAGCACGCTTTTTTGTCTTTCCCTTGCCGTTATTTTGCACGACTACAACGCCGTTTTGTACGACAAAGACCCTGTTTACATGGAGTGGGGGAACCCCGGTCTAGTGGGGTAGGTTTCTTTTGTTTTGTGTTCCCCAGAGCGTGAAAACAAAAAAAAACCAACCCCACTAGACCGGGGTCCCCCACTCCATGTAAACAGGGTCTAAAACGTCAAACTTCCTAGTTACACATTATTTTTATGGAGGAATTGTCGTATGTGCTTACCCAATATTTTGTTTCCTGTGTTCATGTTCACTTTTATTTTTCACTGCTGCTCATTTTCACCTTGAAGGCCGCTAGCATTTCTCATTTTCTCTCATTTTCTCAATTTCCATGTTTTTCTTCCTACGAAATTCGTCTCGTTTGTTTTCAATAACTCGCTCTAGCTCTTTCTGTTATCCACGTTAGTGTAAACATAAAAAATAACGCCTAAAAAGACACGACTTTGTTGTTGTTTTTTCTTTCTAAAAGTCCGGGCGGCCATGTGATTTCCTTCCAAATAAAACCTTGAGTTGGATTTGGGTTGCCATACCTGTTGATTGAGTTATTTACATTGGTATGCCTGTGGTGCAGACGGACGGTCGGGCGGGCGATGTACGGTCACGTGATTACCAATTTTTCTCGGATGGGTAGATTACCACCTTTCCTTAGCTATGGGGCTCCGCACACGCGCGGCACTTCGCGTCTCGCGTGGAGCTCCGCTATTGACCACTCCAGAAAATACCATAACATACCATAATGCTCTTTGTTTGTCACCCAAAATTTTGTATACGCATTGTTTTCAGTTTCTCTTGGGAGTTAAAATGTCCCCAAGAGAAAATGAAAACAATGCTTATGCAAATTTTTGGGGTGACAACGAAAGAGCATTATGGTATGTTATGGTATTTTCTGGAGTGGTCAATTAATATAAGTGCATGATCAGCGGGGACAGCATTAACAATGAACTGCAGTGCGAACGATTTGGACGTTGAACTGATAGAGAGTTGAGGCGAGTCAAAAAAGATTCTGCCCCTCCTCCCTCAGTTTCCAATTGCTTTGGTGATGGCGGCGGCGATCAGTGTACCTCTAGGTCGCGCTTTCGTTAAAAGGAAAAACGCCTGCTCTGCAGGCTAGGGCAGCGCGCAAAGAAAGTCGTGTCCGATAGCCCGGGACTAGTGGATTTTGCTATCGGGCTAGTGAATTTTGTTCTCAACTTGCCCGACGGACAAGTGAAGTTTTTTGAGGAATTCTAATTACAGAAGAACTGTGAAATTAATTCTGCTCATCAGAAAGTTTCTGGGGCTAGTTCAAATGACGTTTGGGCTAGTAAATGCTACCTCCAGCTTGCCCGAATGGCAAGCTGTAAAACTGCCTTTCTTTGCAGCCTGCTAGGGCCTTGCTAAGTTTAAGAAAGGCTAGCAAGAGTCCTTAAACAGTTAGTACTATGGTTCACTTCGTGCATTAAAGGGCTAAGACTGGGCTGGGAGTGCTTGATGAATCCGGAATTTTTCTTCATTGCATCAGTAACTACAAGAAAGGATAAAGGGGCTACCCTCTTTATCTTCTCTTGGTAGCTATAAATAATTCTAGGGTTTCGCTTAACCTAAATTACGAATAAACATAATCTATAATCATAATCATTTCTCGCACGATTTCTCGATTTGCATGAACCCCAGTATAGTTCTCAAGTTTTATCATGAGGAGATCAGACTGATACGATAAAACGTTGATCTTCTCAAAACATTATTTTCAATTTACCAAATATGACTTAGTTAATTAAATTTTTTTCTTTTGCAGAAAACGTTCCAGAATTCTTTTATTCTGTTACAAAGAAGTGAACGCCGATTGAATAACTGTGAAGCTGCTTGTATTCCAGTTTGTATGAGTGACATCACAAACTTTTAGTCATGTTCATGTGTTAAGTTTGTCAGAAGATTAAGGACTGAAACAAGCTTTTTCCATTAAAAACGATAGTTTCCGTGTAGTTTATTTGACACTTTGAAAAAAGTCGACCAAATGATGTGAATCGGAAACTCCTTATCCTCCTTCTTGCATTATGTGCCGCTTCTAATCATACTTTTTCTTTCAGTGTGACAGTAATCAGTTTCTTGGTGTGATATCTAATTTTAGTTTTAAATACCGCTATATGGGGTATTTTATAATCAAGTATCCTGTAAAGAAGACAAGCGTTTAAGACAAAAAGAAAACAACAACAGAAAAAGCAAACAACCAAAAAAAAAACCACAACTACATATAATAAAATGTTTAAAGCAGAAATGTTACTTCGGGACATTACCGTACTAAACTTACGCCCGATTAGACCAAAACGCCACAACGAAGACTCCACTGCCTTTGCTTTGGTGGCTGATTTTATCTATCAATAAATCATTTTTAAAATGTCTTAAAATTCTTGTGGAAATAATTAGTTCGTGAGAACTCTCTTTGAGAACATCAACTTCCGTCCAGCTTGATTCTTAGGCGACATATATACTGCTCTCCTTTGAAGGAATGAGTTTACCAAAATACACTCCTAGCGACTTGTTACTACTTGGAATCTGATTATATCTTTTTTTGTGCATCTTTTGTCTTTTTGCAATTTCCGATCCTTCCGGGAAAGACTTAATGAGACGTAACTTCACGAATTGAATGAAAAAGGCAAAAAGTCAATATCTCAAGAACACACTTTATTAAAATTTAACACTCTGTGAAAACTGCTTCCTCTTCGCAATGATCTTTTTTCAGTTGTATAAAGAATGTCAATTTTAACGTCAAATTTCTCGTGGGAGAATCCCTTTTAAACCCCACGTGCCATCCCCAAAATTCATGCATTTGTTTCGAATTTTTTTCGTTAGCAACTGAATTGGTGGATTTTAACGTTTGATTTTGTTGATAAAAAACGAAGGCGTGGTATTCTGATAACATCTGATAGGAAACCTCGTTGAAAATTTCAATTCTTTTACCTTTGAAAATGAAAAAAAAAAAAAAAAAAAAAAAATGATTTCATAATAAAAAATTTTTTGTCTCAATACGAATTGGCACCAAACGAAAACACTCAGGCACCAGTAACTATATCGTTAACTTTAAATGATGAATTATAGCGTGCCAAAACTAGCGTTTTCTCTTTTTTGGACCTTTTCAGTTTGGTCTAAATTAAGTTAACTCATGTCTTTATCATCTTGGAAACTTTCTTTGTATAAACGAGCCTTGTCATATGGAAAATGATCACGAGTTTCCTTACGGTGTTATAAAGCTCTTGTCAATTATAAAAATCTTTATTCAAATACATTCTCAGATGAGTGCTAAATCAATACCTTAAACTTGGGCTTGACAACTTGTAAATTGACCGCATTGTCTTCACAAAATCGTGTCAAAATTTTTAATAAACTGTGTCCTTACTCATAGCCCCTTCGATAATATGACAGAAAATAATGAAAGAAAAAATCCCCATTGGATGACAGACTAGGAGTTAAACCGGGCTTTGGCACCAAAATTAATTTTAAAATTCTGCAGTGAATCTACTACTATTGGAAATTTACCATTTACTGTAGAAATACTTCTCCCTTAGTCGAAATATTTAGGAAATTCCATACTTTTTGATTGGGGGCGTTGTAGTGATTTCTTAAGAAGTAAAGTTCGCTGTTTATTTTAAACTATCTTCAGTTCAGTGCGAAATATTGCGTTCTAACAAAGTTCGGTTTAAATAAAGTTTGGGATGGCAAGTGATTTGTGCCAAGCGCTAACTGAAAAATGTGCATTAGGGTCTTTTCTGGCGATCAACAGAAAATGTCGGATGAAAAAGACAGATTTATACATTACTAAGTTTTGTTGTCTTACTTCTGGTGTGAGTAATTTTGTTTTTTAAATAGGAGAGATTGGATCGGATAATATCGGCAATAAAGGCAATTTTAAAACAAATAGTGTGAATAAAGAAGAAATTTAAATTGTTTCGGTGGAGTTAATAAGAATCGATCCTTCTGTAGTTGCACGAAAACTAAAACAGGGGATCATTACTTTTTCACCCGGTGTATTTTTAAGTAAAACCCAGTGGTACGTAGTGAAGTAAGGCAACTCAAGAAGTATTTGTACTCGATCGTTGTTGATCATCCTACAACTGGCATTAGAAATATGTCCGAGTGTAGTGTGTTCCATTCATTCATTGGTAACTTGAGCAAGTCTTCTGGCTTGTATGACCAGTTTTTAGACAAATAAACTGATCCATTCTCTTTTATTGATAAGCGAAGAAATTCATATAGCTTCGATATAACGGTCTTTTTCCGGCGATGTCCAAATCTTGAAGCCATTTTTTTTTCGCCTTTCTTAAATGTTAAAGTTATTTTTCAACTGCCATTACTGATGTTTAGCACCAACCTTTTATCTGCATTCAGTCAGATTCGGATAATTGGGCACATGAACGACAACATGCATGGCTTTGCCAAACCAGTACCCAAAGATAAACATTTGGCTAGTGTTGCAATTGTGACTGCCTTGGTCTTTAATAGTTGAGAGCAAATGCCGCTCAGTGAATTGTAGTAAAATAGAATCGTCAGTAAAAAATAAAATGGTAATCATTTGAAATGATGAAACAAACGCTGTGAAACTCACAGTTTACCGTAAAAGAATTCTTCCTGCTGTCGACTTGGCTTTTCTAATACCAACAAGGAGTCACTCAGCCACCGCGGGCGCGACGCGATTGGCTCTTCTTTTCCCGCAAGTCAGAAACATTTTGAACGTGTCGCGGAACTCTGAGTTCATGGAGGCATAGAGCAGAGGATTTAAAGCAGAGTTAAGTGTGGCGAATATCACTCCTCCAGCATAAACATAGGAATTGACGGTGTTGTTCAACGTGGTGTCAACAATCATGATTACAAAAAGGGGTGCCCATGTGAAGATAAATGTGCCCAAAACCAGTGCCACCATCTTGGCAGCTTTTGTTTCTTTGATAATATTAAGTTTAGGATCATTTTGATTACGAAATACGCTGTTGACAGCCGCGGCAATCCTCAGTTCGTGATGACAGGCTGTTTTAAATATCTTAATGTACGCCGCCAGGACGAAAATCGATGGAAAAAGAGCAACGACGCAGACGGTGATAATGTAGCCCTGGGCAAGATTTAGTGGCACTTGGCAAAACAGCCCGGAGGAATGCTTAGGCGGAATTACAGTACGCCATCCCATAAAAGGGATAAACCCAAAAATGGTTGAAAAAATCCATAAAAACGCGATGATTGGGAAAATCACTCTTTTCGTCATGACTGACTTGTAACGTAGAGGAATTACCACTGCCAGAAACCGATCGAACGTAACGGCGCCCAGATTCGCTACGGAGTTGAACATAAGAGTTATGGTCAAAGAGATCGTGACATGACAGTATGTGAGCCCGTTCTCAACAAATGGCCCCACTGTGTTTGACACAACAATCAGGGGAATTACAATAAGTCCAATCATGAGATCCCCAATGGCCAGGCTTGTAATAAAGGCGCTTGTTTTCGTTTGAAGTCGCCTGTTACATATAACCGAAGCGATGACCAAAGAATTTCCCGCGACTATCACAACAGCCAAAAGAAGTACAATACAGCATAGAAGAATCACATGAAATTCAGCCTTTTCTTCCCTCAAAATTTTTTCGCTATTTGCCGTCGCATTTTCCATAACTAGATGTCTTGTGCTTTGTAAATCTTAAAATGCGAAAGCGACTTGGGAGAAATTCACGGAGCCAGTCCAAACTGTTTTGTAAGTCTATACGGGTTTGCTGAGATTATGTACATATTCGGCGAAAATGTAAGTCTTATACCCTAATGGTGAGTCTCTTCATAAATCAGTGCAGCTGTTTAAACAAAACGCTTTTATGATCTTGAAAGACGCATATTTCTCAAACGATTGTGCCTACCCGCGTCTACAGGTTTTCTCAGTTGAAATACGGTTATTTAATTTCTCGGTTCATATGTCCTGTGCCATTAATCCGACTCAACCAAAGTTGAGGTTTCTTATTTCTACAGTCAGAAATAAATTCAATGTCTAATACCCAAAGAGTTGATTTGCTGTTAATGAGACAAAGAGAGAATTAAGACTCACAACTATTCAACTGTCATCTAATCGCTAACCATCTAGCTTTATGAAACCTTGCGATGTTGTATTCTCCCAAAAACACGTCCTTGCCTTTTTAACAATGCCCCGCGTCAGCGCCACACACCTTTTCTCTTATATTAAATTTCCTCTCGAAAATGCACTAAATCCTTGTCCGTGATAATTTATAAATGTAATGTTGCATAGTTATATGGAAGCATGGAAACAAGTGGGTTATGCTTTCCTGCCACTGAAAATAAATGAACATAAAAAGCGTATTGCAACGCCTGTCATCTGATGTGCAGTATATTATCACCAGACACTTCAAAATCTGATTGGACACTTTTTGTAGGATATGAAGCCACTCGGTCTGTTTCCCGACTTGTAATTGCGTTGAAATTGGTAATGTAGTTCATATCTTATAAATTCAGGTTGATTCATAAGGAAAATTTGCATAATTTTCTAGTTTTTTTTTCGCCGTATATATTAAAGAAAGATTCACGGATAAACCTTAAGCCGTACCTATTCATTACTTATGACAGTATTGCAATTGCTTTTGAACGGCCTCTAGTCTGCTATTGGCTGTGTTGGAGGTGATAACATCAGAAACATTAGTTTTCGCAAAGAAAATCGTTTCAAGTTAAATACATTGCCATCAGCTTGCATGTGTTTTTGGCGCATCTGCTTCGTTGGCGATGTACATTTTACATGAAACAAACACTTAAGCTTTTAACTGTAACTTGAAGATCTAAAATCATTTTGAAAGATGCATTTTGAACAAAGGAATTAATGAACATGTTTTTCACGTAGGATAACCAAGCTTGCAAGTCTCTTGATTCCCAGTTATTTTGCGATAAAATAGTTTGGAATGTTTACAATGCATCCTTTTCTGCAGGGGAACTAAGCCTAACACACATTTAAAAAGATCTTAAAACGCACAGTCTAACTGAGATGTTTCGAAAAAGGCTTCGAATGGTGCCGGTCTGTCATGAATCAATTTATTTTGCAGCCTGCGTAGCAACGGAAACGCTCGCTAGGCAGGCTATTTATTTTATGCTAAGTTGGTAGTTCTTAACGTCCTGTGGTCATAAACTCAAAACTGAGCTAGGAATGTAAAAATATGAGAAATTAATTAAAAATTTTTTTTTTTTTAAGGTGAAAATATAAAGGGCAATGAGGATATTTCCTCTAAGATTTTCCTCACTGCAGCGATAACTCGTCACCTGCCATCTTCAAATGTTCCTGTCATATTGTATGTGTCACCAGGTTTGTAAATTGTAGCAGTGTTTTAAGGAGGTGTTAACCGCCTGTGCGGTGAATACAAAGCTTATTTTTACTCTTACGACAAGTTTTGATGTGTTATGTTTTGTTAGCTTAATGGTCTTTAAAAAGGTGCTCAATTGTAAGGTATTGGCTGTAATAATAAATTGCGGATTCAGGGAAAAACGTGACCGGGAAATAAGGGGGCGTTCAGACACGTAACGAGCCGTAAAGGCATATTGGGAAAATTGTCAAGATGGCTGTGTCGTCTGGTTTCCATAGCAACCATTTCTGTCTGTTTTACTAGATGTTTTCATGCACAGGCCACCCTAGCTCACTTTGATGGTCGTATCACGTTCAAAGCCGAAAAAAAGTTGTCCTGTTGATCTACCATAATCTTCATGATGGGGCTTACCTATTTACTCCACTTATCAAGAGTTCTGTAATTATCAGGCCTGATCTTTGTGTTATTAATAGAGAGGTTGTTATAATCATGTTTTGAGACAACGGGCAAACTTCAGTTTGTTCCACGTGACCTGGTAGTTTACTGATCATTCTATCGAAACAAAAATAGGTCGTTCCATGTCAATTTCATCCAATGCAAAAGATTAATGTTACACAGTTTTTGTCTTTTCATTTCTAAATTTGAGAAATTGTCAATCTGATTCTGGAGTTTGACGTTTCAGTGCCTAGATTCTTAATCTATTTTTACACCAGTTTCTCAGACAAGAAAATATTGGTTTCGGTAATGTTCTCAAAAGCTGCCTCGGGGCCAAATAGTCTGGAAAATACTTCAGGACTTTGAAACTAATAACATGTATGCAGTTCCTCTAATTGCGCCGGCGCTTAACTATCACGATTGTCAATGGTTTTTAATTACGGTCGTGGCATAGGCGCATTTGCACTGTGGCCTATGGTAATTTACTTTCTCAAAGTAGTAATAAATATAAGTCTGCCACGCTTAGTTTTATAGTGACATGTGGAATGCATGTTTATCAATGTTACTGTCAGACTGTCTGTGCTTATTGTTATTAAAGACTACTACTGAAAAGATTTATTAACGGCAAAATTAAATCGATAGACAAACCATGCTGAGAACTCACAAGGCGAAAGCCAGGCCAAATATAAACAAGGCGCTAGGAAGAAGGAAAATTATTAAATTGGGAATTTCAAGGAAGATTGAACTGTTTAAGTTTTGTGTTTTTTCTACGGCAAGGTCCTTTATTACTTAAGGTATAGTAATTGCTTTCATTGTTTCGCATCGTCTTCTGCCCATAACATTGAAACTTCAAAAGTCGCGGCGATTTTCGCTGATGAGATTTTCGCTGAAGAGTGTTAATAAAGACTGCTTTTGCGGTCTAACCCGACAGTTTTTTTTAAAATCGCGATAATGATAATGGCACTCCAGGTGAAAAAGGTGTTGGTCTTGAAACTCGCCCCACCAAGTGACATTTGGGGAAAAAATCCACCGCCAATTTTGCTATTCACCTTCCATTCTTTGCAGATTAAATTTGTCTCCTTTCTGGAAAGGTAGCCATCCAAATTTCTATGTGGAAGAGAGACGAGGAAGGGGGTAACGAAACTGAATATATATAGCTGAGAGAGTGAAACGGAAAAAGAAAAAAAGAAAAAGAATCAATCGGAAATAGATTCGAAAAAAAGCTTACGCGCGAGTGTAAAAAACAAACCAGCAAAAAAAGCCTACATATTTATATCCGATTAGAAGGAAAAATATGCCCTTAGTGTTGGTCTTTTTAAACCATTTCCAAGTTAATTGGCCAAAAACCGGTTTTTTTCGCAGCTCACCAAAGAGTTAAACTCCATGCATTCGAATTTGTCTACATGGATTAATTTTGTTTAAGTCTTATGGTTTGCGAGGGAGACTTCTTGACTGGTCTAGGGGAAGCCGTAGCTTTCATAACAAGCAAGTTGCTGTGGACTGGGGATGACCGTTGCAGCTGAACCCAGTCCATTCACGTCTGGCGATCGTCAGGGTTACCTGTTGGCTTTATCAAATATATCTAGCCGGATGAATCTTTTAAAACGTTACCGCCAAAATGTTTTACCCTCCCCAAGCCTACCTCGAACTTTCTATTAAAATCAGTCAGGTATAGTGCGGCTAAGTTATGGAATGGCCTCCCCAATGAGGTCAGAGCAAAGCAAAGTTTAGCTGCCTTCAAGAAGGGGCTTAAAAAAGTGCAGATATAATCATTGTAAATAGCAATTAGATTATTGGAAATAGAAATGTAATAATTGAATATCATTGTAAATAGACAATTGTAGATAGAAACCTGTGAATAGTAATCTCTAAATATTTCCGTGCAAAGTCAGCGGGGTAAATGTTTTTAATATCTTCTCGTTATTAATTTTTATTCAGTTTGAGTTTTGTTATACACGACCACATCAGCTACGTACGCTGTAAACTTATCGTGTTTAAATGAAAGATGTTGCTGTTGCCAAAGAGACCTCTTCCTGCTTCTTTCTTCTTCCTCGCTCTTGGTATTTTTCCGTTCCTTTTCCTTTGCTAGTGTGATTTTCGAGCTTATCGGGCGTAAAAAACCTGCCTCTTGGCGCTTTTTTACTCAAGTGGCTGCAAATTTCGTTGGACTCGTTTTCAAAAATTGAATCGGGTTATATATGTAAGACGTTCAACAAAGTTTACCAAAGGAAATAAAGGCTGCCCTAAACACTGACACCAGTGTAAGCATTAGTAGTTTCTCTGGGGAAGGTGATGTTCATCGTTTACACTGATAAGTCTTCCCAATCTAGACGTTAAAAAATGATAATTAGAGCTGCTATTAGTTCAACGTTTCCAAGTGTAGGATGTTACGGTTATTCTGTTGCTATTTTTTTTTCATTATTATTGTAGTCATTTTCGCTTATTTACAACTGATAGAAGAGATCTGGTTCCTTGCTTTCCAAATTACTTCTGCTGATCTCCTTTTTATCTAAGAAGAATTAACCGCAAAAATCTGGGAGCAGTAACTGTGACTAGAATGGAGAAAAGAATGTTTTTGTATAGAACCAATATCAATATGAATCAATGTGAATATCATCAGTAGCCGTTACATCAATGTAAATCAAAGTATGAAATAGCGATATGAATTTTAAGATTAACAATGACAATTTCAATCAGATTACGGCGGCACATTCAAGGTCTTATTCCTATGTGAGTACTGGAATTATTGTCCATTATTGTTGTTCAAAATTAATTTTCGTAACAATACAATTTGGGTTTCTTAGATTAGAAACCCACATGGATACAGCTTCTAGACCACTGCTTATAATCAGTATAGTGTTCCGCTATAAAGGACGGTCACGTGATGATTTTACTCTTGCATTTGTCAAACTGATTTGCAGAACAACCAACCGACTGTAAACAGTATTGAATATTCCCAATAAAAACAACTGCTTCTTCGTCTCTTTATAATTGTATCCTCGTTTTTGTACATCGAATTGAACAACATAATATTCTTTTAATCGTCACCGACTATTCAATGAGCTCTTTCATTTATACTTCCGATATGTTGTTTTTTACTTTTGGCTATTTCGATTAAATAATTTTCTGGGCTCGGGATAAATTAATATAAGCCCGGTAGGTGTTAGGAAGAGGACAAGACGATACAATCTAAAATGATCTGAATATCTAAAATGACATATTCTCTTTATATTCTATTTGATTAAGGGGAAATTGTTAACTTGAAAAAGTTTTCCCCGAGTTTGTTGATAAGAATTTAAGTAGACCCTTTCTCTTAATAATTCTCGGATACATCCTGCCGTTCACCGAGCACCGATTACCGAGTGTTGATTGTTGTTGTTTTGAGCCTTTTATTCTTTTGAATTTTTAGTACTTCAACTAACACATTCAAATTCTACTCACTATAGCTGCGAATAACATCTGATCAGAATTACTTGTACCGCCATGACGCAAATTGAACTTCTAATTAAGCAAAAGCAGATGTCTGGATACAGATACAGATACTTAAACTATTGAAGATTCTGTTGGATTACCTTCCAGTGCAAAAAAACCCTGATTTCTAAAATGAATAACCGGTAAGTCTGAACTAAGTTCGATTCTCAAGAGAAATGATCCACACCCATTAGGATTTTATGGGTGTATTGCCAGTTAGAACGGTCTCCACATGGCTTTAAACTAGACAAATCACCCCAGAGGAAAAGTCCTCTATATATTTGAGCAAGGTGAATCTCAGACCGGCCGAGGGGGTATGTTAAACCGTTTATCCTTAAACCGAGGCCGGGTATCGATTACCGAGAAACGCTAGTATTGGAAGTAAAAAGAGTCATCAAAAGAGAAATGGGAAGTATTTGTTCTAAGTTCAGGCCCCAATTGGGTTTCTTTTAATACTTATAAGCTGGACAGTAATTTATCCAATAGATAGCGCTATCCAACTAACGTTTGAACAACCGGGGCCTGAAAGATTTCATTAAAGGCGTATTTGTATGAAGGTACTACACTCGTGGCTTAGTAAAATGTATCAGCATTGAAGTGTCAGGTCCCATACAACAGTTATAGCTTAATCAACGTGTTAGACTGACTTTCATTGACTTAATGTTGAATTAATATAACAGAATTTACAACTATCACGGTATTAAAATATGACTCCTTACAATGACTGGGTCAGCACACTTCGGATTCATCGACATAGCATCTTTTAAATTTAGTTGTTTACTAGTGTGGAATTTTTTTACATTTTATAATCTGAAGTGACTCCATGCAACAATACTTTTGAACCTCTTAACACTGACCAAAATGCTCGAGTCAAGTTTTTCATGATTGAGAATTTCACAGCTATCATGATCAAGTAATTGCTTTTCTCAGCTGAAGATAAACATCGCAGCGGAGTTTTCTCTTTCCGTTGCATATTTAGCAAATCATTATAACATTCGACCATACAATGTAAGGGGAAATTTATGTAATAAATACCAATTTTGGTTAGGGAAAAAAAAATAGCGTCAAACCAACTCGATTAGTCTCTGCTGGACTGAAAATTTTTCGGCGATTTTTATTCAGTTTGGTTCTAAGCTGTGGCTATAAATAAAAGTAACCGAAGCAGGTTGAACAGAGCACCTGTCTCGTCCGGGAAAATTACGTTTGTTTTGCTTGATTGTAATGCTTTAAAAAGTGAAACTAAAATCTGAATCGATACTAATTGTCCTACAGTTAACATACTCGTCTTCAATAATTAAAAATAAATCTTCACCGTGAAGGACACTTATTTTTCACTAAACTCGAAGAATCGAAGTTTCACTGCCTAGTGAAAGATCAGATTGCCTTTGTTTGAATAAATACTTTCAAGTTCAGGGGAAACAATTTGCTCGTCCTGGGTTTCTTGTGTGCAAAGCCATTCTAGTTATTTTTAAATCGGAGCACGGTCAGTCTGATCATCATTAATTTTTGGCTAAATCTTTACTAGTTTTGAGGACAGCACCAAATCGTCAGATAAAGATACTGCACCAATTCCGAAATTCAACAACCTTTTTAGCGAGGAAGAGAAAAAAAGTGATGGTGGAACAATCGAAAGGCTTAAAGAGTTCTGTGGTTATACTACAGCTCACGGACTTGGGCGACTTGTGGACAGCAAAAGCTATGTTCGCAGATTGTTCTGGGTAATGGCGTGTCTGGGGGCCTTTACCATGTTTACTAGTCTAGTAATATCTTTGGCTGAACAATATTTGAGCAAGCCAGTGGAAACCTATATCACCATGAAATACGTCAGGGTAAGGACTTGGTTTGACATTTTAAAAAGCTATGAGCGAATATTCCTTAGCAGGCATTTGTGAGGGAAAGGATGGAGAATAGACCCTTTCACAGTTTTCTTCAGCTTTTAATATGGAGAAGTTAGAGAAAATTTGTCAACGTCGCTAAAAGGAGCGCCTTTTATTTAGTAAACTGCCAAGTTTGAAAGTCTCCTTAAAGTCGCGAAATTTTACAGACATTTGTATGGGGTGGGGGGGACAAATGTTTGTTACAAATTTTCTTGCAGAGCTATATCGTCGCTCGCTTAGGGCGTATCACTTTCAAACGTGGCAAGTTTACTAATTTTAGGGCGCTCTTTGCAGTGGTGCCGAAGGATTTTCGTATAAACTGGCCCATGTCAAAAGTTGAAAAAAATCGTGGAAGGTGAGTCAGTCCCACTTTGTCTTCCGCTTTGGCAAAAGCCTGCCACACAAACAAGTTAGCTCTAAAGCATCGTATTTGCTCGAAACCTGGTAAAACATCCTTGTTCCGTGAGCGTCGTGTGTGCCTCATTTGTGAGGTTTGGTTTAATTTTGCCCCGAGCAGTCGGCGTAAACATGTTAAGGCCAACCCCAATATATTTATATTTCAAAGGTGTATTGGCATGGATAAGTTCCTCTTAAGGGAAATAAAATAAATAGATTCACTAAAATGTAGCTTTTGTATTTGTGTCAGAATATTAATTTTCCAGTGGTGACAGTTTGCAATCAAAACGCCATTCGCCGAAGCATACTATATTCTAACAACACCGAAATCCTACAAGAGCAGCTGAAAAATTTACTTAATGGATCGAAAGGTTAGCTCAAGGAAGTGTTAATTATCAGAGTATTACCATCTGTATTATATATATATTTTTACTAATTACATCGAAATTAAGCTCTGTTGTTCTTGTGAATAACGTATTCTTGTAGAGCTAAGTAAGGGAGAGATCTCAGCCTAAAGTAATTTTGTAGCTTCCCCATGTAATTGTGGAACAGCTTAATGTTTATTGACCAGAATCGTTTTAGCCTCTTTAAACTCCTAGCCACAAATTCAAGCTGAATGTATTTGCTAAAAGTAGCCTTGTCAGCAAATATGGATTTTAGTCTTGCTTCTTTAAAATTTTCTCAACCAATATTGTACAGTATAAGACTCACTGTTTGTACCGTTTGTCGCAGTCATAATGCAATATTTTTCAGGAGAAAAGCTTACTGATTTATCATCGTCGAAGTCAAAAAAGAAAGTGAGAAGAGACATCCCTCGAAACCTCAGCAAAATTGGCGAAGAAATATCAGAAAGTATCATTAGCCCATCGAACACGCATGCGCCTTTGATGGGATCAATCTTCACAACATCTTCACCCAAAATAAACGAAACAAATTCAGATGAGACGAGAAAGAAGAATAAAAAGAAAACGAAGACAAAAAAAACGAAGGGAAATAAAACAGACGAAGATACTAAGGCGAGTGGAGAAGGTACGTGAAATTCACTTAGTGCATTTATTGGAGAGGATTACGGTTTATAATCATCAAATGTATAGAAAAAAGGAGCTCAGAATACATGGCTTAAGCGAGCACCACTTATTCCCTTGCTGGTTAATAATTAACCAACGTGACATAAGCAATGGAGTTAACGAATCCCTGATCAGAAGGAAATAAATGGTGTTCTAAATATTGCTCGCTTTAAAATGTTCATATCCTAAAAAATTAACTTTATGCCATTTTACCCTGTAGGAGCTCCGCTTTTAGGCTTCTCTATGTGATAAATTTATGTTGTATCGACGTTAAACAAAGGTCGGAGTAATCTATATAATAGATTGCTTTACTAAGTCTGTCTTAGGATTGCTAAATTAAGACAAATATATGCAGATCGAAATACAGATTTAAAGATAGAAAATCCTAAGACAGTTTAATGCAACCAATCAGAAACACGATCGTAGCAGCCGTGGTCCTTTTGTTTTAGATCTTTGCTCCCGACGGGCACAGTCTCATGATCGCTCAATGCGTGAAACTCGAGTCAGGAGTATCTTACGATTTTCTTCCTAACTTTGAAAATTGTCTTATATCGTTTACAGAGATGGCTGATTTTGTGGCGAAGCAAGAACGTGTTCAAGTAGCCCTAGCTACCTGGTCCGAAGACAAACTAACTAAAATGGGACATCAGTTTAAGGACATGTTCCGAGAGTGCACTTACAGAGGAATATCATGCATGTAAGTTTTGATCCCGCTCTTCTGTTTCGTAGTGCAAGAAGTGTTCATACCTGTACACTGTTGAAGCCACGAAGTTTCAGAAACCTCAATAGTTTTACTAGCTTTTGTTTTTAAGTCTACGTAAGGACATTGTCTGTACATTGATCTGTTGTATCTTTGGCTAACTAAAACAACTCCGGCCTTTTGAGAGTTGAAAGTTCAAACAGTCTGAACAGTTTGTTACTGTTTTGTTATAAGCAAAAATTAATGTTTCTTAGTAGTGTTGTTAGAAAGATTTTTGTATCATTTTTGTCTGTTCATAGCTATAAATACTAGTTGTAAATTTGAGTTTGAACAAAGTGAATGAGTGAGAATATGATAATCTACTTGTGGTGATCAGCTTATTGGACGGCCTCCCAGGTTCCTAACCGACCTTTGTCTTGTTTGAACTTTATATTACAAGCTTCATGTTTCTTTCTTAGGAAAAGTCGGTTTTGGGACTCGTTTTGGCATTATAAATATGGAAACTGTTTCACTTTTAACAAGTATAGCGATCTTATGGCTGGTGGTCCAGGGCCTGCTTACGGTAAGATCCTTGTATCTCCATTACTAATTTGTGTTTAGATAAATATTTCTTGACTAACAGATAGCAATAAAAACATATAGCATCTGTTATTACACCGAAAGAACAAGTTAAAGTACAAATAGTGCGCAGGGGTCAAAGAGGTTCATTTTATAACTGATACATCGAGCTTCCCTGCCACTCCGCCAAAAATATAAACCATAGCACTTGTTGCATTCTTGGATGCATCTACTTCTATGTTTGTATTGGTTACACTCTATCAGTTTTCAGACGCGCTGTTCCTCGCGCTCTTCCGTCCCCCCCCCCCCCCCCCCCCCGCGCCCTGATGGTATACATTAAATACAAACAAACTACAATTGTAGGTCTTAATGCAAAAACGAAAAAAAAAATAAAAAATAATAATAAAAAAAACAAAACAAAGCAAAACAAAGCGAAAACAAAACACTAAAACTAACAAAAACAAAATAACCACAGCAATAACAAGCATAAAATGTAGCAATAGGTCTACCGAATATTAAAATGGATCTCTTTTGCAAGTTTTCCGGCACATTTACGTGTATTGAGTTCTAAGACAGTCATTCATGCGTAATATTTTTGGGCAGCTTTTTATCCTTTTTTTTCCCTCTAGGTTTGGTGCTGGAAATGAACGTGGAGCAAAACGAATATCTTGGAGATTTGACTCAGGATGCTGGCATTCGAGTTCATATCGAGGACAAGGGAAAAGTCCCATTCCCTTACGAAAAAGGATTCAGCGTGGGGCCTGGGTCTGCAACCTCTGTAGGAATAAGAAAGGTCAGCCATGATAAAGAAACCACCCTTTTAGTTTATAACATGTATATTTGAAATAACCGTATTGTATTTTGCTACGATGAAATTATGATTGTTCCTTCTTCTTTGCTACTTTTAGGTGAAAATTAAGCGCGTCAAAACTTCTAAGAAAGGGAGTTGCATTGGAGAAATAGACCCATTGAGCGAAGACAATCTTCTTCAGCTTAAACACAATGCATCCTACTCCACAACTGTAAGTAACTGAAGTATGTAGGTACGAAAATCGGCCCCTGATTGAAGGAAAAACTGTTAACGATAATGATATTAGTTCTGCGGTTGGTCTTTTCCATATTTACGCAAGGGGTTTGGTACATGCAAGTGTGGGCATGAAAAATCAAGGAATTACATTAAAAAGCCTAGGCAAGGCAAGGAATCTAAAATGACGACAAATCTAAAATTAAATGCAGCGACGTCGCCCCTGACTTGTTCTAGAGAACAGAGCTTGGGCCACAGTAGCTTGTGAGAGGTTATAGAAGGCCTTCACTACAATAGCTGCCACGTGAGTTGCATTTAGCAACACAGGTTGTTACAACCGATATAACAGAGTACAGCTGCGCCCAGTCAAACGTTCAGTTTATGCATCATTGACTGGAAATGTCCCACGTCTGGGTATGTATACAACTAAGCCATGGACGTCAAATAACTGTCCTCTTTAAATACTACATTTATGTACAGGCGGAGTGAAAATTTTGGTGAAGAGTTTTGAGAAAAATATCCACGCCTAAAATTATTTCGTTTGCGAGATGCCACTTTTGGCAAATTCGTTGTTTTGATTAGTTTCCCCCCTTCGGTTGATGAACGTAAAAACTAGGGGTAACTTGATCAGTGTCGTTAAAAACACACTTTTGGCCGGATAAACGCACTAGTATAGTTCACTCTTTCAGTATGAGATGAGCCTGCAATGCAATAAAAATTGCAGTTTATCACTTTTAAATAACTAATTTACGAATTGTTGTGTATATATCTTTGGTTAGGCTTGTAGAGAAAGTTGTCTTTCTGATAAGGAAAATAAAGAGTGTGGCTGCCGAGAATACCGATTTCCTAGAGATGACAGTAAGAACGAGCGCGTTTGTGACGTTCTCAATGCGACCGTTGGTACGTGAAACATAAAGTTATTTAATCAATTTGCCAGCCTCATTTTAGCCAACTTTGTTTAACGTTTAACGGTCTCGTAATATTCTCACAAGTTTGCAAGTGGAAAATACTTTGCTCGGGCATTACAATTAATCCAAAGACAAATTTGAATTTGGATTTATTGGCGAGGGAGGAGCTGAGTGTACTATTGTATCCGGAACGTGTTGTTGAAAATATATCGAAACAATACAGCGCACACCTTATGCTGATATGTTACTTTGCAGCAAAATGCTTGAATAAAGTCCTAAAAAGATACAAAAAGTCAAACTTGGGCTGCAGTCGAAAGTGCACCTCACCTTGCAAGTAAGTCTAACTTTTCAACTTTGCTCAACCGGAAACCAAAAAGTAGCTTACTTGTAGCGAATATTAGAGCAATTATTGGGTAAGAGTAATTGCATATTCACGAGCCAGAGAGTGTAAAATCTGCCGAAGCCAATCGAAGGACTAGATAAAGGGACTTTTTTGCCCCGTTCTTCGAAAAGTAATAGCCGTTCTTCGATTATATTTTTGCAGCCTTTTTATTGCCTTATTATTTTCTTGCAGCGAGAATGTTTATAAACTAACCATATCAACATCGAAATTCCCTTCTTTGGCTTACCAGGTAACAAAGTTTAATTTTATTTACGTTAGTCTTGAGGTCTGGGGCCGATCTGAAGCCAGCTGCTGGTTCTATAGCGTGTTACTTGACTGCAACTGTTGTATTTTGGAGAACATTTACCCAAAATCTTTTCCACGCTTAATCATCTAAAGTCTGGATATGCTGTGAACCAGACTAGAGACGAAAGTTTTCTTTTTGCACATTTTTTCATCAGACTTTCTTATTCATGTTTTAATTGTGATATATCGTGGTAAATTAAACGCTTCATCCAATGTCTCTGTTTACACTAATGGTCGTAGTCGGAGTCGTAGGAGCGCAAATGACGCGCTAGTGAAAATCAAAAATTGGAGTCGTAAGCGGAGTCATAAGAGCGACGAAATCGGAGTCGAAAGAATCCGAACGTTTCCATTTTCTTCCGACTCCGCTTACGACTCCATCGCTCACGTTCTGCCGATGATCTAGTGAAAACTAGATTGTCGGAGTTGGAAGCAGAAGTGGAAGGATAAACCAATCACAAGCACATTTCAACGCTTTGTGATTGGTTTAGTTCTTCCGCTTCTGCTTGTGACTCCGACTACCCATGCAGTTTTCACTTGATTGTAAACGACGGAGTCGTAAACGGAACCAGAAGAATCAGAACGCTGATTTCACTAGATCGTAACTTAAAGTTCTACGCTTCTGATTGCGACTCCGACTCCAAAGCCTTCGCTAGTGGAAACCAGCCTTTAGACACAGCTGACTAAAGATCAAGTTCAGCAAGTTGTCGCCCAATGTAAGTCTATCCGGCAAATTTTTGCTTATGGAATACGTTATCTTGGGAATTCATTTCGAGGAATCCGGAATCCCGCTAACGATTTGAATCTGGAATCCAGTCTCTGGAATCCGGAATCCAGGGGCCTCGTTTTTCAAACGTCCCGACAACTTTTCGAGCTTGGGAACTGTGTTATTGTTGAACAGGTTTTAGACCCGAAAAGTTTCCGGACCTTTCGAGAGACGGACCTCAGGGGAGAGGGTTGAATACAGAATCCAATTAAGGCTGTCTTGTACTATCTTACATTGGGATGAAGTTAAGTCCAAAAAAAAAATTTAATATCACGGAATTGAAGTTGCATGAAAATACTTGTAACAAAGTCAGTGTATGTTCGGGTAAAACGCTAGCCTGCGTGGCAGGCGCAAAAAGGGGTGGGGGGAGGGTGGAGGGAGAAAGGGAAAAGGGAAGGGAGCGCCTGCTCTAAGAGCCTATGTTTTTGCATAACGCCCCCAATTTTCTAGTAATCCGATTACGCTTGCTGTCAATCAAGTGTCACTACACTCGCCAATCAGTAAGAAATAAGCGTTGACAGGCCAAACACGACTCATAAGCTCGTGATAATGTGAAACGTGACTTTGAGAGTCTGCTTGAACAGTGGCTCTCTTTCTTTTTTCTCTCGCGCGAAGGTTACTAGCACTACACAGTGCAAGACGTGTAGTATTCTAACCTGCAGAACCTTCCAGAGCATAATCTACCTAGCAGATAAAAACAACTTTATTGGAATAAGCAGCATTTTGGTATGAGGTAAAAGTCGTGTAGGCCTACCACCCCCTTTTAATCGCATCCATTCAATCTCAAAGCTCGATTCACGCTAGGGTGCGAACTAGAAATCATTACAGTTGTGTAAAATTTCCAGTGAATTTCAATAGTAAGCTTATAAAAATCTAAATCCCTTGTAGCTACACAAATACTCTTTAGAAGCAACAAAAACAAGTTAGAGCTTTCTGCTTTTTTCCTGTCCATGTCTCGACCGTGTGCGATTCGTCCACCACAATAGCCGAGATGTTTCGATGTAACTTCGATTTGGAGTCCATCAACATTGCTCGGAAGGGCTTCTCTTTGACTTTTTCGGCGGTTGCAAACACAATTTTGAAGTTACATCGGCGAATGTCATCGTTCGATAAATTGGCTAAATCTCTCGCTGGGTAGCGAGCCCAACAATTCCATCTCGTGCAACTGGTCTTCGATAATACTTTTCAGTGGCGAAATGACGAGAATCGCCGCATTACCATTTAGCTCGTAGTTCTTCGCGCGTACAAACATTTGGTAAATTAAACTCTTGCCGTATCCGGTCGGCAAAACCGCCAGGACATCTCTGTCGGCTAAAAGAGCGCTTACTGCTGATTCTTGCTCTGGTTTTAAAACAATTTCTCTACCACTAGATAAATTCACATCTCTCAAAGCACTCTCTACGACATCCACGTCTACGGCTGCCATCTCGACTGTTTGTTGAAATGTGAAACGCGCATTTCAATATGTTACTCATTACCGCTCAGCCAATCAGGAATTTGCGGACGCCAGCGTCCGCAGATATGAACAAAAGGGGGTTCTTAGAGCAGGCGTCCCCTCCCCCTCTCCCCAATCCCCCTCCCCTTTTTCCCTTCATCCCTATCCCCTATCCCCTACCCCTTTCGACGCTTGCTACGCAGGCTAGTAAAACGCTGAGTAGACGTTAAGTTTATTAATCACAGAAATATTGGTTAGCGGCATATACACTTTTTGTTACAAACTAAGTATTTCGATGCACCTTCCCTGATACTTGCAATATTTCTAGTTAACTTGATGAACGTGAAATTCAGTCACATGAGGCTCTACGATGTATCCTGTAGGATAGAGCTTTTCGCTCTGGGTGATTCAGATAATTGAATGACGAAGAATGTGACAAGGAACAACTTTAGGGAATCTATCCCAAAGCTTTTGTCAAGAAAGCCACCATTGGGTGCTCCCCTGAAGAAAGTTGTCGACTTTCTACAATACCGGTTTCTGAATCCTTCCTGGTGTGTAAAATCTAGATCTCTGAGAAAAAGGTCCATTCTTTTTCCCAGGGTTTTTCCCTCAAAATGGGAGCCATCAGAAAAAGCCCTCACTTTAAACGAAACGCCTAAGGAACGACGTTGAAATAGGTCAACCTTGATAAGAATGAAGCCCTTCTTACTGAGGGCGAGTCTACAAATGTCTATGAATGGAGCCCTGGATTACTTTTTTCTAAAGTCTCTAGTACGGGTGTTCATGACCCCGTAATAGAGTTCTCCGTTACAGAGAGATTTGGCTCAATTGCTTACTTCATTTCTTTTTTGATGGTGTACAGAGGATTCTCCTTGCTAACAAGAAAAAACTAGAGAAAAGAAACATACCTTCTAACCTGTTAAGGTATGCATAACACGTATGGAAAGTGTTCTTTAAATAGCACCCTTAAGAGGGAAATTCCTAACTACAGCACTGTGGCTATGTGAAAAGTCATTCTTCGTATAATCTCCTGCGTCCGTGATCGAGAAGAAAAAATCCCCTTGAAGACCGTGTATTGTGCACCTGATGTGTGTAGTTTTAGCAACTCACTTATTGCGGAGCTCCACGCGCCCGGGCACGCGCCCACGAAGCCCCATAGATAATTAAGGAAGGTTGGTTAACTATCCATTCAAGAAATTTGGGTAGTCACGTGACCGTCCGACCTTCCTTCCGTCCCTCTGTCCGCACCACAGGGAAACCGATGAGAAATGTTAGTGTGGGAGTCTACAACCTGATGTTGTACATCCACATTGTGGTCATTTGACAGCTGTCAAATTAGGGTACACGCTGACCAGAATCAGATGACCCTATCGCAGGATCAGGTGTCGACCCAGCGAGGTTATGTGTTTTTTTAAGTTCCCCTTTGACAAGTTCCTAGTTTTTAACACATCGCAGGCTCAACTCCAGGTGGATTTCTTTGCACTTTGCAATGGTTACAAGTTTATTGTTTCAAGTAAATTGTAAATTGATAAACGGGGGCGTCGCTTTTAGCCTTGGCTAAATCTACATATTCAAGTGTTAAAGGTGACTTTTCTGTAAATTGCTTTTAGCGAAGTTACAGTGTAACATCCGCAATTAAGATCAACGCCGTATTTGATACCTCAAGGAGCAAGAAGATCGCTTACGAATACTCACACTTTATTAGCAATCAACATTTACATGAAATGCATTAATTAAAGAGGGTTATTAAACAGAAACCGCCAAAGAGGCGATGTGTTTTACGATGAATTTGACCGCGCGGTTTTTGTACTAGTACAAAGAGAAAATAAAAATCGCCTCAACTGTCAAATATAAAGACGTTACATAATCAAGAATTTTTGGATCAGCTATTGAAAGGCCATGTCCTAAAATGCTACTGACTCAAGACTTAGTTACTTATTTCACTCTTTTTTTTTCAGCTCGTATTTACTTCAGCTTAATGTTTTCTTTGAAGAACTGAATTATGAAGTGATCGAAGAAAGCATTGGATATGGGGTAAGCTACCAGGTCGTAAGGTGGCGTTAAAGGGGTCATGTCACCAGGATATTGCTGATTTAGGTCAATTCTGAGAGTGCTTAAGTTACTACATAGAGCTTTTACCCAAACAAAACTCATTCTCTTGATGAGTTATGAAGAATGTATCAAACAAATTTCATTAGGGAGCATTAAACAATCATTTTTGGGTGATTTTAACATTACGAATTGACAAGAGAGAATGCTGGGAATTGAACTGAAAAATTGAAGCAGTTTGAATCCAAGTCCATCCTTGCGAGCCGTAGGCAACAGGCGATAGGAAACTGTTTCACTGTCTAAATATAAGCTTAAATAACACAAGACAAGTTAAGCTTTTTAAAGAGATTGTAGCAAATAAAAGAGCAGAGCGCCTTTAAACTTCGTCATTTGAAACTGAGCATGTTGGACTTTCCACCAGCTCTGTACGTTATCTCAACAGTAATAAGGCAAGTAACGTCCGTAAAGCTTGGTTAACCCTTTAAACCCTAAGAGTGATCAGCGTCAAATTTCAGGGTGGTCATGAGAATTATGGACATGATCGCACAAGATGAATTTGCTTGATATTTCATCAACTTCTCCCCACTACTTCTATAGTAAAAGAATAGTGGCAACAAATGAGAATTTTAATTTGATATTAGGGTTGAAAGGGTTAACTCTCCAACTCAGTTCAGTAACTGACTGTAGTTTGCCTTTGATGGTGAGCCCTAGCTGTGAGCTGCAGGGATACTCAGTGAAAATAGAAAGCGAGCTTCCGCTTTTTGGCAAATTCAAAGATCTCACATGGATCTTTGAAACCCCGTTTATTATAACAAAGGTTACCTGGCCTAACTAAGGATGCCTGATAGCGTCTATTTTTTACTGTTTTAGCTGGTGAATTTTATAGCAGACATTGGAGGCAACGTGGGTATCTGGATTGGTGTTTCTGCTCTGACGATCGCGGAAATT